>BMAU01019100.1:262500-1462500 GCA_019973935.1 Trichonephila clavipes | reverse complement strand
TTTTTCGGATCACAACTGACAATCTTCGCATTTCGCTGAAAACGCCATCAGCTGAAAACACAATTTCTGCTATAAAACTATTTGCCTTCCCCGTTAAAATACTCATCATAGAACCCGTGCTGTTATGTATCTTGGAAGAGAGGATTTCAAACAATATTCCTGCTAAGTATTGTTAGATTATTCGTAAAGATGGTTATATTCTATGTAATTTTAAAGTGAGTGGTACTTATAAGTACCGTGGGAAGATAAAAGTAAAAGGGTCGCTATTATAACCCCCCCCCCTGGTATAAAACCCTCGTGTTTCTTTGTAGTGCGATGTTTATATGACTCGTTCATGCAACAGCCCATCTCGGGATCCATCAAAAAATTCTACAAGCCACCCCACCCACATTTATTTGCAGTGCCTACAAATTCCGCAATAATCTTGATACTGTTGTATATCTTAACATGTTAACGTCAAAAGTAAATGTTATTCTCAGAAACGTTTCCTTTTCCTTCTCTTTGTACATAGCTGCAGCAAATTTATAAATTCACTTGCAACTTAAATCATTCTTTGTAGTAATATAATAAAAAATATCGAAGAAAGTATATTTATTTTTGTCTCCGAAAGTCTGCGTATGCACGATCATCTTTCATGTTCATGCAAAAATCGCTAATTAAATTATATATTTTTGGATCAATACTATTTTTATTGATACCTCTAACGTCGTAAATTCAAGTAGTATAAGCACCAATCACCTGATTTTTACATAAAACCAGTAATATCTAAAAGAGTTTTTGAGTCAATTCCTACTTAGGTCAGCAAAGAAATATTTTATTTTAGTTACATTTAATTAAATAGTTCAAATTAATATTTAAATATGTACAACATGACAGAGACCCAACATTAATTGGCAAAATAGAGATTTTCCTTGCAATTTTCCATTTTAATTTCTATATATGTAGTTAGACTATATTTTTGTTTTTGTTGCTATATAATTACTTAAATTTAATTATTCTAATAAGATAGTATATTTAAAAAGAAATCCCATTCTCAGAAATTAGGCCATCACAGGTGGGATTCGAACCGACGACATCTGAATTAGAAGTCGAACGCGTTATCCATTGAAGTACAAGACACAACAAATGACTTTCCTTTCCGTATATAATGTTGGACTATTACTTTTGTTTGTTACTATTTATTCACTTTTTAATTGAAATAACGAATTAAAACTGTGTTAACACCAAGTGTGTCCTCCCCTACAAGTTTAAAAAAAAGGATTTGAACAGATGAATAGAGGGTAATTTATTAACAATTGAGAAAACTTGAATAGGATATATATATATATATATATATATATATATATATATATATATGTATGTATACACACACAGACACATAAAGGGAGAGAGTGAACTAATAGTAAGGATTGAATAATACAGATTTTTAAAAATTGAGAATGATACAAATCGTGTGCGTTAAAAGTCTACGTTCACTGGAAAAATACCTTTACAATATATATATATATATATATATATATATATATATATATATATATATATATATATATATAATGGATTTTAAACAAAAGTTTATACTTTTTAAGCTTTTCCGTTCTTTGTAACTCTCTCAACATATTTTACAGGGGTTCAACTAGCTTAGTTGTCTTAACTGTGGTTATTTTGTTCCATTCTTCTACTATGACAGATTTGAGCAATCCCTTGGATGTTTTTACGTTCTCCCTTATAATTCACTCGAATAACTCCTACAAATGCTATATTGCGCTTATGTCTGGGGACTGGGATGGCTTGTGAAATTGTTTTGAAACATGATAGAACAGCCATTTCTTCACAATGTAAGCCCTCTGCTTGGTACCTTTATCCTACTGAAAGTAAAAATGAACTCTCACCGCAAACATCTCGGCACTTGCCCTAATATTTTACATTAATCAGTTTAAGTAATCGCATTTCGTGTACATAGTCGATTCACTAAATTCCAGATTACCAAACCAAAGGCTTCTTATGCAACCCAAAACATTATGCCTCCTCCTCCATGTTTGACTGTCGTAAAAAGATTATCTTTCTTTAGACCTGTGAAGAAACATTTGGAAATATATTATTGTACTTTTGATGCCAAAATACAAAAACTACTTTTAATATTGAATATATTATATTTTTCCAATAGTTATGTGTCTTATTTCGGTGTTTTCTTGGCATAGGTCATTTAGTTTTGTTCACTCGAGAGGTGAATGGCGTTTTTGCACACATCTCAGCAATACTTTTAGCTGTTTGTGAAGCTTATAGTCTTAGATTTATTTTTGTACAGCGTCTTACAAAGCGAGATTCTCGAGGTGTCACTGAAGACGGGAGACCGGATTTTGGCTTCGACGCTAAAATTTTAGTTGATTTGTTGTTTATGAACACCTTTTGTGAGAGAGAATCAATGAATATATCTCCTATTAACAGTTTCAAAAATTGCTTTAAAAATTTCTCCCTTTTCCGAAGAATTATGAGATTTTCTCAATAATATATCGATATGTTTTCTGTTACCTGCCAAGGAGACATCACACAAACTTTCAAACCCTAAAATAATCTTACAATTATTCAAAAACATGATTTAGTGCAATTATTTTATAATAAAAGGTTTTTTAAAGCTTTATTATGTAAGAAGTGTACGCAGACTTTGTGCGAGGGAGATTGTTGATTATTTGGGGGCGCCATTATTGTTTTTTCATGTCAAGGTGAAATTTGTTACTATTGTTTGAATAAGGAAATTTTGAAGAATCCGTGACAGAGGTATGTTGGTTTTCTGAAGCGATATTTGAATAGTAATTATAGTATAAACACGTACAATATATGACTGTCGTTACACGGACATTTGGAAGCAAGTGTACATTAATTTTTTTCCATTACCAACCTTCAGTAATTCTTATTAAAAATATCTCAGGTCGTAGTGAACCACTTCCAAATTATTAAATATATCCAAAAATATAAAATATTAAACTTCTAACATTTAGATACGATACCACACTTTTTTAATTTATTAGGATTACTGCTTATAATAATGTACCGCATTTTGAAGTACGTTTGAAAGTATTTTTGAGTGTAGTGCAAGTTATCTTAATCCTTCCAAGCTAATATCAGTTAACTATATTTTAAAAGACCCCTTAATTAGTTTTACAATATTTCAAAAAGATACCAAAATGAAATATAAATTGGGTAAGAATTTTTTTAACATATTACTAGCAAAATAATAAACGCTAAACAATTCAAAATAACAGCTTTATTAGTCCAGATTTTCAACATCGAACCAACTAATGTAACTAAACATTTTTTTTAAAATTAAGTCTTAAAAGACTTGTTTTCAACTTGTTACTTAAGATATAGTACGTTCTAATTTCTTTTTATACTAGAGTAATTATTTTCTAAAAATTCCAAATTAATTGTAAAGTTTTAGAAAAATATCACATTTTTCAGTTTTTAAATTTAGGGCTTTTTAAAATAAACCGTTTATTACAATTTGTTCCAAGTACTTCATAATTTATCACATAAAACTGTATGAAGTTTCTACTGCTGATGTGTGATATGTAACTTATTCCATAGTAAAACTTTCCAATAGAGCATTATTTTTTATTTTGAAAGGTTTTTAGAAAATTACTTCACTTATTAGATTAATTCCACACGGTAAAACAAAACGCACCTTTCATTTAAGAGTTTACATTTATTTTATAAGTAAAATTTCGCACCTCTATTTTAATTTAGGCTTAGTTTTTTAAATATAGCATAAGAGCAAAAATTCTCTCTCTCTCACCATTAAAATAACAGTTTAAATCTTTCATAATCTGAAAAGCTTAATGTAGAATTCATTGAATAGTCTGAAACTTTTATGATGTATTAAGTTTTTTTTTAAAAAAAGAAAGTGTTTGTCATAAAAATTAACAATACAATAGAGTATACTTGCATAACGGACATAACAGAAAAACCGAAATTTTATATTTTACGAGAAATTCATTTTCTTTAACACTCATGCCGGAGCAAATCCCGTGGATATTTTTACTACCAAAACAATGCACTAAAATTATTTTTAACTATATTTTCATTATTTTAAAACCTTCGTATGTTAAAATTTGTACACGAATGAAAGTAAAATGAAACGATCCTTCCAAATTGAAAAAATAAATAAAAACTCACAGGTAAAAAATGTCAAAGCTGAAGAATAGCATTCTTGCATTCATTTGAAAACCTTAAAAAATTTCAATAAAGGTTTAAAATTTCATATGAATGCGTAAATATATCCGAAATCTGCTAAACTAAGAGAGTTTTTTTGTATTTCAATTGAAGATTAAATTTCCTATATTTAATGAGATTTATCAAAAATAGAGATTTTACTTGTGCCTCTGGGATCTTCTTCAAGTTTCAATTCCATTCGCAATATTTTTGCAAAAATAACACAATTTTTATATATTGACAAAATCCAAATGCTCTTCCGAAAACACAAATAAAAATTTTAGCAAAAATTGCTCAGATGGTTCTCATGAAAATAATTTTCAATTATATATGGCGAATTTTGATTCCTATTATATGTTCCTTCAGATCTTAAAGGATTCTTGAATTCTTTTTTCCAAGTTTTAACATTTCAAGTTAGGGTTTTGACACACGTTTGAATTTTTCTTGCCAGAGGGAATATAATGATACCACCTGTTAGTCACTTTCAGAATCTTTTTCAATAACTATTTTTAACCATGATGCACTTTAAAGTTCATAAACTGAATTTTCAAATGGAAAACTATCTTAGGAAGCAAAATTTATTATCTTAAATTATTTTACAGAGTGTTTTTATATACCAAAACATAAAAATATGCAATTAAACTTTCACAGAAATAAAATTGCTAATTACACCAAATATATCACGCGAAAGTTATCAAAATAAATTGATTTCATGCGAGTCTATTTATTCATTTGCATGTGACACAAAAGAAAAATAAAAGCTCTGTTCTAGCAGATCTAAAAGGTAGGCTTGGTAGTTTAGTTTCCTATCATGTATAAGAAATTGTTAGACCAAATAATACAGAATTAGTTCGGGAATTTTACAGACTGCTAGACTGATATCACGAGGCAACACGCCAAGCGCTGCTTGGCGCGATAAAGGAATCACGTATAATTTAATAGTAATTATTAAAAAGAATAAAATCACATCGTATTGTAATATAAAAACTATTCATAAGAATACTCACATAACGTAATTATAAATACATTAAAAATGAATAAAAAGTAATAGTTATAAATAAATAACAATATGTAATAATATTTATTATAAATAAATGTAATGAAAAAATATTATAAAAAAAAGAAAGCGTGTATCAGTGTGAACACGCTTTCGAAGTTAACTGCTTTGGCTGATATTAGTGTTTTTCCAAATTTATATTTATGTCTAATTATTTTTTAAAAAACCAAGTTATTTTCCTTGAGAATAAAAATAGCTGTTTTTCTAAAAAATAAAAATTTTCCTCAAAAATGTTGAAATTTTGTAATTTAATCACATTAAAATACTTTATTTTTACTCATTGTGATTAATGAAATACATAATATACTATCTGGTTGATGAAATAATAATGAAATATACATTCTGTTTATTTACTTTAGATATTATTAGAATGTTCTTGCTTACTTCAATTTTTATCACTATATATATTACGTGTAAATGTGACTGTTACAATAAATATATATATATATATATATATATATATATATTGCGGAATCTTATATATATATATATTCTGCATCTATCTTATATTTGTATGATATTAGTGTTTTTCAATTTCCAGTTTATAAGTACATCTTTAATTTTTTTAAGAAAAAGAACTAAGTTAATTTCCTTTAAAATAAAAAAAAAGATGTTTTTTATCAGAATCAAAAATTTGCCTCGAAACAAAAATGCAAAATGTTCCATGCGTTGCAATTTTTGTCGAATTATAGCAAAACAAACTTTCCAGAAGTATTCATTTAATATATAGTTATAAATTCTTGGATGCATTGTAATAATAGTGATAGGGTGAAAGAAGAAATTAAAGTTTTTTATGTATAGGAAATCATTAAAATTCTTGAAATTTTTATATAAAAATTGGCGTTTACCCATATTTTGTAAATTGTCATATAAAACTTTACATTGCATGCAAACATTTGTAAAGAATTACTTAAAGAAGTTAAATCAGGTAAAAATATGAAATTTAAAAAAAAATCAAAACGCATGGAACGTTTTTAAATTTTTTAAAAACTACTCATTTTTTTCATACCAATTTTTTTTTATGGTTTTAGTTCTAAGTTACATAGAGCCAGTAAAAATTTGGGGCATGTTTGTAAAAATTTTACTGCCCACTGTAGTCTTAAAATACAAATTAATGAAGCACTCTATAACACTTTCACAACAATCAAATTAATTACACCAAAGCATTTTAAAAACTCACTTCTTAAACAGGATTTAGAAATTAAATTTTATTGAAAATTTAGTAAACACAATCTTTTATTGCCAAACTATTGGAAGAAATGTTGTGTTGCCACTAAATTTTAAAACAATAGATTGTTTGTATTACTTCCTTAAAATATTTTAATGCTGTATATCCAACAAACTCACCTTAAACTAATTTTTGACAGATTTTCAACTATTTAAATGCCTACTTCGGGTAGATTAAAGACTCACTTCCGATTTTTTTTAATTCATAAAATTGATTATAATTTAACTTCTAGGTAACGTAAAAACAAAACAAAGTATGTATCGCAAAGCTAAAAGAGGAAAAGCTTGTAAAAGCTGCTATTTAATGAGGAGAGGGGGGTCGGTGCTAGTTCAGGGCTAATAGACGAAAAACACAAAATAAATTTTAAAAGCCGTAATTTTTAATCTATTTTTTTCAATCTTTGAACAGATTATGGATAATACTCTTATAGATAAGGAAAAAAAGTTTTGTTAGATTATTTTTTTTTAAATAATGAAGTTAAAAAAAAAAATCCGTCATTTTTTTTTATGACTGATTCTAAAAAAGAAAAAAGCATGAACTTGTTTAGAATAAAATATCAATTCATTAACTCGAAAGGAAACTTAAAGGGAATGATTTAGAGACCTTTTTTATAAAAGCTTATCAATTTTGACTCATTTAAAAAAAAACGTAAAAAATAGAAAATATCATTATTTTGTTTTAAAAAATATACCATATCGTGGCGAAAAAAATGATCTTTCCGATTCTGTAATTATTTTTTGTCTGAGATAGATAGTGTGAATTAGATGGCGTTTTTTATAACGGGGGTAAAATTCGGAACTTCATTCATTTCTACCTTACGTTCATCGCTAACCATAACTGGTAACGCGTAACGGAAATTTCTCCCTGCCGTGCCATAAGAAGTTTACTTCAATAACGAATATTATATAATTATCACATATAATAATTGTATTTTTATTATGTTTACAAAATGTTTACATAATATATATTAATATTAATTATGAATATCAATTAAAAATTACTGGATGGAAGCCAACATGGCGGCCATTGATGTTGACGCGTCATTTCGATCGCTTGAGGATTACTTGGCAAACGTGTTAAACTGTTCTTGAAATCGAAGCAAAAAGTTGCGTGAAGATGCAAGAACTGCTTTGGGTAAGTTGAAATCGTATATTTCAAGATCTTACAATGTGTGTGGATCTGCTGATTTAAACATAGTGATGTTGTCTTGGCGTTGTTTGCAAAACCATCCTAGGCTAGTATCAAGGCGCCATCTATCTTTGAGAATGCGAGTCATTCTTTGAATAACGTTATTGTCTGTGCCAATGAAAGTAATTTTACATCTGAGGAGAGAGGTGCGGCAAATTATCAAAACGGAGTTAAATCCGAGAAAAATGCACCTAGGGGTAAAAAAGATGAGGACTATTAATAAAAACCGATGCTGGTACAATGTGTCTCTAAGGAGGATAAAGACTGATTTTTAACAACAATAAAAGAAAAGACAAATACTATTCAAGTGTCTTCTCCGAGGAAGAGAAACCCAAATGAGCTTTTGAAAAATGTTCCAACTGAAATTAGTGACCATGATGTTCTCCAACTTTTGAAAGATCAAAATCCGGAATTGGAAGATAAAGTACAGTTATGGGAGGAAACAAAAATTCGTTTCACTCTTTAAAAATTCAAAAACTCCCGGCATTTGGTTTTAGAAATGAATCCAAACTGTCAAAATTTGTGCCTTAATATGAAGTTCCTGAGAGCAAACTGGAACGTTTACAAAATCCGAGACTTTATAGCCATTAACCGCTGTTTTAAGTGCCTTGGTTATCACCATAAGGCTGCTGATTGTCAAAATGGCTTGTTCTGTTTCAAATGTGCTGGAGAACACAAGAGTAGTGAATGCAATCTCTCTACTCAGGTTTGCGTAAATTGTATCAGGTTTAATAAGAAAACAAGAGATCCTAATAAAAAGGTTAATGTAAATCACAAACCTTATTCTAGCTGCTCCTGCAAATGCCATCAATTTATGGAGAAACTTATTTCATCCCAGACAAATTATGAATAGTTTTTCTCTCAACCACATTTACGTATTTTGTAACATAATTTGCATAAATCGAAAAGTGCTACGCAGCAGCTTATTTTGAATATGGAAGCTAAAATTATTGATGTCGCGATGGTGCAAGAACCTCATTCATACAAGGGATCTCTGCCAGGATTTCCATCGTCTTACGGAGTTTTCTTCAGCCATTCTTTTGATATAATTAAAGCAGCCATTATTGTCAGAAATAGAAATATTTCAACTTTTATGGATCTAAATTACGTTGATTACAATATGGTGACAGTGCGTTTGAACATTAATAGAGTATCCTATTTAATTGTATCTTATTATTTTGAACCCTCCACGAATATTGGTTTTGATTTCCAAAAAAGTTAACCAAATTTTTTCCAACATGCCCATAAACAGACTGGTCTGGTCTATGGATGCCAATAGTGAATCTGAAACGTGGTTCAGTCCACTTTCCGACTCTAGAGGCACCAAGCTCGCTGAATTTTTTAGTGCGCATAACATCTTTGTCATAAATGAAGATTGCGGTCCTACCTTTTGCGGCTCTCGAGGATCTGGCTACATTGATGTAACTGCAGTTGGAACGGATTTACTGGAAGATGTTTCTTGTTGGCATTTGCCTGCTTATGGTTCTCTCTCTGACCACAAATCCATTGAATTTGATATTGCTCTAGATTCCAATTCTCCAACAAATGATGGCGACAGTTGTATATTTAATCTGAAAAAAGCGAACTGGAAACTTTTTTATGACTCATCTAAATTTTTGCTGTCCAGTATTAGTGATATCATTGTCTCCTGCCAAAATCCAGAATCTCTACATGATCTCGCAAAGGAACTAATTTCTATTGTTCATAATTCTTGCAAAATGTTCATTCCGATCAAAATGCGGGGAATGCACAGAGTTACTTGGTAGACAACAGAAATTGGTTGCATGAGGAAACACGTTAATGCTGCAAGACGGAGATTCCAGAGATGTAAAAATGTCACTTTAAAAGAAATTTATGATTAAATATCAGGAGTTACGAACTAATTATAATCTTAAACTTTTGGATGCCAAAATAAGCTAATGGAAGAAATTTTTGGATGAAATTAATGTAAATAATGTGTGAAAAAAATTTATACTTTAGGAGTCCAACAACAGTTTCAGAAAAGAGTTGAACTCAGTGGAATTGCTCTTCCAAGTGGAGCCGTGACTAATTTTTTTGAAGAGACAATTAATGAGGTTCTCTCTTATTCTTTTCCTGATGATTGTCACAAGGAAATACGGAGTGACGCTCTTATTAATACCAACGTAACGGATGATCCGTCTATTACCATCCATTAAATTAATGCTGTTATAAATAAATTGAAGTTAAAAAAAGCACTTGGCCCTGACTCTTCCTAACGAAGTTGTCAAGAAATTGCATGAAATGTACCCTGATCTTTTCCTAACAGTTTTGAAGTCATGTCTTAGTCTCAAGACTTGTCCTCGCTGTTTGAAAAAAGCTAGGATTATCCTAATTCCCAATGTCAATGATGTCCGTGTACCTAAGTTAGACAACCTTAGGTGTATCAGTTTGCTGTCAACTTTGGGTAAATGTTTTGAAAGACTCATTATCAACAGAGTAGCCTGGCGTTTATAAAAAGATTATTTCAATAAAAACCAATTTGATTTTATGCCTCAAAAATGTACGGAGGTTTCATCGAATTTCTTAATTTGCAGCGACTCCCTATCATCTTTGTGTGACTTAAATAACATTAATTCCCAAAATAAGCTATTTGTTAAAACGCATATTAATCTCAATTTTCTTCGAAACAGAGGAAAACAAGTTTTCTTTTCTTTTGTTTGAGGACATACGGGAATCTATGGCTATGAACATTCAGACAGGCTTGCAAAAGAAGCGACAAAATTAAGCGATCTGATTCCTATGAGCATTCCAAAATCATATCATAAGAAAAATTTTAAAGAAAAGATTATTTCCGAGTGGAATAACTTGTATCAAATTTCAAATAATGCGCATCTCACCAAGGAATTTATTTCTTCTATTCAGAGCCGTTTAAAGGCTAAGCACTTTCATCCTAATTTTAAACTTACCCAGTTTCTAACTGTGGGCATGGAAACTTTAAAGCCTATTTAAAGCGCATCGATTTGTCGCCTACTCTGACCAGTGTTCTTGCTCCAGTGATACAATCAAGAATGCCAAGCATCTGATTCTTGCTTGTACTAAATTCTCTTCGGAAAGACGTACACTCATGAATTGCCTACAAAAGAACAATATAGTGTGGCCTCCTCCTTTCTCTGCCTTTGTTGAAGGAAAATCACCTTTTACATCGGTTTGTGCATACATTAAGGGAATTTTTTCCCTGTATTATTTAGATTCTAAATTTTGTATGTTTGTTAACATTTTCTATACGTGAATATACATGTGTATATGTATATATATACAGTTGGCAAAATGTTTATTTTTACACTTAAAATTTTGTATGTTCATCAAAAATAAATTAAGTAATATAACTAAAAATTATTGAGATACATTTAAATTCTTTTAAAAAATAAGATTATTTCACAATAAAAAATAAAATAAGCATTTATTTCAAATAAGGGAATTTTTTTTTAAAGAAAAAATTACACAAAAGATTATTTGTACACTTGCTTAGTAAACAATAACAAAACATATGCAGCAATGTAATAAAATTTCAATGCTTTGTAAACAGTCCATTGGCTTTTATATCTGCTTCAAGACACCTTGGCATTGACTCAATTTCTTTGTGATTTCTGTGCCAATGGAGTTCCAAACTTCTTGAAGTTTTTCTTTTAAGTTATCTTTACTTGTTACATTTTTTCCGAACTTCAGTGTCCAATCCATAAATTTTCTATAGGATTAAGATCTGGAGATTGTGGAGGTGTTTCATGTCGCCTTGGATCATGATAAAGCAGCCAGGTCTTAGTAACTATAGCGATGTGCTTCGGGTCATTGTCTTGTTGGAATATAAAAATGTTCTCCATGCTCAATTTCTTAGCGCTATCTAACAAATTATGTCGCAACACATCGATACAAGCTAAAGCATTCATTTTATTATCAATAAATGCTAAGTTACCTGCTCCATTATGAGCTACACATCCCGACACCATAACATTTACGCCACCGTGTTTTAAAGTGGGAAGTGCATTTTGGGGTTCAAGAGCTGTTTTATTTTTTCTCCAAATTTTTCGAATACTTGGTGAAGTAAAAATCTCAAACTTGCTCTCTTCACAAAAAATAATCTTTTTTCAAAAATCCATTGGCTTATTTTTGTATTTCATGGCAAACTCCAGACGTCTTTTCCTGTTTACTTCACTAACATAAGGTTTCTTTCTGGGAGTTCTGGTTTCAGACCAGCGCTGTGCTGTACATTTCTGACTGAGAAGACACTGAAACGTTTCATGATGACAGAGAGAGTTCATTGGCAATATTTTGAGCTGATGTCATTGGTTTATTTGTTGCTGACCTTACAATCAGTCGTTTAGCTCCTGAAGTCAATTTACTTGAACCACCAAGTATGGGGTTATTTTCAACACTGCCGGTCTCTAAATACTTTTTTACGATGTAACCAACTGTTGTAAATGACAGTTTTAAATTTTTTTCCATTTCCCGGAAAGATTTTCCCTCTTTATGGAACTCTAACATGTTTTCTCATATCTAAAGAAATTTCTTTGGTTTTAGGAGCCATTTTGAAGATTATATCTCTGTAAATTTAAATATAATCTGAAACTATTTAAATATTATTGATTAAATAAAATAGCGCGTATGAAAAACTAAGTTGAATCTAAAGAGTTTGATCAAATCTTTTGCCATACTTACACAAAACGAATTCAGTACAAATACTCTTTTTGCAATGATTTTTCACCCTTTTCCAGATTACAATTTACTTTTACACTTAAAAAGAAAAATTTGCATACAACAATTAGAAGCACTTAAGAAATCTATGGTTATTTCGCCACTAAAATATGGGTATTTATTTCATCGAAAACGAAGAAAAAAAGCGGTGTACAAATAATCATTTTGTCAACTGTATATGTATGTGTGTATGTATGCTTTATAATTTGCATTTTGAAAATTTTGTTGTGATCATGTTTTCTTATCTTCCTCATTGTATAATTTTATTATTGATTATCTCCGTATATATGTGAGCAATCTTGTATTTAATTCTGTATTTGTATTCACTTTCCCCCCTTTTGGTTCCCATTTGTGCCTATATCCTTCTACATGTAATTTCCATTGTTTCGAGTATTGCCTTACGTTTGTAAGCCTTTTGTTACACTTGTCGGCACACAAGAGATCTAACTAGAGTCTCAAAAAAATTAATAAGTACTGGAAACTTGCAATGTTCCAATAACTGCAAAAATACCAAGGTGACCGTAGTGTAATGTTATCGCCCATTGTGACGAACATGAACAACTTGGCACATGTCACGTGATATCAATCTAGTTCCATTCAGAGACATATTTAAAATGATTTAGTTCCTTTTCAAACGAATCAGCTTGTGCCTCCCATTATGGAAGGCGCAGACAGTCGTGAGTGAGTGAATATCAACGTCATTGTTCAGCTACACGAGGGCATTTTGGCGACGGACCACGTAATTTTGAACCATGGTCAAGTGACATGGACGACACCTGAGCTGACACCCTCTCTCCTAACTACCACACCACACCAACGGGGGGACGTTTCAGCTCTCGACAGATTTAACGTGAATCGCTGCCCTACACGGTGGGTCTTAGAAAGTGGTACTGGGCTTGAACTCATGACATGCCTGCCATGATACGATACCTTAACCACTGGGCTACCCCAGCCCGTGCAGACCAGTCGTGAAATAGCTCCGAATAGAATTCGCCTGGGTCATTTCAATCAGGGTCAACTGACACTGCCTTCTGGAAGCTCTAGGAAATCTATTTTTGCCTGTAGTTGAACTCGACTAAACGAATATTGTGGAAGCTACGCTCGTGTTTACTCTAATATTGAAAATGAAAAGACCTTTTCAATTTGTTCTCGATCATTGTACCAATAAGCCTGTTTACTTCGTTATGCTCTTCCTTATCACTCGCATTTGTGTCCACGTGTGAAAGGAATTATCTTTCTTCTTCACGACTGGCGACAGAAAACTAGTTGATTGGCGCAAAGTAGCCTCGCATGAAACAAGTAATATAAAAAAGAATTAAGTCTATTCCTTCACAGGCCAACACAGAATTTTATTTTAGTAAATTGACAGAATCTCAATATTAAGTAGAAATTAGTATTTATTAATTGTCATTAAAGTATCTTATTGTCATCCAAAACAATCGTGTATATAAAATTTCAGTTCAACAGAATGCTTTAAAACGAGAAAATTTTTTTTTAAAGTTTTGACCCAAGCTGTTAAAATGAAGTCAACGTAACTGTATCTACAACTATTTTTAATTATTTTCAGTCAGTTTTTATTAAATTATTGTACTATAATAAATTATAATCACCAAAAACAGTCATGTATAGTACATTTCAGATCAAGTGAGCGCTTTAAAATGAGAGAAAAAAATCTTTAAGTTTTGACACAAGTCACCAAAATGGTCACTAAGTTGCCAAAAATTATGCAAAACATAGCTATATATATATCTATAATTACTTGAATTAGTATTACTCAATTTTTATTATTCATAATTAAATTACCATATTGTCATCCAGAACAATCGTGTATATAAAATTTCAGATCAATGGAGTGCTTTAAAATGTATTTCATTAAAGATTGAAAATTGGAACAAGATACTGAAGATTGTGAACTTAAAGTAGGAATCTAAAGGTTTTTTGGATATTGCGTTCCTTTTAATACATTTTTTTTTATTAAATTAAATCATTAGAATTAGGGGGAGACATGATTGGAAATATAACTCTCCTGTCTCTAAATTTATTTAAGCGTCCCCAAATTGGGGTGGAGATTCATATTATGTGGTATGGCTTAGTCGCTTGTATTCTACAAAAATAAAATGAAATGAAGTCTGGTACCGGCACACGTGCCAAATGTGTTAAGCGGTATAAATCCTAGTGGTGCTCTACTCCTTTTTACAAATTGGTCCATTTTTGAGTAAAGTTGATAATTTTGAAATGGGGATTATTGAGAACATCTACAGAATTATAGAAAGAAAAATTTACGGATTTAATGAAAAAGTCTGGTAGGTTACTAACGATAAATCGATAGCTAATTTTAATTGTTGCGTGTCGTTTCTGGAGACATTTCTTTGAAGAGAACATTGTATGTGCTCCGTTTGTCCCTTTTAGTTCAGCATATCTACGAGAAAAATTCTTCTCGTTTGAAAAGTATCCAGTATGCAAAAAAGTCGTTTTAACTTCTTTATGAGCTCAACTGAACATTCGGAATCCTATGAAATATAAACTTGCAAATTATACACCTGAAATAGCAATATGAAATAGAGAATCGCAGGGACCATAGGCTTTGCATTGAAATATTTCATTACATTGAAGGAATACTTGTATTGTGTTCGCAGTGTAATTCTTATTTTAATAATTGAGTTTAAGAGATACATAATACGAAATATGTACAATTTTAATTTTCTATATACATGTTAAAAGTATTATTTACTTATAAACAATATCTATTTTTTAACAAAAGAAATAAAGTCTTTAAATAATGCATAATTACATAAAACTAAATCTATTTTTGAGCTCCATTTCCCCTACTTCTCATGTATTGCCGCGCAAGTCAAACTGTTTATTTTTCCTACTGTATGGCACTCCGAATTATATTGGTAGATCAGTTTGGCACAAACATACATGCATGCGCGCGAACAGTTACACACGGTTTCCAACCACTGGTCTAGGTTATAAATTTCGATAAGAGATTACATTGTTTAATCCCGTTGTGTGGTACATATACCGTCTATATTTCGGAATAAACATTTCTACCCAAATTGTAACGCTGAACACTTTATTATATAATTGCGCAAATATAAACATAACATAGCAGTTAGTACAGATATAAACATAAAATAACTACACAACAATTGTATTGTTATACATTAACCAATTCACATGAGTTTTGATGGCAGACTTTCCCCGGGGTATTTTAAGGTTTGTAGAGTCAAATGCTGACCTACAAAAACCATCGCTTCAAGAGATTTAAAATAGTGTTGATAATCCTTGCAATCTGCACTATAGTAACTCGATCTCATTGATATCTCTTTATAAGTTGTATGAGATTCCGTACCACATGCATCCATGGTCTGCCTTCCATAGCATTCCATTTCATATGTCTTTAAGCTGTAAATAAGAAAGATGAGTTTATACATACACTTCTAAAGTCACATATGCACAAAATATTAAGCGCACGGCTTCTATAAATTATGTCAGTGGCGCACACACAAGGGGGTCCTGGAGATTAGGACCCCTCCAAAGCCCTTGATTTTTTTCCGATAGAATTATAATCAAAGTATATAGAACATAAAATTTAATTACTTGTTATTAATGATTAATTTTAATTAATGCGAATTATTTATTCAAAAATTAGTTTACTGTGTTTTGTTAACAAAAATAGACAAAATCAAATACAAGAATACAAGAATGGTGATACAAGAGCATGATACAAGAATGGTGAACTTTCGACCCCGGACCCCCCCTCGAAAAATTCATGTGTGTGCTACTGAATTATATACCTTACAGTTGAATATTAATCCTTTTGTAGACCAATAAAATAGTTCAACTCTATAGATATTTTAATGTAACTACACACAGATGTGTAAACAGCAGTAAAAGTTTGCAAAAAAAGTTGTGTATTTTTGCATACCTCTTTGGCGTAACAAGATTAAAATCTTTCTAAAAGTCTTGAGCAGGGCAAGCTGGGTCAAGGATGAAAGGCGGTCATGAGCAGAGTTGTAAGGTACTAATCTTAAGTCAATCGGACCAGCCAAAACCGAGATGATCACGATTTAAATAAATTTAAACTCCACCCGCACAAGGACAATAGGGCCAATAACAGGGTAATTTCGGCAGACTGTATCTGGAGATGAGGTGAACCGAATGTGACATCTGAGACCTCAATTTTGAATGCCTCGACGGGAAGAATCGTTCCCGAGAAAAGATATCCGCCTGAAGAGCCCCGAGTTATGGTTATTTTAAAACAATTAAAACATTCAAAACAATTAAATAAAATAGAAGCAGAACACCCAACAATTTGAAACTCGGCCTGGTTGTAAGGAAACGAGAATCAATACGAACCGGTCCGGAGTCGGTAGTTGCAAATGGGGCAGCGCTAGCTCGGGAAAGGAAAGCGCAATTAACTCCCCCGGCGGGGAACAACTGACGTAAATGGTCACGTACATCCCAACGATACAGAGTAACAGGTGATACCAAAGTTTCATTCTTCTATCTCTAATATCGTGAGGTCATCCAGAGATTGAAACCCAGTGGAATAAGATGGGGATTCTAATTTTAGTGATAACGCCCCCTAGGCCAACTATCTGCACACGAATTTAAACAGACAAAAGAGCTCAACGATGAGAATCAATGGTTCGAGTTTCATTAACGAAGCTCAAAAACCCTCGGAGCTATACGGGATTTAAGAAAAATAAAACTTTAAATTTTAAATGTTAGCTATAGGTGAAGAAATGGGGCTACGATTCTGAAAAAATATATCTAGGATGCTCATAAGAAGAACAGTCGAATCCAGCACATATGGTCGATCAAGGGGGATACGGAGGCACCGGAGGGGGAGCACCTTGTAGGTCTGTAGGAGGGCAGGTGCTCCCTCTACAGGGCCCTGTAGGAGGAGCACCGGAGGGGACCAATTCCACGTAAAGCTCGCGCTAATACGAAAATATGGCGGACCTCCAAAACTCAAGTACCAAGCTCAATTCCTTAGGAGGGGACCTATCCCAATAGGATTAACATGGAGGTAAGATATTTTAGTGCTTAAGCTATCCCCATGCCTACACAATGAGAATGGAGTAGATGACTGAATGGGTCTCGATGAGTGGAACAGTTTGTTCAAATCTCACAAGTCCGAGACTTGAACAGGAGCCAAGATATTGTGAATTTAAACAAAAGAAATTCTTTTAAAACAATTAAAAACTATGGAAGAAATATCCCTATAAGCATGAAATTATAATAACTGGAAGAGCAGATAAGGAGATCGAATGAGCCAGGTCCGAATGGACCGTCAGGCTCTGGTGCCGAGATATTGCCAAAAAGCTGTGGATGGGAAAGCTGCACCGGGAAGGGAATGCGTCCAAACACATATGGTTTATTTCAATAGTTATTACAATCCCCCAAATATCAGTCTCCTAGCACCAAAAAAGAGGCATGTTAAAATATTGTCACAAACTGATAAGCTTTAAGCGGCTGAACGTTTAGAGCACTGCTTTATCATGCAGACTGCTCGGGTTAGAGTCTCCCAGATACCTGCCGAATTTTAATCATGACTTTCCTTATTTATTATTCTCAGATTAAAGCCTCTCAGATACTTGTTTGTTAGCTTTAATTATGACTTCCGCTAGTTATTATTATGGACATTTGCAAATTATGTAAATTGAATTTACATTAATCTTCCCATGGGGTCATTCTAGAACTCTGAACCAGGTGTGGATATAAAAGTACTGCAGCTAGACAAGTCTTCAGTTGTAGTTCTGCCCGTGTAAGATACGACGACAAACATCGCCTTGTTCCTTTCTACGTGACAATGTTAGGCAACGGTGTGCGCGCGCATCGGTGACGGTCATATCCATCGGCTTTACGTCACATCCGTGACGGTGTACGAACGCATAGTAAAAACTTATCCTATTTTCCAAACGCGCAATAATTATAAATTCAAAAAGAATACATACAATTTAAAATAATTGTATGGAATGTTAATCTGCACAAAAATGTATATTCATAAAGTTCATCATAAGGATAATGCTAATGATTTTAAACCACTTAACCACGAAGAAAATTAAAGTTACTTTTTAGTAGCTTCTTGAAAACGCAGTGACGAAAGTGCACAGAAAATATACTTCTCTTTTTCAATAATTTCATTAAAATGGAAAATAAAAAGACAGGATGGGAAAAATACAGCAAAAACTAAGAAAATAAGTACATTAGAAAAAAAACTGCTTTTTAAATCAAAATCCATTTCTTGCCTTCAACGAGTATTGCGACGTATGAGCAGAACATACTTGGTAATGTACGTATTTGTGTGCCATCGTTGATGGCAGGGAAGCGTACAACTCTGTTGACATTCACATGTCATGCAGCAGTTATAAGCCCGATTCCATTCTGTTTGGAAAAAGTTCCATTGCTTAGGGTAATAATTTCGTAGAATTGCGGCTTTATTCCTGTCAATGGCAACAAAGTATCTTAAGTGCATTGAACTTATGGAGAATTAAACAGTTAATTGTGGCGCCCCGTTTGATAGGACGCAACTATGTGTCACGGAAATCGAGTATAATGACGGCTATACTCTCCTATCACAGAAGGCCACTGTTAAAATAAAAAAGGTTGGTTTATTTTATAAAACTGCCTGGACTCCTCTAACTGGTGGTCTCATTTGGTCTTAAAGTAATAATTTAGCTATAAATTAGCTCATTTGCAGGTTTACGGGCCTACGGTCTTCCCAACTATAAGTTTTTATGAATATCTATGAATTTTAGCTACCGTCAAACCTCCAGTACTGAGAGACTCAAGATCATATTGATTTACTTTCTTTTTAGCGTCAAATTTTCTACCCGTCTTGACACTAAGCAAGTTCTGAAGTATATCTATAGGGCGATCACAGTCCTCTTACCAGAAAAAAAAATCACCATTCCCACCCCCCAATAAAATTATTCAGGAAGCGTGACATTTAACCATTACTCTAATATCAACACATTGTTCTCACATCAAACAATTGGTATTATTTACACCACTCGATAGCTAGGTAACTACGGACCAGTAGCCATCAATGCACTCAGCCCTTGGTTAGCGTCCCACAATTGTCCCATGGCGGACTACACCCTGAAAGAGCCCAATTATAAAATAGACTCTTGAACCTTATCCCATTTTAAGCTAACATCCGAAATACATTATCGCATGTAAATAAATTCGCTATGCGAACTTATACGCTTTTTCAGACTGAGCATTTTGGGACGAATGTGAGTCCATCTTAAATTTTTCACACACACACATTTCTTGTTCATTTTTTCCTCCGATGTGTCCTCAAAATATCTTAACAGTTGAAATTTCGAATGTGTTTTGTTTCTCTCAAAGAGTTCAAATAGCCAATGGGGTTACTGCTTTTTATGCATGCCGAGTATAGTCGTCGTGATACAAAATCCTACAACTTTTGCCATGGCGAGTATATAATCTTTTCAATCACTCTTAACTGGTTACAGGTTATGCGACACATTTTAAAGTTATAATTTCTCTTGGGGTTCATTCAGACAAAAAACTTGTCATTAAGAAATTAAATTTGTAATGTTATCTCCATAAGCCAGTGCTTCTCAAACTGTGTCTCCCTTAGGGGGCGTGATAATCCTACGAGGGGGGCACGAGCATATTAGAAAATCGAAACAAGATTATTTAAGAAAATTAACTTACGGAAGTTAAACGAACAAAATAAATTCTGACATAAAACATAAAATACACATTTACACTGATATAATGCACTTATAAATGCTTCAGTACTGCGCAATGTGTGTGTGTGTGTATTTAATAATTTATAACAATGCTAAATTAAAAAGTTTATTTACCAGTGACCCCAGGGGCTTATCATATGTAAATTATATAAAAAATTAACACTAACCTTCATAATTTGTACGATTTATAATTAATCCCTTAAATGCCGATTAAAAATTACATGATTCACTCAACAATGCCACTTAGGCGTGCGTATGGGGTGTATTGGGGGGTGGGGTGAAAAGGAATAAGTAAGAAAATCCTCCGAGATAAGTAAATCCATCGCAAACACTGTCAATACGATTTCATTACAATCTAAAGCCTTCGAATAATTCCATGGATAACGGTTCACAGGAAAGATCGCGCTTCAAAAAGACATACGTCCAGCATAATTAACGCACTGAGTGAAACGTTTTTATACGCCGGTAACACTTAAGAGTATAAAGTAGTATTGTAGGTTTATCGTCAAAGTATAGTATTAGTGAATTTAATACATTGTTATTGTATGGAGGGGGGGAGCGATGATAATTATTGAATAATGGGTCGCAAATATAGAAAGTTTGAGAAGCACTGCCATAAGTAGTAAACTTTTAATTTGAACCAATTGGATAATATCAGAATACGTACGAGAAATTTCACTAGGTCTTAAAACTTAGGGAGTCAAGCCATTTTCGGCCCAGTGATCTAAATCCACATGCCCATTAAATTGGTATTCTTAAAGTAAATAACCCTTTAAGCTGTATCTTTTTCTTGTTGTGGTATAACGCAAAAATCTATTATACAAGTACGAAAACAGTACGATTGAAAGCCTGAAATTATCAGGAAAAACTTAAAACTTTCGATATTTTCTTGAATAAAATAGCACAAATATAGTCCTAAGAAGTATCCAGTTAAATGAAATAATTTTTCTTTGTAAATAGCCTAGTGTTTGCTTTATTGTTGCAATGATTTCATTTAACCAAGATGCGAGGCAAGCACTCATTAATGTATATAAAATGTTTCTGATGTACAGAAAATAATTCTGAATATACAGTGAAGACCTACAGTTAAAAGTTGCTTGAACATCCTGGGAGCCCGTTATTCAAATTTAGCGAACACAGCAAAACAAATGGATCCTTCATACAATCCAAGAAATATAAATCATTTACTTGTACAAATTATACAAGCCTCTGATTTGAGAATACATAAAATCATGTACATTAGCAATCGTTTTCTAATATTTTGAAGATAAATGAGGTCAAATTTTAAAGACACCGACATTAGAGTGTGACCTTAAGCCGTTTAAGATACTCAAAAAAATGAGATGGTTAAAACAGCCAGTTTGAGCCAGTCTTTGTTCTCATTGATTATTGTAAACAAGAGATTGAAAGCAACCCTCTACGCTTGAAGAAAATCAAAACTTTGAAACTTAACTCCTTAACCCCCCATTAAAAGTTACGCAATTAGTTCCACATTGCCACCGGTTTGACGTAGGCGCGCTTGTGCGGTGCATTAGTAGAGAAAAAGGCAAAAATAAGCAACATTTACTCCGATAGAAGTAAATTCTTTCTGAACAATGCCAAGGCCATTTATTGCATTCCAAAGCTTTCGAAATAATTTTACTGATAACAGCACAAAGAAAATCGTATTTTGGTAGGACGCATATATGCATCCGGGGTATTGGTTGAAAGAGACGAATGTATACGTTGCTGGCATTTAAGGGGTTAAGTCATCGTTTAATTCTTTTACAAACCAAAATTACTTAAATTTGAATGCATAATCTTTCCAGTTTGAAACAGAGGTAAAAAAATTATCATTGGGTAGTGTATGTTATAGGAGTATGGTTAGGATGTCATTTGTGCTTTCAACACCTTAATTCATAACCAAATATGAAAAAAACTTAATTTTATCTGTAATCAAGAGGAAGGATGAAACAGTTAAGTAAACCACACGAGAGAACTTGCAGCTCTACGGTTATTTAAGAGTCCCCCATGCCTCGAACCCAGAACCTGCGGCCCAGTAGTCAGCGTCGTAAACCACTATATCGGATGGGTGACTTAGTTAAGTAATTGTTGACAAGAATCGCAGAAACATTGAATTAGCAGCCCATACAACCAGTTAACTGTGGCGCACCCGTTTGACAGTGCGCAACTGTGTGTAATGGAAATAGAGCGATGACGAATCTACTCATCAATCAGAAAGTTGTGCTGTTAAAATATTGGATCATAAAGGTGGGTATAATTTGCGAAATTGCCATTTTTTTATTACTAATACTTCTTTGGTTAACATTACGAACATATTACTCGAAAAACGCAACCGATAGCAAGTTGTTTTTACATGGATATCTATAAAATTAAGTGACCGTCGTCAAAATTCCTGAACTCCGAGACCTAAACACACATTGAATTAATTTTCTGACAAAATATCAATCCTGACTAACAATCCTCTTACCAAAAGCACATCCTAGCCTTTTCCAACCAAATAAAATAACTTTCAGCAGCACGGCATTGGGTCATTACTCTAATGTTGGCACATTGTTATCACATCAAACACACAATTGGTATTTATTCCACTCAATATCCAAGTTACTTTAGGCCAGCAACTATGAATGGGCTCAGCGACTGTTCGGAGTTACGCATTTGTCCCATGCAACATACAGGGACGCATGCGAGTTCCTTTTAAATTATTAATTTTTAAAAAAATTTCTCCAGCCTGGTCTCAATATTATAAATGAACTTTGAGACTAAATTTTGTTTCTCAAAAATTAAAAGTTACAGCCAATGGTGACTACTTTTTAGGTATGACGAATATACTCGTCAATCCCAGTTCACCGATTATGTCACAAATCTTATGGTACATACAAATGCTTTCTTAGCTCAATCAAATCCCTGTTATAATAAATATGTAGCGCGAAGAAAAGAGTGTATTTTACCTTAACTTTAAATTTAACTTAAATATTGCTCTAAAGACAGCAATACTTACTAGCACCTTTCCATTCGCTCATTTATTCCAAAAACCGTACTTCCTGGGGTGATCTTTAGGGTCTTCAGGGAGGAGAATGCATTATTCTGGCAAACGCCACTGGTAAGATTTAATATAGTTTTTATGCATTCGAAACTTGCGAGAAATCCTTGATAGATGTAGAATAAAAAGACGAAAGTTTATAAAACGGATTTAATTCAGTATATTTAAATTACAAGGAAAACTTTGCTTCTATCCATACATATCACCTATTCGATACAGTTGAAGAGAATAACAGCCTAAATCGTAATACTCCGCTTTTGTAATAATTAGATTTCTAAATTAAGTTTAACTATGCTTACCTAGCTTTGAAAAATATTTTCTGTTGAATGAATCAAAATTCTATATTCAATGAACTTATGAAAAACTTTAAAAAAAGGAGCAAATTTAATACTTCAAATCTTAAGGAAGCAGGTTAGAAATTGGCATATTGTAACCACAATAAACTTTTAAATTTAATTTGGGTTATTTTAACCGTCTTAAAAGTACAACGAGCGACTCTTGTTTCGTAATATTAAAATTGAATAGCATAATTCAATGTATAAATTTCATAGTTTTTACTAAGGTTGAAAATCGCATCACCTTGCGTCACTTGAACAAGTATAAGATTATGAATTTTAGATTCTGGATGCAAATTTGCTATAAAATAAAAATTAATTCAACTAAACTCAATGCTTTAGCAACCATTTCGATGTTGACACGTCGCCGTAGATGCATGGATTATGGCAAAACAGGTGCACGAACTTAAAAATTAGATCAGCTCAACATAAAAGAAATATGAAGTTTAACACTGAAATTTACATACTTTACCCCCATACTTTCTAACCGTCAAAAGAATTACTTCTCAAATGGGAGAGTCCAAGTTGGAATGTTTTTACCAACGCTATAACAATATTTAGTTGGAAATTACCGATTTAACCTACGAACTATTAAGATAGCATTCAAGTTCCTGTATCGCCCCAGTTTGCTCAAAATTCTCTTCGTGGTCCCTAAAAATATCTCGCTGAATATGTAAGTGGGGTTTGCCTTGCGTCACAAAATGATCAATAGTGGACTAACTTTATGAATCCAAGATTCGACAGAGATATAATCCCTTTGATTTACTCGACGCGAGAATTTGTGTTCAGAGTTGAAAGTATAGATGATTTACTTCATCGCACTAAATTTAAAGCATGAACCTACAGTCAAATGGTGTTCCATTAAAGGATTTGAGATTACTAACACATTGTGTTTAAATTTAACGGAAGTAAATTTATTGAAAACTAAACTATTCGTAACATTTTCAAGACAGCTCGTTTTTAAACTTTTGATCTCCCAAGATAAAATAATTAGTCTCGCTAATATTTTAAATATAATGCAATACATTTCTAGAGAGTCATCCTTTTAAATTTATTTACCAACAAAAATTATGAGATACTGTGTAATTATTTTGAGAAAAGCATCCGTAAAATTTAAAGTATAGTCTACCAAAATAAAACATTTAAATTTTAGAACACACTTTTATAAAATTTAGTCCTCTTGGAGCAAAATTCTCCAACCATCGTCTCTGCAGATTTCATAATGAGCGGTCTTCCACACAGTTTCTCTGCAGTATAGTTGGCATCGATACATTTGTAGTAGTCGTTCATTTTTCTGTAAAAAAAGTTTAGCGATTACTAGAATGTAATAAAGAGATACCTACATTTCCTAATCAAGATTTCAGCAAAGCGATAAAGTTACACGAGGCAATACATAGCAAATCAAGCTACGTTAAATCATCGTCCAAGATTGACATCTGAAATTTTATCATAGCTATACATCATGAAATTTCTTCAAAGTTTCCTAAAAATAAGCATTTGCCATACAAGAGTATTCACATTATGTGATCGATTTATTCATTATATACGCCTTTTTCTAAGATTCAACCCGAGCGAACAAGGTATTTTAAGATCCAGACTAAGTCTTGAAGTATAGAAAAGTTGCATACCAAAAAAAATGTTACCAATACATTTAAATCGATAAGGCTCATGATATTTACTGTGGTGAAGTTGGTTGCTAGAGTTTGGGAGGGTAGCCTCAATAGACCGAAGGGTTTCCCACCTATCCTTCCCTACCAGAAACCTCCAAGAGATCTCAATACGTCGAATATTTAGAGTACCTTCATTACGCACAGGCATTATACAAGTTTATACACCCATGCTTTCACTGGAATTCGAACCCTGGAGCAGTCAGCCCCATTAGCCTCTATTCCTTCTGTGTATCAGTGGTAGAACTCCCTGTTGAAATCCAAGAATCAAGTTGTAGTACAAAGTCTCATTTTCACACGCCAAACTGGTTCTTTGGTTTTATTGTTGTCCCGTTATGTTTATCCTAGCTGCAGCACATGCTAGCTCATTTACGCAGCATATCTAGATAAAACAATTTATAGGTAAAGAAATATATGGATTAACAAGGGGCGAGATCAAATTTAGGATTTCCTGCAGGTGCTTCACGAGCTTACGAAACACCAAATCATGTCCAAGTTGCATGTTCAATATATACTTAGGGGAAAAAAGGTAGTCCTGAAGGAGAATCTCGTACCATATATTTTAGCTACAATGAGTAGTGAATAAAGACCATTTTAATCAAATTGTGCCACACATAATAGAAGAAACAAGCCATCGAGATTTAGATTTGATTAGAACCCGAATGGGATCTTTCACACGAGGTCAACTTGCAATTTATGCCACTCCATCAAGCTCACGCAAACCTCACTCCTCCTCATTAGTAGACTCAAATGAAAGGATATTAGGGAAGCAACTCTCTTCACATGGGGCTATTTGCGTATTGAAAATTGAGAAAGTATTTTATTGCTTCTTTGGACACATTGTACCGATGAGTCTAGCACTCCTAGTTCAGTCAACTTTGTACCCGAGAGTGAAATTCTCTCTTCTCTTCACCTTAGAGAAGTTGTGACACCTAATGAGTTGATTGGCACAATGTTGCTTCTTGTAAAACCCGGCTAATTTCGTTACGAATTTTAAACTTATTTTAACTTTGTAAAATTGGATGTCGATAAACAGTTTTACACTATTAAACATTTTTTACAAAAGCTTGTTCAGAATTTGGGTTGCAGCTTGGAATAGAGGGTGGCTTAGATTCGAGTACATACGCTGTAATCCGAATAAATAGAGAGGGAGATTAAATGTCCAAGAAAAAACGAAAATTAGTTCAGCAGTCCGAATTCTAATAATGAAAGCAGATACTGAAGCATTTTGCGCTATTTAATTTAGAGTGATATTTATACATATAATCTAAAATTTCTAACAATTTGTTTGAAATAGTGATATTCTATGTACAAACTGAAATTTATATTGTATCTCTCTAGTTTTTCAATGAAATAAAATAAGTGATTTTTGTTAAATGCTTGTTGAAAATTGAATACTAGATACATTATTACGATTAAAATTCAGAAAACGTACCTGCAAAAGCTTGGCATATCATGTTCTTTTTCAGGAAACGAAGGGTTCATACCTTTGTTAAACAGATGTTTACACTGGGGATCATTTGGATCTGGACAGTATTCGCTGGGATCAATGTCCCAAAAACATGCAGTTCCTATTAAACAAAAAAAATTATAAAAAGTCTAAAAAGGGGAATCTTCTGTTTAATTCATATCTTCAGAATTTTTCAAATGTAAGTAATAACTAAAGATGGAGACAAAATTTAAAAGAATTTATTTACCTGAGATGAAAATCATCAGCAGAAAACACGTGAACCAGCTTTTACTCATTTTGAAATCCAGTTAGTTGAAAATGTGTGGACAATGAGCCAAACTCCCAAAACTCGATGTAAACAAATGTGCAAAATACAAAAACTGTACTAAACTTCTTATAACCTTATCTTCTTTCCGTCTAAGAGGTGAGAATTTACATATTTATTTTATCGACAAACAGGGATACTATATATTGGTTCAAGAAGATTTTATGGCCCACTTGATAGATTAATAGACCTTTAATAGATCGTGATTTCGAATTTCTTTCAATCAAAAATCGTCACGGCCTTGGTTGCCAAGTTATCATGATTACAAGTTCATAATGGGTACTTTTTCTACAGTGGTGGGTTTGAAAACTGATGCCACCAAAGACCTGGCGTGTAGAAGCGTTTTTGTGCAGTTCAGTGGTTGTGGTAGCTGATGAGACATGGTCAAGAAATTGAGATTGGCATTATTGAGCAGTTTCGAAATGGGGTTGTCTGGTCAGGTGTTATCCTCGTCACTTGACTCCGGTTCAGAATTACGAAGTATGTCCCCAGTAGCTGTCATGTTACTCCACAGTGTGACGTAAATTAAAAATCATATCCCTCACAGACGGCCACGGTAGCCTAGTGGTCATGGTCATGGACTTGGGGGTGACGTGTCAAGTGTTCCAGCCAAAGTGCCACTACGGAACACGCGTGTAAAAGGACTTATGCACGTTAAATCTGTCGAGCTCAAAATCCTTCCGATGGTGTAGAGTGGTAATTAGGAGAGGAGTGCCACAGTTCAGGTGTAATCCACGTCACTTGATCGAGGCTGAAAACTCCAAGCTCCGTCGCCAGTAGATGTTATTTTGCTTGATTGTGCACCGTTAAGGTGTCGGACTACCTTAAAATCAAGATTTTTTTTAAGGATTGAAGAATGTTAAAATTTATTTTATAGGCCATCTTATTAGCTTCATCAAAATACCAAGTTTTTTTTATTTTCCATTCACTATAACAAAAACAACAAGTGTGTGTTTTAGTAAAGCAGATGCCATACATTTACACAAGATGTCCAACTTTAAAATGCGCTTTATTCGAAATGTGTTTTTTTCTTTGAAAAACTGAAATAGGGACCGCGAATGTTCAAAAGTTTTAAAATAATTTGCTGAACTTTTTTGTGTACGCTCTGTGTATAACAGTAGAAGTGTTTTAACCTTCAGATTTATCAGTCACTGTTTTAGTACAAAATGTACAGTTCTTTATGTGAATATAATACTGTTTTTTATGCAATTTCATATAACTAAGATATAAAGTGTATATATATATATATATATATACTCTAGTTTTTTTAAATGAAAATATCTTACTTTGAAGGTCATTTCAAAAAGGAATAGCAAAGTAATACATCAGAATTGAAAAATTGAGATATTGTTCATTTACTATTTATTCAGGGCCTAGTTTATGTAATATTCATCAATTTTTACCTATTTTTCTCCCCCATTTTAGTAGTAATAATTTATTTTCCTCTTAATTTTAGCTTTTTTTTCTTAAAATGTACTAAATAAATCTAAAAACCACAAAAAATCTCCATTTTTTTAAATAAAAGTTGTCGCAAGTAGTCGGATAACTCTTAGTTTAGTCTTCCCGTTATCTCAACGAAAAGTTTAGTGAGGTGTGCAACTCAGACATCGTTCTCATCACTTTAACGTAATTCACCGTTGATGATGTTCTCGCGACGTGATCGCTGTTTAAAATATTGAAAAACGCGTTTGATAATTTCCATGTTTATTTTAGGCTGATGTTAGTTTATATCAACAAAATAATTGAAAATTGCCTTGTGTTCAAGTTCATATGTGTATGAATTGTATTGTAAGTTACTGATGATTTGTAATTGGTAAATTAGTTATTTTGTGGTGGATGGAAATGATATTTAACCAAGTGTCAAATCCTGAATAAGTATCAACTAACTATGGTTTTCGGAATAGATACCACGAATCATGCAAAAATTCCGTTCTTAATATAGTCTGTGAATTTTAAATCAAGGAACAATTCTTGAGAATGAACGTCTTGTGGGATATTATAGAGATTACAATACGTTTAAGGCTGTCTTCGGTAAAAGTACGAGAGCTGTAACTAAATTCGAAGCATATTTTCAGAAAGAAAAATGATCCAATTTTCATGGAAATTAGCAGTATTATACCCCTGTTAACAATATAGTTTTTTTTTAAAATTTCAAAATATTCCGTGAATACTTTCTTTTTGGTTTTAATACGTGAAGGCAAAGCCCATTTATCTCATAACAGTATAGGATAAAAAATGCGAAACATTTTATACCAAAATAAAATGAAACTCGGTTAAAAATGGAAAGTATGATAAAAAAAGGTTGCTCTCTAAAGGATAGTGAAGCCAGAATATCATATTCATTTCTTTTATATTGGAAAAAATGTTCCAAATTCAGGTCCTGTTCTTTAACATTGACTGAAAATAGCCTTAATCTTTTGAACTAAATTTCAAATGAATGATATCAATAATCTGTTAGATATTGCAATACCATAATCAATATCAGAGAGTGTTTTGAAATTACGACGTCCGTTTCAAATATCCCAGTTTGTTATAGCTCTTGGACAGTGAGTCTCAACCTTTCTTCTGTTGCGGTACGCTTTTAACTATCTTAAAATTTAGTTGCAGACTGACAATAAAAATTTTAAAGAATTTTACTTATCTCTAACACACTATATAAAATAATTTGATAGTGATTTTAAATGTTATATAAAATAGTATGTATAAAAAAATCAACAGATTGTTTGAGTAATTAATTACAAACTAGTTATAATACATTTACAGCGAAATTGGATTTTAATGATTTTTGATAATTTCGTTAAATTTGGTCGTCAAAATGATCATGCCACTCTCTATGTATCATTCACGTTTTAAAAAAAAGTTTCAATCTTTTTTCATTTTTAAATTTGTTAATGCTGAAAGTTCAAGCTCACGCAGGTAAGATATAGAAAATTTTAACAATATTTTTACAGCTTTTTTAGCTATTATTGGATTATCGCCTCTAATTTTTTTTCAAAATGCATTAATAAACTTTCAAATGTTTCAAAATAAAATCTCGATTATTACAGAGCGAAATTAGTTCCTCTTCATTCAAAGCTCATCCATGTATAGATATATCCGTTATCACAAATGATTTACGAACCTAATCTGTTTTTATATCTAAATTTGGGAAATAATGATGGCCGCGGTACATAGTGGTCAAGGTAGCGTACTGGTGGCCATCGTGTCATGAGTTCGAGCCTAGTACTGCTGATGACCCAGTCGTGTAGGGAAGCGATGCATGTTAAACCAGTCGAGAGCTGAAACGCCCTCCTGTTGGTGTGGTGTGGTAGTTAGGGGACGGGTTACCATCTCAGATGTCATCATCGTCACTTGACCATGGTTCAAGATTACGAGATCCGTCACCGAAAGCTCTCGAGTGGCTAAACAGTGCGACGTTAATATTCACTCACTTGGGAAACAATGTTAAGTAAGAGTATAATTATGAATTTAAAGAATAATTTGGTGACACACAAAAGTGAGGTGGCACAGTAGTTGAGAATACCTGTTCTAGGATAACGTAATTAAAACCGAATCACGTTAGTCACGAGAGAAAAACTTTGTAAAAAAGGAAACTATTTGAAATGCTATATTGAGAAAAGGCATGGAAACACATTTCGTTCTTTAAATATGCGAAATGATGAGTAGGCTCAATTTATGACGGTCACATGATAAAGAAGATCACGCGTTCTCTATTGAATTAAAAAAAGACAATACACTACTTTTGAATTGTACTTTTTGTTTTATTTTGAGGCTCTGAATTTTATGATTGTGTAAAGATGTGTTCAAATATTAAGAGAAATCTCTCAAATTTTGAGTTTACTTCTGTAGCGATTGAATAACCGCATTTTAGTTTTAAAAATTAGCGTTATTAAAACAATGTTCAAATACCTTTTAATCCCCTTCAACATACTCCCGATCCATATATATCTGCATACGAGTTTTCCTTCATTCAAAGCAGTGCTGCGGTTCATTAAGGGTCACCATCTTCAGTAAACCTGCTGTTTTTACCAAATCTCTCCAGAAAATGTGTTCCCATCAATGCATTTTTCACTTTAAGAAACAGTTAAGAGTCGTATGGTGTCATATCTGGTGAGCACGGTGGATGCTCCAGCTCAGTAATGCGTTTGTCCACCAAGGACTGTTTTACAGTTAGCACAATATGCACAGAGGCTGCGAAAATTCTACGTGATGTTGCTTTACAGATCTTGCCTTTTCTTCTTTACTGTTTCTTTAACCTTTCTCAGGACCTCAAAGTAGTACTGTTTTATATACCATTTGACCTCGAGGTACCAATTCAATCCTGATGATGCTATTAATATCAAACAAAAGCGACGAGCATCATCAATTCTTGTTGTCGCACATCAATAAGAACATCGGCAGCAACGAAGCGTATCAACCGACTAGCTAGAAACACATGATTGCTTTTATCGTGTGACTGGGACATTACATGAGTTTTGAGCTGATTAGCTAGAAACACGTGGTTGTCATTATCATGCGACTGTGATGTCAGATCAATTGAGTCCATTGTGTTGGCGATGTTTCAGTTCAGATGTAAACTTCACCGGACCACGATTAAGATTTACGAAGTGTATTAGCCGTAGATTTGCTGTAAACATGGTGTCCAGGAGAAATAATAAGAAAATATGCTAAAGAATAGGATACGAATTTGGAACCTTTTTTTATATATAAGAGAATTAAAACATTAATATTATATTTTTGTTTCGCCATCATATGGAAAGCAGCATATTTTATCATATTCCTCATTTTTATCCGAGTTAATACAATTATTTTTTATATAAAACTTGCTGGTATACCGTTATTTGCAAGTCTGAATTGAAAAATTAAACAATACAGATTGAGAGATACAGATTTAAATGAGTTAATTTAAGTGAATTGCTAATCAAACAAAAAAAAAAAACTTTTTGCATATCTCAGGTAAACAAAAAAAAACCATATTTGTTCAATCCTAAGTCTGAAGGTCTAAGAGCTGATAAAAATAATTTTATTTATAACGCTCGTAACTCTCTTGTGGGTCGATTTTTGAAAACACCTTCCTTCTGCCCACCAAAAGTAACACATTTATACCAATTTCGTGTAATAAATACTTAAAATAGTGTAAATTCATATCTGGATGTGTAATAAATTAATATATTTTGTTGCATTTATTTTATGTTAAAATTATTTTATTCACAATCAATGCCGTTCTTTACATTATAATGGCGATTCAATGGAAACAGAGAAATATTGGCGATATTGCTAAGTTGGCATCACTTTTGGTAACCATGTTGGCAACTTGGCGATTGGTTGAATGCTGCAGAAGTTGACATGATGCAGCGCTCCTTGGAAAACTGCAACGCACATAACCTTCTCCATAAAAATATACATACACATGCCAATTTGCATAGCGATCGGTTGAACCGAGTTGGGGTAATGTGATTGCACAGATATAAACATCCGTTTATATATATATACAGATGTGCTTCGCATTTTCTTCTCCTTGTCCTCAATGTTAAATGAGCTATTCCTGTACGTGTTAAAACGAAAAAATAATTGCTCATAAAATGTTTTAAAATTTTAAAAATTTTATATTATAAATAAATGTAGGGATTACAATGTAGGAAATTTCATGAAAATTAAGACATTTTCTTGCCTGAAAATGTATTCCTCGTTTAGTTCACTGTCTTGTACATTTGACGAAAATAGCCTTTAGCGTAGATATCGTCTTCAGTGTGTTTAAAAATTACGATGGCGAGTTTAGCAGCTCACGAGTTGGGAAAAAATAGTCAACCAGAAAACGTTGAATTAACACACTGATTAAGACAGGGAGAGTGGATCCTCAATGAACATGAATCAAAAACTGTTGCAATTGAATATTCTTAATATTTAAATGATGAACAAAAATTTTAATCGCAATAATATAACAAAGATAATCTACAGACGTAGGAGAAAGGAAAAATTATTATAGCCTTTAAGTTAAATTGGGACAAGAAAGAAATCTGATTTTAAATTCTATTTCTGTTGTAGTAGGTGACCCTTATTTTGGTTTGATTTTATTTCAAAATGCTCTCTGAAGCAAAACCAGAGCTATGAACATTGTTTTGGATTTGAAATGCTCAAATGGGCATCTGAAATCCTTGCAAAGCATAACTGCCATATGCATTATTTTGATGGTATTTCGAAAAAAAACAAACAAGAGATTTATTTCTAATACCTATTTTTATTAATTTCGTTAACAGAAAAATTAAAAATTAACACGTGAAAGCAAATATTAAAAGTGCAAAAGCAATTTTTAAAACTTTATTCAATTTGTATTTTGTTGTAAAATAATTTTCTTCGAAGATGTTCATTCCACCATCTGTATCTCATTAAAATTGACTAGCACTTGCTTCACACACACAGTTCACGACATCACTTCAATAGTAGTTACGTAAAATGATAATCTATATATATAAAACAAATATATTATCTAAAACAATTAATGTACCATGTTCTTTATAACGGACTAAAAAGCATAATTTTTATTTTCGTCTTTTTTCGTTTTCTTCATCTTCCTCTCCTCCTTTTCATTTTTTTTTTTTTTCCCCTTCTTTTTCTTTTTTCACATTTCTATGCATCGTCATCTGCTTCTGAACTATGGTCCAGATTTCTAGGCGATCGCAGGAGATTAGTTTAAAATCAACTACTAAATTTCACCCGGACAGACATACAAACTTCCTTGGGGGCCCCGGAGAAACAAGAAAGCGAGTAAATAAAAACATTGTAATATATGTTCAAATTGAGGGAATCATGATTTTCGTAATTTCTCCGTCGCATCAAGTTTTCTAGTTGATTACACTTAATATTCTTTGCAGCTATTTCTCGGTAAAAATCAGATTAAATAGCATATCTATTAAAAGTGTTTAAAATTTATTTTGGTCGGATTCAACGTAATTCATAAATATCCAGTGATAATTTGATCTTCATCTCATTTTGAAGTGCAGTTAAATAACGCAGGCAAATAATATGATTATAGACTCGTAAGATTCCCATATCTGTGTTTGTAAGTTTTATCACCCCGTTAAATTACGAAAGAGAGAAACTTTATTTTTCAAAACAATTTGCTTAAACTGGAACAATTAAATGACTAGATTTCTATGTCCAACTATTTTTCGTATCTGATTGCAAGATTATGACTGTCACAAAAATTCAGAAAAATCTAGGATCAGACTCAAAAGCCATGTGGAAAATTTGAGGTATCAGACTACGTTCGGAACCATGATTTTAAAAAAGCGCATAAATGGATCATTTTCATGATATCTAGTGTTATTTAGATTAGAATACATGTATAAAATTATTTTAAAGACATTTTGACAAAAAATTATTTTAATACAATATTTCGGCAAAAATGTAACTTATAATAACCTTTTTTTCAAAATTTTCTCCTTTTGTGAAAATTGCTTCTATTATAATAATATTTTGCTTGTATATAGCTCAGACCTCTGTACAGAGGCTCAACTACGATTTTTGAAAAATTCAGCATATTTTCTAAGTTACAACCAATTGAAATAATTATCGGCATTTTTTTCTTAAAATTTCTCCCGTCTGTTGTCTGTCGTAAAACATGGATAAACCCCCTTCAAAGTTATACACACTTCTGGCCACCGTAAATGCAACACCATGAAAAAAGCATGCAAATAACATGAAATTTACAACATGCATTAGCGGAAGTGAGATATGCAAATGATTAGAATTTCAGCGCACACACACATCACGCGCGTCTGTGGCACCACATCAAAGAGCTATTTAAAAATTGGAGATTTCGACGATTTCAAGTTCAGCAATTGTGTTTTTCTTGTATTTTTTTCAAAAAACAATCAGTTATTTCTCGTAGAAAACAGCGATCAGCTTTTGATCAAGTATCCGAGTTCGACAGAGGAACGATAGTGGCCTACCGAGATTGTGGATTATCTTTCGGGGAAATCGGTAGTCGTGTTGGACGAAACCAAACAACTGTAATGCGTATATGTTACCGTTGGATGCAGGAGGGTACGACGGACCGACGTGGTCGATCGCATCCACCTCAGTGCACCACTTCACGTGAGGAATGGCAAATTGTGCGCATGACAGTAACGCATCTCTCAGTCACATCACGAACCATAGCACAGCACATTGAGTCTGCAACGCATCATTCAGTGTATGCGCCTACCATTTGACGCCGTTTATAGCAGAGTGGTCTGTCCGCAAGATGTCCATTGCTTGGTTTACCCTTGACGCAGAACCACAGACGTCTCCGCCACCAAAGGAGCGATAAAAGAAGGATGTGCATGGCAAAATGTAATGAAGTTGTCTTCACTGACGAGTCACGCATCTGTCTGCAACACCACGATGGTTGGATTCGAGTCTGGAGACACCGTGGAGAAAGGATGTTGAACAGCTGCTGCCACACTGGTCCTGCGCCAGGTATTATGGTATGGGGTGGTATTGGATATTACTCCGCACTCCTCTAGTGCGCGTTGCCGGTACTTTAAACAGCCAGCGCTACATCTCCGAGTTGTTGGAGCCAGTTGTCTTTCCTTACCTTCAGGGCTTGGCCACAGCCATAATTCGACAGGATATTGCATGACCATGCGTGGCACGCATTGTCCAAAGGTTCTTCGTCAATCACCAGATTGAACTGCTTCCCTGGCCGGCTCGCTCTCTGGATATTTCACCGATGGAAAACATGTGGTCCATGATTGCTCAATAATCGACCCAGATTACACCCCATCTGCCACACCAGATCAACTTTAGCAACGTTTGGAAGCTGCTTGGTCTGCTGTACCTCAAGAACACATCCAAAGTCCTTTGAATCAATGCAGAGGCGTGTAGCAGCGTAGATCTCCAACAATGGCGGCTTCTCTGGCTACTGATTCTGGCAGGAGCCACTCTTCACAGTAGTCTATAAATTTAGTCATTTTATACTAGGTCAACATGTTATCTACAAAATAAATTTTGTTGTGCTATCTCTTGTCTTTCTTGGTGTTGCATTTACGGTGGCCAGCAGTGTTTTTCAAAAATTCTAGTTGAGCATCTGAACAGAAGTCTGAGCTATATACAGACAAAATATTATAATAGAAGCAATTTTCACAAAAGATGGGTGTGGTGTGGTAGTTAGGAGAGGGGGGAGGTGCCAGCTCAGGTGTCGTCCACGTCACTTGACCATGGTTCAAAATTACGTGGTCCGTCGCCAAAAGCCCTCGCGTAGCTGAACAGTGCGACGTTAATATTCAATCAATCACAAATGAATATTTTGAAAATGGGTCATTCTATATTTTTTGTCAAAATATTGTACTTATAAATGTTATCTATTTATACGCTTTTGCAAAATCACAGTTCCGAACGTAGTCGGATACCTTAAGAAACTACAATGAACACGCAAGATATTTTCTGAAATCAAAGCCCCATTTGTATTTTATAAGAAAATAAACAAAAAAACAGTGTGTTGAAAGTGTTTTTAAATGCATTTTGATATTATTTACAAAATTCCTTGTTATCCAGCAGAGCAAAAGTTAATTCGTTGAATATCTGCTTTTTGTTTATAAAGCGTTTATTAATTTCGAACATATAATTACGCAATACTATACGAATATTTTATAATCACTTTGTACAGCTCTAAATTCTGCATATTGTTCAATTAATAATTCAGCCCAAGCCAAGATTATTCATATTATTTCTTTACTAATGCACTAACATCAACAGCAAGAAACAGAAAGTGCAATAATTTTTTAGAACAAAGCTGTCGCTAAGCATCCAGCCCTCATTGCCTTGACTACAAACAATCAGCCATTCACTTTAGTTCTTTTTTTTTAAGTTTACTTGCATTTATATAATACATGATGCAAAGGGTGACTAGTGATACTTCTAAGCATTTCTTAATCCACATTCTCTTTGAAAGTTGAATGAACCATGTTTATTTCCTGCCATTAAGTCCATTTAGAAACATATGATCTGAATCAATTTTAGGTTTAGGCATGCAAGATTATTGAATTTGCTAGGAAGTCTTTGCTATTATAATCGTATTAAGGTATCCGAGTAGGTTGGAAGAGTGCTTTCTAGGTGTTTGATGTTGTTTGGGTCATTAGGGGAAAAAATTAATTATTGAGGAAGGCCTAGTAAAAATACTCTAGTTTTATGTATGTTATTATAGCATTTACTTTAACAAATTAAAATATTTCTTTAATTAGTTTTTTGAAAAATGAACCTTTCATGATAATTTGTGCATGAAAAACGAGATATGTTCTAAGTGATCCAATCAAATACAATGAAGTTTATAACATATGCTATGGGCCCTTCTGAGTGTAACAAACCACAGGTTTTAAGACAGCTAGATTTAATCACATTTTCCAGCCATTTTTAGCTTAGAAGATGCAGCAATTTTGATGAAAATTCATGACCGTCAAATTTAAAAATGCTCTGCCTAATAAAATATTTCTTAAGATATTTTTTTTTAATTTTGAGGTTTGTGACACTTTAGAGGGATCAAGTACATCAATAAACGTTAAAATTCCATAATGTGCAATTCATTTTTATTTATCACGTTTTTCTTCACTTAAAAATTTTGCTGAGTTTTCCTAAAAATAATTTTTCCAAAAAAAAAAAAAAAAAAAAGGGGGAGATACATATAAGTTATTTAATAGTTATGACTTTTTAAACCTATTTATGTTCTTTTTAAAACAATAAAATTATTCAGAAAATCAATTTCTGAAAAATTATCTCGGAACCTTAAGATGGGAAAATGAAGTGAATTCAAATTTATTTGCTTAAAATTTTATTTATTCCGAGGATATTGTTCATTAGAAAATTTAAAAAAAAGTAAAGAAATTTAATTTTGTGTAAACAAAACATAAGACGTGAATAACAGGACTGTGACCTTAGTGTTTGTATTTCATATCCAAGAAACCATTATGTGAGCATAAAAAAACTCACTGCCACGTCAAACGTGTATTTTAGTGCAAATTTCGATTCAACAAGCAGCAGCCACTGTTTGCTATAAGATTGTCTTTGAAAAAAAACTAAACTTTGTCGTTTATCTTAACTGATTTTGGAACGAAATCGCAATGGCTCGAAAATCCGCAATACTGCAATTATATCAATGAGTATATAGATTTATCGTAAATTTGTCACAGTAAGCTTTAATTGAAGCACAGTGGTAGTGCTACCATACCGCAGGTCCGAGGTTCAAAACCGGGGCTGGGTAAGGTTCACTCACCCTTCATTCCTTCAGTGGATCGATAAATGAGTACCAAGTTTGCTTGTAAACTTAACACTGGGGGTTTCACTTCAGACTAACCACCTGATTGGAACAACTACTCATGCACCTCGGGGCCAGGGCCCAAGATCACGTACACTGTATGGGTACAGTAGGTCTTGGCCCTCGTGGGTTATTTTACCACTCCGAGTTAAGTTAAGCTTTAATTAAATTTTATTTTCTGAGGATCGTGAAACCATGAAATTTATACACGAAATTTTGTTTTGCCTTGTCAGAAACGCAAGACGACAGATATTGTCCCATCATTCAAAAAATAAGCTAATTTTCTCCTAAATTCTACCATTTCCATTTTACACGATTCGAGTTAGACACCCTATTACGCATAGAATTTTATAATTTTATTCCACATGAAGTCATCCGTAGAATTGAATTCTGAATCTGTATTTTAACAGTACGGTTTTATGGATGAGGATATAAAACCATTCGAAAGCATAAGTTATTTAGAGTCTTGCTTAAAATACTACAATGTGTTTTGAGCCAACACAATTCATATGATTTACCAGCTTGCAAAAGTTGTTCCCATTAAGGTTGCCACTCCATAAAGATTTAGAATAAATACCCTTTGCTTTATTACCATACTATAATCTTGCTTAATTGCTTCGATTTAAAAATTAGTCTCTTTTGTAATTAGTGTTAAGTTACGACATGAAGAAAATATTTTTTCGATAGTGAAGTTGCTAACCTTAGCAAGACTCAAGAGTAAGAATTCTTCATAAGAGAGAGTCAGTCTCTGATGATAATTTCTATAATGAAGAATTCTTTAAATGTGCGTGAGAGAGAACAAATGAATATACTAATAAGGTTCATACTAAATTGTAACTACCGAGTGAAATATTTGAAAATAAACAAATTTAAAAGAAAACTGAAGTATTTGGTCTTGTTAAATTGCGTTTTAAAACTTCAATCAGCACAAATTTAAATCTAGACTTTGCAAAATGTATTTAAATAAAATGTTCGAATATTTTTTTTGTATTCAGAGCCTTTAGAAAATATAGGCAGAATACTTAACAATCCTATTGTTTTTTTTTTTTTTTTACAGTAAAAAAAAGTTTCACTCCTTACATTATAAAGACGATTAAAATTTGGAATGCATTAATATATATTTTATATTTAACCATCTTTGAATTTTTCTGAATCTTCAATTGATAGTGTGTCACTATTTGATAATTGTTAGACATTTTGTTTCCCACTATGAAAAACAGATTCACAGTATTGAAAACGCTTTTAGAGTTTGGTTCATTATATAAATCCTTGACAAACACATTGGTTAAATATATTCTTTAACTTTAAATATAAAACCGATCAAGTTAAGGTTAATTTTTTTAGTGTCGAATAAATACCGTCAAATCCAAAAGGCGTGAAATTTTTTAAAAAAAATCAAACACGAGGAAGAAGACAAATTGAAACAAATTATTCATCTAACTTTATTAAACATTAACCATAAAACAAAACCAGCTTCAATACGTCGATCCAATACTTTCCTTTTCTGGTGGTGGAAGAATAATCGTATGGCGCTGTATATTGTTTATACGCAAATGATGGGATATGAACGTCAATGAGTTGGAAACTAGGCTAAAGTCAATAAAATCCCTGCAGTGCAATCCGTAATAATTTGATCGTGTTATAAATTCATTGAAAGTCAGGTAACTTTCAAGACCACACGCTTGTTTAATCGAATGCGCAAAGCAATCGCACAAGTGGATGCTTTTCCTGTGAAGATATATACAATTAGATTCCTGTTGACGTTATTTTATCAACACAGCAAAAAAAAAAAAAATTGGTGAATCTTAATTATTAAACATTTTATGTATAGGGTGTTGCCGAATTTGACCAAAAAATTCAGAAGGGGGATAATAGACAGTATGGGGACCACAATAGAACAACCACCATAAAACAAAGGGTTGCAAACCTCGTTTAGTCAGTAATTCACAAAAACAGCTATGAAGGGTATGATGAATAGTGGAATTTAAGGGGCAAAGATAGGTCAGAAATACTTATTAGATGTAAAGCTTTTTTACAATACTAGCGATGCATCATAACTTGACGTCAGAAATGCAACCTGATTTACTTGAACACATCCCACAATCATTTGTCCGTCAGTGTCGGCTGCGATACGACCTGTGCGGTGAAATTTTCGAAACACTTATGCCACATTCACTTGCAGTTGCCTTTGATGTCGATCTGGGATACATTGTTCGTATTGTAAACATGCTTTACGTCTAATAAATGCATTTTTGCCTCTTTGCTCTTTTTCCATTCCACTCGACATCACACCCTTCATAACTAATTTTGTAAATTACGTCCGCTGTCAACGTGGTTTCCGACCTCATGTTCCATGATGTGTTGTCCTTATGCTGCCTACCCTTCCAATTTGACGACAAATTCGCCAACACATTATACCAATATATATATCTCCCCTCCTTCAGAAGTAGTATTTACAAATCTATGCGAGGACATCAATTCCTTTTCAGAATGCTTATAGATTTTATCCACAATATTGGTGTAAATTTGCTTTTTCAACCGGTATAATACGACGTTTTACACACACACACACACACACACACACACACACACACACACACACACACACACACACACACACACACACACACATTCCAACCTTGTGAAATACAGAATTTAAATTTGAAGTGCTGAGAGTACCATCATGCTTTCAAAAAAATGCTGATTTGCGATTTTTTTAAAAAGTGCATGTACCTTTAAAACTATAATATGAAACGTCAGCTCAGTACACGTAATACGCATAAATTTAAATAATTCACCAACACCTCGCACAGCTGAGAATATCTGAATACTACTTTTCATTTCAAAGAGTCATAACGCAGACTATTTCGATCACCATAGTAACGACTGAAATATTCAACTCAAAAAGCAGGTATTAAAATCCTTGAGCATCAACTTCTTGAAAGTCGATACTGAATAAGCTTCATTTGTTACTTATTGCGTAATGTGAAACATTATCAAAAGTCTAGTCATATTAATTCTATAAAGAAATTAGCAATAGGATATTTCTTTGAATTAGTAAGCTAGATTTTAAAATCCATTAGAGGATTTTATTTAGTATAATTCTAAATTAAAACATTACATTACATTAAACACTGTAAATTTTAATTTTCGAATCTAGGCTATCCAGTCAGGTTGACATTAATACGTTTGTGGATACATAGCATGTCGGCTCGATGGCTTGTAGGCTTGCCTGCATCATAACCATTTGATTTCAGGTTCAACAATCCTGGCTGGAGTAGCTAGATTTTCTGGATGCTAAAATCGTACGCCCGCATGTCATGATTACCGTTCATATAAAATGTCCCTTAAGTGTCAATTTGGCTCTGGTATTCTCGGCAACATTTAGCATCCGGCGAGAGCTTTAATAAATTCAAGTGTCATAATTTTGGCAGTGGGAGCCACCACTAGATAGTGCTATCGATGAAGACGCTCGAACTTGTTGACTTGCCTTGTATGCAAAGACTAATGGCAAAACTCCGTTTATTTGATAAAATGATACCTAGCATACAATAAAGTATCGTAGCAATGTGTTACACACACAACTGCTTAAATAGCATTTTATGTAAAAAAATGTACGATGAGGATCACTTTACGTTCTCGCGTATGGCGAGCGTGGACATGATATCAATCTTTGTCCCTGCAGGTAGAGCAAGATATGTCACTTTCTCCATCAACGTATTAAGCATCAATGTAAATCTACTATTCAAATCAAGTGGTTTTCTGAAATTATCCAACTTCGACTTGTAAATAACTTAGTTTGGAAAACAGATGATTAAACTGCAGGAAGCTTTAGCCACATGAGTGAGTGAATATTAACGTCTCACTATTCAGCTACTCGAGGGGTTTAAGTTTAGGCAGCAAGCTAGTATTTAGATTACATGCATGATTTTGAAAATTGGACTAAAAATTCCAACATTTACTATGCCTTACGAATGTGTTCCGTTACTTTATTTTCAGCTCGTCTTTAAGCGTCTTAATGAATTAGGAAAAGAATTGAAAGTGTCAACGAAGAAATAGATAACACTGTCGATAAATAAAAATTTTCTTGGTTTCATTTATTAGTTCAAAACAATTACTAACATTTTGAAGTGTATGTTTTAATTTAAGTGATGTAACATAAGCCTCCGTATTGCGAAGCGGCTCAGGATTCCACGAGACTCAAAGACTGACGAACACCAAGTACGTACCCTTTGCAAGATCTGCCTTGGGACTCAAAACTAGACTTTGCAGTGGGGCCCCAATACTCTCTGTAAAACCACTGTTTAGTTTTAATTTAAATGAGCATACTTTCAAAATTCAACAGCTTTAACTTTGAATGAAATTAGATATCAAATACCATGTCATTTGTTTTAATTGTGCGTTTTAGTTCCACTCAAATTACGTGTACAAATATTTGTGACGTAAAGAGCAAAAATAAAACTTGGGTACAGTTACACGTTTTTACCAACGAAAACTCGCAAGTACGAGGGTATTTGAACATCACTTGAATAAAATTCTTAAGTATTTTTGAAGACCCGATTTTATAATAACGAACACTAATAAGAGTTCATAATTAACGATCTTACTTTTACAAGTCTGATTATACAATCCCTTATAATCATTTCAAAACTATAAGCATTGAAATTCTTGAATTTAAACCTCGGGAGTAATAATATCGGTGCAGGTTTTCCAAGGGAATTTTGATTAAAAATTAAGCTAAATTTGTGTTCAATTATTCTCAAGTTATATTGAAATGACTTTGTATCCTCAACGTGTAGGCTTCGTCAGACTTGTTCAAACATTTGATTAATATCTTGGGAATCAGGTTCAACACAGTATTATGATAACCATAAGAATTGCTACTACTCAAATTCGTAAATAGTTCAATATTCAACAAACAAATCAAAATTCGTATGTCTATTCACTATTTAAAGTTGTTACATTTGATCATAATGGTACCCACAATTTACGAATAGCTTAGTTCACTAATTAAAAAACTCACCAAGAACGAGATATATTGGTATTTAATACCCATACCTTGGAAAGGAAACTCAAAAATGCCCTTGAGAACTCACGGAACAAAAACTGCTATCAACTTCTGCGGGATTATATATATACGCCTTTTTTTTGAAGTACGCACATGAATATTGTGCTGTTATCGGTCAGTAAAACTATTCCGAAAGCTTTTGAATGCAATACAATGACGAGTGTTTTCGAAGGATTGGCTTATTTCAGAGAAGGAATTTTTCTGATTTTTCATCTCCCGCTATGCCGTATAACTGTACGCGTCTTTGGTAAAACTGGGAGACTAGAGAGCGAATCGCGCAACTTTTCCTCGACAGTTACGTTTTAGGAATTCGAAAGTAAAGGGAGCAATCAAATTTTTATTCAGGAACATGAATACAAGCAAGGAGTCTTGATACTTACAATAAATAAATAAATATTGTAGTAAACAATCAGATTTAGAGCATTATTGCATTTTCCCACAACTATTATCTGCTGCCCTAGCTCCTGTGAAAGTTGTCTTTTAACATAGACTCCCAAGCTGTAATTTTAACTTTAAGCAGTAATACACCGACTGCCTTAACGCAATTCACTGCCGAACTAAAATTGCGAAGCTCATCTCATATGGCGGGAGTGCGGCGTTACAGTGGGTCTAAAGTCATGTTGGGATCCCCGGTAATGAAAGAGCCGACCAAAATTCCAAGCAGGGACTCGGGTTGACTCAACCGGAAGTCCCCTTGAACCTCAGAAGTGCAAAAAAGTATCATCTCCACATACATCGACAAATATAGTGCCGTGACCCTAAAACCGAAGATTTCTGGAAAATGATGGGAAACTCTGGCCACTGTGGGCCCAATCCTGAGGCACCTGGATTGTTGCCCGCTTTCGCCTAACTACCGGACATGACTTTTTGTGAGTATAACTCCATTAGATTGGAGTGGCTGCTAACGAGTGAGTGAGTGAGTGAAGATTAACGTCGCACTGTTCAGCTGCACGAGGGCTTTTGGCGACGGACCACGTAATTTTGAACCATGGTCAAGTGACGTGGACGACACCTGAGCTGGCACCCCCCTCTAATAACTACCACACCACACCAACGGGAGGACGTTTCAGCTCTCGACAGATTTAGCGTGCATCGCTGCCCTACACGGCGGGTCTTTAGTGGTACTGGGCTCGAACTCGTGACAAAGCCAGCCACGATCCGATGCCTATACCACTCGGCTACCGCGGCCACGTGGCTGCTAACGAGGCCTGTCCACTCTGCGGCCATGTCAGAATAGATGACGAACACCTGCTCCAATGCATTTGACTATGGATACCCAGCTGAAGACATCGTCAGTCGCTACCGAGAGGCTCGGCATCAAATGGTCAAGAAGCCAAGCACGGGCGTTGGATAAAAAAAATTTCCGAAAATTACCAGCTGCTGTAGTAATTCACGATTTGTAGTGTCTAGAGAGAATCTCGTTCCACAGATACCCGTTATGTTCAGTACTAGATCAACAAGGTGTCTACCATGCATGAATCTGTTGATGGGTGCAATTTATAGCTGAATAGTTATATAGTAAACACTATAGTAGACGACGGTAAAACCCTTATAAAAGAGCTAACTAAATAATATTTCGTTATATCACTTTATGGCGAGTGTATCAACGCATCATTTGTAACACAAAAGAACGCAAGGGGCCATATTTGGCTAAGCAGCAATAAACAGTCAATAATTCAAATATAATCCAATACGAAATGTTTTATATACAAAATCTAATAAGCTGGATAACGGGATATTAAGCTTGATTATTGGAGGGTTTAAAATAACAAATATCTCTAAGATATCCGGGAAGTCGGTCGTGCTTATTACAGATAAGTAGTGCAGCAAAGCCAATGTGAGCAGCCAATACGGACAGTGACCTATAGAGCTAAATTGCAGAAACCGTCAGTTTAAGGGTTGTTGGACTATGAACATGGCATAGAACGCATGTCCTTATTTCTTGTTGTAACGCCAAGTATGGTAGTTTCCATAATTGTCTTTATTGTAGCTCTAAATGTTAATACTTTTTAATGTTTGTCATTGAAATAATAAAATGTCATTAAACTCTTTAACCAAAGATGTTTGGTGTCCGACTGCTGTTTGCCACAGTAAAGACAAAATAAGTCTTGTACCTCAAGATTAGAAATCCTGTATAAATGCAAGTTGAAAACAAATTCTCTGTACATCTTAAAGCAGAAAAAATCGGGATACTTACATGCACTGTATCTTTTCTGTTCGGTACATTTCATGTCCAGGAATGCTGAGTAATACGTTATAAATTCTTTCACTCGAATTTCCGCATGGATAACGCAAGTGATTAATTAACTCCATTATACAAGCGACATTCCTCAAATATCCTAAGAATTAAGAAACAGAAAAAGGTTTTGCAAGGGTTTTCAAATAAAGGAATCTATATAACTTAAGATTAAATTTAACAAGAGTAAAACATCCAAATTATAAGTAAACAATTTTAATCTTTTTAATACCATTAACACATGTTTAAAGTTTTCTTTGGCATGGTTAAGAAATGACGTTTTCAATAAGGACGCTTCTCCATTCGTAAATTGCGAATAACCTGGATATTCTCTTTTTTGCAAGCAACATTTCTTTTAACCAATTTATCTTGTCTAAAGAGGATCAAATATGGTAATTTGAAATGCTTAAGCCTGAAAATTAGGAAGTAGGGAGATTACATTTCTTCAAAACTTTGACATTGTTAAGAAAAGACATTACCTTTTAAAACTCTTTAAAATTTACCAGAAAGCGGCAACATTTGAATTTTGCAGAAAATCTTAGTTATAAGAATCTATAATAAGTTACAAGATTCTAATATTTTGTGTTCGATCCTCGTATAATTCAAAAAATATTTTGTGTATACCATTAATAATTTTTTTATCAGTTAGTTCTCTATACATCCATTTAATATTAACCTCTGATATTTAAAAATCCAATCTAAAATTTACATTGGATTTGTTTATAAAGTTAAAAATCTGTGTTTAAAGTTTTTCATTAAGAAGGAGGGAAAAATATTCTCATAATTATTTTACTTTAAAAATACTCAAAAATCTAAATTGCAAGTTCTCATTTTTAACTCATGCCATTTCTCTAAAAAATACTTTGCAAGTAAAATGAAAATCAAAGTATTTTAAATTTAAAAGCAAGAAGAATGTAAAATAACCATCGAGGTATTAATGTATACATCTTATAACACGGACGCTACATTAAAGCAAAAAAAAAAAATTCCGATTTGATAAATTTATTGCTAAAAGATAGACACCCGATTATACGAGAGAATTTTTGAAACCTGTATTTTCTTATTTTTCTTACGAGGTTCATTACAAACATAAGATTAATGCCATAACAAAACGCAATTCTTAGGTTATTTCTTTCGCCCACGATCGCCGTTAACACTGATACATTTGTCGTTTAGGGAAATCAATTTCATGAAACGTCTCCGATAAAAAAAACATGACTATTTCAAGTTTTCCTACAACACGTTGAGCCACTCCTTTATTAACGAAGTGACGTCTCGATAGTGTTGACTAAGTGAGTGAATATTAACGTCGCACTATTGAGCTAGTCGATGGCTTTTGGTGACTGGCCTCGTAATTTTGATCCATGGTCAAGTGATGAGTACGACACCCAAGCTGGCACTCACTCTTCTAACTACCAACCAATAGGAGGATGTTTGAGCTCTCGACAGATTTAACGTGCATCGCTTCCCTACACGGCGGGTCTTTAGTGGTACTAGACTAACTCGTGACAAGCCAGTCACAATCTGATACCATGATCACCAAGCTATCATGATCATTCGATAGTATTGACTTCAATAGAGAAAATATTGGCCATCGCATGGTCAAGATTAGGGGAATATATCAGATGCGATTTATTTGCTTTCATCCAAGAGATTAATGTTCTGCAGCGTCCCAAATAGCGAAAAAAAGTATATCTACTCTAACCTCCTTAAGTCTTACGGACAAAGGCTTTATGTTGCTTAGTTTGGCCATACTGGCTTGCAATTCTCAAAATTGGTACATGCGTCTATAACGTTTCCATATTCACGTATTCTAAAGAATAATGGCAATTCAAGAAATATTGAATTTTTTTATTGTGTTTTCACTATTCTTTCCAGTGATTGATTGAATATTAATGTCGCACTGTTCAGCTACACGAAGGCTTTTGGCGACGGACCACGTAATTTTGAACCATGGTCAAGTGACGTGGACGACACCTGAGCTGGCACCCCCTCTCCTAACTACCACACCCCACCAACGGAAGGACGTTTCAGCTCTCGACAGATTTAACGTGCATCGCTGCTCTACACGGCAGGTCTTTAGTGGTACTAGACTCGAACTCGTGACAAGGCAAGCCGTGGTCCGATACCTGTACCTCTCTGCTACCACGGACGTTACTTTCCGGTGAAAAACCGACTTAGTTTCGGAATATCCTTCAGGGCATCTGATTAAAATATTTCTTGTGAAGCAGCATTTGATCTCGTCTACACCCTTCAATATTTCAACGATTTTCAATTTAAAGTTAATGCATAAGCACCCCCACCCCAAAAATTTAGTGAAAATGTATTTTGCAGGTAGCTAAATTTTAAGGCTGTTTTCGCCATATGAGCAAGAGCGCAAACTTAACGCGGAACACATTTTTGGGCAGAACAAATGCATCAACTTTTATAAAAACTTGTGTCATTCTAACTCCTGCATTTGTTTATAATATAGTGTTTTTAAAATTTCAAAATATTTCATAATTAGTTTTTCCTTTTAACATAAATGGATAGATCGTTTAGCATTATGGTATAAGAGAAAAAGTGCGAAACGCATTCTGTGCAAGAAAAAGTGTGTCAACTCTGATAAAAAAAAAAGGAGTAGTATGATAAAATAAGCAATTCTTTACAGGATAACGAGGCCAGAATATAATATTAATGTTTGAATACTTTTCTATCTGAAAAAAATATTCGCATTCTGGGTCCTATTCTTTAACATTAGCCGAAAGCAGCCTTAAGAGTAAAAAAGTCAAATTTATATTAAGGAATTGACACAAGTTTATTCCAAAGGAAACATATTAAGCATCGACTCAAACTTTCTTTTAGTTTTATTATCCTTTAGGCAGCCTTTTTCAGTTAAATACTTGGCTGCTTTGTTAAATAGCCTTACTTGATTTTAGGGAGGTCGTCTTGTGACACAATTCTCCAACCATAGCTTCTGCGGATTTTATAATGAATGGCCAGCCACACACTTCCCCAGCGGAAAACTTATGGTATTTTGTACATTTATAGTAAACGTCAAGTTTTCTGAAAGAGAAAAAAAGAGGTAAACTGATTAGAATCTTCCGAATCCTTGTTAAGATATATTTTAATAATACTCTTAATTAAATTAAAGCTGCTACATTTGAAAGCATTCTTCAGATTTGAAACATAGCTATGTATAGATATATTCACTTGGTTTAGCTAGGTGTATTTTACTACGTAATGCATAGCGGTTTAAATTTCTTAAGTGCATTTTTGTAAGAATTTTTAAAAACTGCCAAAGTTTGATAAAATATATTGCGTTTCATATTCTTGATTCAATGGACAATATTCTAGTATCCAACGTTGTGCCCGCGTTTGCATTTCCGGGCCCCTATTCTACATAGGCCCTTTCAACGCTACGAAAGAGAACAATTAGAATTTTCCCATTAGAGCAGTGCTTCTCAAACTTTCAATACTGGCGCCCCCCTTTTCGATCACAATTTTTTTCGCGCCCCCCTTATACATTAATAATGTACTGAATGCAACAAAAATGAACGTTGGTGCTAAAGCTACAATAGGTGATCTTAATTATAAACCATACAAATTAGTAACATAAGTATTAAATTTTGTATACTACTTTAAGCAAAAATAAATAAATAAAATAATAGGATAATTATTATGTTAATTTTCCTTTCTCTAATTTTTAAATTGGAACATATTGCAAAATACGGTGGCTGCTTAGAAGACAAAATATAGATATCTGCGCTAAATATAGAAAAAGAACTCAGAGGGTCAATTTCTAATCATAAGCATTCCTTATAAAAACTTTGCTTTGCAAGACAAGCCCATGGAAGTCGTTAATACTTATTAAACTTGTTCTTATAATCTAGTATTAATTAATTAGTTATAAAATACTCTGTGCAGCACTGATACATTAAAAGTATACAGGCTGAAGTACCCGCTCTTAGTCCGAGTTCATTTATAAGAAAATAAAACATTATTGATATAATAGCTGAATTGTAAGGAGAGCAAAGCCAAGTGCTAGACAATGTTTACAAAAATGTAAAATGATCTTTTTAAAATGGTCGCTCAAATTATAATTAGTTTTAAGCGAATTGTAACTTTAAGCCTCACAGAATTAGCATTTATAATTGATGTTAAATAATGAACAATTTTCCGATGAAGAATACTTGTATTATTTTTAATATTTAAAGCGAAAAGACTTCAACATGTTTTAACCCGGCAGCAGGCGCGCAATCGATACGGTCAGGCGGGGTTAATGAGTCACTCCCCAATCCTTTTTTTTATAATTATTTTATTGTACACGATACAAATCGTGATTCCAGTGAATAATTTAACTAAGAGAAAGTTTACTTACCTACTTTCAAGGACTTTTCAATTTTTCTTTGGTAACGAATAAACAGTTTTACCAGAATCAACGATTTCGTAATCTGTGTGTCCCGCGTGACCATTTCCGGGTAAAAAGTGTATTCATTATGATAGTATATATGTTACTAATAAAAAATTTTGTAAAACGTTTTTCATAGTGCTTTATATATTTTAGAATACTCTTAAATATATATATACTCTCCGTGGGTTTCCAAATATCTTAGAACTCTTTTCATGGAAAAAAGCGCAACAGAGAAATACATTACTTACAACTTCCCTAAATAAGAAACAAGCACATAAGAGAGGGGTCATAACTAACTGTACCAATAACTTAGAAGGTTAAAAAGATTACAGCTATAATGTGCAGTATTTCAAAAATAATGACAGTGATGAATTTTTTATGTTCCTAAATTTTTTCGATTCTAGGTCCGGGATCTGTTTTTTCTCTGAATGAGTAGTATGTTAGGATTAAAAAGGAAGCGTAATAAAAAAAAATCTCTTATCATGGGATTACAGCAAATCAAATAAAAGTTTTTTTTGTTTGGTTATAGGACCAACAAAGATAGCTAATTAGATATTTAAGAAGTTTTTGTTTTTGATGACTTAATGTCGCGCGCATATAAATTATATCAGAGTAAAAGTGCATTTTTTAATATGTCTGAAAGCATTTTGTTTTAATTCATTCCAGTAAATTAAATATTTTTAAATCTTTTATTTTCGATATGTTCGCGCCCCCCTGTAAGGTTATAGCGCCCCCCAGGGGGCGCGCCCCACAGTTTGAGAAACACTGCATTAGAGTATGTTCAATTTTTTTATCTCACTTTAAGTTTAAATTATAGAATTTTGATGAGTATATTTTATCCCATTCGTATATATTTTAACATCTCTAGTTATTCTTAAAGACCTTTATTTTGACTCTCGTTCAAACTGAACTCGCTCAAACCTGAATCTCGAGACAATTTACACACTGATGTTATTAACTATTGATAAATCTAGGAAAAACTTCAGCGGTAGTTGAATGTTCTGAGAGCAGCAATTGTCATTTCACGACTTTTATCATTCGCATCCTTTAGAATCAAATACGCAGGATAATGTTATCTAGTTTAGTATAGATTTAGAACTTTATTCGGATTTAAAATGAAACATTGAGTAGAAATGATTTCTTTGGTAATCTACTCGGCGCTTAATTCAAGTATTTATTGATATCTATAAATGTACTTACAAATTCGGCAATTTAAGTCAAGTGCATTTTAATATAAAAAAAACTGTATTACATCTGACATAGGGCGTTCCTTGGAGAAATTGGGGGTTATTTGACTTCTAAAGCAGGTCAAGGTACCTACTATAGCCGTCCTAACTTACAAGTGTAACGTATGAAGTTTAATGAGCGAGTGACTTTTGGGGTTATTGGCGCAACGAAGCTTAATGAAACATTAAGTAATAGAGAAGGATGATAAACAATTTGTTCCTGATGATTTTGTGACTTAATATTTCCATATGGAATCCGGAAAGTTAAATTTAAAATCGTACTACATAAAGGTGCCCAATTTGATGAATTCGTAGTAAATGTTCTTTGTGGCACTTCTCTAATAAGCATCAATCTCAAAGAACTGTAAATAAAGATAAATCTTTTGAATTTATATTTTAAATCATTAAAAATTTAACATTAGAATTCACTTTCTCAAATCAACTATTCTTTGAAGACTTTCTAATACAATGCCCATTCATTCACTCCATTCTTACAGTATCTCAAATTCCTTAGCTATCACTCAACTAGGCTACTGTCATCCTCACAAACCGAACATTTGACCTTATTCGATATCAAACTTAACCGTGTGCCATATAATCACGTGCATTTCCCTTACCCCTTGATGCCGTTGGTTGAGTTCGAATAACAGCCAGAGATGGAGATAGTACTTATGTTTATATTACAAGAAAATAAATATTTACAGTTAAAGTTTACACTAAAAGAGGTAGTAATGAGGTTAAATGAAAATTACACCTTTGAAGGTGCTGCGGATTGATGCGGACAAGACCTTGCGTCTGTCCGTTGCGTTTCCAGTTTACAGAATTGTCCCGGTACGGGGTTCCAAAAGTTTCCGTTGGGGTAGGAAGGCGGGAAAGTATGGCGCACTCAGTTACAGTTGAGGAGTGTAGGAACCCCTTTTATTCGTAATAAAAAAGTAAATTATTCTTCATAGCTATACTCTTCGATATTAGTGGAAAGAATATTCCAATAAAATTAAAAATAATTTTGTTTACCATTAAATAAGTAGAATTTGATAATTATTTAACAAACCATTTTCAAAGATCAAAGAAAAATGCAATGTTCAGGAAAAATAAACGCTAATCTTTAATACTGTGATGTTTTCTCAATTATTTTCCAAAGCTTCTTAAAACAAACAATCTCGATTATCACTACAAACACAGTCCGTAGTGCTGAAACACTACCAAGAAACTAGATTCTTGGTGTATCAAACCACACGACATGCGTCGGTTCTCAATCAAATTAACTCGCTTTGCTTAACACCAAATCCCGATCAAGTGCTCCACCCTTCCAAAAACACAAGGGATTATCTTTCCTGACCGCCTCGTTCGAGGTTCAATCACCTTCTCACAAAACAACAACCCCTCTCCCGCAGATGTGGGAACGTCGCCAACTCTTAAAGAATCTACCGCCAAACAGTAGTCAGACACTATAAATAACATTAATTCCTTGGAAATCATGTTTAGCAATCTATAAAATTCCTCGATATTTCACTTAATCAGGGCAATCAAAATTAAAAAAAAATTTATCCTACACCCGTCTACGGCACTTCTGCCCTTATTCTACGAGCAGCCCAGTATAGCGACGAAAAGGCATTAAAACAAGAGTGAAATCTCATTTGCATCAGAGTTGTCAGCTCAAGATTTAAAAACTTCAGAGCGATTTTGAAGTTATCTTCATCCATATCACAAATGGTAACATGAATTCATGATATTTTTTTCGGTGTAAATATTTTTATAGGAAAAATGAAATAGTTACCTAAATATTGCATCACCACACATTTAGTTAACAATTTTTACTCCATCCATTTTTGCAATTAAGATCTAGCCTGAAAATTAGTTGAACTGAAAGTTAAAAAATACACAAAAAGGGATTTAGTATAAAAGGATCTGTATACAAAAGATCGTTCACACACGTAATAAAAATGATTGACGTCATGAATTTTAACTTTCTCAAAAGCTAGATTCGTTAAATCATTTTCGAGAGTCGCTTGTTGCAAAGGAATTGATTCAAAGAATATCAACAACAGTCAGTAGCAAAAAAAAATTTCCTCCAAAGTTATTCAAACCAACATCTACAAGATAAGGTCCTCAAGGCAGCATTTCTCAAACTGTGGGAGTGAGCTTTCCTATTAGGGTGCGAGAGCCGTACATGGGGGACGCGAGTATGTCGAAAACAAAATATTTAGAAAATTAATTTATTGAAAAGCAAAACAAAATACATTCCGACAAAATAAAATACACATTTACACCGATATAATATACTTGTAATTATATCAGTACAGCACAATGTATTTCATAATTAATTTAGCAGTACTAAGTTAAGATCGTCTAACAATTACCAGTGAGTCTATGGGAATGTGATAAAATTATACTCAAAACTTAATACTTATCTTTATAATTTGTACGGTTTATAATTAAAGTCCCATTAGCTACAACCTCAGATTTTATTATTGAATTCAATACATTTTATGGCGGGAAGGGGGCGATGAAAACTATGATTGAAAATTTGGTCGCAAATGTAGAAAGTTTGAGAAGCTTAGTCTTAAGGGCAATCGAGGGATTTTTTTTTACAGATTACTTTAGTTACCAGAGATTTATATATTTCAGAAACTTACTTTTTACAGCAAAAAAAAAACGAATGTAATTTATGGACTATAAGTTATACGAAGAAAACAAGACAAGTCGATGGTGATTTTATTTACATGAAATTAAACATTACTCACTTGCAAAGTCTCATTAATTTCGATTCAGTGTATGGAATTAAGTCTTCATTTACTTCAAATTTGCACGCTTTGAGTGGCTCTGTTGCACAAAACTCTTCCTCAGATGCAAATGCATTTCCTAAAAAAAAATAATATCATAGTTTTATGCGACTATTTATCTTAAGTATAGTATTCTAGAAGAATTATATAATCCTGCGTACTGATTCAGTATAATTTTTTTTATTTGAAGAAAATTTACCTAATATCATAGTTAAGCGTGAATTCTCTTTGAAACATGTAAATATAGAGAAGTTAAATGAACAATTAATAAAGAATAACGAGGTGTACACAGCTGTAAATTAAGGGACGGGGAAATATATGACTCGATATCATTCCAGGTCTGAAAGACATGCGTGTACCCTTCAACGTGCCAGGACATGCTGATGTTGAATTTTCTACAGAACGTAATGCAACTGACAGTAAATGAGATCGAAAGCGCTTATGAATTTTTGTGGCAATATTAATGATATTTAACTAAAAAAAAAATGGAATACAAAAGCTTTTAACTGATTAAACTAACATCTTGCTGCTAACCAAGTAGAATTAAATGTTAAATACTATTTAAAGAACCCTCTAATATAAGAAGAATGTTCAAAATGGGTACTAAATTCATTTCAAAAATATATGAAATTATCCAAAAACCCTGTATTGGTCTACTTTCTTATGTACCGTGTTTATTCCATTAAGTTATTCGCCGACATTTATAATAATTAATTAAATCACTTAAATAATAAAGCGATTAGGTTTTAATAAATACTAAAATAAACCTTTAGAACAAGAACTCTACTTGTCATTTTAAGTAAAAATGGCGCTGGAATGTTTCTAAAGTGTTAAGTTCCAATATCACAATCATACAAATTCTTAGTAACAGGAGAATTACCAAATGCACAAGTTAATAATATAACACACAAGCCCCACATTGAATGCGTTTAAAAATACAACTTGAGACGAAGGACCACTCAATTCTGTAGATTCACTGAGTACTATCAAAACTCACAGTTCTGAATATTACACTCCTTATACAAACAATCCGAGAATAATTTACATAACGAGAGTTTTTCCTTCATTGGATACAGCAGCCGGGGGGTCATAATCATGAACTCATGGTAAGAATCCTTAAAACTAAAGCGTGGATTCGAATCCGAATACACTAAAAATGCACAATATTGGGTACTCATGTATATTAAATTTGCCAGTTACGTCAATATGAGGCTGAGAGTCATTGAATTGACGTGGTTTTGAAAGTTGAAGATGGTGCACAAATTCAAGCGTCATCAGAAGCTGTTATCAAAAGTTCTTTAATACCATTGTCTTCCCAGAAAATCCATATTGTGTTCTATATTAAAAAATGTAACCTCATTCCTGACTGTAGGTGGACATGCACAATAGAATATACATAATAATGTGTGTAATTGATGAGATTGAGTAACATGCATAATCCAATTTAGTAATCTTTTTACTTTTTTTAAAAAATATTTCCGTATCGTAGTACCTTAATTGAATGATTGTGATTAAGGGATAACGATCAGCAACACTGTATAATTTATGTTTATCATCTGGCGTTTGTCAAATAGCTATCATCCCAAAACCAAATTAAAGAAAAAAAGGTTTTGTTTAATTTATTGTATTTCTTAAAAAGTTTAATTTGCTCATTTCCTCAAATGAGAGATTTCTTTATTATGTTTTAAACATGCACGATTCACTCAGTGAGGCTGCATAGATTTTATTGAAATACTTATTGGTTTCCTCAATGTGATTGGCCTTCATTGTGTCCCATCTTTTATGTAATTTAAAGAGTTTTTTACGATATTTGCAATATTTTGTGAACTTCCTTTTGCGTCCTTTATTATGACGTTTGAATCATTTATTGGATTTTTCAATCATCACAGAAAAATTGAATAGTCCTTGAAACCGGTGAGAAAATTTGTATCGTGTACAGTAAATATAATTATAAACAAATATTTGGAGTGACTGAGTCCCCCGCACTACCATTAAAAAACATTTTGATTCAACACAATTATTCTTCATGCAATTTTATATTATTTTTCATTATTTAACATTAATTCTAAATGCTAATTATGGGAGGTTTAAAATTACAGTTATTTTAAACAAGTTACCTGATTCATTTTACATTTTTGTATACAAATGACGTGTGCACGCAGTTTTACTTTACAGTTCAGCTTGATTGAGCCGGTGCTCAGCCAGTATAATTATAATGTATCAGTACGAAGAAGGTATTTTATAAATACTTTCTTATTACTAAATTAAGAACAAGTAATAATTATTAGGGGGACTTTCTTTATGGTAGAGAGGAAAGTTTTTCAAAGGAAGGCTTAATATCAGAAATTAACACTTTGAGTTATTTTTCATATTTAGGAGATCTATATTTTTTCTCTTCAGCCGGTTTAACAAAAAGGTAGGATGTTGAAATTACGAAGTGCTTTAGTTTCAGTACAGATAATTCATCATCCACCTCTACCCAAAATTCAAAAGAGCGATTTATTCAAAATAATTCGTGATTCTAGTATCTTGAAATAGATCCAATCCACTCGTAACTTGCTACCAAGTTGTCCTCATCCAGAAAATACTTTTTAAAAATTCTTTGCCAACATAGCTCAATGATTTTACATGTTTTAAAACAACTACATGTTGTTCTTCAGATTTGTAAACACATAACATGCTGGGTCCCCCATCATTTACTTCAGCAGTGGTAAGTATTTTTTGAGAATATCGGCCTTGATTTAATTTTCGGAACCATTCTTGTTGATTCCATCGAATGTTTGCTTACGACTTTCTACTGCCGTAAATACTTACACCGCCATCGTACATTCAAGCTAGGTTTGCAGCTATAGGAGTATCGAGCTTCAAACTGACTGGAATTGACTTTTACATGTTTTTGCGCAGACGTTAACCGAATGCCAGATGTGAGATATATGATAGAGAGCACTGCTACGGAGAAATGAATGCTGAAGGTCTTCAGCAGCATGAATGAAAAAAATAAAATTAATGTTCCGCATGTACAAAATTTAGCTACACTTATTGTATTAATTTGTACGGTTTATAATAAAATCTTATTGTTTTAGGCGACGGACCTTCTGATTGAAAATTAGGCGTCGCCAGTATTCAAAGTTTGAGAAACACTGCAGGCAATAACTTCCTCTGCTATTGATATCATCACAGAAAATAGAAGTCAATAAATTCATGTTCTGGTTATTTACTTGATTGATTGAATTCATACGAAAATCGCAAGTAGAGGCTACAAGAGGGCTATTGTATTCATAATTCGTGATTCTAAGCCATGGTCAGAAGGCAAGAATAAAACCTGAAGGGACTTCCCATTCTCCGAGTTTCCACACCATGCCATCGTGAGAAATTTGAGCTTTGATAGGTTCACCGAACATTAGCACTGCTACGGAGCGGGTCTTGAGCAGCATGAATGAATATTAATGTTTCGCTATGCAGCTACTCGAGGACTTTTGGCGACGGACCTCGAAATTTTGAGCCATGGTCACGTGACGGTGATGACACCTCAGCTGGCATCCCTATTCTAACTTCCACACCTGGAGGTTTGAGCTTCGACAGATTTAACATGCATCGCTTTCCAATACGACGGATCTTGAGCACTACTGGGTTCAAAATCATGAAACGCCCCGTTGCCTTGACCACTAGGCTATCTTGGCTACCATGAAGACTTGAATACGCGTCTCGACAACAACAATGCTATCTACGAAAATTTGACCATGATCGTGTGGCGGTGTGATATCTATATAAACTAGTACCAAACATCACGGGAAGATGACCGTTTCGGCGTCGCCGATAAAGTACTTACTTACGGAACGGAAGGTACTCAGATTGAATCTTTCTACATGGGTGACCCCAGTCGTGCTAGGTGAACCGCACCCTTCACACGCCGCAGTCATGGCGCCATCTATCCACTGCAAAAGCAAACAGGCCGTCTCACTCAAATGATACAATTCTCTAGCCGTCACGCACGTTGACGCAACCCACAAAGTGACGCAACTGCTCACATGTCTGCCACGAATATGGTATTCGTTAGCCTATTCACCGAATCATTGGCATGGGGGTATGTGGCGATGTGATATCTATATAAACTAGTACCAAACATCCCGCTAAAACGATCGTTATGGCGTGGTCAATAAAGTACTTGCGTACGGAACGGAAGGTACTTCCTTCAATCGCTTGGCAACTCAATGAGATATGGTTATTTACAGTCCACCACCTAATTTTGATATTTAGTCTTGTGAAGTTGGATAAACATGAACCACACACACACACAATAACTCAGTCACTTACTCTTATCATGACTAGAAATGCATCACCACCATTAAAAGTCCTTGACATATTATAGACTACCAGGGTTGACCTAGATGGGGAGGGCGGGGACTTTATATATAACTTTACAAAAATGCGATTACTTTGCGCAAAGTTTTTGTTTTTAGTGTAATGTTTTGCAAAGCAAACATATCCCACAACTGTTTCTATTTTATTACGTTGGTTCGGTTTTTATACATGCTTAGAAGTGAGCAGTATTGCATTGTATAGAGACCCGTCCCATCACGATTGATTCCTATAACTTTATCACACTGCTGATTGCTAAAGCTGGGCATAGTTGATCATTGCATTATTATTATCAAATTATTATGTTTTTATACATAAAAAATTATGAAACAACAATAATTTATTACATTTTAAATTTTCACCCCACTAAATGTTTGCAATGGGTTCAAATCTAATATAACGATTTATATATATATATATATATATATATATATATATATATATAGCAATAGGTACTGAGCGGTGTGTGTGTGAGGAAATATGAGAACACAATTTAAATACTAAATAAAAGCTCTGCGGTTAACTGCACCTCACACTGTTCATTGCTTCAGTGGCCGCGATAGCCAAGTGATTATGGGCAAGAACTCGCGGTTCGAGTTTCGGTTCCCCTGAAGACCTACCACGAGGAGGGGCTGATGCACGAAAAACCTATCGAGGCTCAAAGTCCTCCCGTTGGTATTGTGTGGTAGATTGAAGAGGGGAGTGCCAGTTCAGTTGTCGTCCTTGTCACTTAACTGAGGTTCAAGATTACGTGTTCCGCCGCAATAGTCCCCTCGTTTTTATATAGTGAGTCGGTAATAAACACTAACTTGCTTACTACCGGCATTAGAATGCGTCTTTAAGGAATATTGAGCTGTATCAATGCATTACATTAAAGGCAAAGCAAGGACGTATATCGATGTTGAGATTTAAAAATCGATATCGTTGGTTCGTTCGAATATAAATTTAATATTATTATTAGTTCCCGTCTTTGTTGTTGCGTACATTTCTTACACAGGAAACTCTAGGAACTAAAACGAATTTGTTTACGAAATGTGGGTGCCGGTGTGTCTTCTAGGTGTTATTTCAGGATTCATATTTTTTGTGGCCTTGAATTTGACATCAGGTGACTTTTTTTTCAATAATAAATTTGTTTCCTCAAGCATGTTATATACTATGCATACATTTAACAATGTATTTGCTTTATTTAAAATATATCATAATAAAGTAAGTTTATCTCCGTAGAAAAAGTGTTTGACTATTTGGAATATTTGACCTTGAAACAAATTGCATGAATTATTGCATCCGCAGTTGTGTAATATTTTGCATCTAAAAAGACTTTTTTTTTTTTTTTTAAAGTAAGACCATAAATGTTATTGGAAGATGAATTATCAGCCTTTGATCCATAATTTCCATGCATAAGCATTATTATATGAAGCTAAAAACTGACGGAAGTGTCTGAATTTTAAAAAATTTTAAGTTTCAAATTTATAACAAGTGCTTTTTTTAAATAAATTTCAAGTGCTAATTTACTATCGGAGTGATGCGTGCAAAGTTGTTTATTTTCATCAAGATGCGCTATAACATTTCAATGTCGTTACCTTGATATTTTTATCGTGTGGTCATGTGGTTGCCATGGGGAAGACGTATGTTATAGTTTGGTTTTTTTTTCGTGGTAAGCCTGTTAATTTCGGCCTAATTTAATTCGAATTCTTTTTTTAAAAATAATAGCTATTTTCAACGCAATCATTTTCAAGCTACCGCTTCAGTCTTTTGATGCATTTTGTGCTATTTTCGAATCTGGATATTTTTAATATCATCGGGGAGAACCAGGATATTTTTTTCATGGAATACAAGACTGTGTTTCGAATTATTGCTGTAAATTGCTCATTTATACCCATTTTTACTTTTAAATAATACATTTTTAAACTCTCCTTGTTCGATGAAATTCATTAAAATAACTCGCAATATTGGAATATTGCAACTTATCGGCAAGTATTAATGGAAATTCATTATTAATTTTTATATTATATAATTTTTTGTATAATATTATATAAATTATGTATAATGTATTATACATAATAAATGAATTGAAAATGGTTATTGATGGATATGGATTATTTTCATTCTATTCCTATATTTTAAATATTTTAAAACAGCACTTCAAAATAATTTTTCTGATTATTTGTTTCACCTAGGCCACCATCTTGGATTCCATATTACTCGACAAACGATATCAAATTAGCTCCAAAACGGGATCCTTTTTCACGGATGCGGTATAGAGGGCTACCACATGTACCTTGATAATACCGGGACTCGTTTCTTAGTTTTATCGGTGAAAACAAATTGCACGCTTTCCTTTATAATATATAGTTTAATCAGCACAAGCTGTTAAAACATTGAATAATAGAAGAATGAAGTTTCTTTAAATTTTTTAAGTTTTATGTAACATAACGCATATGGGAAAAGGTATGGTAGAAAATGGATTAGATATTTTTGAAGAGATTAATTTTCCTAAAAAAAGTTGTACAAATTGATAAGAATACTAATGGAACTTCATTAAGCTTAAAGCCATAAGAGAAATTGATGAAATAAGTACATCGAAAAATTCCCTGTTATAATACGCCATTTTATTTATTTCCATGAATTCGGAACTTAAGACGACATTAAGAAATGAAATTTAAAGATTACACTTATTTGGCATTTTGCTGGTACATGCTTTTGTATTTTGTCACTTGTTTTGTTATGGGGACATGGTACGATTTACACAATTCTTTAATTTGATGTTTTGCAAAACTTTTTTTTGCCCCCATTGCAAAACATATTCTCTCTGTGCTCAAATACCACAAAAGCTAACCATTTAATTTTTAAGGAGCAATTTAAAAATGTATGAATTTAAAATGCTACTTCTCTTATAAAAATTAACGTACACACATTGAATTTGATTCACAAATACATCAAACTATATATAGCAAGTTATGGTTTTTGTGATAGCATAATTGGTATTCGTAAAATGCTTTTTATGAATGCTTATTGAGAATTTATTGCTAATTGAATATAGGGGTGCTACGCGGTCAAGACATGTTTGCCAAGATGGGCCATAACATTACAATATGATTACTTTAATTTTATCGCTTGGCAAATTGGTTGCCATGGGAATAACATACATTCCCCTTAATTTTTTCTCCCGCGGTATCCCTATTAATTTCAACCGATTTTAATTCGAGTTCTCAGAAAATTTCACCATTTTCAATTGCACTTGATTTTAAAGCCATCTGCTTCAGTCTTCTGTTGTTATTTGTGCTATTTCCGAATATGTATATTTTTAATCATTGGTGAGTACCAGTGTATTTTTTTAAAGTGAGGGCTGTGCTTTTAATTTTTGCACATTTCCACTTTATTTTTAAATAATTCACTTTAAACTTTCATAGTTCGATGGAGTTGATTTAAGGAACTAGCAGTTTTTGGAATAAAGCAAGTTATCACAACACTTTTTAATTTATATCCATTATTAGTTTTAATAAAATTTATATACTTTCATTTATAATACAAAAATACAATTGTTATATACAATAATTATATTCTTTACTTATAGTTAGTATTTTTTATTATATTTATATATATTACATGCCATGCCAGGCTATGTTATTTATTTATAATTATGAGTACTTTTGTATATAATTACATTACTTTATGATTATTTTTTATAATTACTATTAAATTATGACTATTATACGTAGTTATTATATCATATTATATGAATGTAATATATAACTATTAAATTATATTTTACGATTATTTTTATATATTACATAATTATATTAGTACATATTGTTTGTATTATATTATATTGTATTTAAAAAGTTTGTGGATATTAAACATGGTAAAATCTAGAGTTTGCAGACCCGGGATCCTAAGGATTCTTTACATCCCGAAATCTAATTCAAATAACTAATTCCGGGATTTAATTTTTGACTGAATTAGATTTCAAAATTTTTTTCTCATAAAAATTTTTCTAAGAATTAAATTCTTAGAAGATTTATATTTATTTTATGAAATATGTACCTATCGATTTCTTTCAAAAACCATTGAGTGTATCAGAACTAGATAAAGTTTTCAAAGTAGGATATGTGCACCCCCCACCCCCAAATGCAGCCAGCCCGTTAGATGCGAGACACTCATCAAAAACTCAAATGTCTTTCTCAAAATTGAAGAAGTGGTGACAACCTGCCAGGAACATACTCCTATTTAATGACGATAAAGCCTACTAGTGTAAAGTCTGAACGAGCATTTTCTTCGACGACAGGACAATTTGTAACAAAAATAAAACGTTTGAACGATGAAACGCAGGACGATCTGTGTTTTTTAAATCTTGTCTACTGAAGCACAAGAAAAGTGTTCTTAAATTTCATTATGTTCTGTTCGTTTTTTCTGCGGAATTAATAATATTAAACCATTTTTTAACTAAGTTTTCAGTTTCATAATGTATTTTCAACTGCGCTAATATGTATAATTATTTTTCATAGATATTCCAATCTAATCTCGGGACCAATTCCGGGAATTAGATGATGTAATCCTGGAATATCGGGATTGAAAATATAACTCGGAATTGCAAAACACCTGCTGTTAAATGCTTAATACACATTTTCATTTAAAGTACCCAAATTTTGTATGAATAAGGACGTTTGTGAGGGGACATATAGGGTGTTTTTTAGAGGTATAGAACTTTAAATTGCAATAAAACAACGATGTATTATTCGATTGACATGAATTTTTTTTATTCGAAAGGTAATCTTGTGGCATTACATTTTAAATATGATCAAGCAAGGCGTAGATTCGTCGAATGGGCCCAAAACGAGATTGCCGTTCCCAATTTTCATAAGCGAATTTTGTTTAGCGATGAAGCGCACTTCTGGTTGAATAGCTACGTCAATAAACAAAACTGCCGCATTTGGAGTGAAGCTAATCCACAAGTGTATGTCGAAACACCGTTACATCCAGAAAAACTGACTGTTTGGTGCACTTTTTGGGCTGGTGGAATCCTTCAAAAACGATGAAGGCCACAACGTTAGTCAATGGTGATCGGTATAGAGCCATGATTACCAACTTTTTCATTCCTGAATTGAACAATCAGGATGTCCAGGAGCTGTGGTTCCAACAAGACGGCGCAACATGTCACACAGTTTGTGCCACAATCGATTTATTGAAAGACACGTTTGGTGACCGCCTAATTTATCGTTTTGGACCTGTGAATTGGTCTCCAAGATCTTGTGATTTAACACCGCTAGACTATTTTCTGTAAGCGATGTAAAGTCATTGGTCTATGTGGACAAGCCACAAACGCTTGACCATTTGGAAGACAACATTCGCCGTGTTATTGCCGATATACGGCCACAAATGTTGGAAAAAGTCATCGAAAATGGGACGCCCAGATTGGACTATCCGAGCCAGCCGTGGCAGTCATATGCCAGAAATCATATTTAAAAAGTAATGCCACAAGATTATCTTTCGAATAAAAAAAATTCATGTTAATCGAATAATACATAGTTTTTTATTGCAATTATAAAGTTCTATACCTCTAAAAAAACACCCTTTAGAAGCGTTTAGAGATGACGGAAGAGTTGAAGTATAACATAATTTATAACTATTTCAAATAAATATAATTTCTTTCGAATTCTAATTGGAATAAAATTGTAACTGAATACAACTCGAATATTATAAAAATTGACAAAATGCAGCTATGATGACGATCTTTTTATGTTTTAAATAAAGTAAACCATCATTCAGGTTTTATGAAACCGAACGTCACTAAATCCTTACAGGCATTTAAATCAAGTCAATATAAACACAGGTCAGTGAAAATGAGCTTTGGGTGTTATGTGCGAAGCAACTTTGTTTTACCGAATGAACACACACATGCAAGTTTATGTATTTAAGACACGGGTGGGCAACTAGCCGCCCGTAAATAATTTTTATTCAAGACATCAAAACAGTCAGAAAAACCGCTTTGAACCAAGATTTCTTTCTCGTGAATGATCAAAGAATAGTCTTTTATTTTTCACTATTAGGGAAACCAAGTACCTTAAAATGTTTCTATTAAGACAGTTGCAGAGTGTGTAGGACGATGTCAAGATTTCAGAATTTTAAGAGTTGTGGAAACCTCTCTTTATACTAACAATGTTAAATTGGCTGTTTTCGATGTGAATTTTCTAAAATTCTGTTATATGTACATGCTTGAAATTTTCTTATACAATTGAAGTGCCCCTTTCTCATTACACTAAAATGAGCTTTTAGCTAATATTGAATTTTTCAATATAATTTATGAAATAAATTTAACCAAATTTTAACACATTTTTCGCATAAAAAAATTTGTGAAAAATAAATTTTTGAGTTTTTTTTACGAAGTGCTCATTTCAGTATATATTAGCCATCATTATAAATATATTATAAAAAAAATTACATACCTGTGAACAGTAGTTTCTCAGAAAAAGTATATCGCACATCAAAATTTACATTTTGAGATAAATTGATTTTAATGTATACAATGACGCTTCTAATCGGCAAGGAAATAAAAAAAAGGCTCAATTTACAATAAAAGATGCATGTTTGGTTTATATCAGACGTTCAACTTTTAAGCAAACCAAGTAATTTGTTTACATTTTTTTTTGCCATTCAAATGGGCGTGGCCTAGTTTCAACGATTATTTAAAAATAAGTTTTAAGGACTTCTAATTACCCTAGAGGTTAAAGTAAGATATTTTTAGAAAGATTAAAATCTATACAATTTGAAAATGTAAAAATATATCAAATTGTCAAAAAAAAAAATAAGATTTTAGCTTTCCAACTGTTCTTTAGCAAAGAGAGCCCACATTCAATTAGCTCCGTTATTCCATTATTCTTGATATTGATACTTCACCTGAAGAGCTTCAACTTATCGACTTGAAGTCAGATCAGTGTGAACAAAATATTTAATGCTACGACACTGACTTTTACCAGCCTTTTTGAGCTGAAAAAGTTCGATGTTCGGTCGAACCTCTATACTGCGAATTTTCTATATAACCAACTTTTTTCTGGAACCTTGAACATTTCTGGATTTTTTTTTTCGTAGAATAACCACCCTATAGTGAAGTGCATTTTCTACATAACGAACTTTTTCTTTTGTGATTCAATTTTTGTTCTCCCTTTTTTTAAAATATTTCTGAAAAAATTTCAAGTTATTCTCTCTTTAACACATTTTATGGTGATCATAAATCTTGAACTGATTTTTTTAGATCCTAACTCGCCGAGAGCAATAGAATGATGGACGTTTCATCCAAGTAGTGTAACCTTTAACCCCCATTGCCCAGTTCACTAGAACCATCTTCGATATCCTCTTTCACCATCGGTGCAGTTTTCCCGTGTCCCCTTGTTCTAATTTTAAAATAATGTATGCTTTAAATTATAAAATATCCTTAAAATTCATTAATTTTAGTATAAAATTATTTTCTAAATTTAGAAAATACAGTGAATTCTTCGACACTCTTTTTCCTTGTTTTTCTTTTTCTTTTTTTGAAAATAAAATAAACATATATTAATTTTAAAAAAGGTGTGGAAAAACTACTTTTTTTAATATATAGTGTTTATAAATTTAAAATTTGTTTTTTTTTTGTGGTGTATAAAGTATATCAATAGATGAACCTCTATATAACGAACTTTTCCCGGGATTTAGCGAGTTCGTTTCAGAGTTCCAACTGTATTAAGAATCTTTGCTGTTTTAGTCATCAATTGTGATCAAAATGCTTCTTGCATGAAGATCAATAGGAATAATATAAATGCAATTTCACTGACATAAACTTGTAGGATGTGATGAAAATTGAAACAAGCAATATCACCCCAGATTAAAACAAAATTGTAATAAATTATTATGGGTTATATTTGTCTTATTACTAGGTTCGGAGATAAATTTTTCAAAAATTGATTTTCTGAATAATTTTATTACTTTAAGAACATAAATAGGCTTAAAAAGTCATAACTATTAAATAACTAACATATATCACCCTTTTGTTTCTTCGAAAAAATTACTTTCAGGAAAATTTAGCAAAATCTTAAGGAAAAACGTGATAAATAAAAATTGCACATTATTCAATTTTAACGTCACTTATATACTTCTTAATCCCTCTGAAGTGTCAAACCTCGGGATAAAAAAGTATTTTAAGAAATAATATTTTATTGGAGCATTTTTTTAAAAATTGATGGTCATGATTTTTCGTCAAAATTACTGCATGTTCTAAGCTAAAAATGGCTGTAAAATGTGATTAAATGTAGCTGTCTTAAAACCTGCGGTTTGTTACTCTGAAGGACCCACAGCACATATGCTATAAATTTCATTGCATTTGATTGGATTATTTAGGAGATCCTATTTTTCGTGCACAAATTATCATGAAAAGTTCATTCTTCAAAAAAACGAATTAAAAAATATTTTTATTAGTTAAAGTAAATGCTTTAAAAAGAACTTAAAAACTCTAGTTTTATGTATTAGTCCACTTTCTTCAATTTCTTTTTTCCTAATGGCCTAAACAACACCAAACATCAAACTCCTAAAAAGCAATTTTCAACCTAGTCGGATACCTTAAATGTCTTTGCAGCTATAGACAATATGGAATTAAACAGTAAAAAAACTTTGAATAAAAAAAAAATTGACACCATTTCATTTTATTTATATTTATCACTTTTTTGTAATGAATTTAATTTTGATGTGAAGTGTGACCGTCCGATATTCACAATCCCATAATGTGGCGAACGAGCTAAAACGTTACCCTCCATAAATTAATTTGCCTGAAAATGTCTTTTTACTGTTTTGTCTTATTCTATTAGGCTATTATGTATATTTAGACCTTGTATTAATCTTAGGCCCGAATTACTGTACTTTATTTAATTAAAATCCCATTTTCAGAGAAGTATCCAAATGGAGGTTGCCCAAAAATACTTTTACGAATTTTTTCTTATCAAGTGAATGAATATTTTACGCCTATGGATGATGAAATGGTAGCAGAACTTTGCAAGTAAGTATTGTTTTATATTAACTGAAAATATACACTAACATTAAACTTGTATACAAATATATAAAAAAATTTAAAGTCGGTTCCTACTTAAATTAACAAAGTTAATTATATATTATTTTAGTTACTTTATATTAGTTGTAATTATTTAATATATATATATATATATATATATAAGTGGCAAAATGGAAAATGAATTTCCTTGCAGTAATCAATGTAAACCATCGCCTTCCTTCAGAACAATTAAGCTTCTTTCCCCCATAGAAGATTAAAATTAAATTTATTTAATGATTTAATATTGGTATTAACATCAAGCGTCATCCACTACAAGTTTAAAAATATGTATTTGAGCTTGAGTGGATGTGACTAAAAGTATTTTATTAACGATTGAAAATTTGAACAAGATATGTGTAGATAAGTGCGTGTATGTGTACACTAATAGTAGAAATTGAATAAATCAAAAAATAACTTTATGGGAAAATCCCTCGTTGTAGATAAGTACTGTTTTTTTCATTGTGACCACAGTTATTCTTCGTGAAGTCGTGAGTTTTACTACTAGTTCTTATTTTATCGTAATCTATAAGGAAAAGGAACTGGTTTACTTAAGTTGAGTTTCAGTAGAACTAGTAGGGATTAGAGAGAGTCGATGGTAGGATCGTAATCAAAATACAGTTCCAGGACTGTCGATACTGAAGCTAAATACGAAACCAAAACAGCCATCATTGCGAAATAATGGTGGATTGGTGTAAGTTAAATTCCCTTGATTAAATACCTGCGCAAAGTCTATTAGATCTACCATTATTTTGGGACCTCAGTAGTCGTAGAGCCCCAGTTCTACTAAGTGGCCGCGGTAGCCGAGTGGTATAGGCATCGGATCGTGGCTGGCTTTGTCACGAGTTCGAGCCCAGTACCACTAAAGACCCGCCGTGTAATGCACGCTAAATCTGTCGAGAGCTGAAACGTCCTCCCGTTGGTGTGGTGTGGTAGTTAGGAGAGGGGGTGCCAGCTTAGGTGTCGTCCACGTCACTTGACCATGGTTCAAAATGACGTGGTCCGTCGCCAAAAGCCCTCGTGCAGCTGAACAGTGCGACGTTAATCTTCCCTCACTCACCCCAGTTCTACTAAAGACCCGCTCGTAGAAAGACAGACACATTGTATTTGTGTCTAGGCCAAGCATTTCTCAAACTGTGGAGTGCACCCCACTAGGGGGTGGGATAACTCTACAAGGGGGGGGATAATATATAAACAAGATTCTTCAAAAAAATTATTAATTTACTGAAAGTATACAAATTATATTCTGACAATAAAAAAAATGCGCATTTACACTGATATAATACAATTATAAATATATTGGTACTGCTCAATGTATTTTATAATTCATTTAGCAATACTAAGTTAAGAACAAGTTTAATAATTACAATTGACCTTTATGAGCTTGCCATGTGTAAAATTATGTATTAAAAATTAACACATCTGGAAAATTTGTACAGTTTGCAATTAATCCCTTAACGAACAATCAAAAGATTGTTCTATCCCCAATTAATTCTATCCCCAATGCCAGCATTTTCCACGTAGGCGTACGTATGATACATTGGAGGTAGGGGGGTGTGAGAAAAAAATAAGCATATTCTTTGAAATAAGTAAATCATTCGCAAACTCTGGTAAAATCTCTTGATTGCATTCCAGATCCTTCGGAATAATTTTATAAACAGCAGTGCACAGAAAAGATCGGAAAGACGTATATATACGTATGGGGTAATTAAAGCTTTGGCTGAGCGAGTCGTTTATATACGTTGGTGGTATTTAAGAGGTTAAAGACGTTTTATAGCTTTAGCGTCAACATGTTACTATTGAATTCAAAACATTGTTATTGTATGGAGGGGTTCGCGATGAAATTTATGATTGTGAGTATTGGGTCGCAAATATTGAAAGTTTGAGAAGCACTTGTCTAGGCACAATTTCTTCCTAAGGTTGTGTGGAAGTTTGGAGAAGAGGGTGACAGCTGAAGTGTGTACGTGACCATGGTTCAGAATTACCAGGGGATGCTTTATAGTGTGACCTTAATAAACATTCACTCCCTCCAACATCCCTTTCTTTCAAATGAACTAGGTGCCTTCAGTAAACAAATTCTCATTTTGGGCAGTGTTATTTCTTGTCATGGGTTCGAGTTTTGAGGTCAATCAAGTTCAGCTGCGTAGAAAGGCTGCCGTGCGATAAATCTGTCATGGCTCAAAGTCCTCCCATTGGTGAGGTGTACTAGTTTGGAGAAGGGATGCCAGTTCAGGTGTTGTCTTTGGCACTTGGTTGAGGTTCAAAATTACGAAATCCATCGCCAAAATTCCAAGTGTTGCGTTACAGTGTGAAATTAATAAACTCTCGCTTCATTATTGAATAATCGGTATAAAGCATATATTGTACGGCATTTAGTGATTTTATTTCATTAATTCTTTTCATCCCTTATTTATCATTCATTTCTTTTAGTAACGTTATTGTGTATTTATAATGTTCAAAAAAACGCAACAAAATAATACAAGTAATATAAAAAAAAGTTTAAGTCAATTCCAACAATGGTCAACAAAGAAATTTTATTTTAGCTGCTTTTGATTAAATAATTACCCAATTAATATGTGTATATACATCTGATAGAATCACAATATTAAGTGGCGAAATAGAAAGCGATTTTCCTTGTAATTTTCCATTTTCCTTTCTATATATGGTGTTGGATTATTATTTTTGTATGTTACTATTTATTCATTCATTAAATTCAATTATTACAATTAAATCGTATGGTGAAAAGAAATCACATTATCAGAAACTGGGCAATCCCAGATGAGATTCGAACCGACGACCTTTGGATAAGAAGCCCAACGCGCGCGCGCGCTATCCATTGCCACTTCAGGGACACAACGAGCGATTTTCTTTTTTGTGGTGTTGGACTATTTTTGCTTGTTACTGTTTTTTCATTAACGAAATTAATGAATTAATATTTAAAAAACTGTATTAACATCAACTGTCACCCACTGCAAGTTTAAAAAGATGTATTTATATTTATGGGGATGAATAAAAGGTATTTTATTAACGATTGAAAATTTGAGCAAAATAATTATATTTGGAGAGTGGGCACTAATATAGTAGGGATTTAAAGCTAACCCACACAAATCCACTAAAGTACATTAATTCAGAGTTTCATTATTTCGAAGCTATCTCTGAAATAATTCTCAGAATTACTTCTGAAGGTATTTTCAATTTTTATAACTAAATTCATAACAATACTGATTTGGTAACCCTTCTTTAGGCAGCACTTTTCTTTGTTTTACTAGGATATTTTAAGGAGCTTAAAGTTGTATATATTTAATATAAAATGTTATGAAGCGGATTGGAGAGAATTTTTAACGAATATTTAAAATCAACGTTAGGAAACCCATTGCTCAGCCTACAGAGGATATGCAAATCAAAGATGAGCCAACTGAGGAAATAGATGCTGTTGGTTTAAGAATTCCGAAAAAGCATTCCACAGATAAATCCGCCGATGCTGTGAAAATCGCTGGTCCACCTTCAGATAAAGTACCAGATCTTATTGAGCCCGTCAGGGATTTGAAAACTCCCGATGAACAGAAAAGTAAGTGTAGCAATTTGTCTACAATGTACCAGGTGAAGCAAAGCTCCTTGTCACATCTGTGAAAATTCAACATAAAATCAAATAATTCACTTGAGAGTTGTTTGGATAAAAATTCTTCCTTCTATTTATAAATTTATCCTATACATAAGTTTCGAATTTCGACTATAAATATAGCAAACATAGCAAACACAAAATTTACTAATTCAATACATTTATTTCGTAGAAAAAAGATAAGACAGCATTTATGTAATTGCATTCATGCGTGTGCAAACTATATAATTCTCATTTTTCCAATATTGGCTCTGCGAAGAACAAAGCCAATGATATAGAATCATACATTAAACCTCTACAAACATTAGTTTTTTTAATAATGGGTTAAGTTCATGGTCACCAAAAACGAATTGACATTGGACTTGTTCTTGTAAAATATAGATACAATTTCATGGAAGCAAATTGGGTAAAGTTGTTAAGGGGAGTTGGAAACCTCTCTTTCTCTATATTGACAATGTTAAATTGCCTGTTTTCGATGTACCTTTTCTCAATCTGTTTTATGTACATGCTTGAAATTTTTCATACTATTAAAGTGCATCTCTCTTATTATACTAAAATGAGCTTTTAGCTAATTTTGAATTTTTTAAGAAATTATGAAATATTTATCAAACATTGCGAAATTTGACCCATTTTTTTACTTAAAAATTTGTAAAATTAGATTATTGAGTTTTTTACAAAAGCTCATTTTAGTATATATTAGACATCATTGTAAATCATGAAAATTTACATACCTGTGAACAGTAGTTTCTCAGAAAAGGTACATCGCACATTAAAATTTACATTTTGAGATAAATTGATTTTAATGTATACAGTGAGACTTCTAATCGACTAGGAAATAAAAAATAAAAGGCTCAATTTAAAATAAGATACATGTTTGGGTTTATATTAGTCGTTACACTTTTAATCAAAAACAAAGTAATTTGTTTACAATTTTCGCCATTAAAATGGGCGTGGCCCAAATTCAATGATTATTTAAAAATACGTTTTAAGGGCTTCTAAATACCCTAGAGGTTAAAGTAAGGTATTTTTAGAAAGGTTAAAATCTATACAGTTTGAAAATGTAAAAATCTCAAATTGTCAAAAATAAGATTTTAGCTTTCCAACACCCCTTAATGTGTTAAAGGTCTTCAAAAAGTTCAATTTTTTTAAAAAATTTCTTATACCACACGTGTATTTTTAAATCGAGGGCATTTTTTTACCTATATACGTTATTGTTGACAATTGCGTACTTTATAAGTTTCCGCAAAGTTGACAACTACGTGCATGAACTTTTTAGCTGGAAACGCGTGTTTATATTTATCACGTGACTGTGACGTCAATGTGGCTGAATGTATCAATTGGCTGGGAACACGCAATTGTCGTTATAAGACTAGGTCATCACATGAACTTAGCCCGTTGTGTTGGTTTCAACAGGTTTTCTGGTCTGTACACTTTTTTTTTTCAGGCGCGTGGAAAAATTCCTTCCTTTTAAAACGCTTTTATAAGTTTCGCTTGTATGTAACGGAATCTTTGAACTCTATTGTTACCCACTTTAAAAGGTTAGATTGATTCGAAGTTTTGTACACTTGTCAGAGACCGATTACAATACAATAATTTCATAAATTTCCTACTTTGTACTGATCAGATTAATTATTTTCAAATTTGGCAACTAATTTCATATACTCTAAATAGCTGTCGAGCTAAAAGTCCTCTCGTGGGGTTGATAGAGAGGGAAGAGTGGTGGGAGATCCCACCCTACCTCCCGCGTTTTCTCCCTCAAAATTGGGATGAAATCGAGCAGTTCTCTGCATGGTGTTACTACGGCTCTTTCTACGGCTAACGACAGACTTACAACAAGCCCTTCAGCCCGATGAATTTCTTGGAACTCGACCTGATGCCGTCATACGGGGGCATTTGCAACAACACAGCATAGTTTTATACATAAAAAAAGAAACGAGCCTAGAAGACCCCTTTATTGATATGAATCCACAAAGATCCTAGAGCCACAGGATGTGTTGTGCAGTATAGCCAAACTTGGCTCTTGCGCCAAAAAAATCCTGTGGCTCTTGGAGCTTTGTGGATTTATTGATATGGCTCTCGAGCGTTGAAGGTTGAAGACCTCTTAATCTAGAATAATTTTGCGTATACGTACTCGTGTATAATGAAAAATATGGAGAGTAAAATTACCTAGTTCTTGGGTTTTCCAGTTCGATCAATTTTTGAACATCTTTTTGCTTAAAATTGTTTCATTGCATGAAATTTGGAGCCAATAACTTTTTAATTGACTCCGATGAGATTGGTAAAGAATTATGCGTTTCGAATATCACTTTAAAATAGTAAAATGTGTTCGTAAATGCATTCTTGCGCTCTGTATAATTTAGTATTTTTACACTTGGACTCCTTGGCTACAGAAGTTTTTATAATCCCAATTCAGTGCTAATTTTGTGTCAGCACACCATGCTAAAAATACTAAGTAAATTAAAGTTTATTTAGCACTCATTCTTGGAATCGAATTGTATTAAACTACGTACTCTTTATCGAATTTTTTTACCTCTTTCAATTACTTGTCAATTTACGTATATATTAACAATACATGTTTGGATCCGACAGCTAGTGAGATTGAAAAAATTCAAGACACTCTGAGCTGTCTCCAACTCCGCTTGACTACTTGTGGTAAAATAGTCGATCTTCCTAAAGAGTTTATTGCAAAAGATTTGCAAGGTCCTAAGGAGTCCAATACCAAAGAAATAATCGATGAAAGGTCGCCAGATGCAGATAATACAATTGTTCATAGAATCTTTATTCATATTTCTGAGTTCCATCTTGCCTGTTACAATGTCGATTTTAAGAATGCATTTTGTGCAGTATTAAACCTAACAGAATTCAACCTTTTTTCTTAGAAATTTTACAACAAAATAAAATTAAAACATTTATCGGCCATCCACCATAAAAGGAATAGATGGGGTTTTTTGCATATAAATTACAAAATATAGATTGGTGAAAAATGTGGAATTTTGAGCAACAAAAATTCGAGTATAATTAACTCTCCGCGTACGGCTTCAGTGATTTGAGCGGGGTATCAATTTCGTTCCCGATTACGGGTCATGTGAAAATTGCGGGCGAAGAGTTTTCCCCTTCAAAGCTGATCCCGCTCTTTCCCTGTGTATGTTAAACATCATTTGATGTTTATTTTCACTGCTAGATGACACTAGAGGGTTCAGGAATTTCTCTTTACTTGCTTGATTCCCCTACTGATAAAAGTGTCAATTGTAACATATGTAGATCAAGAAAACTTTAAAAAAATCGTACCGTATTTCAGGACCGGATAGTATAAGAAAGTTACCCGTACATGGAGGGTTAATCAGCTAATCTATTTAACCTGAAAAAAATATTTTGCCCTCAAAATGGTAGTTGTGCTTTCATGTCGATTTCTCTAGTATAAACTAGCATTTATTTCTCGAAAGAAAATCATTATAAAACGTTTGAAAAAATGCTTTTTTAATTGCATTCTATTTATATTTCTGATATTTAAATATAAGATGGTTGGTCTGTTTGATTCAATTCTATTTGCATCAAATAATTTTTGTGATTAAAACTATACGCATTTGTAATCAATATTACAACACTAATGGTATTAAACCTCAATTCGACAGTAATAGAACTGGACGGTTATAACATGATAAATATGATGCATTATTTGTACTCATTTGTCTTGTGTTTTCTCTTCAGATGCATTGGTTAAAGAAATATTGCGAAATGCATGTGCTATGTTTACTCCTCTCGTGTCTCCATTCTTTTACTTCTCCAATAACACATATAAACCTGAAGTAATTGTGCAAGATCTTATAATAAAGCCTGATTTTAACGGTAAGCCTGATTTTTACCTTCCTTATTTAGTTTTAATTTTGACTAGTTAGATTGCTTTTCCAGTATTTCCTGGAATTTATAACACTTGAAAGGTTCCTGTAGAATAGTGTTCTTCGTGGAAAGTTTTAGAATTGAACTCATTCATGTCGAGTCAAGGGCTCGAATCTTGGTTCTAACAATGATATAACAGGGAAAGATGAGACCTCTTACTATACACCTTCAGCATTTAAGCGTACTTTTAACTTACAATTAAAGGTACCCTCTCCATGGTACTATTAATGGTACATCAATGCGGTATTAAATACCGGTTGACTAAAAGGTCGGTTAATATTTAAAAATTCAGTAATTCGCAGAATAATGTAGAGGTAAAAATTCACACATGCTTCACATGAAATGGTATTTTATAGAAACTAAAGACACAGACTCGCACTATACTTCATAAAAGTTTGACTTCACAAGCGCATAGATGAACCCGCTAATGACACCCTTTTTTTCCGAATTTGTCCGAGCAGCAGTAACACTTGTATCCATTTACCTTTCTAGGCCAGTCATCTATGTCAGTGGTCCTCAACCCCGGGCCGAAGACAGTTGCCGGCCCATAGTTCAAATGGGAATGGGCTGCACAGGAACATTAAATTATTTTCATATTATATATTGTGATGTAAGAGGTGCATCCAGAAAGTAAGTTTACAGATGTTTTCCCCTTTAAAGTAAACATAGTTAGCCGTGTCAATTGCGCATGCGTAACAGATCTATGACGTATCAATCATATGCCAGCCGGACAGCCCCCCCTTAGTGCCAGTAGCGTGGTAGCAGTGGTACGAAATGGAAACTCTTTTTCCTTTTCCCGCAGTCTGCGAGGTTCGGTAGGTGATACAGTTCTTGAATGCGCCTATTGAAATTCATCGTCAGGTCTATGGGCTGAACATCATGACTAAGCAGATAGTGCTTCACTGGTGTCGGCAGTTTTCAGAGGGTCGTCAAAGTATCCATGATGAAGACGGTTCGACGCACAGCATCTGTTTTGACGGAATGTGGCTGGGAGTTGTTTGATCAGCCCCCTACAGTTCTGATCTTGCTCCCAGTGGTTTTCACGTTTTCTTGCATGTCAAGAAATTCCTGTCTTCCGCTGAGCGTTTTGGGAACATCAAAGAGCTAAAGACGTCTGTCACACGCTGGTTACATTCACAGGTGGCAGAGTACTACCACAGAGTGATACAGAAGTTGATCCCATGATTCGACAAATGTCTCAATTCTGGTGGTGGCTATGTTGAAAAATGGCTGAAACATTGTTGTACTTGTTGCCAATAAATATGTTCCTTAAAGTCTGAGTTATTTTTTCTAAAAAAAATAGGGCACATACTTTCTGGATGCTCCTCGTATATCTCATGGGTTTGTGTGACTTTCTGCAGACGAAAGCTGAGAGATGAGTGACAGCTATAAAAACGGAATAAATTGGAACTAAGCATCACACTTCTGGTGTCATTGTCTCCTATCCCCCTCAAATTGCACAGTTGCGAAGAAAGAAGCTCGAGTTTCTCGTTGATTTAGCGTTCTAGTAAGATAAAATGTTAAATCACGTTCTATTCATTTTTTTCTCACGTAACTGTATTTTATTTTGAAGGAATGTTTAAATGTATTTAGAAAAAAAATTATTAAATCAAAATAATCTAAAATATAAACAATCGTCTTCCTCAGCGGGTCAGGGTACATATATTAAACTTTGGTCGGCCCGCGGCGATAAAAAGGTTAGGGAGTACTGGTTTAACCGACCTGTGCCTTCGAACATCGCAGTCATTTTCTTCACAGCTTTACTTGTCACGGGACATTTATCCATTTGAATACCTTTCTTATGGTTATAGGATTGTAAAGAGGCAGTAGCTTATTCTTTATTCTGTGCACTTTATTTTTAAATTCCTTCCTATCCAATAATTTTGTATATTTTTTAAACGTAAAATCAAATCAAGTGCAAGCTAGTTTCTTGCTGTTTTGGCAAGAGTCGAAGCAATTTTTGAAATTTGATATAAATTATTTCAATGTTAGCCTCTAAATTGAAGTAATTCCATGTTTTTCTTAGTACATATTGTACGTGCAAATTTACAAAATCCTTCTCAGTTGATTATTTCTTTGTAAAAGTTCAAACTAATTTCCAATTACAAGAAATGAAATAGAAATGCTAAGTTAACATTATTTAGTATTTTACAAAAACATCACTTTCGCTAAATTTAATTTGAAATTGATCGAATTTGTATGGAATGATGTATTTGCTAAAACAGCATTAGAATAAGAAATGAAACTAATTTTAATTTCTTTTTCTAGTATTCTTTTTTAACCCTACATCTTCCATTTAAGTACAACTGTAGTAGTAATGGCAAGGAATTGTCTGATTCAATAAATATTACTTTCAGGGTAATCACTTACTTTGCTTAAATTACAGAGATAAAATTAAAAAAATAAAACAAAAATGAATTACTAAAATATGTTCAGAGTACAAGGTCTCCAATTGTTCAGGTACTCAATTTTGAAGACTTTGAACTAAAATTTATTTGCTCAATGTCAAGTTTTGAAAAAGTTTTAACTTTAAAGCTACTGTGTTGCAAAAAATTAGACCGAAAAAGGGGGTTTTTTTTTTGTATTTTTTAAAATTATGTTCAGAACTGAAGAAAGTAGTTGTAAATTTGTATCCCAATTGAGTACTTTTTTAATACACTGTCAACCAATTACTTTAAATAAAAAGACGTACCAAATGCTGCAATTTGCAGCCAATAGTGGAATAGCTTTGTTTATGCATATTCAAACATAACCAACAACATTTGGCAATGTATTTGGAAGTTGGTGAAGCCTTTTAATTTGACAAAATTGGTCTATTATATACTGCTGGCACAAACAATGCAACACAAAGAACGTCCAGAGATATCACAGCGAAATTTATTTGGCAGATAACTTTTGTACCAAGATCAAACGATTAAAATTCGACTCTTGCGACGCGAGGTTGATGACAAAATCCGTAGTTAGTGAGCCGCCATGGTCGGCTATAAGCACTGCCACACGCTTCAGTATAGAATCGGAGGCTTTGAATGTGTCCTTGGGCTACAGCACTCCAGGCGGCTTCCACATATTGCCAAAGTTGTTCTGGTGTAGTAGCAGGTGGTGTATTGCGAGCCAGTCGTTGTGCAAGCATGGACGACACGTTTACGATTGGCGATAGATTGGGGGAACAAACAGGCCAAGGAAGCAATTCAATTTGATGGGTAAAGAACTACTCTTGAACATTGCGGTGCTAAGTGTGGTCACTCATTATCGTGTTGGAATATTACTAATGGCAAGAGTTGAATATATGGCAGGACCACGGGATCCCACACCTGATATGTAGGCCTGTCTGTTCAGTGTACCGGCAATGCGTACTATAGGGGTGCGGCAGTGAAAGCCACTACCATCTCAAACCATGCAGGACCAGTGTGGGGATACATACGCAACAATTCAGCAGCTTCTCACCACGGTGTTTCCAAACTCAAATCCGACCATCGTGATGTTGCAAGCAGAAGCACGATTCCTCAATAAACACAATGTCCTTCATTCGGTGGTCCATGTGTGCCGTTCATCACACCACTAGTGGCGCAAACGCCTTTGGTTTCCAGTCGAGGGTAAATGAAGCAATGGATGCCTTTCGAATATTCCACTCTGCTTCAAACGGCATCGAATGGTAAGAGCGGATACCGAATGATGGGTACCAGACTGAATCTGTTGTGCTATATATATAGTTCGTGATATGTGGCTGCGTGATCAATCATTGCTATGCGCACACTCCACCTGTCATCACGGGCAGTGATGTAACGAGGTGAGTGCGATCCACCCCGCCAGTCCTATGTTTCCCCCTGCATCCAGCAATGACAGATCCGCATCATAGTCCGGCCGCGGTAGCCGAGTGGTATGGGCATCGGATCGTGGCTGGCTTTGTCACGAGTTCGAGCCCAGTACCACTATAGACCCACCGTGTAGGGCAGCGATGCACGCTAAATCTGTCGAGAGCTGAAACGTCCTCCCGTTGGTGTGGTGTGGTAGTTAGGAGAGGGGGTGCCAGCTCAGGTGTCGTCCACGTCACTTGACCATGGTTCAAAATTACGTGGTCCGTCGCCAAAAGCCCTCGTGCAGCTGAACAGTGCTACGTTAATCTTCACTCACTCCGCATCATAGTTGCTTGGTTTCGTCGAACACGTTGACTGATTTCACTGGAGGATAATTCGCTATCCCTATAGGCTACTATCCTTCCTCTGTGGAATTCAGAAACTATTTCAAAAGACGATCGATGTCTTCCACGAGAGGCATAGTTAAAAGGCTTGTGCATAAAAATGCACGAAAAACAATTCCCGTACTTCATATCGCCAATCTATTCTCCCCTCATATAGCCATTGCGGGTCTCGTTATGGTCACTCGTAATGTACATTTGGGCTATAATAAGGATTTGCATATTTCACCACTGCTAACACATGATGTAAAGGGTGTTTTTTTAGAGGTATAGAACTTTAAATTGCAATAAAACAACGATGTATTATTCGATTGACAAGAATTGTTTTTTATTCGAAAGATAATCTTGTGGCATTACATTTTAAATATGATTTCTGGCATATGGCTGGCTCGGATGTAGTCCAATCCCCTCAGGAGGCTCACCTTCTTTAGGTCAGTACGGGTTTCACGCTCCAGAGGTGCCCTAGTGATATTTTCCTTCTCCCTAGGGGTTTACTGTCTTTGGTAAACACGGGCTTCATGAACCCGGGGAAAACTAGACTAGTGATCCTTCTTTATTTTCGGCCCTCTTTCTTGCCATTCAAATTTCTTTTTTCTTTTCACGTCCAGACCACAGACCTACATTGGACACTGAACATTGTTCCAACTTTATTTTTTTCTAGTAAAAAAATTGATATTTTTTTTACCGCCGTATTATGGTTTGCATTTTATATTATGTTCTTTTGATTTGATTTTCTTAAATTTCTTTCAATATTTTGATTTTGTTGCTGCTTTTATGTTCGATTATTGATTTTTTGTGTTCAACTTATTATCTGCCACGAAGTCCTGTGGCAAACCAGGACTGAGTAGAATGAAGTTGTGTGTGATGGGTTTTCACTATTGGCATGATGACACAACGGACTGCTTCCTGGGAAAACTGATACTTGGAGCGGGGTTTTGAACTTTTGAGGACCTTTGGACTGGTGAGATGGGGTCTTGGAGGAAGCGGCCATGTAGAGGGTACCGGAGAAAAGCTGAGTTTTGCGTCTCAGGCCGCCAGATAGTACAGGAGCCCGGGACGGCCTAACCAACATGTCCTGGCTGTTCTATCAGCTGGTGTATAATCCCGCCTGTCTTGTAGTTCCAGGTGGTGCCTGGATGGAGCCCTGCATTGCAGAGCGGGGGCTCTCCCGAGGCCACTACTGGTTTCTGAATCTAGGGCTAGCCCTGCCAAACTGGTCATCTGAAAATCACAAGGGATTCTCCTCCTTTCTCAAAAAAATCAAAATAAGGAAACTCAAAACGCATCTATTAAAACCCCCATTCCACTCTACCCAACTCATGATGCTCGGCCCATGGATTCTTTGAATTCATGCCCGGAATTACCCAACCTATTTATTGACAACGTTGCTAAATGTTCACGCTTTTTAATTTTATCATTACCAAACAATGAAATGGCACGAAAATCTCCTTTTGTTGTCCACAAAACTATAATAGAAATAGGTGGAGAACCGAAATCTATTTAAAAAAAAACTACGATCTGGTGACTTACTAATCGAGACGACATCTGCGTTACAAAGTAAATCGTTTTTGTTGGCTAAAACCTTTTTAGATTTTCCTTTAACCGTAACTCCTCGCAACTCATTGAATTCATGTCGAGGTGTCATCTCCGAACCAGATCTTTTGTCTTCCTCTAAATCAGAAATCTTGGAAGGACTTTCTGACCAGGGTGTTACCCAGGTCAGAAGAATTACAATAAAAAAAGACGCATCTCTTTTCCCTACTAAAAATTTAATTCTAACCTTCAATAGCCCTAAATTACCATCAGCCATTAAAGCTGGATACTTAAATTGCAAAGTACGTCCATATATACCGAATCCTCTGCGCTGTTTTAAGTGCCAGAGTTTCGGACACTCACAAACTTCCTGCCGCGGTCAACTTACTTGCTCTAGATGTGCATCTGTTGGACATGCTTCCACAGATTGCAGTCTAGAGCCTAAATGTATTAATTGCTTACAACCCCATTCATCAGATTCTAAAATATGCCCTAAATGGAAAATAGAGAAGCAAATACAGGAAATTAAAACAACTAAAAATATTTCTTACCCCGAAGCACGTAAATTAAGTCCCACAGTTATCTCAAACATACGCTCAAGCTGCCAAATCCTCTACTTTAAATAATTCTACCCAAACAGATGAAAATATAACTAAAATAAACTGTCCACCTTTAAAATTGCACCACTGTCATCCAAACGAAGAACAAATATTCCTACTGCTGTTACCACATCATCCTCTGCCGAAACGCAACTCTTACCTTCCATTTCTTCAAAAACATTTACTATATCGAATCCTCAGCCACCAACTCCCATGTCTGAGACAAAAGGGAAAATTAAAGAACAACAATCTCCACTACATCGTCCCCGAAAAGATAACAAAAAATAGACTTATTAAGTATAAAACCTACAAATTTAAAGAAAAACCAGCAAAACACATCCGTAAAGATTGCGAGGGAACAAGATTCCCCCAATGATTCAACTCCCGTCTCCAAAAGATCCCGGAGACGGAAAACTTCTAAAACTTTGGATGTCATGGACACAGACGTTGATCCTTCTGACACGGATTACGTCACAGGTCTGGCATCCGAAGAAGAGAGCCTTTTAGAGGCTGATTTTAAACAAGTGGCAGATAGTCCCTTGAAAGGGCCCCTTTCGCCAAGTTCGCCCAAAAAGTAACTTCCCTGGTTTCTTGGAACTGTCGTGGCTATAGATCGCATACAGATGACGTAAAAGACATCATACGTCAGTACCATCCAGTGTGCGTAGCACTTCAAGAGACTTTCTTTAAGTCTCTTGTCACACAACAAAGATACGTCGGTATAGTTGTGTGTGGAAAGACACAGAGGGACCCTTTGTGTCCGGAGGTGTATGTAATTTTACATCCCTCGATGTTCCATCTAGTGCTCTGCCACTCCATACCTCGTTGCAGGCTGTAGCCGTGAGAATCCACTCCACGAGCCTGATCAGTCTGCTGTCTTTACTTGCCACCAAATACTGTTATCCACCAACATGACTTGAACAACCTGGTTGATCAGTTGCCAGCACCCTTTGTCATACTTGGTGACTTCAATGGACATAGCACTCTGTGGGGTAGTGCGAAGACGAACCCTCGTGGCAGACAGATTGAACAGGTACTTTCTGATCACTGTCTCTACCTGCTTAATCACGAGGAACCAACGTACGTTCACGAACCCACACGATCCTTTCACACATTAGATTTGGCCATCTGCTCACCATCACTCTTACCTCATTTAAATTTGTCTATTGAGAAGGACCTGTATAATAGTGACCACTTCCCTGTTATCCTTTCTCACGATTCTGATACGGGTGGAAAAACTTTCCCACCTACGTATTCTTATAGTCGTGCAGACTGGGCCCTTTTCACACAGTTAGCTGTAATACCTGATGCAATGGTCAAGACAGAAAGTGTTGATACTGCGGTACAAGAAGTCACCAATGTTTTGATTGCTGCTGCTGATTTATCCATACCAAAAGTTTCAAGTCATTCATTCCAACGTTACAAACCTTGGTGGAATACTGATTGTCAGACAGTGTTTAAGAACCAGCGGAAGTTATGGGGAATCTTTCGCAGATATCCCACTACGGAGAATCTCTTGGCTTTCAAAAAGGCAAACGCAAATGCTCGCGGAGTAAGGCGTCAGAGTCAATCCTGGATCCGATATGTGTCCTCACTCGCTTCGTCAACGTCCAGTAAAAAATTATGGAAAAAGGTCAAGGCAGCAAACGGGATACATCGGGAATTTTCTTTCCCTATTTTACAAACATCAGACTCTGTCTTTTCTTCCCCAATCGAAATTGCTAACATTCTGGGTGAAACTTTTCAGAGTATATCTAGTACAGCCTCTTATAGTTCTCGTTTTCTCGAGATTAAGAGGCGTGCAGAACGTTCCCAGATAAAATTTTCTACTCGCTCCTTTTTTCCATATAATTGTAACTTCACGATGACTGAGTTAAAAAAAGCACTCGTACAAGCGCACAATACAAGCCCTGGACCGGATGGAATCATATACACGATGCTCCGTCATCTAAATACTAACTCTCTGACCAACATTATTTTTTTTATTAAACAGAGTTTGGAAGGAGCATTGTTTTCCCTCCAACTGGAGAGAAGCCATTGTGATTCCAATCCTTAAGCCGGGCAAGGTGACAACCGTCCCATTGCTCTGACGAGCTGCTTCTGCAAGATTTTTGAACGCATAGAGTAAATACTCGTTTGGTGTATGTTTTAGAGAAAGGAAAACTTATTTCTCCTTTAGAGTGGATTCCGCAAGGGCCGATCCACCCTTGATAACCTCGTTTTCCTAGAATCCCAAATCAGGGATGCCTTTGTTAGGAGAAACAATTTGGTTTCTCTTTTCTTTGATATAGAAAAAGCATACGACCAAACATGGCGTATGGGATTCTCCGTAATATGCATGATTTTGGTTTATAAGGGGAAATCTTCCCCCATTTTTATTTTTAACTTTTTAGCTGTTCGTTATTTTAATGTACGCATTGGTCACTCATCTTCTCATAAATTCATACAAGATCAAGGTGTTCCTCAGGGTAACGTTTTGAGCGTTACCCTTTTTAATATTCATATGAGTAACATACTTAATCAACTTCCACCTTCGGTGCGAGGAATGCTTTATGTTGACGATCTGCAAGTCTCTTGTCAAGCTTCAGACATGCGACTAATTGAGCGACAGCTGCAAACAACTGTCAATCGATTAGTTAAGTGGTGCGATCAGAATGGACACACGATATCTCCTTCCAAGAGCAGCTGTGTCCATTTTTGCAGAAAACGTAACCCACACCCAGATCCTTCTATACATATAGGAAATATTCAAATACCTGTAGTCAGTGAGGTGCGCTTCCTCGGAGTAATCTTTGGCTCTAAATTGACTTTCCTTCCGCATGTCCTTTACTTGCGGAAGAGGAGTGAACGATCCCTCAACATCTTAAAGGTACTATCAAATACCTTATGGGGAGCGGATAGTCTCGTTACTCCGAGTGTACCAAGCACTAATACTTTCAAATTTGGACTATGATTGTGTAGTGTACGGTTCTGCTCGTGCATCTGTATTAAAACGACTGGACACAGTACATCACTCTGCTCTGGTGCATTCAGAACTTCGCCTGTTACCAGCTTGTATGTGGTATGCCATCAACCACCTTTAGAACTAAGGCGGAGGCAATTAAGTGCAAATTATTTTATTCGTGCCATGTCTGTTCCTTCTCATCCATTAAAACCCTTTTCTCTTGCTATTGGTCTCACCCGACTCTATGAAGCCCGTTCATTTAACATCAAACCTTTTTCAGAAAGAGCAAAGGCTGTTCTAAATGACGCCCGTTTAAATATAAATATCTAGGAAAATAATATCCTTGCTTTTCCACCCTGGGACATCCAAATTTTTAACTATAGTAACCCCTTTTCAGGCTATGACAAAACAGGCACTGCTGCTATTATTTATCAACAACTCTTTTCTTACCATCGCAATAAGTTTTCTAAATACATACCAGTCTACACGGATGGATCGAAGACTGTAGGACATGTTGGGTGTGATTGTTTTTAACAATACCATTTTAAGTTTTAGCTTACATAATTCCATGTCTGCCTTTTTAGTGCAGAATTAACTGCCATTCTTATCGCACTTCAGCATATATTAGTTTCCAACCACCACATGAGCTGACAGCATGAGTGCTCTAGAATCCTTGCACTTTTTAACAGAACGCCGACACCCCACTGTGATAGAAATACTTTTTCTGTGAAAATTGGAAGGGAAGGGTTTTGATATAATTTTTTCCTGAGTACCTGGACACATGGGTATACTTGGTAATGAACAGGCTGATAACGCTGCACGATCCATGTCTGATCCCATGCAGCGGCCTGTCTGTTACCGGGATTTAAAGACTTCTACACAGAACTATATCCATCGTGTATGGCAAGAGACTTGGGATCAACAGATCCTCAACAAACTGCATAACATTCACCCTTCCACTTCTCATTGGGCAGCACTACCAGTGCGAAGACATGATATCCGCTTGACTAGACTTCACATTGGTTTCACGCACAGGAACCTTCTGTTGGGTGAAAATGCCCCAGAATGTCCCTCGTGTAAAATCCCATATTCTGTTTATCACATTTTAATAGATTGTCCCGTTTTTAACCATCGCATCACCTTCTTTCATACATCTGTTTTAACCTTATCTGACTTGATGGGGGAAACTCCCCAACAAAACTTTTTTGCCTTCCTTTTAAAAATTGAATTTTTACATTTAATTTGATTTGTGTGTTTCTTTGCATTTTTAATAAATTTTATGTATGCATGCATGCATATACATGTGCACATTTACTCTTATATATATATTTAAGAAAATATATCACCTTTTCTTTTAACAAATGTTTGGCGTAGCTCGATAATAGTTGGCCATTGCGCCATTAAATTTTAGTCACTCACTCACTGGACGCCCAATTTCCGATGACTTTTTCCAACATTTGTGGTTGTATATCGGCAATAACACGGCGAATGTTGTCTTCCAAATGGTCAGGCGTTTGTGGCTTATCCGCATAGACCCATGACTTTCCATAGCCCCACAGAAAATAGTCTAGCGGTGTTAAACCACAAGATCATGGAGGCCAATTCACAGGTCCAAAGCGTGAAATTAGGCGGTCACCAAACGTCTTTCAATAAATCGATTGTGGCACGAGCTGTGTGATATGTTGCGCCGCCTTGTTGGAACCACAGCTCCTGGACATCATGATTATTCAATTCAGGAATGAAAAAGTTAGTAATCAGGGCTCTATACCGATCATCATTGACTGTAACGTTGTGGCCTTCATCGTTTTTGAAGGATTCCACCAGCCCATAAAGCGCACCAAACAGTCAGTTTTTCTGGGTGTAACGGTGTTTCGACATACACTTGTGGATTAGCTTTACTCCAAATGTGGCAGTTTTGTTTGTTGACGTAGCCATTCAACCAGAAGTGCGCTTCATCGCTAAACAAAATTCGCTTATTATTTTCGCCATTTTCGAAATAAAATTGCACAATTTGAAAGCGTTGTTCAGATGCGAGTCTATTCATGATGAGTTGCCAAACCAAACTGAGAATAAATCACTTGACAGCTGTTAAATCGGTCGCCATCTTGGAAAGTAATGCCAACTTAAACTTGTATACCTGGGGAAAAACACACTTTAGATTTCACATAGTTTGCATGCTTCCTTTAGGGTGTTGAATTTTGTGTGTCCAGCGTTGTATAATGCTCTAGTACTCAGAAAGAGAAATTGAATTAGCTGATGAATTTTACCAATTTATATATAGTTAAAACAATAGTCTTCTTCGTGACTAATAAATGCATTAATGTTCACTCTAAGCAAAGTAGCCGGGTTCTTTGCTTTTTAGTGAAGTCCAAGCACAGACTGATTTCTTGAAGATGTATTTGCTGTATGAGTCTTCCTGAATGGAATTGTGGAAAAACTACTCAATTTTCGTCAGACTCTTAATGCAGCCCTCAATGTTTATTTTATTACAATTCGTGTTTCTGTTTTGCATTTTACAGGGTGTTCTCTTCCTGAGGTCATACGATTAATAGAAGTCAAATGAATAGTATAAGCTTTAAATAGGTTAATACCACTTTTAGCAAAGTCACTTGAGAAAGATCATAAGTGACCTAATATAGTTTGCTGCAAAAAAATTTAAGTATTCTAGAGAAAACCCTAATTACGTATCCCTAAGAATCTTCAATCCATGTTTAATTTTTTTTAAATAAATGATCTCGGCGACTTGGTGTTTAGTTTACCACTGTAGCTAAATGGTCATGGTGAACTAAAGGTTGACATTTCTGGGAATTTGAGTCCTGTCACCACAGAGCCCCCACTATACAAAGGGCCTAAGGCTGGTTATTTCTGTCGGAGATCAAGTTTTTATATATTAAGAAGTTTGAAGAATAGTGAAACCTGCCTCTAATAGCCACCGTGCTTATTAATTGCAAATATTTTTAATCTAGCTACAAAGCCTATACCTAACAGAACTAAGGTAAAAGCTTACCTTTTTTATGCAGCCAGTCTCAAAGTCGGGTCCGAGCAATTTTATTTCTGGAATCCAGCTAAATTAAGCACACTCGCGCTCATTTATGAGTCTGTATTTATAATAAACATTTGATAGCCATTTAAATTACAATTTAAGATTAAGAAACTGGACCGGGTACAATCAAGCGCTGCTAGAATTATCACTGGCATGCGACATAGCTGTCCCACAGTTCTAGTTCTTTTCGAAGCTGATATCATGCCCTTGGATCTGAGAAGAAAATTACTGCTTTCAAAGTACTTTTGTAAACTTTACAGTTACGGAGATTATAACCGCACATCTGCATATCTCATAACCTGGACAAACACAGACTGAAAAGAGACAGTCCTTTCTCTCGAATGCAAGCGATGGACCTATTAGATCAGGACATTGAACATTTTTTGAAGAATGTATTTAACCCTCAGGAGGGATTGCCTAGAGTCCATTTAAACCAGAAATGGGAGCTCATACTTCCAAAAATCAAGATTCACCTGAATATTTACGTCAATTAGCATTGGAGATTATTAACAAAATTCCAGCTACTGCAATGCAAATTTATACCGACGGTAGCAAAGACGAGAACAAAACTCATGTGGCAGTGGCATCTTTATAAAGGCTCCTAATTGTTCTCATAATATCAAAATTAGGAATTCGAACTTTTGTTCTGTTTTTAGATCCGAGTTAATTGCCATTGATGAAGCTCTCCGAATCATCAAGACGATGACATCTCCTGATGAAATATGGATATTATGTGATAGCCGAAGTGCTATCCAACACCTTAGCGACTGGACAAATGTTGGAGACAAAACATCGGTCTCAATTCTTAAAAATCTTAAAGAACTTTCCCAGCAACATGAGATTTACTTCCAATGGATTCCATCTCACATTGGTCTCTTTGGCAATGACACAGCTGACCTTTTAGCCAAGGAAGGTGTCACTGAAAATTTAATGTCGAGAAGAACTTTGACTTTCTCGGAAATTTTTCCAAAACGAAATCTTTGATTCAAGAACTATGGAAGACTCCTCCGACTCACCCCTGGTATAATAGGCAGGCCCCAGGTGGTGCCCTTTCCATCAAGGCGGATAGAGTCGTCCAAACAACTATTAGTAGGCTTGCAAGTGGACACATTAGAGGCCTTTCCTTTAACTTAGGCCAGAAAATTTACGAGAATTGTACTAAATGCAATTTAGTACAGGCAACTCAGATCATCTTTTGTTTTGTGCAGGACTTGAAAGGGAGGACATCTATTCCAGTCCTCTTTTTGGTGTACGATTTCCTGAAGACTCTTGGGCTCATGGACCTGGTCTAGCCTGCGGCTAGACAGGAGGAATTAGTCAACAACAACAAGATTAAATAGAGAAAACTTAGAGAATTGTGTGTGTGTGTGATAGTTGAAATTACAGCTGGAAATATCCTGAGTGATTGCTCCATGCGTTCGTTTTTTACATTCTCAATTACAAAGGGTCACAGTCGCAGCTAACAATTCAGTTAGCAGTTTTCGGAAGAAGTGGAAGTCTAAGTTTCAACAGTGATGTTTCAAAGTACGACGATAATGATCAATCGATTTTTAATTTCATGGATGTTGTTCAGTGTTGAACAAATGGTTTTTGTGACGCCCACAACAACAGGTGCATATTTGTCGCGAGGGCGCTAGTGTGTGAAAAACAGTGTGTAAACAGTGTATGTGTAGAGTAAGAAGAGAGCGTATGGAGAACGCTCGAATAAAATTCCTTTTATCTTAGTCTCGCCATTTGATATGTGTGGTGTAATCTTTTTTAGAGATTTTAAATTAATGTGTAATGAATCGGTGCAAACTAAACATTGGTCCGTCAGAGCCCGAAATGGCCGGGACTGAAAATAAGGAATTGTAGTATACTCAACGATCACGAATGAAAAGAAAGGAAGCGTCCTTTTAGCGTGGAGAGAAAGTTGTCACTTGGTGAGAGGTCAGTCTTCAATTTTCCTATATTTTGTGTTTTGAGAAAAATATATGTTTTCATAAGTGGTTAAAATAACTTTAATTTGTGATTGAGATAGTTATTTTGTGATTTATAGGTGTCTAATTTGTGATTGAGATAGTTATTTTGTGATTTATAGGTGTCTAATTTGTGTTTGAGATAGTTTTGTGATTTATAAGTGTTAAATTGAGGTTGAGTTAACTTTAATTGTGTTTTGAGATAATTATTGTGATTATATGTGTCTCATGTGTGGTTAAGATAACTTTAATTTGAGGTTGAGTTAACTTTGATTTGTGGCTTAGATAATTAAATTGTGGTTTATTTGTTTTCATTGGTGATTGAGATAACTTTACCTTGTGAAAATGAGTATAAGTAAATTTAAAAGGATGAACTTAGGAGTATTGCGGATGAATTAAAATTAGTTGTTCCAGACAATGCTAAAGTTACAGATTTAAGAGAATTAATACAGGAGAGTGAGATTTATAAAAATGATAAGAAACGTATCAGGCTATTGTTGATTGTGTGTTGGAGGAGATAAATGATAGGAGAAATGAAGCCAAAAATAGAAGAAATGAAAACGAAAATAGACTAGAAATTGAAAAAATTAAACTGTCACAGTTAGAGAAGGAGTTAGAAATAGCGAAATTACATAATCAATCGGGCAAAAGTTTACCTTTACAAAATGAAAATCAATTAATTACAACCGAGTGTAATATTGAAAGTTTGATTAAAAGTATCAAAACCTTAACAATCCCGGTACCACTAAGAGCAGAGTCATTTAATTTATTTTTTCAATCTATAGAAAAGGCATTTAAAACTAAAAATGTTCCTGAAAAATTAAAACCCGAAATTCTTTTGAATATTTTAGGAGAAAAGGCAAATAACTTAATGATTTATCTTCGAGATGAAGATTTAAGTGACTATAATAAGTTGAAGGCAATTGTGTTAAAAGAATTTCAATCGACCCCCTATGAATGTTTAAATCAATTTAAAAAGGCCCAAAAATTACCTAGCGAGAGTTATGTTCAATTCGCGTCTAGATTAAGTGCGAATTTTAATTACTATTGCCAATTACGGGAAGTCAATGATTTCAAGTCAGTTTGTGAGTTAGTAATCTCAGATAAGATAATAGAGACATTAGACCGAGATTTAAATACGCATATTAGCATTAAGCAGGGCGAAATGTGGTTTAAGCCACAAGATCTAGCTCGCGAGTGTGATATTTTTATATCATCAAGGGAAAAATTAGAGAACAGAATTTATTTCCCCTAAGTTTAAACGTAATGAGACCTATAATCATCGTGGAGCAAAAAATATTTCAAGCGTAAATCTGTCTTCTGTTAAAAATGTTAAATGTTTTTGTTGCAAAATCACGAGAATTCCACCCACTGTATTCATGCTCAAAATTTAAATCTCTCAGCGTCAGTGAAAGAGTGGATTTCGTAAAGGCTAATCATTTGTGTTTCAAGTGCTTTTCCCTAACTGTAGTGTGAAAACCTGCTGTGCGAAAAATTGTTTTTGTGGGAAACCGCACCATCGCTTGATTCATTTTCTAAAGCGGGAGTCTGTCGCCCTCAACCAAACAGTTCAAAGGTCAGTTCTCAACCCGCTCGCAGATGTGTTCGGGGGACCGGGAGGATCGAATTGCGTCGTTCCACCCCAAGGTGAAAATGAAGAAAACAAGTCGTTCGTAGCAACCAGCTTTTTAAAGAATAAAACGCGAACCGTTTTACTGAGTAGCGTCCAGTGCTTCTTAAGGGACAAATATGGCCTTTTACATGAGGTAAGAGCGCTTTTGGACGTAGGGAGTCAGTCACACTTCATTACGAAAGACTGTGCAGATAGATTACAATTAAAAAATGAGAAAATTAATTTGCTAGTATCTTGTTTAAATGAGTCAACAATGACAATAAATGGAAGAGTTACGACCTCCATATTTAACGGTGATTTAAGTTTCAAAAGGAGCTAAATTTATTAGTTGTAAGAAGGATAACCGATTTGACTCCGTCACAAATAATAAATGTGTCGCTAGATATGCCAAACGAAATTAAACTAGCCGATTATAAATTTAATATTCCAGGTAAAATTGATGTGTTAGGTGCGGAAATATTTTACGAATTATTGAGACCAGGCCAAATTTATTGTGGAGATTCAAGACTACTTTTACAAAATACTGTTTTTGGATATGTAGTTAGCGGAAGTGTAGGAGATGAGGCGAGGGATAACAATATTCATTGTGGATTAATTAGAGATGGTGATTTAAATACAACATTAAGGTATTTTTGGGAGTTAGAATCGATTGGTGTCAAAAACGAGAATTGTAGTGAGGAGGACGTTAGCTTTGAAATGTTTAAGCAGAGTACATTTTAAAAATGGTAGATATGAGGTAGAACTCCCGTGGAAAAGAGATAGTAATGAGTTAAGTGATAATTTTAGTTTAGCGAAAAGACGACTTGGAAGTCTTATGAGAAAAATGCAAAGGGATAAGGTGTTGTATTCTGAGTATTGTAAGGTCTTGAAGAATTATTTGGATGTGGGAATAATTGGAGAAGGTAACAAATCCCTTTATTCCAACGAATAACCCTGTGTTTTATCTTCCTCACCAAGTGATAATTAAAACCGAATCTCGCACAACGGAACTGCGACTAGTGTTTGACGCTAGTGCTCATGCAGAAAACCAACTTTCATTAAATGACTGCCTTTTCCATGGAGTCAATTTGAACCCTAATATTTTAGACCTATTGATCTCCTTCCGTTCGAACAAAATAGCTGTTTTAGCTGATGTGGAAAAAGCGTTTCTTCAAATTTCTTTGGCTCCAAAGGATAGAGATGTAGTACGGTTCCTTATAGATGACGGCGAAAATGGTGTGCAGGTGTACAGATTTAATCGAATTCTTTTTGGCGTGAACGCGTCTCCGTTTCTTTTGGCTGCAACGATTAAAACGCATATAGGGAAGTACATGGAAAAGTATCCTGATACTGTGCGGACACTGATCATTGCTTTTATGTGGACGATCTCGTCACTGGTGAAGATGATGCAAAATCAGCATTCGATTTGTCGAGCAAGGCGGCAAAAATCATGAGTGAAGCAGGAATGAACCTGCGGAAGTGGATTTCAAATGACTGTGAGTTAATGAAGCAATGGCAGTTGGAACATTTTGATCATTTAAATATGAACGATTTCGTGAACCATCCACATCGTGTTTTGGGGCTTTTATGGCATCCTCAAAAAGACTATCTCAGTCTTCGTCTGACCAGTCTCTAAGACTTCCTTCAAAAAAGAAAGAACACTAAACGATTTTTGTTGATGGCTGCAGGCAGGATATTTGATCCCTTGGGATTTGTGTCCCCCTTCACCATAAGATTTAAAATTTTGTTCCAAGAAATATGGCAGAGAAAAACGGACTGGGACGAAGAGTTGCTGCCTGATATTAGAGAGAAGTTTGAACAATGGTGTTCGGAAGCGTCTTTCTTATGTGAACTTCAGATTCCTCGATATGCCCTGCAATGTGATAGTGTGAACTGTCCGGGTGTGAAATACATACGTTCTCAGATGCTAGTATTAAGGCATATGGAGCTGTTTCGTATGTTAGATTGAGAACCTTTGACAAAATCTCTGTACATCTTTTAGCTTCCAAAAGCCGTGTGGCTCCTCTAAAGGTATTAACCCTTCCACGTTTGGAGCTAATGGGAGCGTTGCTTGCTGCGAGGTTGGCGAAAGAAGTCTCACGTGTTCTCAATAAGAAAATATCTACAACCAACTACTTTTGGACAGATTCGACTATAGCCTTGAGTTGGATTCAAGGTCCCAGCAACAGATGGAAGGTTTTCGTCGCCAACCGAGTGAAAGAGATACGTCCTTTAACAGACAAAGATTCATGGCGTCATTGTCCTGGAAAGGACAATCCATCAGATCTTCTAACGAGAGGCATCAGTGCTGATTCACTGATAAACTGTGAAAAGTGGTGGAAAGGACCGAGTTTCCTACAAGAAGGAAATACTGTTCCTGTGAGCAACAATGTGCTACTTAGTGATGAAAGTGCCTATTTGGAGGAAATAAAACCTACTGAGAGAAAAACTTTGACTGTGATTTTAGACAACAACCTTTTTGAACCATATCCTCTCTGTATCTAATAATTTTCAGAAAAATTTGTGTATTTTCAGTTATATTTACAGGTTCATCAATAATTGCAAAAGGCCCTCCAACAAACAAATTGGGCCACTAAGGATGTGTGAAATTCAACGAGCTGAAATTACCCTTGTGAAGCTGGTCCAGCAAATGGAATTCAACTCGGAAATAAAAGATTTGTCCTGTAAGGGTATGGTTAACCCTCAAAGTAAGATTAGAAATCTCTCACCATTCTTAGATTCCGAAAATGTGCTCCGAGTAGGAAGTAGACTGGCCCACAGTAAATTGTGTTTTTTATCAAAACACCAGATAATTCTTCCTAATAATCACAGATTAACAAATTTAATTCTTGAAGTGTATCATGGTAAAGATATTAAAATTCGAGTAATGTTAGTGAAAACTAAAAATGGAATTTTTAAACGTCCAATAACTAAACTTTGTATTTTTACCTTTTCAAGTGAATAATGTATGTGAAAATTTCAAATTTGTGTATTTTTTCAATTCAATTTTGTGTGTTTGAGTACTTTATCTTTTGTGTATTGAACGATATTACTTTTATTGAGTATTAGTGTTTTCTGTATTGAGTATTATTGTCTTTGTATTATGTGTATCATTGGTTTTGTGCGTTGTGTTATGTGAAAGTGGTTGAATGTGTCATTCAACCCGGGGGTGGATGTTCAGTGTTGAACAAATGGTTTTGTGACGCCCACAACAACAGGTGCATATTTGTCGCGAGGGGGCGCTAGTGTGTGAAAAAACAGTGTGTAAACAGTGTATGTGTAGAGTAAGAAGAGAGCGTATGGAGAACGCTCGAATAAAATTCCTTTTATCTTAGTCTCGCCATTTGATATGTGTGGTGTAATCTTTTAGAGATTTTAAATTAATGTGTAATGAATCGGTGCAAACTAAACAGATGTCAATGCTCTTAACCTTGTCATCTTGCCAAGTATAGGGTTGTAACAGAACCGCTACATATATGGAACTAAGATTTAAACTGGACACGCACATCTGACGAAAGACATTTCCTGAATGTAAAGATTCCTTGAACGGGGGGTCCTTGATGGGGTTCTGTTGCTATATTTACTGATGCAAAGTTATAAAAAGAACATGCAATAGGTGGTACTCTGTAATATTATATGCGAAATATACAGGGTGATTGAAAAGTATGGCAACACTTTCATATTTTAATTACAAATAAATACATATTCCCACATACAGATTTTATGTTCCATAAAGTAAAGTTTTTTTTAATGTTTTTTACACGATTCCAATGTGCCTACTATTAGTTGCATGCAACTCATTGGGTCTATACGAGTAACGCCATCTCGGCATTTCCTAAGGTGACCAGATCTTGATTTTGACAGTATACTATCTATCGTAATAAATCTCTCATGCTACTTATGAAGTGGTGACCTTGGATGTGGACTTCGTCTATAAGTAATCCGAAATTTACCCTGTACTTGTATTTGTGTTGCATCTTTAAAATCGATAAATCACGTTCTTTTCTTTATTCATTTTTTGATGGTGTAGCTATACTTTCTAGAGACCCTATACATGTAATTAAAGGAATTTTTTCCTAAATATTATGAAGTTATAAGACCTTGATGAAACATTAACAAAAATACAACATTTTGCATGAAATTTATATTTTTTTGTCATTGGATATACTGATAATTTTTAAAGTAAATGAACAAGTTATTTGTTAACTGACATGCTTTATTTACTTTAAGATCTGATCAGCAGTAGCTTCATCTTCCCACCTTGCATAGATCCATTCCTATTTCCACATTCATCTGCTATTGACTACCTGACCACTGGAAGTAGAGGATTTGTTGATATCACCACCAAAAACCAGCAAGTTTCAGAGAACCTGCAACATAACAGTAAGTGTTTCTCAAATTAAAATTCCATTAATACTTAAAGTAAAATTTTTCCATTCTTAAATGTACAACAATAGGAATAACTTTTCTTGAATATTAAAAAGCATCGTATGAGGACTCTCTCATTTGGCCACACCATAAATTAGTCAAAAATGGGGAATACTTAAGCTTCGAAACTCTTGTTTGCAGCTGGGCAAAATTAATTAGTATTAAGGTATCCGACTACGTTCGGAACCATGATTTTTAAAAAGCGCATAAATGGATAATTTTCATGATATTTAGTGTCACTCTGATTAGAATACATGCATAAAATTGTTTTAAGGATATTTTGACAAAAAAAAAATTATTTAAATATATACTATTTTGGCAAAAAATTATCTTAGAATAAGCTTTTTTTCAAAATGTTCTCCTTTTGTGAAAAATGGTTCTATTATTATAATATTTTGCTTGTATATAGCTCAGACCTCTGTACAGAGGTTCAACTACGATTTTTGAAACATTCAGATTATTTTCTTAGTTACTACCAATTGTAATAATTATTCGCGTTTTTTCTTAAAAATGTTTCCCCTCTGTTGTCGTAAAATATGAATAAACCCACTTCTAAGTTATATATTTCAAAAATTCTATTTGAGCCTTTGTAGAGAGGTTTGAGCTATATACAGGCAAAATATTATAATACCATTTTTCACAGAATAATCCTTTTTCCAAATGTTAAGTTAATTTTTTGCCAAAATATTATATTTAAATTTTTTTTTGTCAAAATGTCCTTAAAACAACTTTATGCATATATTCTAGCCTAAGTGACACTAAATATCTTGAAAATTATCCATTTATCCGGTTTGCAAAATCACGGTTCCGAACGTAGTCGGATACCTTAAACAGGTCAAAGAGTAAATTAGAATAACATAATTTCTAAGATGGAATATTCCCATTATAGAATTTTCTTTTCTCAAGCATTTTCTCGAATAGAATTAGCCTTAATTTCAGATTATGTAAATTGTTTGAGATTCTTAAGGCTGTCTTCGGTAAAAGTACGAGAGCTTGAACTAAACACGAAGTACATTTTCAGACAGAAAAAAGGCCTCAATTTCTATGGAAATTTGCAATAGTATAATTCATTTCTCTTTTAACAATATAGTGTTTTTGAAAATGTCAAAATATTCCATGAATATATACTTCCTTTTTTTTTGTTATAATACGTGAAGTCATAGCCCAATTAACATTACGGTACAGGAGAAAAAGCGTGGAACACATTTTATACCAGAAAGACTCGGTTAAAAACGGGAAGTATAATAAATTCTGATCTCTAAATGATAGTGAAGCCAGAATAAATATATATATATATATATATATCATTGTTTCATTTCTTTTGTATCTGAAAAAATGTTCCAAATTCTGGTCCTATTCTTTAACATTAACTGAAGACAGCCTTAAGGTATACGGGGGAGGGTTTGAAGAACGAGTTCCCTAATTTTAAGTCCCTCAAATATTCTATATTAATCACTTTTCAGAATCTTTTACAGGGGACAATAAATTTTTCAACTAAGAAATGTCAAAATTCTAATTTTTTTATGTTAATTATACATAATAATAAACATTAGTTGTTTTTCTTTAAATTTTGTTCGTTTTTAAAAATTGGGAAATTTTTTTAAAGGACTGTTTCTTTATGGCTAAACAAAATCTTTATACAACATGATTTGAGAACTCTAATAGTAAATTTAGTATGCAACTGTGAGAGTTTAACAAGAGTAACAAGTTTCATCACTGATACATTCTTAGTTGCTTCAGAGCATTTTTAATCAAAAATCGATTGACAGACTTGAATTAAGAAATAATGGGTTAATTTCGTACAATTAACGAAGCCACTTGCAAATTCTTAGATTTAAATAGAAATTCCATTGCCAATTAAAAATATTTATGGAATATTTACAGAATATTTAAATCAAAATAATTATCAAAATTTTAATAATCAAAATACTGTGTACAAAACGAAAGGAATTTAATGCAATATTAAGAAAAAAATAAAAGTTATTTCCTCGGAATTAAAAGTCCATGCGCACAGTACTCGATTATGCTAAGGCTGTCTTCGGCTAATGTTAAAGAATGGGGACCAAATTCGATATATTTTTTCAGATATTAAAGTACTCAAACACTAATATTATTTTGTCTTCACTATCCTATAGATAATCACTTATTTTATCATACTACTCATTTTTATCAGATTTAATGCATTTTTTTTTCTTTTATAAAATGTTTCGCATTTTTTCTCCTTTGCCGTAATGTTAAACAAGCTACCCCTTTACATGTTAAAAAGAAACTAATTATTTATGAAATATTTTTAAATTTTTTTGAAAACACTATTACAAATGCATGAGTTACAATGTCGTAAATCTTTATAAAAATTGAGGCAATTTTTCTGTCCAAAAATGTGCTCCGCTTCAAGTTCACGCTATGACGAAAACAGCCTTAAAGTCATTTATTGCAAACATGTAGGAAATAAACAGCAAAATAGTATTAAACTTAACACAAATAATGAATGTTCCAAATTTCTTTGACCATTTTCCTCCTTTTGATGGAAAATATGCGATATCTGTTAGAGGAGTACTTAAATATAATTGATATCTGTTTATTAATTATATTTAAGTACTCTTAAAAAAAATTTCCTTCTAATATATGACAAAGAATAATCTGTGTTCATACTCTATTGTAAAGAAAATGAGAACATCGTGTTTTCTACACACATGCATAATGTTTAGTCAAGATTAATTTCATTAACGAACTCGATGTGAAACGGATTGAGAGTTCAATCTCATATATTTCCAATTTCCAATCACACGATTGACGAATGTCATTAATGTATTTTCACCTTTTTTATATAAGTTTGAGTATTAAGTTAATTCGTCTGTTTCTAGAGCTATCGTATGCATCTTGCTATTTAAAATCCTGAGTTTCAGTACCAAATTAGATTCGTTATTCCTCCAAGCATCATGTGGAATGAAATATCTTGCAAAAGGAAAAATACAGGGTGTTTCATAAAGTATATAATAATGCTGTAAATCAATAGTTATAAAAACATGCACTATCTCGGTGAACCATAAGATGGATGCCCTTTAAAAAGTTGTCATTTTTGGCGGAAGTGACGCAGGTAATATCCTAAATAGCGTAAAAGATTCCCTGAAATGTGTTGTGTAAAGTTTCCAGAAAAAAAGTTCTGCCCCTTTTTTTGGCGAGCAATGGATCACAGGAGGCTTATTTTGGATTTGTTAACTCTTTGGTTGATGCTACAGTAGTAGGACGACATCGACAGCTTCATTCTCCTATTGGATGGTGCACTGGATGGCCTAAGTGTGAGATTACCTCGATGAACATCTTCCTCACCGATGCATTGGACGAACCGTGGTGTACAACATGCCACTCGCCCAATGGGCACCCACCCGGAACTTAACACTTTGATTTCTTTTAAGGGTATGCAAGAGACAAGGTATTCATCCCTTTCTGTTAATTAAGCGGAACTGAAGTAACGTTTCAAGCCACTATTCATGGGCTTCATTTAGATATCTTAACATGCTTTTTTTAGGAAAACGGATTACCGCTTCAATGTGTCTCGTGTGACTAAAGGTTCACACATAGAACATGTATCACTATCTCGAACAAAACAAAATAATCCAACTTGTTACAGGTAATTCATGATACCTTACACTGTTCTTGATTTATAGTGCATTAAAACTATATACTGTATGAATCGCCTTCTATTTTAGTTCCAGAGGTACAGGGCGAGCTACTCTCGATGTAAACGTCATTTGTCCTGAGTTAAACTGCAAGGGCTTGTGTGCTAATTATAAGATAATTTAGAGATTGCTCCAATTTAAATTGTCAAAACTATTGCTCGTGTGGTCTCGGTATGAGGCACAAATATATATCTACTTAATTTTTATAAAATATTCTTTGTAATTTTTTTCTGACAATAAGGATGGGGCATGGTAGCCGAGAGATCATATTTGTAAATTCAAGACCGGTTTTGTCGAATATTGGTTTCGATTCCTAGAGCCACTGAAGACACTATGTAGAAGGGATGGAGTATGTTAAATATATTGATACTCTAAGTACTCACGTTAGCGTGATATGAAAGTTTGGAGACGAGAGTGTCGTCATTATAATTTGATGTTCACCAGTAACGTCATTATAATTTGATGTTCACCAGTAACGTCATTATAATTTGATGTTCACCAGTAACTGTGTCGTGTTGCTGCGGCACGTGACGCTAATAAAATATCAAATCAAATTGATAAGGAGGTTACAATTGGAGAGCTCTCATCATCGCATTGATTTAATTTCGAAGTTCTTCTTTTACAGAAATTTGTTAAATTAATGTCGCGTTAAGTAGTTCTGCATCTTCAAGAAGGAAGCGATTTTCTCACGAAGAATTTAAGTAAAATTATGAAGTGAAAAAATTATTCAAATTTTAAATCATAAGCGTTTCGGAGTCTTGTAGAAAATACCAGATGCTGATTTTTAACATTTGTATCTCTTTTTTAACAGGTGATGGTAAAGTAATCAAAAGAAAAGGTTTGCCTTCGTCTGAAGATGGGTCAACCTCGTATGAATCGGCCTCGTCTGAAGATGGGTCAACCTCGTATGAATCGGCCTCGTCTGAAGATGGGTCAACCTCGTATGAATCGGCTCCGTCTGAGGAGGGTTCGTCCTCGTCTGAGGAGGGTTCGTCCTCGTCTGAAGGGTTCGTCCTCGTCTGAGGAGGGTTCGTCCTCGTCTGAGGAGGGTTCGTCCTCGTCTGAGGAGTTCGTCCTCGTCTGAGGAGGGTTCGTCCTCGTCTGAGGAGAGGGTTCGTCCTCGTCTGAGGAGGGTTCGTCCACGACTGAGGAGGGTTCGTCCTCGTCTGAGGAGGGTTCGTCCTCGTCTGAGGAGGGTTCGTCCCGACTGAGGAGGGTTCGTCCACGACTGAGGAGGGTTCGTCCTCGACTGAGGAGGGTTCGTCCTCGTCTGAGGAGGGTTCGTCCTCGTCTGAGGAGGGTTCGTCCACGACAGGGAGGGTTCGTCCACGTCTGAGGAGGGTTCGTCCTCGTCTGAGGAGGGTTCGTCCTCGTCTGAGGAGGGTTCGTCCTCGACTGAGGAGGGTTCGTCCACGACTGAGGAGGGTTCGTCCACGACTGAGGAGGGTTCGTCCACGACTGAGGAGGGTTCGTCCACGACTGAGGAGGGTTCGTCCACGACTGAGGAGGGTTCGTCCACGACTGAGGAGGGTTCGTCCTCGTCTGAGGAGGGTTCGTCCACGACTGAGGAGGGGTTCGTCCACGACTGAGGAGGGTTCGTCCACGACTGAGGAGGGTTCGTCCACGACGTGAGGAGGGTTCGTCCACGACTGAGGAGGGTTCGTCCACGACTGAGGAGGGGTTCGTCCACGACTGAGGAGGGTTCGTCCACGACTGAGGAGGGGTTCGTCCACGACTGAGGAGGGTTCGTCCACGACTGAGGAGGGTTCGTCCACGACTGAGGAGGGGTTCGTCCACGACTGAGGAGGGTTCGTCCACGACTGAGGAGGGTTCGTCCACGACTGAGGAGGAGGGTTCGTCCACGACTGAGGAGGGTTCGTCCACGACTGAGGAGGGTTCGTCCACGACTGAGGATAAGTGCCTCGATATTTCCTCCCAACTATGCACTTTTTCACTGAGTGAACATTTTATCCCTTTGAAGAAAACATGGATACCAGAATATTGCGAGTGCGTATGAACTATAAAATATTTTATAACTAAAATTTTTAGCAACAAAGAAATAAAATTGATCAATTTTACAAGTTCTATATTAATATTTCTTAGTAACCCATATTCTCGCCTCCTTGCAGATTATAATGCGCTTAGTAGAAACCTCATATAATTTCAATTAAAATCTATCATAATATTCAAATTATAGGGATAATTTTGATGAAGCAAAGCTTATTTACGACAGGCAACTGCTTATAGATATTAACCGAAATATGATCGTAAATTTATTATTTTATACTTAAGTATAAGGAAAATTATCTTCAAAATTTCAGTGGTAAAATTAATTCATAACTTTTCCTTATTAGGAGCAGAGGATTACCTTGAAGTTTTTGATAAATTATGGATTCGTAGAATTAAATTTTTTTCGCAATGTGATACATAAAAACTTCATATGGAAAATGTGTGCGCTTTAATTAAATTTCCATAGAAACTGTTGAGAATATGTGAACTCCTTAAATAGACTTATTCGGATAAAACTCGGTTATATATATGGAATAAAAATATATATTTTTAAACAGAGCCTACCTATGTGGAAAAGATGTTATGTGGTATAGAGATTAGGTGAAAAAATAAAAAATTTAATAAGGAAACAAAGGGTTGGTTTGAATTTTCGGATAAATGAGAAATTTAGTTTCATTTTAGTCTCAAATTAAAACTATTTTTCTACAATATAAATAACGGGAAAACCATAATTGAGGAATGTGTACTGAGTGAATAGTACAAAGTACATTGCAACATTTCATAACCACAGCTCTCTCCCAGCAGCTTTGAATTAGTCCGATCCAAGCTTTATTCCCGCCTTACACTTTAGAATGCACTGTTATTCCGTAAACAGGCTTTTAAATATTTAATATTAAGAAAACTCTTAAATGTAACATGTTTTATTTAAAAACTATCCAGAGAATAAATTGACGTCTAAGTGCTACGCGCCAAGGGCTGTTTAGCACGATTAAGGAATCACGCCAAGCAGGGCTTGTTCAAGAGTTATATAAAATTAAAGATGGCAGCCTAAGGATAACAAATCGTCAGGAAAACAGTTTTAAGAGGCCTCAGGGGTGTTATTTCTCTAGAGGTCTGAAAATATAAACTATTTTAAAACGGGTATAATTCTTTTAAATTTAAATTAAATTATTCTAATCTTTTACATATTATTTAAAATAGAATGGGGCTTCAGAAAAGTATAAAATGTTTAAAATATAATAATTTAAAAGTCATAAGCATATGAAAATTTTATAATAAGTATGAAGTATTTTTTGTGCTTTGCGCACGCTATTTTCTAAAATATTAGCCTCGGATGTATAAAACTTTATAGAATTATACAATGCATCACTCTTTAAACCCTACCTAATTTTAGTATTATCTTTTGTATTTCAAAATATTTGTAAAATATTGCAATTTTTTAAATATTTTTAAAGATGTATTTTCTTTATTTATTAAAATATGTAAGTTATTATTCTATTTATATAAAAATAACTACAACGTATTAAGAATACATTTGTCTTTATAAATCAACTTATAGCTAGTAATTAAACCTACTCTTTTAGAAAATAGCATGCACGGCGTAAAACTTAATAAATATTTCTTATATGTTTCTTTTCATATGCTTATAATTTTTAAAATTATGATTATATTTAAACATTTTACACTTTTCTGAACCCCCATTCCTTCATAGTCAATGTGTAAAAGATTAAAATTATTTAACTTAAATTTTAAGAAATTATACCTGTTTGAAAATTGTTTATATTTTCAGACCTCTAGAGAAATTTATCACCCCAGTGATCCCATAAAGAACTGTTTTTAAATGTATTGAAATGTATTTCAAATAAGCAATATAAGAATAGATTGTGAAAATAACCAATATCAATCAAAATATACGTAATTCGTATATATTGTAATCGTAAAAATCGTATAATCAATATATCCTAAGTTATATACGCTAATTACATAATAATCATATATAATATAATAATTATTTTATATATTACCTATATTATATAATTATAAGTAATATAATAATTATGTGTAATAATTCATATAAATATATTGTCATAAATAAAAAAATTACGCAATATATTTAAAAATTAGAACTGAATATCAATAAATTGCAGATCACTTGCAACATTCGAAAAGCTGCGAGATACTTTAATGAATTTCATCGAACAATTAACATTTAAAAATATACTGTCTTTTAGTAAAATAGAGTGGAAAAGCGTGATTTGTAGTAATAATTAAAAACAGTCCTCATATACTTTTAAAAAATATCCTGGTACTCACCAATGATATTAGAAATATCCATTTTTGAAAAGAAATGCAAATTACAACAGAAGAATAAAGCAGTAGCTTGAAGAATTATTGCAATGAAAATAGTGAAATTTTTAAAGAAATCGAATTAAAATTTTGGAAATAATAGGGTTACCACTGAAAAAAATTATAATATGAGTCATTCCCATGGCACAACCACATTACTATATGATAAAAATTTCAAGGTAACCAAATTGCAATGTTATTGCCCATCTTGGCAAACAAAGAACTTGGCATGTAGCTATCTAGTAGTAGTCCTCTCATCACCATAACGGTTAAAAAGTACTAAAATGTCTGTTTTATTTTAAATTATTTTGACTTCTTGCAATCAAAAGCTCAAATACTTAATGACTGACATTTACGGAGAAATTTTAACTTAAACGTTTATTTTTCCCTTCTTCTATAAACCAGATCACATCTTTTCCGCTTAGACTAGTTTTTCAATTCTGAAAATTATTTCGATCCACCTTAATGTATCTTCACTGCAAATTTAACTTTCCTCAAACTGTTTTAGGTGACCTATAAATGTATTAAAAATTTTAAAGAGATCTCATATTTAATAATAAGTAGCTTTGATGGATTTTGAGAATAAAATATTTTACAATTCCATAGTATATGACCGTTGGAAGTAGATATTTTTCTGTACTTGCGTATTACCGCAACCTATTGACGAGATTATATGAAACGAAGCAAATGAATGCTAATTCAACGCGTACAAAATATGCGAAATCGATGTTTCTTACTTAGCCAGTTATTTTCAACGTTCAAATAATTGCAATAAAATTTTCCCCTAAAAATAAACTAAGCAAAATAAACGTAGTTTGCACAATGCTTTTATAAGATACTTGCATATTTTTTTATTATTATTAACACAATTCTTTTTTTTTTCAGAGCTCTGCGTAACTATTATGATTGCCATTTTCAAAATCTACAATTTCCTAATTCGCTTTGTGGAAAAGAGTTTAGCTTAGAAATTGCCCACGATTTGATGACAAAACTATGCACTGAATACATTCTAAGTAAGAGACTTATTTAAAATACATTGCGTATTTTTATTTATATTTAAGGTAGGCTCGATTTAATTGAATTATCTCGGAAAAATTGTAATTGGTATATTAATCATTAACAATACAATTTTATATCGATCCCAAATTAGAATTCCCTAACTACATTTTTAGCAGCTGCTAAAATTAATCAGGAGTTATTTCAAAAAAGAAAGCAACAAAAGATTTAGGTATTGGCACCAAAAAAGGTGCATTTATACTTTTTTCTGGAAAATCCAATTCTAACTTGAAACCAAGATGTCTATTTTTTAAGGTAAATCATTTTAAGCGGTAAAAAGCAATAAATCTATTTGCATATTCATCTGCATGATGGTTCTTAGGATTCGGACTTATAACAATTCAGTTGCTCCTAAATTTAAACTTTTGCTCAAATTCATATAAACTATAGGTAGGTCAGAGAATAGGGGTGGTCATTTTTATCTTTAAAACCTAAAACAAAATGTTTTATCTACACCTTTAAAAACAAACGGCTTCAGATTATCTTCAAATTAAATTGGATTGTGAAATTTTTAAACCTTGCATAGTGTAAAATTTCGTTGTAATTTAGAACCAAGAAAATAATAGTAATAGACGCATTACCAAAGTAACGAAATCAAGTACTATTCAATTCTTACACTTGTGGCTGGATTTTCTAAATTCAATAAGTCGTGGGTTTCACTCTTTATGCCACCAAAACCTCATCGTGAGACAAGACTGATACCCATTAAGATTAGTTCACCCACGGGTGAGGTTTGGGGTCAAACCTAACCATAGACCATCATATCTTTAATTATTCCTCACAGCTTTCGTCTACGTGTTTTCTAAAATATAATCATCCATCACTAGATATAACCGACCAGATGATATAATGGCTAATGCCAACGAATACCGTGTCGTAGCGACTAGATTCGAATCCTGGAAGAGGTATAGACGTTTTTGAAGGTGTAGGGCCTTTGCGGCATAATGCCACTCTAAGTATTCATCGATCCGCAAGTCCCCTAGAGAGGTTGGTGGAAGAGGGAGAAATAAAAGCTTCTCCTGATCACCCTTCCCACAACTTTGGTACGGAGAGGACCCAGACATACGCGATGCACAAGGATGAGGCTAATGACAGGCATAATCTAGGTCCAGTTGCCCATGCGATGTAGAGGTTTGAGACGCTGGCTGCTGTGCCGTAAGGCCAGGGTTTGAATCCCTGAGAAGACATGGATGTTTGTAAATGTATAGTGCCTTTGCGGCTGGAAGGTACTCTAAACAGCCATCGAGCTGCAAGTCCTCTCGTAATGTTGGTGGCATGGGATGAGAGGCCCTTGACCCTCCCCCAGGGTGTTCTCCCTCAAAATTGGGGTGGAACAAAGCTCTCACATGCATGGTGCTCAAGGCTACGACCAACGACAGGCGCACATCTAGACCCTTGCCACAATGAATTTCGTGGGCCTAGATTTGACACCATTTGATCAGATGACATTAGAAATAATGTGGTTTAGAGAAGGGGCCTATAATTCACACACGTGTAGTCTTTGTCGCGTCAGCGTTACCGTTAGCTTTTGAGTTTCTGCCAAGTGCGACGTTCAAATAAACCATCAACCATAAATACTGAGATAAAATAAGCTGAATTTTTAAAAGAAATTTAATGCTTTACTTAGTTTTTAGTTCAATTCAATTTCTTTTTTTCCATGTTTCAACATTTTAATGATATGCAGAATACGCTAATTCTATTCGATGTGCTAAAGTGGCTGTACAAGAGGATTTTGAATACTGCAAGATTGAATCCGTGAGTCTTGTTGAAAAATTCAAAAAGTATAAAGGTACCGAAGTTTTTGTAGGTGATGAAAACTTCGAAAATTGCATGTAAGTAAAAACATTATTCACTGAAATGGTTGCAATTATGTACAATTCTTCCTCTCAAGGGTATTTTAAAATTTTAAATGTTGCTCGATGCTCTCAATTCTTAGTTGATAGATTTGTATCCAAGCCTTAAATAAATTATATTTAAAATAAGGTGACCTTCTGATGAAAGAATTTTTCTATAGTAACATATTTTTTTCTGTTCGATGGAAGTTTTTATACAGATGTTTTTCTTGCGTATTTGCATCTGAAATGTATTCAGAATTTGGTTTCTGAAAACACTATTTACTGTAATTAACTAGAAATACATTACATACAAATGTAAAGTTCCCCTGAATCAGCGTTTTGTTTTCGTTTATAGAATGCATCATTTTATTAACATTTTATGCCATCTTAAAATTTGTATGCGAGCAATCTGAAAAAGAGTAAACATTTAAGTTTTCAATAATATTTTATAGTTATTTTGGGAATTTAGGCACTTTATTCTTAATTACTTTAAGGATAGTCCATGCAGGCTAAATTAAAATATTTATAAGGATCGAACTATATTTTAACACCTGATGGTTTTAAAAAGCTTTCAATATATTGTATGGATTACGTGCAATTTTCCTTAATGGATTTCAAGAGACCGGGGTAGCATAGTGGTCTTGGTCACGAAGTCATGCCTGGCATGCCATGAGTTTGAGCCCTGGTACCACTGAAGACGTCGGGCTGCGGTAGCCCAGTGATCAAGGTATCAGATCATAGCAGGCATGTCATGAGTTTGAGACCAGTACCTCTAAAGACCCGCCGTGTACGGCAGCGATGCATGTTAAATCTGTCGAGAGCTGAAACGTCCTCTCGTTGCTGTGGTAGTTAGGAGAGAAGGGTGCCAGCTTTGGTGTCGTCCACGTCACTTGGCCATGGTTAAAAATTACGTGATCCGTCGCTATAAGCCCTCGTGTAGCTGATCAGTGTGATGTTAATATTCACTCACTCGCTAAAGACGTCACAGTACAGAGGGGCTGATGCACGTTAAATCTGTCATGGGTCCGAGTTCTTCCATTGGTCTGGTGTAGTTTGGAGAGGGGATGCCAGCTTAGATTCCATCCACGTCACTTCACAATGTTCATAACCAATTGTCCTCTTGTTCCTGTATAGTGCGATGTTAATGCTCACTAACTCAATGTTTAATATTACAGTATCATAGACTCAAAATAATATTTAAGATTCAAATAATAAGAAAATACTTAAAATTTTAAATTGCAATATAAAATTTAAATACGATTAATGCTTATATAACATGAAATCAATACTATTCGGATACTGTGTGCCTAAACGCAAACACCACAGGCAAATTTGATTGTATTTTGTGAACAGAACATAATAAATAAAAATGGAAACATTCTTTGAATTGTGTAACCTGTTATAGCCCCAGACTTTAATTCATAAGGAAAAGCAAAAATTACCAACATGCACAAAATAATAACTCTAATATTTTTTTTAACTTAGCACGGTTATATATTGAAAACTTTTAAGAATACTGGTAACACAGATATAAATGCCATGCCATATTTTGACTTGAAAGTTTTGGCTTCGATATCAGGGAAGTATGGAATTCGACAATGTTGACATAGAGATCTGTTTTCCACCCATTGTATTCACTAATTTTGGCTAACCCATCTCTGGAATATTTAAACACGCCATTCCTATTTCTCTATTTTATTTTCCCTTTCGTTTATTTTAGGAAATAAAACCGGCATTTAAATGTAAAGTTGTAAAAGAGAACAAATTATTTCAAAAATTCTTTTGAATGTAGTCGTTTATTTAGTCTGAAATCATTTTAAAAATCTGCAACATGTTACAAATCTATGCAGATGAAAAGCAACAGAAAACTCCAATTATGTGAATAATAGCAGATTTATGAACTCCTTCAGGACCACATGATCACATGTGATCAAGCTTTTTTCTGTCTAGTTCTGAGAGTTAATAGACAAATGACTATACGAAGACACAGGTATATACACAAAGAAATATAACAAAATATTTGGTTGAAACCTCATTCCCCCTCCCCGTATACAAGCATTATAGAGTTGCAGAAATATAACTCAGTAGAACACTTCCATTAGCAGGAACTCCGATAAAGTCTTACCTCAGGCAATGCGCTTGCAGATTCTAATTTCGAACGCTGTCTCAAAGATCCCTCTTATAAAAACATAAAAATTTCCGGAAGGTTCGATACCATAGGCTTCTCGATGGCTATATCAATTTTCGACAAATTTGTTGACTATCTTGAGACATTAACCACATCATCTTGGGCTCCAATAACCTTATTTTCCATGTTCATGTTGGAAAGCAAACTTGGCTTGTAAAAACTCAATTTCTCGAAAGGGAAATACTGCCCAAGAGCTAACATACGTGGGTGTTTAAGTATTACGGTTTATATGGAACGTAATTATTTATTCCTAATGGGTCTTAATTTTTTAAGTTTATTTCAGGCTAATGGAAATAAGCGTTTGATGAAATTCTGCACTTTATTTGTATGAGAAATGTAGTAGTCTTGTTGATAGGGTAAAAAAAAAACGAAACTAGGGTTGATTTTTGTACTTTCAAATATCCGTCATGTAATGGGAGAAGGTACATTAACTTTATCGTGAGTTCAAGTTTTCATAATGGCATTGTGCTATGGAGGACAATTGGGAATCTGATCCCTTGTGGACATGTCACTTAGTCGTGATTTAAAATGAGAAATGGTGTTAACCAACTGGACCTTTTAAGGCAACAGCCGACTAAGCCATGCTCAGAAGTCTCTGTAATATCATGATCCAAAAATTGTAATTGTCAAATGTATGGTTCCCGGGCGTATTCTCCGAAAAACTGAACTTCGTGCTATATACCAACTGGTAACATTGGCAAGACTTCATTATTATGTCATGTCCGTCGTGCATGCCCAAGTCTGTCTAGCACAATTCAATATCATTACTCTTTTTATCAAACGATGGCTGTAGGTCAAATCGGTTTGTACCTAGGTTTGTTAGATAGCCACGCCCATTTGTGATTTACGTCTGTGCAAGTATTCGTCCAAGTATGCTGCATACTATCCGCTTAACCCCTTTACTGCCGATTAAAAGTTACATAATCCACACCCCAAAACCAGTTTTTTACATATAGGTGTGTATGCGGTGTATTGTGTGTGGGGGGGGGGATTAAAAAAGCACAAATAAGCAAATTGTTCTCTGAAATAAGTAAATTCTTCGTAAAAATTGGCAAAGTCGTTTTATTACATTCCACACCCTTCGGAAAAGATTTATTGATAGAAGCTTAACCCTTTATCTACCAACGGTACTTATAAGTGCCAATCACTTTACAAGTACATATAATAATCATTTTTACGAATACTCGGACGATATTTAGCAGAAATATTCTTTAATATCCACTCTTTCAAGATATATGGAAGCATGGGTTCTATAAGTATTCTTGAGAGGAAGGCGAATAGTTTTAAGCAGAAATTGCGTTTTTAGCTGACGGCGTTTTCAGCGGATTGCGAAGAATGTCATTTTTGTTCCGAAAAAGAATAGTTATTGTCAAAAGGCAAGTGTCTTACTTTTTGTATGTTAATGAAGACCTCAGAAAATGATTTGACTATTTATTTTAAGTGAACTGCGTGTATAATTAATTTTACAGTTGAATATCTTTAATTAGCTTTAACTAATTAAATTTTCCAAAGTTCGGTACTTTATACATATCCCTTAATTTTCAATGTAGTGATTCAAAAAAATATTGCATGAAGAAAACTGCAGTAAAGCACAATGTGGTAGATAAAAGGTAAAAGAAAGGAATCTTGTAAATATGCTCGGGACAATCAAAACATCGTTTGAAACGTCAATACGTGACAATGGATTTTACGATTCTTCATGTTTGCTTAACTTATGGCGTAAATTATTGGAAAACTTATTTTATTATTTTACGAATGTAATTCTATGATGTACTCATAACTCATGTTTATTCCCTTCGAATATCTTTACATTGTTATATATAAAACATTAAGATGTGATAGTGTTTTAATATATTTTGTTATTCAATTACGGTAACTATTTTTCATTCAGCTGTCATTTAAACTTATTCATAGGTAACTAATAAAGATTAAGTTTTAAATCTCATTGGAAACTTAGTAATTCATTGTAGTTTTTTCAACATGAACAGAAAAAGTGTTTTCCGAAACAAATGCTTTTCACTTGCAATAGAGAAGAAATGTGTGACAGAAGACTTTCTGAGTCACGGGGATCTTCTTTCGAGATCTGGCGCCCAATTTCACTGCAAAAATCAAGAGGAATTCTCAAGAGCTTTGGAAGCAGCTAAATTTGTACAAATGACTAACCGATACCCCTATAAATAGACATTATTTGTATGAAACTATATTTTCCTGTTTTTGTATTAACAATCAATAAATATTTATTCCTAATTGATGGATGGTCTGTTTTACTTCAAAATACTGTTCTAAAAGTGTTGTAAATGCAAAGGTTTGCATTTCCAATCTACAGAAAACTACACTGTCATGAACTTAAATTTTAATTCTAAGCATAATTATTGACGAAAGCCTTTAAACTCGTAATTAATAAACTGAATAAAACTTTACCTCTTGATCATGTATCTATAAGCAATGTTATATATAAATTTGACTTGGGTGTGGTCTACCACTGAACTTCAAATGCTCCATTGAGCTTCAAATCGAACCTCCCAGAATTGCTTCTTAAGCTCGTATGTACTTCAGGAGCTTACCCGTAGATAAAAGAATGGGATTTTCACGTATGAGGCAACAAGAAAGTTTTGCCACTCAGCTATTGTGACATATTGTGGGGGAAAAGTGGCATGAGACTTGAGTAATTAAATTACAGATTTATTACGTTTACAGCTATTAGTAACAATACTTATATTTAGATGCAAGTTATTCAAACTATTGAGTATTTTAACCCTCTAACTGGATACCTTCCTCCTAAAAATTTATTCCAAAAGCGTTTAACTCTTATTTTGTGATTCCCTTCAAAAATGCAACAGACTTGTTTCCTTCCCCCCTTTTAGAACTTGGGAGGTCGAATGGGGACAATTTTACGACCCAGTTCGGTCCCTTTTGTAAAGTAAGAACCAAGAGATCAATCGTTTACAGCTAGCTGTTAAGTTGCCTTGGGCAATCTTCTTTGAAAGCGTAGTGGAATTCGGTGTGTCTTTCTCCTATATGTTCAGTCACAGTAAAATTAAAAACGAAATGAAAAATAAAAAAAAAGAGGAAAAAATGAAATAAATAGTATGTTAGAAGTTTAAAAATATATTTTCTTCAAAGAAAATTTATTTTTCTGTCATTTTTTAAAAATTAAAATATATATATATATATATATATATATATATATATATATATATATATATATATTTGGTATTGCGATTTGAACCAGAAAAAAAAAGCATCCTGTACTCATTTTTTGAATATGAGAGTAAGAAAACGCGCTCACTTTCCTGTTTTTAAAAAGTAATGAGGTAAAAGAGCCAAGGCCCTCTCATTTTTTAAACAATAACACAAATATTACATACGATGATTATATTTATGAAATAAAACCGATCTTTCTCTATTCAGTTATATTTTTAATTTAAAATAGCATAAAAAAAAGGATTTCAATACTTTTAATTTATTTTAATTAAAATCATATAAAAGATATTTATGTTAACTGAATATTTTTCGGAAAAAATTTAAATTTTCCTTCCTAGTGTTCTCTTTTTCGAACTTGTATTAAATAAAAATTCCTTTTCTACATCGACATTTGTGATGGACATAACACACATTCAGTCAATAATTTTTAATTTTAATGGGGGATATACTTCAAATGCGTATGACAGTACTTCTAACCATTTTCTACTCAAGTTAAATTTCTTATCTTTCTGTTTCTTTTATTACAAGGAAAAATGTCACACATCGATAACTACATTTTCACACAATTCAGTCATTACAAATTCTATTGTGAGAAAAGTTCTCCCTAATTAATCTTGTCTTTCAAAACAGTACACTTAAAACAATTTTGTTCAGTGAAGTTAATTGACAGTTCCACAATGTATTCATACCAAATTTAAAAAACAAATTTAACACTTGAAAATGTATCCTGTATTAAATTTTTCAGTATACACAAATATTTCCTGCTGTAGGAAAGATATAGTATGAGATGTGTGGTGTGCGGTTGTGAAAGAATGTTTTCGTACGTGTAGACTATTTTTGAAAATTTAAATATCACTGAAGCTGATCATATAACTGCAAATGAGCCTTATTTTAGTGTGTGCTGGTATCAAAGTAAAACACTTTACAATATTAAACAGCCTATGGGTTTATACTCAACATCAAACTATTCGCAAAATGGCTTACAACTTCTATTCAAATTGTAAAGAAACTGAAATATATATAAATATATCTTACTGCAGTCAAAAATATTCATAATATGTAAGTATCCTATTCCTCCACTTATTTCAGTACATTTTAAAAACTGTAGCTGAATGCAATTTTTTATATTTATAAACGAGTCATAAAAACTCACACAGTCGTAAAAATGTCTTTATCATTTTTAAATACACTACTATAAAACGTATATGGATTGTAAGATCAGTTGTAAAATCCTAAAAGCTTTTAGAAGAGCTAAAAACATGTAATTTTGGATTGATCAAATTTTTAATATAATACACAAATATACATGTTATTAAGCAAATACATTTGAAAAATCAAATTTCCTTCTGAAATAAACGTAATTGAAAGAAAAATGTTTAATTTCAAATGAGTGGAAATACATTTTTATCCAAGGGGTATCCCCAAAGTGAGGTAATCCTCAAACGTACGACTCAAACTCAGAAGCACAACAATCCATGAGGGCCAGGAACTACTGTGCCCATCATAATACACGTGACCATTGGACGCTGAGGTGCATGAACAGATGTCCCGATTTGATGGTCTGTCTGAAGAGAGACCTTCAGTGTTTAAGACCCGAAGCAAGCTTGGTACTCATTTATCGACCCAATGTTGTGGGGATGAAAGGCAGAGTCGACCTTGCGCAGCCCGTTAATAGAACCCCAGACCTGTGGTGTGGAAGCACTACACTACCACTCAATCCTATTCGTTAAAAAATAAATTTTAATGTTAGAATCTTATATAAATCCCTAATGAATGAGGGAGTCCAAACTTTTTTTTCATGTAAACTGTTTAGACGGAAATGGTTAATTATGAACATTTCACAAGTTGCATAAATTAAAATTAACCGTTATAGTTTACATAAATTTTTAAGGGTACAAAAGGTGTATTTCGGCTGCACGAATTAATTTTAAAAGGAATACGGTTACGAAAAAGTAGTACAGATCTATCTAAAGTAGGGTTGGTTACCTTAGATATTGTCAAACACAACAAGGTATTGGAAGCCAATTCCACAATTCGTTGTTATAAAAATGTATGGAAAATAACAAGACTTATTTTTACATTTGTAATTTATATATATTATTTTCCTGAGAACTTTAAAAGCTAGAGCGGCTTCCATCAAAACCGCGGGTCCCTCTCTGTTTTCGCAGATCGCCCCTGACTAAGCCGGCTCTGCCATAGTAAGTGAAAATGCCGGATTTAGCAGACTGCATTTTCATGTATTTTTAGATGGTCGTTTTTATATTTTCTACATCAATATCTTAATGTCTGAATTTAAAATTACATAAAATTCTTGACATTAGCATCAATGACCATGATAATATTTATTAGCATATGAATGTGTCATCAAACGATTACATGACTAATATTAACACATTATTTTAACCATTTAATTAATATTAAGTATAACATAACGCACACAAATTTTCTAAACTTTAAAATAAATATTTCGAAAACTACTTCAGATATACTCAAAATTTTTTTATTCCTACGCTTTAGCTTCTCAGTTTTGCTTCTATGTAAGAATTTATTGTAATTGTATAATCATCAATTATTTTAGTATATTTTTGCTCTTAGCATGCGGTTTTCAACTGAATTGTATGAAATCTTCGAAATATATTAAATGAATATTAACGTCGCACTGTTCAGCTACACGAGGGCTTTTGGCGACGGACCACGTAATTTTGAACCATGGTAAAGTGACGTGGACGACACCTGAGCTGGAACCCCCTCTCTAACTACCACACCACACCACACCAACGGGAGGACGTTTCAGCTCTCGACAGATTTAACGTGCATCGCTGCCCTACACGGCGGGTCTTTAGTGGTACTGGGCTCGAACTCGTGACAAAGCAAGCCACGTTCCGATACCTATACCAGTCGGCTACCGCGGCCGAAATATATTAAAAGATACCAAAGCTATATAATAAAATTTGAAATTTTTATTATACTCAAACAATTGCTAAAACTTATGGTGAATAATTTTTAACTGCGCGATCCCTTTTTTTTCGAAATTTCAAATGGAATTTCTAACATAAAATTTCTAGCTTTATAAGGTCGAGATTTCAAAAAATATCAGATTTTAATTACTTATTCAGTTAGCCTTTAAAAAAGATAAATGTTAAGGTATATATTTTGTATAAATAGATATTTTTGAACAATATATAATTCGAATGTTCTTCAATAGCTCGAATTTCAAATTGATTTTTATGTTTTTTTATATGCATAAATGTCTACTGTAAATGTTTCCGTATATTTTTGATTACCATTTATTCAAACATTCAAGTTATAAAAAAAATGTGTGAAAATCTTCATTCATGTTGTCTTTGATTTAAACTGAAGTTCAAGCACTTAAAATTCAAATATAATTCGGTGTATTTTAACAATATATAACCAGGCACTGTACTTAAACTTCCCTAAACCCTTAGGCTTTGAAATCTAAAAAAAAAAAACCTAATAAATCTTAATTAGTTTTTTTTCGTTATTATTTTTATCAAAGTGTAAAAAAATGTTTCAAATGATTTGATGAAGTTTAAATTTATTCATTTTTAGTGGTTGGAAAATTGAAAAGGTTCCAAATTTTAAAGAGTTTGGTGTTTTATTAATTTTTCGGTATCTTATAATACACTGGCCTCAAAAAGTTAAGGTACAACCGGGTTTTTGAGTCTAATTTGCAAATGAATGAATGTAGAAACAAAACATTTGGAGGATATGTGCATTAAATAGTTTTTATTGAATGCGTCATAGAAATTTGTATAAGTGTATTGCAAAAACGATTTATAACAAAAAAAAAAGCAATCTCTGCGGAAAAGTCCATTCTTGGAGAAAACAGCACATCACAGTGTTATGTGGTAAAATGGCATAAAAACAATACAAAAATGGGTTCTAATAAGGAATGTGTCCACCCCTAACTTGAATGCATTGGCGGCATCGATTTTCCATGCTGTTTATTAAGTTGTCGGACTCCGGAATAGGAAGCGAAGACCAGACACAGAGTAAGCCTTGTTTCAGCTCATGTAACGACCTTGGAAAAGGATTTAATGTAGCAACCTCTCTGCCAAGATAGTCCCAAAGATGTTCTATCAAATTCAGGTCTGGAGATCGAGCTGGCCATTCCATTCGTTCCAAACCGTGATCCTCCAGATACTCCTCAACAATCCGAGCTCGGTGAGGTCGTGCATTATCATCCATCAGAATGAAGTCGTTACCAATAGCAGCAACATATGGGCGGACATATGGATCAAGGATCTCATCCCGATATCTAAGACCAGTTACGGTTCCTCCATGGAACACATGCAGGTCAGTGTGGCCACCGAGCGAGATCCCTGCCCAAACCAGGATTCCACCACCTCTATAACTGTGTCTTTCAACAGTGTTGGATTGATGGTATCTAGTGCGCTGTTCCCTCCAGATCAGTAGACGCCCTGAATCACTCTCCATTGTAAATATGGACTCGTCTGTGAACAGCACAGAAGCCCATTGTTGCTGCGTCCAAGAAACATGTTCTCTTGCCCAGCATAAGCGGTTCCTTCGCTGTCGTCCGTTAAGGGGAATGCACACAACTGGTCTTCTTGCATACAGACCTGCATTGTGAAGACAGTTTCGCACCGTAGTAGCGGAGATTCTTCTTCCTGATGCTTGAAAGTGGTCTGCAACGAGCTGCGGCACAGTAGTGGTTCTTCTCCTTCGTGCCGAAAGAGCTAGAAAACGGTCTTCTGCAGGTGTTGTAGCTCGTGGTCGGCCTGGAATAGGTCTTCTGGACACATAATCTTCGGATTGGTATTGATCCCAAAGTCGCTGAACAACACTACGAGACACATTGAGACGTCTAGCAGCATCAGCCTGTGACAATCCCATTTCCATCCATCCAACTGCCCGCCACCTTAACGAATTGGGTAAACGACGTCTCTGAGACATTCTCTAAACTCTATTGACTATTGTCACCGAAACTGCCAACAACTTTTGAAAATCAACACAACTTACACACAAAAGTACGAAAGCTTGATATTTGCATATTTTTCTCTCACTCATAAATATACGTTCTTTTCTATAAAATAAAAGTTGTAGCAATCGTTTTTGCATTAATGTTTTTAAAGTTCGTTATTATCATTCATGTAAACTATGCATTTTATTATTACTGCCATTTTTTTATGGTGAGCTTCGAAAAATATGTTGTACCTTAACTTTTTGAGGCCAGTGTAAAATAATCATGTTTCAAAAACTGAAAATTTGATTAAAATAAGAAAAATGAAGCAAAAAAAAGAATATACTTAAAATAAGATAATTTGTCTAACTATATAAAATAGCAGATTGCACTGACACGCCCCAACTTGTTACAGTTTCAAATTAATATGAAACCAAAAGGGAATTGTAACATATTTTACTTATGCGTTGGGACTTTACAAAACTAAAAAAACGAGGTAACAAATTAACACTTCCTGGGGTCTAAAGAAATTTCCCCTCGATTTTTTACGATTGCCCCAGGGTCAAAACACGGGGTTCCCTGTGAGCCATAAAACTCCTGCTGTGTTGCTTCCTCCGTCTCTCATTATCTTTCAAGATGTTAAACCCTTCACAACACACACATACCCTGGTCTAAAAACACCAAATACTTAGGGGTGATCCTCGATAAAAGGCTCACTTTCAAACAAATCATTCGCGTTCGCCGAAATTTTAACATTTCCGTCGCTAAAGTTTTCCCTTTAATCGCACGGAAATCGTGTTTATCATTAAGAAACAAGTTGCTTATTTATAAACTCGTTCTCAGACCTGTCCTACAATATGTAAGTCCAATCTGGGGCCACGCAGCCTATTCTAATATTAAAATGTTAGAAACAGCACAAAACAAAATTTTAAAAATTATCAGACTCTCCCTGGTACATCAGAAATGATGAAATCAGATTTGCGTTAAAAATTAAAACCTTAAAAGAATTCTTCAAAAAAATCGCGATTAAGTTTTTCAACAACATAGACTCTCATACTAATCGAGCAATTGCTCGCATTGATAAATATAACATTAATCCTTTATTCAACAGACCACGAAATATCTTAATTTAACTTTTCAAATCATCCACTCACTCGAAATTCACAATTCCTCTATCGAACTCACTCTCGACCAATAGGAACAGAGTGAGCCGACCACTAGCATCACGAGCTCTGAGAACGCCTCGGCTTCCAGAACTCCACCTTCTCAGACACACCCACTTCAACAGGTTCCGATAGGCTGCCCTCTGATTGGACCACACAGACTCAACCTTATTCACTCATATAGTCGCCCGTTTTGGGCGAACTTTTCTCGGGGTTGATCTATTCGTCGAAGCGGGTAACCGCGATCGTCGATTGGCTCGCTCCAGCTTTAACGACCGCTCTTGCGGTCTCTCATATTTTAATTTTACATTCAGGTATTATTTTAATACTCTAGACTCATTTAATTATTTCACACTTAAACTCTTATTCTCTCACACATTTTAAATTCTTAATTCTTATTTTAATTATTCACACCAATTTTTTATATTGATGCAGGAAAGGGCTAAGAGATAAGCTGAACCCATGTAACCACCCAGTTTTATCATGAAAGGAGCTTGAGCTTCCCTGCGGGAAAAAGATACTCCAATAATCCATCAACTCTCAAGATGTTAAACCTTAAAAGGGGGAAAGGATTTCAGAAAAGTGCGGCTAATCCGCTTTTGAAAACGTTACTTGAAGGCAGAAAAATCCGTGCAGTCCATTTTCGAAGCATTTTTACACTGACGGAATTTTCCATGCTATCTGGTTAGAGGGTTAATACTACAGAATATTTTATTGGTGATGTAGGAACACACACAAAACGCAACTTCCCTTTTCAAATGTTTAAAGTGGCCTCTTTCCCCTCTCAGAGTGGCATGGTCCCTTCTTGCACCTCAAACTTCACTCCTGACCAGGGGTGGCGAACCTTTATAGGCAAACGTGCCATTGTTTCTAAGGAAATGTTTAATGAGGCATAGAGCAGTGTTTCTCAAAGTGTGGGGCGCGCCCCCCTGGGGGCGCGGTAACCCTGCGAGGGGGGCGCGAGCATATTGAAAATAAAAGGTTTAAAAAATAATTTTTTGGAATGAAGTAAAACAAGATCCTTTCTGACATAATAAAAAATACACATTTACACTGATAAAATTTATTTTTATCATCTGGTGATCATCAAAAATAAAAGATTCCACTTTAAATGCTCATTAGCCATCTTTGATTCTATAACCAAAATAAACAAATATTTTGTTGCGGTCAATATGAGAACGATGAGAGATTTTTTTTTTACGTTTCTTTTAACGATATCAAACGATGAGAGATTTTTTATTACGTTTCTTTTAACCTAAAATATTACTTTAGCTGACCTTCGAACTTACTGGTATGTTTATCTCCGTCTCTTTTTTTTTAGGGAAGTAGTAAATATATATAATATATTTCGGTTTCATCTTTTTTCCATGTGAAGGAGTTTTATGATATATGGATAAGCATCAGTATTCTGAAACATATAATGCATAATGAAAAACGTTTTACACAATTATTTTTTAGAACAAGCTACACTTTCCCCATGAACAATTTTGTAGTTTTGATTGCTGTGTTGTACGACTTATTATGGTTTATAAATGTAAATAAGCAGAATATTAAAAAAAATGGGCATCTGTGATCCCTATTAAAGGAAGTTGAAACTGATCAAGCAATTGAAGAACCTACTGAAATAATGCATATATATAGCGAAGGTAAATATAAAAAAGCGTGAGGCATGAAACGTTTGAGTTGATTTGAGTTTAGCTGGAAAATAACGTTACTGTGTTGTTAGCGAAAAATGTCTGTGATTTATGTCCTTTATTAAGGGCATTATTTATTTGGAACATCTTCTTTAGTTTTATTGGATTTTTTCTCAAATTTTCTACGAAAAATTGAAAAGTCCTTGAAAGTAGGTAAGTATATTTTCTCTTAATTAAATTATTCACTGGAATTGTGATTTTTATAGTGTATAGTAAAAATAACTATAAAATAAATTATAGTCTTAAAACAAACTAAAAAACACGCTTTTATAGTGAATCGAACTAAAAAGCAAAAAAAAAAATATATATATATATTACTTAAAAGTAAGATATACAAAATTTAATACTTATCTTGTTAATTCAGTGCTTCTCAAACTTTCAATACTGGCGCCCCCTTTTCAATCACAATTTTTATTGCGCCCCCCTTATACATTAATAATCTACTGAATGTAATAATAATGCACTTTGACGCTAAAGCTACTATACGCGATCTTAATTATAAACCATACAAATTAATAGCATAAGTATTACAGTTTGTATACTTTTTTTTTGTGCAAAATAAATAAATTAATTAAGTAAGACAGTGCTTCTCAAACTTTCACTACTGGCGACCCAATTTTCAATCATAATTTTCATCGCCCTCCCCCAAATAATAATGTATTGAATGCAATAATAATGCACTTTGAGTATTAAATTTTGTATGCGTTACTTTTATATAATATATATTTTAAGCAAATTACTTTTAAGTAATAATTATAATGTTAGTGTTATTTTTCCTTTCTTATTTTTTAAATTGGGACAGATTGCAAAATGACATTTAATTAAAAATTTATTTCGTCCATCATGCATTTCTAAAAGTACAAATGTCATTAGAACAAGTAATATAAGAAATAAATTTTAAGTCAATTCCTACTTAGGCCAACAAAGAAAAACTTATTTTAGTTACTTTCTATTAAATAGTCTCAATTAATACAAATATGTAATACATATGACAGAATCACAATGTTAAGCGACAAAAGAGAAAGCGATTTTCCTTGCAATTTTTCCTTTTCTTTTCTATATATGGGGTATTGGAATATTCTTTTATCGTTACTCTTTATTCATTAATTAAATTTAATTAGTGTAAGAAAATAGTAAAGTAAAGAAGAAATCACACACATTCTTAGAAATTAGGCCATCTCGGATGGAATTCGAACTACCGTCCTTCAGATTAGAAGCCCAGCGCTATCCATTGCGTTACAGGGGACAGCACGAAAAGTTTTCCTTTCTATAAATGCTTTTGGACTATAATTTTTGTTTGTTACTATTTATTCATTTTTTAATTTAATTAATGAATTAAAATTTGAAAGAACTGTATTAAAAAAAACTTTGTCAGTGAATGAAAAAGCTTTACTTACTTCTTACAAAGTATCATATAAAATAGCCAGATGTAAAAAGCCTCACACTATTGCCGAAGAGCTATTTTGCCTGCAGCAATTGAGATTGTAGAAACTATGTTTGGAGACAATTTTGCCAAAGAGTTGCAGTCCATACCCCTATCAAATGATACTATTTCCCGTCGAATTGATGATATCGCTTGGCTGAAGATGTAGAGCAACAGCTTTTCGGTAAGTTGCGTGATAAATTGTTTTCAATTCAGCTTGACGAGGCAACGGATAGCAATAAAGATGCTCATTTCATGGCGTATGTTCGATTTTGGGATGGTATGTCAGCTGTAGAAGAACTACTTTTTTGTAAACCAATAAAACTTAAAGCAACAGCAATAGTATTATTTATTTGATATTTTTAAATAATTTTATAAACGAGGCAAATATAGAGTGGAAAAATTGTGTCGGAATATGCACCGATGGTGCTCGTACAGTGTCAGGAAGATTTAAAAGTATACAAGCACTTGTGAAACAAAAATCTCCACTGTGCATCTGGACACATTGTATGATCCACAGAGAAGCTCTGGTTTCCAAAGAAATTAGTCCTGGCCTGAATATTGTGCTAATGATAGTTGTGACTGTAGTAAATTACATAAAAATGAGACCCCTAAAATCAAGAATCTTTTCTGAACTTTGCAAAGACATGGGCGCAGTGCATTCATCGTTGCTATTTTATTGTGAAGGAAGATGGTTATCACGCGGGAAATTTTTACAACGTGTTTATGAATTAAGAAATGAAATTACCATTTTTCTAGAAGAGGGAAAACCTACCGGAAGCTGAGAAATTTCGAGATGGTTTATTTCTGATGAAGTTGAGCTACTTAGTCGATATATTTGAGAAATTAAATATATTGAATCTTCAACTTCAAGGATCAAATGTACATATGTTTGACACTAGTGATAAAATTAATGCTTTTGTAGAAAATTAGAATTATGGAGCCGAAATTTAAAGCAAAAAAAACCTAGAAATGTTTGAAAATGCGGATAAATGTGTAAAAACTTACAAAACTGATGAACAACATGTGGAAGTTGTTTATAAAACTATTGAATATCATTTAGCTATGTTAGCAAAAAATTTTAAAAAATATTTTTTGCTGAGGACAACTTGATAGCAAGTTACGAATGAGTGAGAGATCCATTTCAAAATACCCCAGAAGGGCTCTCCATTACCGAAGAAGAAAGTTTCATAGATTTCACATCTAGTGGCGAAATTAAAAGAAAATTTTGTAATAAAACTCTCTTTCAATTTTGGGCAGAAGTAGATGATGAATTTTCTGAACTGAAAACAAAAGCATTTCGTATACTTTTACCGTTTTCAACATCGTACCTTTGTGAAACCGAATTTTCTGCGGTGGCTGCTTTGAAGACAAAATATAGATCTCAACTAAATATAGAAAAAGAACTCAGAGTGTCAATTTCTAATATTAAGCCTTCATTTGAAAACCTTTGCTCTGTAAGACAAGCCCATGGAAGTCACTAATAATAATTAAACTTGCTCTTAAATTAGTATTAATAAATTAGTTATAAAATACATTGTGCAGTACTGATACATTTATAAGTACACTGGCTGAAGTATCCGTTCTGCGATTATTTTTTAAAAAATAATACATTATTCTTGATATAATAACTTAATTGTAAGAAGAGTAAAACCAAGTGCACAACAATGCATACAAAAATATAAAATGATTTTTAAATGAATGCTCCGATTATAAATAGTTTAAAACGAACTGTAATTTTAAGCCTCACAGAATTAGCATTTAGAATTAATATTAAATAAGGAAAACGAATGAAAAATTCCAATGAAGAATAATTGTGTTATTTTTAATATTTAAAGCGAGAAACCTTCAAAATGTTTTAGCCCACTCCACACTAACGTTAATGGTCGCGCGATCACTTCACCAAGTCACCCCAATCCTTTTTTTTTATAATTATTTTTTTCTGTGCTCTATAAAAATCACAATTGCAGTGAATAATTTAACTAAGAAAAAATATACTTACCTACTTTAAAGGACTTTTTAATTTTTCTTTGATGATTTGAGAAAAAATCCAATAAAACTAAAGAAACCGTTCCAAATGTGCGTGACCTTAATAAAGAACATAAATCACAGACACTTTTCACTAACAATACAAGAACGTTATTTGCAATCAAAACTGTCATATTTTGCTCACGTTATTGTAATTTTTCTATTCTTCGATGATCTACAAATAGCATGTGTAACCTTTTCTTGCTTGTGTCTTTTGACAAGGCGAAGTGTTACATTTATGGCTTCTTAGTTTTCTTGATATCTTAATTTTCTTGATAGAGTTCTTTAGGCAGCATTTGAAAATTACAATTCAACTCAAACGTTTCATGTCTATCACTTTTGTCATATTTACTTTCGCTATCACGATTAATATGCATTATTTCATCAGGTTCTTCAATTGCTTGATCAGTTTCATCTTCCTTCAATAGAGAGATCACAGATGCCCATTTTTTTATATTCTGCTCATTTACATTTATAAACCATAATAAGTTGTACAACACAGCAATTAAAACCACAAAGTTAATCGTAGGGGAAAGTATAGCATATTCATAGAAAATATTTCTGAACAAAAGTGGTCGTGAAGGGAACTCGATCAAAACAAGTACCTTGATTGTAAAAAACCGTTTGCCACTCTCAAAAAAGGCATAAATGTGACAAATTCATTTTAGTTTCCATTAAGACTGTCATATCGGAGGATACTGTCAAGAAACTGTTAACGAATAAACAGTTTTACCAGAATTTGGAGTGATTCAGCGCCTCATGCGACCGCTCCCATGAAAAAATTTATTCGATACAAAAACATCGATGTCAGTTATAAAAAATAATTGAGTAAAACGTTTTTATAATGCAATTTCAGATTACTCATAAAATACATCTTGGCCAATTAATCCTTCAAAGTGCTCAATATGCTTATCCATACATCATAAAACTCCTTTACATGGGGGGAAAAGCAACAGAAAAATATTATTTACAACTTTCCCAAAAGAAAAGTAGACGGAGTTAAGCATACCAGTAAGTTTAAAGGTCAAAGAGATGATAATCAAAAGTACTATTCTAGAGGTTACAAGAAACGTAATAAAAAAAAAAATCTCTCATCGCAGGATTACAGCAAAGCAAACAAAATATCTTTTTTTATTTTGTTTTGGGATCAAAGATAGCTAATGAGCGTTTGAAGTGGAATCTTTTGAAAGTGGAAAACCAGATGATATATATAATTTATATATATATCAGTGCAAAATGTGTATTTTTTATTTTATCAGAAAGCATTTTGTTTTACTTCATCCCAAAAAATAATTTTTTAAGCCTTTTATATTTTCAAGATGCTCGCGCCCCCCTTGAAGGGTTATCGCGCCCACCAGGGGGGCGCGCCCCACAGTTTGAGAAGCACTGTGTTAATTTGTACAGTTTATAATTATGATCGTATTGTAGCTTTAGCGTCAAAGTGCATTATTATTGCATTCAGTACATTATTAATGTATAAGGGGGGCGCGATAAAAATTGTGATTGAAAAGGCGGGCGCCAGTAGTGAAAGTTTGAGAACCACTGGCATAGAGACGTGCCATCAAATAATTTTGACTTCCGATTATTTTGAAATAATAAAACTAATTACTAAAAGCTCAAAATTATTTTTTCATCACGAAAAAATACATTTATTGCACTTTATAGTACTAAATGTCTTAGTTATATAAATTAAAGTAACATTAGTGTAACTTCGGTTGTTGCAGATTAGATGGTAAATAACTTATAATGGAATAGTAAGATGTTACTTTTAGTAGAATGCATGCTGAATTAGTCGGGTGTAAAACGGTTTCTAAGCAAGTCTTTAATGTTATTCATGTCTGAAAATAACTACTAGCAGGTATAGGTGGATGAAAATGTGGTTATAATAGCATGACTCGGCTTCATCAAATAGTTAAAAGTATCTGGAATCGAATTCCAAGTTCTCAAACTTTCATTACTGGCATTTTTACTTTATACGAATTATAACTGTTTCCCTTTTTAAATAAACTTTTAAATCCATATTGAACTAGACTGGAAATCAATCAGTTGCATTTCAAATTGTTCAGTTTCCAACCAGTCGAACTGGAACAAGTTTAATTCTTCAAATAAAGTCAGATAAGGGGCATAAAAAAGTCCTGAGCGTTTCCGATAATTATTTGAACTGAGAACATCTCGCTGAAAGTTTCTTGATTGAAGAATGAATTACAGAAATTTCTTCTATAACTTTTTGTTCGTCTGGTTTCTCATGTATATCCAAATCTTCGATATTTTTTTCAAGATTGGGAAGTACTAGTAATTTCTTGTAATAATATCGTTTCTGAAAACAAACAGTTTAACGTCAAAAGCGCGAATAAGATCCCCCATGACGATTACTTCATAGTGAACTTCGTTATTTTGAACCAAAATGTAAACGAATTTGATTGGCGGCGTGTACAAAATATTGTGTCGCGTGCCACTGGTTCGCCATCCCTACTCTAGGATAAGCTCGCAGGTGGAGTGCATGTGTTGTTTTCTCATTTCTTTTTCAAAGTCTCTTGCCTCATCAGTAAGACAGCATTTGTGTGTTAATGTGTTTTTATTAAGTACTTTTTTGTTTCTTATCTTCCCCCTATTCTCAAGAACTTTGGGAGGGTCCTCATTCGGGCCAATTTTTTGTATATGTTTTTCGTTTAGTATATAAATGAAGTATCCTCTCGGAGGGTTGGTTCGCAGCGTGAAACCCTTTAAGTGAGCTCGATTCTTCCGAGTAAGTTGATGGTGTCAGATGAAAGGATCCTGCAGATTTTGGGGGGTGCGAGTGTCGATATGAGCGTCGTAATGCTATCTGCATAGAAAACCCAATCTTGCAGCTGAGACTCTGGAACATGTTAAACCATGTAGCTTACGTAGCCACAATAGTAGAGTATATGAGCTCTTCCCCGTGTTTGTGGATTTGATTCTTAATTCCCCTAAAATCCATCTTATAGTAGAGTAGAGCTTTCCTTATATTTAGAAATATAAAGTCATTGGTCATCTTTTGTTTAAATTCAACATCGAATTTCTAGAAATGCAAAACTTTTTTTCTAAAGACTGTTGTGGAATTACTTTTAGCTGAGGATATAAAACACATAAAATGCATTCGAATTTTTATTCATATTTCAAGCATTTTATGAAAATTCTACCGGGTGTTTCAAAAGTCGCGCACATCAACCTTTGTGGCTGAGATTTAACGACAGATGAATTATGTTAACAAACAGAATAAAGGACAAACTAAGGTTGAACGGTTCTTTATTGTCAGACATGGTAAAATACCAGTAAATGTTCAAAATGATTGTTTTCCTTGACACACACTTGAACATGTTTTACCAAATTGACACTTTACGAAGAGTATGAGAATTAATGTTCGACATTGCATGAAGGATGTTATTCTTAAGTTCATCAAGCGTAGGGGGATTATTCCTGAAGGTGACATTTTTCAGATATTCCCAAAGAAAAAAATCCTGAATAGACGAGTCCGGTAAACGAGTTGACTAAAGTCCTTTGGAAATGGCACGATTATCGAAAAATTCAGTTAAAATTCAATATTGTCTCATGATGTGTGACACATTGCACCGTCTTGTTGCAACCAAGCGTACCTTTCATCACTTTCAGCAAGGATATGAATTTTGTAATGATGTTTATGTAGACGGAAGGTCTTTTCAATTGACTTCTTTGTAAAGCGGTCTCCACATCTGCTAATTTCGTTGTCGTTATGAACGATCTACCCGATCGCTTCCTGTCTGCAACCGATTTATTTTGTGTGACGTAACCATTGCAATGAATGAGTTATAATTAATACTTTTGGTGCTTTTTCACCAGGGTATTTCTGCTGAAATGTATTTGACACGGCAACGCGATTTTATAGCGAAATAAAATTCCACAATGGCTATTTGCTCTTGGAAAAATATCATGCACTTCCCGTTGTGCTCAACGGACTAAAACTCGCAAGTATTTTGGAACTGGTGCCTGATAGTTCGAAATGTCTTATGACAAGGCATCTACTGCCATCTAGTAACAGAAATCTCATCCAATTCTTTTGATTTTTAAGCAACAAGGATTACCATGTGGATGTGCGTGACTTTTGAAACACCCAGTATATATTTTCTATTACCGAATTTAATAACGATTTAATTTAATTCCCTTGGATATAGCCATTGATTGTATATTAGAGATTTAGCTGTCGCGTAACCACTCTGTACCTAGTCTACAACTCAAATTAAAACATTGTGGCATGTGGAATGTAACGTATTTTTATCGTTCAACTGACCGAATTTCAGATTTAAGTGACTCATTTTTAGATTGGACAGAATATTTCGGAGATCTTATGTTTAATAGTGCTGTTTTTCTTGTGATTAAAATATATTTTAAATTAAATGTCTATATTTTCCCTTAAATTATGCATTATTCCTTATTAAAAATCAGCCTCTTAGTGTCTTAATAATTAAAAGTTTTCTAAGAAATCCTTGATAATTTATTTAGTAAAGACAAAATTCCTGGTGGTTAGAATTGTTTCACGAGAGGACTAAGTTTCAATTTCACTCAAGCCAGAGAATTTCAAATTAATGGTATCTATAAAGTATTGCACCCTGGTTCTCTTAAACTGTTGCCTGTGGACCTACGGGGCTCCTTGGTGCTTTTCTAGAGGCTCCTCTAAGGTCAATTGTTTAATGTTTATTTTCCTCTCTTTTACAGTCTTTGAAAGACGTGGAAAAATTGAAGGAAATGCCATCTTTGTATAAAGCTATAAATTTCTCCAAATAAATATGCTCTTCTAAACTACTTATTTATGTGATAGAACAGGACTTCTTCCTGTTATTTGCGACCCAATATTCAATCATAATTTTCATCACCCATCCCGTCTCCATACAATAACAATGTATTGAACTCAATAATACTATGCTTTGACGCTAAACCAACAATACCATTTTAGAAGTTAAAGTGCATCCGGCGTATATAAACATCCAGCTCAGCCAGTGCGTTAATGCCCGGACGTATATATATGTTTTTCTGAAATACGATTTTTTTCTGTGAGCTGCAATCCATGAAATTATTCGGAAGGCTTTGGAATCCAATAAAATTACATTGACAGTGTTGGCAAAGGATTTACTTATTTTAGAGGATTCGTTTATTTATATATATATTCCTTTTTTAACTCCCCTTTCAATACACCACATATGCTCGCCTACATGTTAAAAGGCGGCATCAAGGGGATATCACGTAATTTTTAATCAACATATAAGTGATTAATTATAAAACGTACAAATTATCAAGATAAGTGTTAATGTTTGCATATAATTTTAAATATGACAAGCCATGGGGTCACTTGTAGCTATTAAACTTGTTCTCAATTTAGTATTATGAAATTAATTATAAAACGCATAGTACGGTATTGATATATTTATAAGTATATTATATCAGTGTAAATGTGCACTCTTTATTTTTTTGCTAAAGTGTATTTTCTTTACTTTTAGTAAATTAATAATTTTCTTAAAATTTATCTTTTGTTTTCGTCTCGAAAGTTTATCCTTTGCTTCGATCGAAAGTTTAAGAATCACTGGTATAGAATGAATCTATACCAGCGTTTCTCAAACTGTGGGGGGGGACGTGATAAATCTAAGAGGGGAAAGCGCAAGCATATTGAAAACCAAAGATTAGTAAAAAAATTATTAATTTACTGAAAGTAAACAAAAGAAACTACATTTATAATAAAAAATGAAATACTCGTTTACACTGATATAATGAAGCTATAAATGTATCGGTATACTTCTCTTAATTATTAATTTAACAATACTATAAGAAGTTATTAATTACAAGTGACCCCATCGGCTTGTCATGTATAAAATTACATACAAAAATTAACACTAATCTTGAACATTTGTACGGTTTATAACTAATCTCTTCACTGCCGATAAAATGTTACGCTATTCACTCCTCAATGCCACCATTCTAATCGTAGGCGCATATGTGATATGTTGTGGGGGAGGGAGAGAAGGAATAAATAAGCAAATCCTCTGAAATAAGTAAATTATTCGAAAGCACTGTCAAGGTTCCTTTATTGTATCGAAAGTCTTTCGGAATAATTTTTATAGATAGCAGTGTATAGAAAAGATCGTACTTCGGAAAGACTTACATATACGTCAGGGGCAATGGCGTAACGGAGAACACTTGCCCCCCTGCAAAGTCAGGTTTTAGGCGATAGACAGGCTGTGGGCCCTCTAGAGCCCTGCCCCCCCGCGATGCGGGGGTGTACGTTACGCCACTGGTCAGGGGCAATTAACGCTTTGAGCAAGCGAGACATTTATATACGCCGGTGGTACTCAAGAGGTTAATGTGGTAATGTAGCTTTAGCGTCAAAGTATAGTATTATTGCCTGCAATATATTATTGTATGAAGGGGGTGCGATGAAAATTGGTTGAATAATTGGTCGCAAACATTAAAGTTTGAGAAGCACTGATCTAAACACAAAAGCTAAAAGTAGAGACCTAATAATTTGAAGTCTTTCGTGAGACATGTTGAGACATTTGTAAAATTTTTTATTTTGTGGCAAATTTCTTTCTCTTAAAATACTATTCCTACAAAGTTTGAAAAGTTTCGAAATACAAAACAAAAATTCTGAAATGCTCGTTTTTTAAAAGGTAAACACGTTAATACATTCTTTTAAATGATTCAGAAAGCGTATGAACGATTTTCAAATTAGTTATTGGTACTTTTCAATAAGCTATGAATAGATAAGATTTTGAGTATTTTTACTTTTGTCGTTTGCAACAAAAATGTCTGAAAATAAATTAAAATTCTCTTGCAGACACTCAATCGAATTTTTTCGATGGCTTCTTGCTGAGTAATTAGGAATCAAACTTCCTTTATTAAAAAAAAAGTTGGTAATTCGATAAAGATGTTGTACATGATATGCGAGTTTAAATTATATTTTTATGAAGGGAAAACATTAATATCAAAATAATAAAAATATGTAAATTGAATTTTTCTTTTTTGCCGTTTTATGTATTCACACCCAAAAGATAAAATAACTTTAAACTATATCAAAAGTATTTTTAATTTTTTTTTTCAATTTAAATCGTTGAAATACAGGAAAGAAATATTTCTAGTTAGAAAATGAATTGGTTTCTTTATGCTAGAAAATATGCTAATTAAATAAAAAAAACACAAGTATTAAAAATTGATGTTTCATTGCGAAATTAATTGATTTCCTTAAAGAATTCATTCATTTAATTAAAGTCATTTTTTTCTTGAATATCAAGATTTAATTTCCATTGCGCAATATGTCTGGAGCTTTTGAAACTTTTCCTCTTAAAAAGAGCAGAAATTACGAATATTAATTTCAAAGAATACTAGTCAAAACTAATACAATGATTGAGTCGTTCTGTAACCCAAATATTAAGTATGCTACAAACATGTTTGTGAAAAATATAAAGCAAATATAGTAAAAACGAAGAGTAGATTGACTGGACATTTAAAGTATAATTAAAAAAGAAGTAGTATGTCTAATAAATTTTCGTTTGATATTTTCCTGCTTTTTAAGTCTAGTTCTAAAATTACCATTAACGAGAAACTCAAATGCAACTTCATTATTTTAGGTATGAAATATCATTCAATTATATTTATTACACACACACACAATTGTAGAAAATCAAATCCATATTCATAAAGTATGTACAGTTGAACCTGTTTTTGTGCGGTAGATAGAGACCGCATAAAAATAAACTCGCAAAAAATATAATCACATTTCATAAATTATTTCACGAAACAAACTAATTCGTGGAAATACTACAGAACTTTTTTGTAGGCGGAGGATAGGAACCGCATAAAAAAGTCGCATTTATGAAATACGTCAATTTACAAAATCTATGTAAGAACACTTCCATAACCAAATAAAAATAATTATTACACATCGAAACATTTTTAAAACATATAGTTTCTCATTGTATACATGGCTAAGTTTTCAAAAAATGCACATACACAATTCATTGCAACATTCAATTCATCGTAATCCAAAGCCCTTTAATGAATAAATTTGTCACATGAAGGTACAATTCCAATTTATTTTTTGGCAACATAAAGTAAGAGAAAGTTTTGTGATGGTCGGGTGGTCAGTTGCTTGTAAATATAACGACAACCAGATATACATGATCGAAGCTCTTTTTGTAATTTTATGCTCCTTTCTTAATTGATATCTATTTTAAGAAAATGCTTTTCGAATCTGTTGGAAAGCTGGATCCCTGCATATATTTTTCCGCTGTTAAAGAATTCGGTTCTTGTCAGTCTTCATAATCTATCAAATTATTCATAATGTCACTGTCATTAAAATTTTCGTCTTGAATCAAGCGTGGCCTGCTGGAGCGTTGAGAGAAAGCAACTGAATGCGCTTTGTTGGGTGACTGTTTATAACAAATGAATAGAGAGTCTTGCAGTGTCTACATTTCTTTGACGTAACGTACACCCTCGCATCACGGTGGGGGGGAGGACTCTAGGGGCACAAGGTCCGACTTACGCTAAATACGTATTTACCCAATTTATAAAATATTAAATTCAAAACCCGACTTTCACAGGGGTCCTAACATTCTCCGTTAAACCACTGGTAAATAGATTGAAAACATTACAGTGAAGCCAAAGCCTTTGAGTCCTGCCAAGGGGCTGGGGGGGAGGCAGGACTCTAAGAGCCCAAGGCTTGACTAAAGTTAAATACGTATGCACCCAATTTATAAAATATTAAAGGCGAAACCTGACTTTCAGGGGGAGGGGGTCCCAACATTCTACATTACGCCACTAGAAAATATATATAAAATATCAGTGGCGCCAAAGCCATTGAAATTCATACACCGCATAAAAAAAATCACACATAAAAAGTCGCACAAAACAAATCGCATAAACAAATATCGCACAAAAACAGGTTCTAATATACTGATTGTTGCTGAATGCAACCGGCAAATACACCTGTACATCTGACGGTGGACAAATCTCCATTGTACAAATTATACGTTTCACTAGAATCGTGGCGAAGTATTAGCGATACAGCCAAGTTGGCATTTTTTTCAACAAACACAAACTTATGACAGCATCATGAAAAACTTTTTTATATGGAGAGAAAAATAATAATCGCCTATACACAAAGACGTAAAATAAGTTACAACGAATACAAATAAATCAGCCGAAAAAAAAATTATGCACCAGGGAAATTAAAAATGAACTACATTTTTAAAAACTTACAAAAGTTTTTGGTACATTTGATGTTTATATTTTCAATATTTTAAGGAAGAGGAAAAAATTACTTTTATATTACAGTATTAACTTGCTACAAAATTTACATTTGCAAAAGTGGTAAGTTAATTATTTCTTAGGAAAAACATTTAATTACTTGTCACTACAGCAAGAAAGGAATATTTGCACAAGATGTCAAATATTTGATAACGTGTGTTTAATTTGAGCAAAACGACAACGCTACGCTAACAATGGAAGTAAAAGTCAGGAAGATATTAAAAAAAAACAATTACAGAGCTTTGGGTATAAGTAATCGTTGGTTATCGAAATGTGTAAATCAAATCCGAGACTGGATAAATTAGTTTTTCATTTGGGACATGTATTGCTTTATTCATTCGGGATCTTCTAAATACTGAAAAAAAGTCAAACATCTCAATCGAAGTTGTGAACTAAGCGGAGGTATTCTGTAAACACATTACACGGAGTTGCTAACGGCAAAAGATGAATAATTCTTACAGAAAAATGTTCCGCAAGATTAGCTCGAATTTAAAACAAAATTAGTTTGTGTAGTATTTCTATAGTGGAAGAATTTTATACATATAAATATATATATAAATTTCCAATCTTAGCAAACCCATCACTGGATGTGATCTTATGAAGATGTAAAATACCGTGGCTCATAAACTTGCTGGAATTGTTTCAATCTTTTTTTTTAATATCGTGAATGATTTGTCTTTTTTGTCTTGCTAACCAAAATCCAGAGTAAGGAGCGAATAATGTTACTCCGTATATGTTATAAGACATTCGTGTTAACATACAAATTATTTATTTGGACTTCAATATTATCGCAACAGTCACCATCTCTATTAATAACTCGCCAAGTTGGCAACCCGGTTTCCTATCTGTCGTTTGCTCTGAATTGGCAAACATGTGCTTCGTTTCATATAATGTCGCCAATAGGTTGCGATATTACATAAGCACCATGTATTTTTCTTCAATTCATACATACACAAAAAGCCCTCGTGTAGCTGAACAGTGCGACGTTAATATTAGATCAATCAATCATTCAATTCATACATTATATATATAACTCACACTCTCTCTATATTTATTTATTTACTTATCTTGGTGGAATTTTCAATCCCCTTAATAAAATACATTTTAAAGCGCTCAATTGAGCTGAAATTTTATATACATGATTATTTTGGATGACAATACAGTAATTTTGTTATAATGAATAAAAATTAATTTATTAAACTAATTATTTAAAGAATTACAATTACAGCCACGTTGGCGTCATTTTTGGTGATGTAGCGACCATTTTGGCGTCTCGTGTCAAAACTTGAAAATGTTACAATTACAGTTAATATTTTTGTGTGGGATATGGAAACTTGAAAAAAAAATTTTCTCACGTGTTAAAGCATTCAGTTGAAGTGAAATTTTATATTAAGTGTTAATGAAGGTTTTCTGGGTGGTTATTGGATAAGAAGTATGGTGTAGTCTACGGCACGTCCAATTCATCGGTGAGGGAGATATTCATCGAGGTAATTTCGCACATTATCCAATGTGTGGTATTGCGTGAGGGAGTGAATATTAACGTCACACTGTTCAGCTACAAAGGGCTTTTGGCGACGGACCTCGTGATTTTGAACATTGGGTCAAGTGACGGCACCTGATTTAGCACCACCTCTCCTAATTAACACAAAACACTAACTGGAGGACGTTTGAGTTCTCAACAGATTTAACGTACATCGCTTCCCTACACGTCGTGTCTTTAGTCGTACTGGACTTGAACTCATGACATACCTGCCATGATCCAATACCTTTATCACTGGGCTACCGCAGCCGCACTTACATCACATGACAGACAGTTTTGTCACATAACATTCACGTTGCATAACATTTCGCATGATATCCGACCTGTGTGTTGGTGCATCATCCAATTGGATAATAGAATTATCAGTTTATTCTAGAAGTGCCGTATCAACCAAAGAGTTGACATATCCAAAAAAGTGCCTCACGTGACAGTTTTTAAAATATACGAACACAAAATGCCTTTTCCACTACAAAAGCCGCCATTTTGGCTGACTAGTCACATGACATGCATTTCATTATATTGCTTACATCACATGACAGACAATGCTGTCACATAACATTGCACGTTGCATAACAATTCGCACGTTACCCGACCTGTGTGGTGGTGCACCATACAATTGGAAAATAGAATTATCAATGCTGTTCTACAATTGTGCTACCAACCAAAGAGATGATATATCTAAAAAAGTGGCTCACGTAACAGTTTTCAAAATATAAGAACACAAGAAGCCTTTTCCACTGCAAAAGCCGCCATTTTGGTCGACTAGTCACATTGCATTATATTACGTCACATGACATTACTTACGTCATTCCTTTCAGGGGCAAGATAAACTTTAAGAGTACATCTACCTTACGGTTAACTGAGCCAAATTCTAATAACTTTAATGCCTTAAATCTTGAAAATTACAATCCCAATGTCAATACTAAGACGCCCAGAACAATCCTTCAGGACTGGTACAATCCCCCTAGTAATTAAATTGTGTTATTCCCCTCGAGGTGAATGACCATTTTCTAATTTTTCATTTAACTTTCGTGTTTCCTTTCTTAATTTTAAATTTTTCTCAATCTGCAACTCACACAGGCAAACACTTTTTCCAATCAATTTCTGTTTCATAACTTCAAGGTGCGAATAGAGTGTTGACTCACTAATTCTTTTCAACCAATAGCAGACGAGTCTCTCGTCCGCTTACTCTGAAAAATTTCCATCACATCGGATGCCTCCGAAGCAGTCACCGTAACCACACCCCTTTGCTCCTTCGAGTCCACTAATCAGGAAGCTTCATCTCAATCCAGGCCTCTCCACTTCAAGGCCCAAATATATTTCGATATGGAATGGAGCAACGTTTCGCGTTCCATTTCCCAAAGATGTCAAGTTTTATTTCTTACTGTTCATTGAGGAGGTGATTGTCTTTGATTATTACTGTTTTATAGCGTCTGGAAAGTATATATCTCTTTATGAATTACTCTGTATATTGCATCCATTATTTTAAATGTGCTTCTGTAGGTCTTAAATTTACGTTATGATATTAAGGTATTCGACTACTTGAGACAACTTTTTTTTGAAAAAATGAAGATATGGGGATTATTTTGTGATTTTTAGTTTTATTTGGTATATTTTAAGAAAAAAATCCTAAAATTAAAAAAAAAGAATTTTTTTTACTATTATGAAATTTGGGAAAAACTGGTGAAAATTTACAAAAAATTACATAAACGGGGCCCGCTCTGTAAAAACATTTTATGAACAAATCCTCAATTTTTCAATTTTGATATGTTGCTTTGTTATTCATGTTTGAAATGATCTTCAGGATAAGAGATATTTTAATTTTTATAAAAAATAGAGCACTTTATCTTAGTTATTATACGAAATTGCTTAAAAAAACAGTGGTTATATTCACATAAGGGACTGTAAATTTTGTAATATTGCAGTGATTTAAAATTCTGAAGATCAAAACAATTCTACTATTATACAGAACATACACAAGAAATTTCAGTAAATTATTTTCAAAACTTTTTCAGCAATCGTTGTCCCCGTTTGAACATTTTCTGAAAAAACACATTTTGAGTAAAACACATTTTAAAGTTTGAAATACTTTTTTCTAAATATTAATACTTACATACAGGTTTAAAATTCTCCAGATTTATAAGTGACACTTTCCTTTTTCTCAGATAATGCACAGTTCCTTTTTTTAAGTCCTCTGAGTTTTTTCTCTTGTTTTTTCTAGTTGGCAATGAATGTCTATCCGAGTCGACAATTCTTTCGTCATCAACCTTTGAAAATCCCTTCAGAATGAAGTAACCCATTGGGATGTGTAAATATTCCAACACGGAAAGAATCCCTTTATATCCATCATTGCACTGTAATAATGCAAAGAATGCACCAAATTGTAATGTCAGAAGTTCAACAAAAGTTTCTTTTGGGATTATGCTCCACAAAACACCATTAAAACTACTTTCATTGGCATTTTGTGTCTTTCCGTGTAAACATTTTTCAAGAAGTGATTGGTCACATAAATCCATATAGGTGGTTTTCACTGTGTTCAATACAGCATTTGGTAAGCCAGCTGTTCTATGTTTATACAGTTTTCCTTCTTGCTTGGTCTTTTGGTATTTACACCATGTATCGGATCCAGAAGGGCATTGTCCATGCATGGGTTTTTTGTCGGTGGAGCAACAATGAAAAAATGCAGCAATGACTGCAGTCTGCATGTTAGACAAATTGCCCGACATTACTCCGAATTGCAATTCCAAAATAATTTTGAAGTGTGTCGATGAATTTGTCGGTAAATTAACCTTTTCCGCCTAAGCCTTTTGTAGATTTTTTCAGCTTTCGTAAACGAGAGCCAACTCTCTTCTGCACATGTCCTATGCACTCATATTTAACTACGCTATCATAACCATAAATGTCTTTCACATTATTGAACGCCTTTGAATCTCCATCCCCGTAGTAAGACGTATATCGAAGACTGCGGTTTGCTTCAGACCTTTCAGAGAAATCCTATAAGCACCGACATTTTCCATATTAGACGCTGATCCTTTGTGATTTTTACAAAAATGTATGTGACACTACGCATTTTTTGGAGAATCCCGATGTTTTTTCGGTTTTCGTACACACTCGGCAATATTGACTGAGCTCTTCAACGTCTAATATTTTTCCAGAGTCCACAGAAATTGTCGAAACACATCCATTCAATGGAGAGTAGCCAAGTTTTTGCCATATACCATCTACACTAACGCCACACTCATTTGAACATTCCGCAATGGATTTTGCTGACTCCAACATAGAATTGTTTGCAGATTGTGACGCGAGCATGCAGAAACTTAATTTCATGTTGTCTGTATGTACATTTTGACGGATAAGGAATATTCAGTATGCTGAACAGTTTCTTTCCAGCTGAAAATTCTTTGCCAATAATTCTGATTCCAAAAACAAAAAAAAGGTTTATAATATTTAAATTATTCACCTTTGAGATGTGGAAGTGAATCCTTTTGTGAATGAACAGTTCTTACACTTTAGACATAAATTTGACTGCAAACCAAGCCTTGAGTCTTCAATCAAGTACAGTTCTTGATAATAACAAACAGGACACACAAGAATGAATAGAGAATGTTGACATCAGTATTTTGATGTCGAAAATCATATTACCAGAAAGAGTTTCGGAATCAACATTAAATAAAGTGTCACTTAATCCTCTTCCCAACTTTTCAGAATTAATACTTCCTTCACTAACTTTTTTTTTTGAGCTGTGCGGAAATTCCCATGAAACTTTCGCTTCTTCTGACGTTTCTTTCGTTCATGTCCCATGGTAGAAACTTAAAGAATACTTAATAAGTAATTTTATAAAATATGAAAATCAAAATGAACTTATTTCAGTAAAAACTAGAATGAAAAAAAGTTAGCGGTAATATCGCACGTTAAGAAGTAAATAAACACATATCATGAAATTGACAGATATGAAAACTCTTATTTTATAAAGAAAAATAAGTGAGGCTTTTTAATAGCGTTTAAACAAAATATTAAAATATACTTTAGTTCAAAATATATTTTTCAAAAAGTGGAAAGAAACCGAAAAAAACTTTCAGTTTTGGTTTCAGAATGCCGCTTCCGGTCGGCAGTTACCAACCGGAAGTGTCATCTGCTTTTACTAAAACAGTTGTAACTTTTGTTCTAGTGAACGAAAAATAAAAAAACTTGGTAATTTTATAAAGCTAATAAGTTGGTCTACAAAATAGAATCATAAAAAAAATTTGTCAATTCTTGACCAAATCCCCGATTTTAGGATAGTCGGATACCTTAAGCATAATTCATTATAGCATAAAAATGTATAAGGTTTTTAAAATACTTTTTTTCTATTACAATAGTTATACCTAGCGAAGAAACTGCTTCAGTATGCATCTCATATTAAACGAAATGCATCTCCACTCTAGAAGAGAAAAATATTTTTCTCAAAATTCAAATTCTCTCTTCCAATACAGAAAAGCTGACCTTACGTCTTGAATAAAATAAAGATATCTATAAAAAGTTTCAAAGTTCCGATTCGAACTTTTATTACAAGCTGTGTATATAAAAAATAAAATTTCGAAATGATAAAAATATGGCAGAGAAAAACTAATAAATAAGTTTACTGCGTAGCCCCTCTTCACAAGTGGAGGCCGTTTGGAATTTGAAATGATTCTTCTTGGTGAAAGTAAGCCGTAAAAATATGAAATAGTAAATAGTCGAGAAGGTCGAAGATGTTTTCAGTGTCACGGATTCTGTAATCTGAGTGCTATCTCCAGAGATATTTCAAGGGTTGAAAAATATAAAATCTTTACCCTTACATGCAAGATTTTAGATGCATCGAAAATATCGCTGCAGAATATTATTTTAGTCATTGCCAGACGCTTAATAAGATAGAAATAGTTAACTATTGTGAATTCTATTTTTTTATTATTATTTATATTCTATTGAATAAGTGTAGAATGAAAAATTGAATAATGTTCTTAAAATATGTTTTTTTCTTAATGAATTTTGATATTTTTTTTTCAATTCGTACAATATTAGCTCACACTATCTATATATTTATTTATTTATTTATCTTGGTGGAATTTTCAATCGTTAATAAAATACATTTTAAGTGCTCAATCGAGCTGAAAATTTATATACATGATTATTTGGATGACAGTATATTCATTTAATAATAATTAATAAAAGTTAATTGATTAAAACTAATTATCCACAGAGTTACATATTCATAAACACATTTTCGGGGACTTAGCGAACCTTTTGGTGACTTGTGTCAAAACTTGAAAAGTATTTTTTCTCACATTTTACAACACTCATTTGAGCTGAAATTTTCTATACTCTATTGTTTTGGATAAAAATACCATAATTTAATTATAATTAAAATTAATGGACTGAAACTAATTTAAAGAATTATAGGTACAGCCACGTTGGCTTCATTTTTAGCGACTTGGGTCAAAACTTAAAAGGTTTTTTTCCTCACGTTTTAAAGCATTCAGTTGAACTAAAATTTTTTATACATGATTGTTTTGGATAACAATACGATACTTTAATGAAAATTAATAAAAATCAATTACCACTTAATGTTGTGATTGTATCATATGTATATATTAATTGTGACTATTTAATAAAAAGTAGATAAAATAAAATTTTGCTTTGTTGATCTAAGTAGGAACTGACTTTAAAAAAATGTTTTACATTACTCTCTTGTTTATGTTAATTTAGGATTTCTCTTTTATTGACCCTTTAGAGACTAGGGCAGTGATTCTCAGTCTTTTCTTCTAAAGCGGTACACTTTTAACATTTTCAAAACTTGGACGCACACTAACAATAAAATAAGTTTAAAAGAATTTTACTTAACCGTAAGTTGAATAAAAAATTGGTTATGATAACATTTTTCAATGTTAAATAAAATAATATGCATGACACATACAACAAAATGCTTATTAATTCATTGATTATAAACTAAGTATAAAAATGCATTTGATGTGTGAAATTTGAGTTTGATGATTTTCGACAATTTCGATTATATTTGGTCGTAAGAATTATACTTCCCCTCCCATTTAGTTAACCATATTTTAAAGTCTCGATCTGCTTTCTATTTTTATATTTGTTAAAGCTAAAAATCTGAATTCACGTAAATAAGGTGTAGAAAATTGTAACAATATTTTTAAAACTGTTCCCGCTATTATGAGATAATCGCCTCTAATTTTAATCTAAAAAAATTAATTGACATATGCGAATGTTTTGAAATAAAAACTCGATTATTACAGAGTAGAATTAGATTTCCTCTTCATTTACAGTTAAGGTATCCGACCACGTTCGGAACCGTGATTTTAAAAGAGCGCATAAATGGATAATTTTCATGATATTTAGTGTCACTCAGGTTAAAATACAGGCATAAAATTGTTTTAAGGACATTTTGACAAAAATAATCATTTAAATATAATATTTTGCAAAAAATTAACTAAAAATAATCTTTTTTCCAAATATTCTCTTTTTGGGAAAAATGGTTCTACTATAATATTTTTTTGCCTGTATATAGCTCAGACCTCTCTACAGAGGCTCAACTAGAATTTTTGAAAAATTCACATTATTTTCAGATTTACCGCCAAATGAACTAATTATTGGCGTTTTTTTTCTTAAAATTGCTCCCCTCTGTTGTCGTAAAATATGAATAAACCCACTTTTAAGTTATATATTTCAAAAATTCTAGTTGAGCCTCTGTAGAGAAGTCTGAGCTATATACAGGCAAAATATTATAATAGAAGCATTTTCACAAAAGGAGAACATTTTGAAAAGAGATTATTCTAAGTTAATTTTTTGCCAAAATATTGTATTTAAATAATTTTTTTTTGTCAAAATGTCCTTAAAACAATTTTATGCATATATTATAAACTAAGTGACACTAAATATCATGAAAATTATCCATTCATGCGCTTTTGCAAAATCACGGCTCCGAACGTAGTCGGAAACCTTAATTAATGTACAGATGCATCCGTTCACAAATGGATTCTGTGAACCCAATCAAACTTTTTTATATCCATCTATACACGAGGGTAAGTTACGTATACCACAAATACCTTTGTTTAAAATACCCGAATGACTCGGTTCGATTTTCTTTCATAGAGTATAATTAATAATTTTTAAAAAAATGGTGACACAGAAAGGTACCACGGCACAGGTGTTGAGAATAAATGGATTAGGGTAAAAAAATTTTCCGCATTTTTAAATTTGGAACAATCGTATTTGATTATAACCATATCGACATTTTTCATACAGAATGTTGAAATAGAGCGTACATCGAAATCAATTCCGTGAGCGGGAACGTTTAGCAAAAAAAATGTCAAATTAATTGGCACCATTGAGAAAAAAATTCTAGACTTGTGTACATTGTTATTATTTCAGTTTATTTTATCGTGAAATAATACAATACTGTAGTGCACTCCTACAAGTAGCTCACACAGTCTCTTTTCATTGAAGGGGTTTATATTTTATACAAAAAATAGATAAAAGCCTCGAGACGTAAATCTGGGGATAAATTTAAAAACCTGTTCAATCACGAGAGGGTTTTGAACCTGTAAACTCCACCCTAGTTTACGCCAATCGCACATTTTGTATGCTGTTCGAAGCATGTGAAATGTTTTGCAATAATGAAGTATGTATATTTGAGCAAATAAAAACAAATGCTTATAATAGTGATATATATTTTGGGGGGAATAATTATATTATGTTTCCACGAATTCAAAAAAAACCTACACATTGGTATGTGTTTTTCTTATATACATATATATTTTTTGATTTTACGTCTTACCCTGGCGCGGTCACTCGTGGCGCAGAGTCACCCCAGGCTCAGAAAATCTTTAATTCTGCGAAAACTTTATTTATTACCAATGACTTCAATATCGTTTTATATGACAGTCTTCATGGGAACTGAAAGAGATTCCGACAAGAGATACAGACTTGTGTGTTCAATATCCTCACAATTGAAATCACTAGCATTTTTTTTAAAAAAATTATCCGCTTGTTAATATTTCTCTTCAGTAGATAATTACTGAAGATTTTGTGGAACAAATTGTCTTTTCTTAAATCTTTAAAGACATGACTTTGAAAAGTTCGAGTTATAATTTAGATAGAGAAAATTATTATCATTATCATTTATGGTTAATGCTTTTCACAAAAGAAACTTATACATTTATTTCATAAAAAGATAATTTTCCGAAGGCTGTTCAATAATTAATAAGACTAATTTTACTACCGCAAAACCACTCATCGGAATGTTAATTTCTGTGGCATAAGAAAAGTTTGTTGTCTGTATTAACAAAAGCTTTTGATAGATGGCGTGTATAAACTCGTATTCTTGAGTATCATGTGATCGAACTGAAGCGTGTTTGTAGGCCCCTTCGAGACTTGGCCAGTTGTCGAAATGGAAGCAAAAATCTGCATCGGAGACATTTCATATGATACAATTTGATTAAAGACTGGAACAAGAAAGCAACAATATCTTAAAAAGCTTTATCACAGCAGATGAAGTCTGGTTGTATTACTATGATCCAACCAGAAAGCAACAAAGCAGTGTACGGAAACATCCATCTTCACCTACTCCCAAGAAAGTAAAAACTGGGAAACCGGCTGGTAAAGTTATGACCATAACTTTTTTTATTATGAAGGAATTGTGTATCAACACGCTGTCGAACCCAGTACTACCGTAAACGACTCGTACTACACGAATGTCCTGCAAACAATGGTACACCACGTTAAAAAGAAACGTCCATTGCTTCAAAATGGCTTCCTATTGCACCATGACAATTCCCGACCACATATTGCTCGTTGCGTACTGGACGTTTCACAGCAGAACAACGTAGAGATTTTTCCACACTCTCAATGCAGTCCTGATTTCACTCCATGCGATTTCTGGCTGTTTCCTCAAACTTAAGAAACCATTATGAGGCAAACGTTTTGCAAGCAACAAAGCATGTGTAAAGACTGTGGAGGCGGTTTTGAAATGGCTCTCACAAAACGGACTTTTACATGTTTTTCAGAAGTGGACAGAACTTTGGAATAAATGCGTTACTTGCCACGAAAGTTATTTTGAAAAAAAAACATGTAAATGTAAACGATTAAAATTATTCTGGTTTTTTTTGTATAATTTTAGGCGTATTACTTATTGAACAGCCCTCGTATATGTTTCAGTTTGTTGCATATATATTATTTTAAGGGAATTTCGAACCTTTATAAGGAAAATCAATCCTGTCCTTTCCTTTTTAAGCATAAAGGCCTCAATTATTTCTGATATAGCATGAAACACGGCTGAATTACATGCTTCCCATATCATTAAATGGATAGTTTACCTTTTCTTTTACATATAGCATAAATGCGCATATAAAAAGAATGATAAATTATAACACAAAAAAAGTTTCCTTTAAATTCCCTTACTGAAACATCCCAGTGGTCTACATACTCTCGATTTCAACTCGTCACTTGTATCGAAAATAAGGATTCCAACGGAATTTGAAAGTATTGTTTTATATTTTTGGATCTAAAGCCCTAAACTTATTTTTCTTATATATGGTAATAGGAAAAGATTTCAATTCCCCCATTTTATTTCAATTCTAAGTTGGATGAAAAACAAAATATTTTTTTTTCTCTGTAACTGTGACTTGAGATTTTTTAAATATCTCATTCCAATATCAATTTAAAAGAAAAAAATATGAATGTATGAATAAATTTTTAAACTATATTTTAGGAAATTTCTTTTATCTTGATGATATACATAAATCAAAATGTAAAGAAGAAGCTGAAGGTTTTTATTTTCTTTCAAATATAGTAAAATATTTTTTGACTTGAATGGAATAATTTTGAAGGGAAAAAATAGAAATGATCTATTATCTGAATAGATAAATTTCAAATCAATGTCACTACAGTTTTTCAGACCATTCAGTATATTTTTGGCAATCTTTCAAACCTTTAATAATGAGCTGTTATTATTACTCTCTTCGTCAGTTTCAATTAGGTGTCCGTCCAACTCTCAACCAATGTGAATTGACAATATTAATACTGGTATTAATGATTATGATTGTAATGGTAATGATTGTAAAAGTTAGTTGTCTGAAATGTCGAACATCAGGTATAGTGGTTAGCGACACTGACTGTTGTGCCTTAGCACCTGGGTTCGAATCCCAGAAAAGGCATGGATATTTGTAAGCGTATAATGCCTTTGCGGCATAGAGATACTCTAAATAGTGGTCAAGTCCTTTCATGAGGTTGGTGGTAGGGGAAGAGAGATGGGAGGCCCCTGATCCCCAGAGTAATCTCCTTAAAAATTGGGATGGAACCGAGCTCCATCGTACTATCACCTGTATGGTGCTAATGACAAGCGTACATCTAGCTGATTACCATGATGAATCTCGTGGGTCTGGATCTGACGCATTAGAGATCATGTGTGGCATAAGAAACCACAACACTGTTAACAAAAAATCATGTATTTCTTAACTTAATGATATTTAAATAAAAATTTCTTTAATATTATAAACCAGTCGCGTAACGGAGAATTTTAGGGCCTCTGTAATGTCAGGTTTTCGGCCCGAAGAACAAATACTTATTTGGAATCAGTCAGATGTTGAGCTCCCTAGAATTCCTGCCCCCTCCGCAATGAGGGGTTGCATGTTACGCCACTGTTATAAATACAATATTAAAGGGCTCTTGCTTTTTTAAAAAATTCAACACAATTTTTAGAGAAGACAAATTAATAAATTCATTCTCAAATACATGGTTATTCATAATTTCCTTCAATGTTTCGGAGTACTGTAGCAAAAAAACTAAGACGAATACAGCAAAAAAATAACACGTGAAAGGATACTGAACAAATTCAGGTTTTATTTACATATTTTACTGGTGTTCTATATATTAACCTTTGGTAACACGGCAAACATTTATGAAATTGCCCACTCCCTGCTTCACTCTACTCAAAATGGTACGTTATTGACATTATGTGTTATTCTTTCCTTGTTATCCATGTTATCCGAAAACCTTGTCTTTTAAATAAGACCCAAGTTTTTTCTTAACCTCTTTACCGCGTGATGTAGCAGAACTGCATGAAAGAATAACACAGGCTGTCAGTAACATTGATAATAGTACAATGTTGAGTATAGTGTGGAAAGAACTGGACTCTGTCATTGATATATACTGTATGACCAAGGGTTCTCATATATAACACCTGAAGAATATGTAAGTCAAATTTGAAGTTTTCTGTATTCTTTCAAGTGTTTTTACAACAGCGCTCCAAAACCTTGGAGGGAATTACATGAACATCCCAATATATATATATATATATACATGTCAGGCCCCAGGCCTGCTGGTAAAATGAGGAGAGCATCATCTCTAAAATAACTTCTTTATTGTTCTTCAATCACATGAAATCTAACATGGCGGCCCTTTGGCGCTCAACCGGGTGGTACAACATATAGGCGAGGAGTCAGCAGCTAATCTTTTTCGAGTATGCTCTCGCTTTCGTCAGCGTTTGCTCTACCATTAAATAGGCTTATTTACCCACAAATCCCTACGCAATACAAAAGAGTTCGCTTTATTTTTATTTATTACTTACTTAATTTTGAAGCTACAACTTCCAAACCTGATATATATTATAAATATTGTTATATAATTCCGCTGAGTTTGAAGATTGAATGAACTTTTATTAGAACACCACAGACGTAGAGAGGAACAAAAATGTATACTTACAAGTAATTATAATTAACTATTTTATTTACTTGAGCTTTACCCGAAGGCATATGGGTTGCGTAGCAACCCTCAATCCCGTATCTGGTTGACTGCGAATATCAATGGCAAAGTGGGAAATGTGTCATGTTTCCGAGTAGCTGTATGATATTGGTCGAGCTACCAGTGGCTAGTGGACGTGCTCGTAAGGGTAGAGAACGGCTTAAGTTAGAAATTTGGGTGCAAGTTAAAGGGCCAATAAGCAGCTTTCCGATTGTTTGCTGGATAAAGAAAAAAGCGTCTAAGACTGGATGCCTGTAAAATACTATTAGGTCTTATAAGTTAAATGTGGGGATTGGCGTACAAACTTAGATCTTTTAATTTGCATACCTGCTTTTTATATCTATCCAACAAGAAGGGACATCACCACATGTATGAAAATACATGAAAGGAAATTGCCGCAATGGAAAGTACTTTCTGCTTTCGAAATCACCAACCCCGTTGCAAAATTTAGCTGCATTTATTGCAAACAGAAGATTCGTAATAATTTATGTAAGTGTGCATGTACATGTATTTAAATGTGTGTATTCAAAATGTGTGATCATCCATTCAACTATTTATGAACATTAGAAATGGTACTTTAGATCTTGATTCTTTCTTTCCTACTTTCACATTAATATGACTCCTATTTTAAAGGTAAGAATCATTGTGATTATCAGTCAAATATGCTCTTTCAAAATTAAGTTATACACAATCGATTAAATTACATACAATCAAGTTAAATGTAGTTTAGTAGTTCAATCAAGAAACTATAAAAGTAGTTGAAAAATTAGATCAAAATATAGGCTGGGATTTTTACGAGCAAATCTCGATAAAACAAAAAATCTTGCTTAAAATGCACGGAAAATTAAAAGCAAATGTGAAATTTAATCTGAAGCAAAAAATATCTTTTCTTTTAGGAACTTTCATTATTAAGTTGCTTTTCTTGACCATTAAATTATAAGCAAATCAGTTGATCATCTCTTAGCATGTTCAATCACTCACTAATATATCTTGTATTAAGAAGTGAAATGTTTGTGCAAAGCTAATTTTTTCTATTTACATTTGGAGATTTACTTAAATATCAAAAATTACCAAATTAATAATATTTCATTATTTTTAACTATTAGTGTAAAATATTTGGTAGAATTTTCAATATTTTTCTTAAAATTTTGGTGTAGCCCTTTTAACTCAATATATTGCATTATTCAACCCATCTGTGGCATTCCCTATAGCATCAATAGGAGAGGAGATTGATTGTCAATAGACACTGAAATTTTGAACTAAACTGGATCCCTTACATTGAGCTTCGACATTGTAATCTGATGTATTGTAAAGGAACAGGTAACAACACATTGTAAAAGTGGCTCTTACCTCCTTTAATCTCACCTAAATGTAAAACCGTAAATGTCTTATATCGGTAAGCACTTTTATTTTCCATCAAATATTTTTAATATACATTTTGTTGGTTTAATTCATAAATTACATATGAAAAAAAATTCATTTCCCATAACCACTTTTTACTCCTAATGAAACGATATTCTTTTTCTTTTTTTGTATTAGCAAAAATAAATTTTCCTGTTTGTAAAAAATTTAATGCTTGATTGAATTTATTTTCAAATTGTAATAAATGTATTCTCAGAAAAATTAAAATTGTGAGATAGTTTTAAATTCTCAATTTAAGAGCACAGACACACTTTAAAATTAAAAAAAAATATTGCTGTAAAACAAGTAAATAAACTTAAGTCGCCAAGTGAAAGTCGTTCGGAATGTGAAATAATACTTGAGATCGAAAACAAGTCACGAAAATTCGAAGGATGCAAATGAGTTCGAAAAGGTGAAAAATACGTTCAGTGTTAGGAGTTGTACTATTTGATCGAAACATAAGGAATACATCTAAGGCCCAAAAACAAATTTTATGCTTCAGAATATTCAATGAAACTGAGAAAGAGTATTTCTTTGCAACTTTAAAATTAAAAACTGAAGTAATTACTTCTTAATACTAGAAAAATGAATTTAATTTTAAAAAGATGCTGTAAATCAAATTATCTATTAAAACTAAAAACAAAGTTAAATTTAATTTAATTTGTATTTGTTTAATACTATCTATTTACTACTATCAGGTATGTAAAAATGTAACATGTATTCTCAATTATCATACTAACACTAGGATTAGAATCTTTGTTTTGTTTATTTTAAAACTCATAACTTTTTAAATATTATTTTTCGGAATATATTTTATTCTATTGCAATTTTTAGTAATAAAATTAAATGCATGTTTTCCTGCATTAAAATAATCTCAATTCTGTATATGCATTTGAATAAATCATCGCATATAATTATTTATGAAATGCATATAATACAGTTTTGTTCTCCTTTTTATTGTTCAGGATTTAGGAATTATCACATTAACTTTCTATTTAAATATACTTATGTGGTAATCCTAAGTATATGTATACTAAAATTAAATGTATATGACCTAAAATCAATAACAATACATGCTTCCTTTTAAAATTTCTAATAGATATTTTTACGCAATGCATTCATGTAATGAGTCATTTCCTGTATATGTATTGCACATACATAACATCTTCAATAGTTTTAATTTAAAATTAAATATCAAAGTAAGAGGAATTAGCATTAATGTTTGGAATAAAAAATTATTTTTCTTCGAATATTTAAAAATAAAGTAACATAATAAATATAATGTTAGAAATAAAGTGTTCATTATAAAATACGTATTTTTTTTTATTTATTGCATCTTATTTTCATGTTTAAATTTTAATTCTAAAAATCTGCATTAAGATAAGCTGCTTGCTAGAAGATGAATAATTATATTCTCCTGTATTCTAATGTACTTAAAACGTTCGTTCCGATTAATTACTATTTCAAATATACAACATTTTTTTTTATTTTAAATTAAGTAAAAAAGTATATTATTGCTAAAGAATAATAAAAATTCGTTCATAGAAACACTTAAGCATTTCTTTACATACGCATAAATTTTCCAGGATTAGATTGTTTTTGAGTTTTATGTTTTACAACAATCTTTAGAGGAAATTTAATGGTAACGTGTAAAACAATTTTAATACTTTCATAATTTTTTTTAGAACTAAATAAATATTTATGTAATAATAAATCTCTCCTTTAAAGCATAGTTTAACCCATATATTCTCTCTTATAATTATAATAGAACTATCTATTTTATATGTTCTTTAAGTGCGTAAATAAAGGTTTAGTTTTCATTTTTTATGTAGATTTCTGTCTTTAGATTAAAGAAAATCTACATAAAAATATATATTTGATAATATTTTTAAAACTATTAGAGTATTGAACCACTAATCATTGTAGTTGCTTAAATTTTTAACATTTTTTGAAGGACTTACATGCTGACAAAGCTTGGACGTTTCGAGAGTAGGTGTTTCATTTTAGGTATCATCCTCGTTATTTACCATAACATATCAAGGTATAACGCGCACCTATACTTTCAAGCTGCATTTTTTTTTAATTTTTAGGTATATTCGCCTTATAACGCACACCTCTTTTTTACGAGGAAACCTAAATTGTACGCTCTTATGTTTTGAAGTCATTTATTAGAAGTATTATCCCAAGTTTTTGAAAAAAAATAGTATACTTCTAGAACAACAACCCTCTAAGTTAATAAAAAATGTCATTTCTTTTAAATATAAACAGTATTTCGATCTATATTGATGTCTGATTTCTTTTATGATTATATTAGTCTTTTATTTTTAAAGTTATCATTTTCATACTCGTCTTATAACACGCATCCGTAAATTTCGATCTTAATTTTTGTGTCAAGAGTGCGCATTATATACCAGATTTTACGGTAATTGGAATTCAAAATTATACTGTCTATCGCAAGTTATCATGTTAGTTATAAAAGTAACGTTGAGCCAGCGATTCTCAAACTGTGGGGCGTGTGAGGTCCACGAGCATATAAAAATATCGAAGATAAAATATTATTTAAAAATTAATTTACTGAAAGAAAGCAAACGAAAATAAATAAAGTTAATAATTACTTTTCTAATATTTCTTTATTAGAAAAAAAATTCTTCATATGAGATCCTAACCTTCCCCTTCATGCTGAAATTTATATATAATTGTGCAAAAAAAGCATTTAAAAAGATCTAAGTCTAAAATTTACACATGTAATTAAACATTATTCTATTGAATAATGAAATTAAAAAAAGAATGACTATGAAATAAGCAGAATTACAGTAGCATAACGATAAAAGAGTAAGAGATAAAGGGACAAAAAGCTTGGCGGTTAAAATATTTAACTATACTAAAGGAGTACTTATATTATTCTTTATTTCTTATTCTAATAAATATGCTTACAAGATACATAATACACACACAAAATGTATGCACAATTTAAGTTATTTATTTACGTTGAAGAAAAAGTTGTATTTTTTGTCTATTTTTATGTAAATAAATGTCTTTAAATAGGGCATACATAATTAATACGTAATAAAACTCTAAATCTGTTTTCTTGACCACTATCCACTCTAACTCCGCATTTACTACCGCGGGAATCGAATTGTTTCAAATATATCCTACTGAGCGACATGCTGAATCATGGTTTAGCAGGCTACAGCTTGCAAAGTTGCTGACCCCTGTTCTACGACATGGGCTTTTAAACTAAATAAGTTTTATAAATATTAAAAAATATTAATTGATCGAATATCTTTTTAGAATAACTCATTTAAAATGAATTTCAGGAATAAGTTTGTATAAATGGTCCTTTATTTAAAGTATCGGGGGAGGGGGATATATTGAAAATATAGTTCAAATATCGGAAAAAGTTAAAAATACATCAATCATCCAGCTTGTGATTCAATTTGAATTTTTCATTTATTCTGAAGAAATTTATTCTTATCTTCTGTATTTTTTTCACTTATTTCATACGTTTATTCCTTACTTTTACGGATAATTATTAATAAAAATATGACTTAAAACTAATTAATTGAATTAAAAAGGTTTTTTTGCGATTCTCAAGATAATATTTTCAATAATTAATTTTCTTAACTATACATTTCAATCTGAGTTTAAAACGTTTCTCAGATGTTATAAACGTCATTTCGAGGGTATTATGTCTCATTTCATATTAGTATTGTTTTTATTTTTATTTTTCGCTATTCCTCTGGATTTTTTAAAAAAAATTAGCGAGTATTTTTGCCTTGTTCATTATTGAAAGGGATGATAGATAAACCTTCAGTAATGTTATGCATTTTATTAATTATCCGTTTTACTTTAACAAAAGTTGCATAGGAAAAATACAAAAATTTTCCCTTTGTTAATTACACATTAAATTTTATGTAATAATTTTATCACAAAATATTTATGTATATAAATTGAAACTATACATAAATAATTTTATATATAATATATATAAGATGACAGTAGTATATTATATTACTGTTAAAGTGTATAATTCAGTTTTTTCCATAGAATGACTAGGTATTTCCTGAAATAACTAGACAAGTCAGTTAAAGTATAGAATAAATTAAAAGTTTCACACTTTACCTAGTTATTCCATGAAATAACTAGTCATTTTCTTAAATAATTCTTCGGAAGTTTGCCATCTCCCAATTAAATGCCTTAAATGCGCAGGGCCTCACTAGGCTAAAAACTGTAATCGTGCATTTGAAGACCCACTAATTTGTGCCAACTGCGGTGGGGAACATGCGGCGAATTGGCACCAATGCCCCCGTTTTCCGAAGACTAAAAATAATAAAAAAGCGCCCCAAAAGGGCAATCAAAATAAAAATCCACATCCTAAGGGAAATAATCCTAATAACTTGCCATAAAATAAAATTCAAGAGAGAAATTTAGGCTCTCGTAATGATCTAAACTTAAAAAGTAGCATGCATGCTCAATCCAAGATCCAACACAGCCTCAATCAAACTACCGCGCAGTCATTCCCTCCGTCTCGTATTCTTAAGTTGTTTCTGGACAGATCAGGGAGATTAGTTATGTTAACACACCAAATTCCAATTTTTCAACCATTTTCACAAATGTAATTCAGATTGCTAATGATGAAGGAGTCGATGAGGAACTGTTGACCCGGGCTTTCCCAGCAGCGCTCCCAGCACTCCGAAAACTTTCTCATCCTGACGATAAGGCCTGTGAAATTTTTCAGGCCTATGTCGCGTTAAAAAATGGGCGTAATTATGTTGCCCACAATTCAGCCTAACTTTCAATCGTGCAAACGTACAATCATTCTCAATTGGGTTTTGGAACGCAAACGGTCTGCGCTCCAAAATTTATGAAGTCAGAGATTTCGTTTTGGAGCAAAATCTAGACCTGTTTTTGATCCAAGAAACCAAACTAGAACCTGGTCAGGACCCCCTGATTGCAAATTATCATCTTTATAAAGATGATCGTGTAATTTTTCCTAGAATTCGTACAGCAGGAGGTACCGCTATATACTGTAAAAGTAATTTTGTTCAAAGCAGAGCCCCTTTACCGGATATACAGTATATGGATGTTACTGCTATTGAAATTAAAATTAATAATTTCCCTCCCCTCCGAGTAGTTTCTGCTTATGCTCGTTTTTGTGCGAAAATCAATAGAAAATTTCCCGAAAAGGATTTTCTTAAAATTCTAATTTCAGGTAATAACTTAACCATTCCTGGAGACCTTAACGCTGCTCACAAAACATGGAATAACACCAGGTCGAACAATTTTGGCTTTCGTCTTAAAAGAATTATTCAAAATTATCCCAATGCAACGATTGTTGCACCTTACACTCCAACGCATATTAATTCACGTTCTCGGCCGGGAGTACGTGACTCAATTATCGACCTGGCTGTTTTCAAAAATATCCCTTTTAATTATGACATTAGAGTTATAGATGATCTTTGTTCGGATCATCTACCGATCATTTTCACTCAATACACTAACTGATACCATGAAAATTCCAGCGCAACTCTCCACCAATAGGGAGAACTTCCGATTCCTTCTTAAAAAAGCCACTTCCCATTCCGGCGTCTCCCAGCAATGAGCATATCGACGTTGCGATTGGTTGGCTTGGAGAAAATATCTCCGAAGCACTTGTGGCTACTTCAAAACCCAAATTTTAAACCGCACCTATTAACTTACCTCCAGATATTCGCTCTAAAATTCGCCACAGAAATAGGGTACGGAGATTTTGGCAAAGATCTAGAGACCCTGCTCTAAAAATGAACTCCGTACTATCAGCAACGAGATCGCCAGTGATATCAGACACCTCTCCCGTGCAAGATGGGAGAAAACAATTGAGGAGTTATCTCCCGAAACACACACAGGCACTCTTGGGAGGCGTACCTCCTTTCTCAAAAAGCCTTTTCATCATATTCCCTCCCCCCTAAAGGGCGCTCTCGGCAGTATCGCAGTTTCTCCGATTGAAAAGGCCGAGGTAATTGCTGACAGCCTTCAAAAACAATTTGAACCAAATACTGATGTGGAGAATCCTAGATTCTCAGCACATATACAAAGGAAGGTCCAAAGATTCCTTGATTCCTCTACCTGTATGGATCTGAAAAAAACATCTCCCTCTGAAATACAGAGATTCATTAAAAACCTCAAACCAAACAAATCTCCTGGTATTGATCTCATCACAAATCGCATCCTTAAAAATCGTCCCACTAAATTTATCATTTTCATTGCTTTGCAGTTTAACATGCTTTTGGAAAATTGCTACTTCCCTAAAAGTTGGAAGATGGCCGTGGTGATCCCCATTCTTAAACCCAATTCTGATGACTCTAATCCTCAAAATTATGGTCCAATCTCACTACTTAGTAGCTTGAGTAAAGCATACGAATTAGTGATTTTGAACCGCCTGAACCAACACTGCTTAGCCAGGAATATTATTGTTCCAGAACAGCATGGCTTTGTAACTAAGTGCTCTACAGTAACCCAGTTACTCAGAGTCACTGAATTGGTCCACACAGGCTTCCAAAACCATCAGTCCACGAGTATGCTATTTGTGGACATAGCCAAAGCCTTTGACAAAATTTGGCATAATGGCTTAATATCCAAGATGATGAGACTTGGATTTTCGGACCAAATCCTAAAAATTATTCACTCATACCTAAACTCGAGAGAGTTTAGAGTTAAAGTCGAAAACTGCCCCTCCAGCCCTCGTCCAGTAAAAAATGGAATTCCTCAAGGAAGTTTGCTTGGACCAAGACTTTTTAACCTATATATTAATGACATTCCGAAAGCTGACAATGGCCATTTAGCTATGTATGCGGATGACACTGCTATCATTAGTCAACACACTTATAATTTCAAAATTATTGAAAGATTACAAAATTACATCACAAGGATTCAGCTCTGGCTCGTTGCTTGGAAAATCAAAGTTAATTCATCAAAACGCGCAAGCCTCCTCTTTACGAAACAAAGGTGTATAGGAAACTTACCCAATATCTATATTTTTGACCAACCCGTCCCCTGGGTCACTGAATTTAAGTACCTAGGGTTCATTCTTGACGCAAAATTGAACTTCTCCCCCACCACCACCACATCCGTGCTGCATTTCAAAAAGTGGCAGGAATGAGCCAAACGCTCAATTGCTTAATTTCCCGAAAGAGTAAGCTCCCAATCAGACACAAGGTTTTGCTCTATAAATTATTTCTCCGACCAATTTTGTTATATGCATCTCCCATCTGGGCTTCTACTGCATTAACTCAGTTGAAAAAATTGCACGTTTTTCAAAATAAACACCTTCGAAAAATTACTAATGCTCCTTGGTTTGTCTGAAACGAAATCTTGCACAAAGATCTCAAAATTGATCCAATTCTTGATTTCATTAAAAATCAGTCCAAAAAGTTTTTTGACAGATTATCTCAAATTCCTAACCAATCTATCCGAGTCATCCCTGCCTATGATAACTCGGTCCCAAGTTCTGCAAAAAGACCTAGAGCTTCTCTTCACCACATATATCAGCATTTTCCAGTCCTTAAAAGACTTCGGATATCCTAAATATTGTCTTTGGTAACTCTTTTCAATTTTTTTCTCTAAAAAAAACATTCTCTAATTTTAACTTTTGTCATTTTGTATATATATGTGCAAGATTTCATCTCCATTAAATTACTTCGAATTAAAACCACATTCTTTTGAATTGGTCTTGCGTGGTAGTTTAATTTGTGACAAATCTATACGGAACTTTATCACTAACCTTCTGAGACGTCTTTTTTTAGGGAAATTTAATTCCCTACCTATTTCCAATCAGCTCCAAAAAGAGGACAGGGATTCCTTATTATGCAGATTAGATAAAGTATTTAAGTCAAACGGAATAGTAAAGTGGGAGGCAGTAGGAGAGAGAGATTGGAGCAGGAAGTTATAATAGTGAAGTTAGAGATTTATTATTGAAGCCTTCTAGGTGGATAAATTAGGCTCAGGAAGAGCTGAGATTCAGTGTGGTAAATATTGATTTATAATTAAAGTCTCATTAAAGTTTTACATTAGGAGTGAGATTAAAGTTAAATGTTCAATAGCAACATTATTGAATATAATTCTGGGATCTCTTATTGCGGTAATCTCTGCGTGATAGATATTCTAATTGTTAATTGATTGGATCAGTAAATATTTAAGTTAATATAAAGGAAAGTCCCATTTAAACCTCATAAAGCTATTTGAATTATTTGTTATTAAAAGTCTTTGATTCTATTTGGGAAAGATAACCAAATAAAGAAAGTTATTCATAAAAATGGTTACTGGTTCTTCTTTGACTCAAAATTATTCTCGTTCTCAAAGTGAGATCCAAGGGGATCTTCACAAATTCCATGTCAATTATTCTCCTTTTCCACATCTTTTGTGGATCATCCTTTATTTTACTCATTTTCCAGCAGATGGCATCACATTATGGACACTTTCTATGTCAACGCCTTCTCTTTTCGTTCGCTGTTCAGCGACAATCCCGTCATCACTACACGATTCAGCAGTGTTTGTCCTTTCCCTTTATTTAAACATCATGTACCACGAGCACCACGGCATTAATTGCTTTTATTTTCCATTTCATCTTTTTTATCTTCCAAATTCCGTGTCTACTTTCTGATTTCGTTCCGTTAAGGACGAATTAGAGAAGAGCACAGATTTCTACCACCTCCCTCCGGGACGGTGGCTCTTTAAATATGTTTCATACTTGCCGATTGAATTATCTCTCGCTCTCTCACTGGTAGTATGTCCTCAGCTACTGGTGAGAAGCTTTCTTTTAGAACGGCTCTGAGCTGTTGTTAATAATTCTGATAGTATCTTTTAAATTTTATGGAACTTTCAATTAATTCTTCTCTTTTTTCTTATTAATTATGATGAGAGGGTAATACTGTTTTTGGTAAGGTACCTCGTATTTTGAAGCCATGGGCGTCGTGGATCTCTGAAATAACTAATGATAGTCCCTTAAAGTGAAAAATTAACTATTTCAAAGTTATTTTATAAATTAATTGATCATGAACAGCTAAAATCTCTCGAAAAACATATTGTATCCCCATCGCGGATGATTAATTGACGAATAATAAAGAAAAGTAGATGATGTAAATTATTATTGTTCATATTGCTAACATTAGTTACACAGAAAGGAAAAAAGATTATGTGTAAAGAGATAGTTATATTTAAATATTATCAAAAAAAAATACATGCTGTGAAGAAAAACTGCTCCTTCATAAAAAACCGAAGTAGATTTTTTCAAAAAAAACGTTAGACAATATTAATTTAAATTTTATGAAATACCTTTATTTTATTTTTCAACAGTTATTAGAGCAATGATTGATGTGATGATGCTTTGACTGGTGTTGCTTATTATTTTTGAAGTAAGCACTACTTTTTATTGTTACACATTCATTTTTTTACACGAAAACTTTTTAAATTCTTGTCCAATGTCGCAAATTTGAGCTGCTGTAACAGATCGAAATGCCGTGTCAATATTCGGAACTTATTCAATGGAAATTAGTTCTCACTTACAAATACTGAACTGATATCTGAAGTACAATTGTTTTATTCGGCCACCTCTTGATCCTAATCTGAAAACTTCTTCCCCAAAGCAGCTATAAACCGTCAAAATTGATTAAAAGCGGCTAGAACCGGTTCATTTGATACCGTATGTCATACTTTAACCGATCATTATTCTATAGAATATATATTAAAATCACAGAATTCAATAATGTTACGTACTTTTATCGTCTAGTTATTTCATAAGATACCTAGTTATTCTATGAAATAAAGGATTTCACACTTTAACGGCAGCATATATATGTGTAAATGGATTAAACTCTTTTTGTAGATTAATAATTAATTATTATAGAATATATAATGAATATTCTTATTTCTAAGTTAGATGTATTACCTCTATATGTTCAATATACAGTTAAAATTATTTATTTACTTAAATTTATTTTAATTTTAGTAATATTTTATAGCTAAATACAATAAAACTCCTAGATTTTTTTCACGTAATTGTAGTATTATTTTAATACGCACGTACTATATAATTATTTTAGTACAAATGATTTTATACTTTTTGTCATGCGCTACAATTCAGCAATTATTATGCTTTGAATTTGTATTTTGGTCTATAATCTGGTAATATCATGTTTACTGTACACAGAATCAGCATAGTCATACATTTTTAAGGCAACTTTAGGTGTTACCTTTTTCTTGTAATGTACTTAGAAATTCTAACCATTATTTTCGATTGGATTTCGCTCAGTAGTATAAACTGAAAGGGTGATGGTTGGGTTATCCCAATACTGGTTAAACACCACTTTTATACTAATTATCTTGATGTATAATAGCTGTGCTAAGTCATAATGTTTATAATACCAAAAGCGTAGCTCAGATGGTAGAGCACTTGCTTAGCATGCGAGAGGTTCGGGGATCGATACTCCGTGCCTCCAATTGTTACTCTTTCGTATAAAATATTATCATCCAAATAATATTCAAAATTCCACAGACATTGACAATAAAATTAAAATTTTCACAAGTACAATTCTCGCCACGCACAGCCACGCCTCCCGTCCAATAGGAAATCAGCACCGCACCTATACTCCGCCTCACATTCACCAGCTCATTCGACACAGAAACAGACTTCGCAAACAATACCACAGAACTTTAAATCCTGCACACAAGACAGAACTCAATCGCGCACAACAACTTGTTAAAAATACACTTAAACAATACTCCATCGACTCATGGAATCAACGCTTATCTGCACTCAACACACAAGATAACTGCCTCTGGCATGCACAAAAACTTTTTAAAAACAAACGACAAGCTCCACTCGAATGCGACAGAGGAACTGCCATCACAGACACACAAAAAGCAATTCTACACGCTGACACTCTTAAAGAAAATTTTACAGAAAACGCTTACCAAAACAGAGACACGAACACGGACAATCATATTAACAATACTCTAAATACTTTCATCTCCACTAACCCTACTACCTACCTCGACCCCGTCCTACCGGACGAAATTATTACTTGCATTAAAAAAGCTAGCTCTAAAAAAGCATCCTGTAAAGACGGTATTACTAATCGCATGATTAAAAACTTTCCTATCAAAGCCATATTTATATTAACTATTCTCATTAACAAAATTTTAAAATATAATTATTTCCCTTCTGTCTGGAAGGAAGCTGTAATTTTCCGATTCTAAAACCTGGTAAAAATGCTAAATTTGCAGACTCATACCGTCCCATTTCATTATTATCAACTTTAAGTAAAAAAATTACCGAGTACATTATTCTTTCCAGACTCAAACATTTCACGTCTACTCATAATATTATAAACCCTAATCAATACGGATTCACTAAAAACCTTTCCACAATTCACTCTCTCCTTAAACCAATGCTTCTCAAACTTTCAATACTGGCGCCCCCCTTATCAATCACAATTTTTATCGCGACCCCTTGTACATTAATAATGTACTGAATGCAATAATAATGCACTTTTTTTACGCTAAAGCAATAATCTTAATTATATACCGTACAAATTCATGACATAAGTATTAAATTTTGTATATGTTGCTTTTAAGCAAAAAATATATTAACATTTTGAGGACGGCTGGCCGATATAAAGGCCAAAAGGAACAGACCTTTAAAAGACGGCTCCGGCCGGTGTATCGGCCACGCAATGCTTTCCCCTCTTAACAGCTTTCGAAACAGCATGAGGCCTATTACAGACTTGGAAAATCATTTGCTTGACCGGTTTCTTTTGTATTTAAAAAGGAGGGGAATACAGTTCCCTCTTTCACCCTTATCTAGAAATCCCTCTTTTTTTTCCTTATGCTTAAATTCTCACTAGCGGAGAGTGCATAGTTATTTTTTCAAGCGATTTTGTCATCTCGATTACCTAATTATTTCATTTTAAACCAATTTGATTTTTAAAAAAAATGCCTAAACGTAAAATGGGACTTACCACTGATGAAATTCAGAAAGTTTTAGCAGATTTAGAAAATTAAATTTTTGATGATTCTGTTTCCGATTGTGAGTTAGAAAATGAGGAAGATGATCTGATCTCTTCTCAGCAAAAAGTAACACATTGTTAAAAGTTTTGTGTAATAAACGCTCAAAATAGTGTAAATAATTTATGTCTAAAAGTGTAATATTACTTTCTGTGGTATTTATTTTATGTTAAAATAGTAATATTCGCAAGCAATGCCGTTTCTTAAATTATAATGGCGATTCAATGAAAAACATAGTGAAATGTTAACGATAGAATCAAATTGGCAAATGTCTAGCTACTGTCATAGCTCGAGCTTTATTAGAACTTTGTAAGACCCGCCGTGTAGGGGAGAAATGCACTTTAATACTTTATCCACCGCATTAGGATTTACTGCAGGTTTTTTCATACAATATATATTTTTTTTTTTTTGGATCACTACATTGAAAATTAAGGGATATACATAAACAAAATACTCCACTTTGGGAAATTTAATCCGTTAGAGCTAATAAATTAATAAAAGATATTCCACTGTAAAATTAATTGTATACACCGTTCACTTAAAATAAATAGTCAAATCGTTTTCAAAGAATATTCCTGTTAAGTATTGGTAGAATATTCCTTCTCTAAATTGGAGCGGTGTGGTACTTGCGAGAAGGGGGTGCCAGCTCAGGTGTCATCCACGTCACTTGACCATGGCTTAAAATTACGTGGTACGTTGCCAAAAGCTTAACAGTGCGACGTTAATATTAACTAACTCCAAAAATACAGTACAGTATATATAATTATTTTTATACTTAAAAATGCAATATCCGCCTATTCAATTAAAATTACAGCGTTATAATTAATTACTAAACACAAACAAATTTTGAAAACTTGTCCAAATGATGTAGTGTGGAAGAGAAAGTTTATTTACTTTAAGTACCATAACGGATAAAAGCATTTATTGTGAAAAATAGATCAATTTCTTAATTCCAAATGTGCATAATAAAATCATAAAAAAGGCATTCAAATAAAGAGAGATGTATAACAACCTCTCCCTTCAAAACTTAGTTTTATTCTGAAATATAAAAAAAATTAGGGATTATGCTGATCACAGGAATTAATTAGAAGCGAGCGCCATGCGTAGCCAAAACAAAAAGGGTTTCTTTACAAACAAAAATATATATATAGCTGTCGTGGGCTTTTTTGCAGCGCACGCCAGAATTGCTTGAATGGCAGAATTTTTTCCTACCTACTTGACAAATATCGTTATATTTTGGACACTTCACACAATATCTTTATAAATTATAGCCTATGTGTTCTTCTGATGTATAAGCTATATTACTGTAAAGTTTCATTAAAATCCATTCAGTTGTTTTTACGCGAAAGACGGCCAAACATCATCACAAACTTTCACATTTATAATACATATCTAGATTACACAATGTATGACTGTACAGAAACGTATTTTTACTGTTATCTTACGTTATACTGAATGAAGAATTTTTAAAAAAAAAAAAAATTATATTGAAGCATAAAAAAGCGTATTTTTAATGGTGTATAAACAACAAAAAACAAAAAAAAAAAATATATTTACAACAAAAAATTACAGAAATATTCGTTACAGATTCTTAAAATTATCTATTTTAATCCTTCGACTTTATTTATAAAATGCACACGAAACTAACTTCGACATTTTTATTATAACAATTGATGTATAAAAAAAAAAAAGTCGAGTATTCGAACCAGAAACTCTTAATTCCGATATAATTTCTTTGAAATTTGTAGAAAACATATATTACAAGCTCTTCCAACATAAGAAAAAGCCTCGATTTATACAAAAACCTTAAAAGCAAAAATGAAATCCTTGCTTTTGTTACACAATTATTCTTTGAAAGTTCTACAGTGTTGGATTTCCTGATTAAAAAAAAAATTAAAGTAAGTGTCCTTTATAATAATAATTACAAAAAAAATTGCAAAATGCTCTAAAATCTATCTGAAGAATAAATATAATCAGAACGTAGTCTAATAGATAGTTATATTGAAGTAAAAAAAAATGTGTTTGTTCTCTTTTTTTTTTTTCGCCCAGTTATTCGTGAGTCACACTTTTTAGGTATGATAGTACAAAGAAAAAAAGTGTTCGTTTGCGCTCTAAGGCTATTCAACTTTTGAAACTCTGAATACAGAATCAGATGGTTCTTGTAAATGAGCATGAAAGCAGGTTGTAAAATCTTTTATATCGATAAAGAATGCTTGCCCTCTTGATTATTGTTGATGCTTTAGTTTTTGGTCATTGTTGATTATCCTATGCCTTTTTTTTTTTTTTGGTGTAATAAAACCTAGAAGTGCACATCTGCCTTCTTGTAAATATTCCAAGGTTGCTTTCAAGTAGCCGGAAAACTATTCTTCCTCTAGTTGCCGTAATAAATCTTTAGAGAGTGCATTTCCTTTTCAATGAAATTATCGTACATAGGATAAATAGAAACTATATGCCGACCAAGCCGTTCTTCAAGAATGTCCTATTCTACTTGGCGAACGTTATTAGGAGAATGAAAGTAACCCTCTTCGGGGAACTGATATTGTGTTAGATTTTGCGAGATAAGGTAAAAAAGCACCCAATCACTTAGGGCGGTGATCCGCAACCCCGGTCCGCGGATCAAATGGTGCCGGGCTATCTAAAGAACATTAACATTTTGAGGACGGCTGGCCGATATAAAGGCCAAAAGGAACAGACCTTTAAAAGACGGCTCCGGCCGGTGTATCGGCCACGCAATGCTTTCCCCTCTTAACAGCTTTCGAAACAGCATGAGGCCTATTACTGACCTGGAAAATCATTTGCTTGACCGGTTTCTTTTGTATTTAAAAAGGAGGGGAATACAGTTCCCTCTTTCACCCTTATCTAGAAATCCCTCTTTTTTCCCTTATGCTTAAATTCTCACTAGCGGAGAGTGCATAGTTATTTTTTCAAGCGATTTTGTCATCTCGATTACCTAATTATTTCATTTTAAACCAATTTGATTTTTAAAAAAATGCCTAAACGTAAAATGGGACTTACCACTGATGAAATTCAGAAAGTTTTAGCAGATTTAGAAAATTAAATTTTTGATGATTCTGATTCCGATTGTGAGTTAGAAAATGAGGAAGATGATCTGATCTCTTCTCAGCAAAAGTAACACATTGTTAAAAGTTTTGTGTAATAAACGCTCAAAATAGTGTAAATAATTTATGTCTAAAAGTGTAATATTACTTTCTGTGGTATTTATTTTATGTTAAAATAGTAATATTCGCAAGCAATGCCGTTTCTTAAATTATAATGGCGATTCAATGAAAAACATAGTGAAATGTTAACGATAGAATCAAATTGGCAAATGTCTAGCTACTGTCATAGCTCGAGCTTTATTAGAACTTTGTAAGACCCGCCGTGTAGGGAGAAATGCACTTTAATACTTTATCCACCGCATTAGGATTTACTGCAGGTTTTTTCATACAATATATATTTTTTTTGGATCACTACATTGAAAATTAAGGGATATACATAAACAAAATACTCCACTTTGGGAAATTTAATCCGTTAGAGCTAATAAATTAATAAAAGATATTCCACTGTAAAATTAATTGTATACACCGTTCATTTAAAATAAATAGTCAAATCGTTTTCAAAGAATATTCCTGTTAAGTATTGGTAGAATATTCCTTCTCTAAATTGGAGCGGTGTGGTACTTGCGAGAAGGGGGTGCCAGCTCAGGTGTCATCCACGTCACTTGACCATGGCTTAAAAATTACGTGGTACGTTGCCAAAAGCTTAACAGTGCGACGTTAATATTAACTAACTCCAAAAATACAGTACAGTATATATAATTATTTTTATACTTAAAAATGCAATATCCGCCTATTCAATTAAAATTACAGCGTTATAATTAATTACTAAACACAAACAAATTTTGAAAACTTGTCCAAATGATGTAGTGTGGAAGAGAAAGTTTATTTACTTTAAGTACCATAACGGATAAAAGCATTTATTGTGAAAAATAGATCAATTTCTTAATTCCAAATGTGCATAATAAAATCATAAAAAAGGCATTCAAATAAAGAGAGATGTATAACAACCTCTCCCTTCAAAACTTAGTTTTATTCTGAAATATAAAAAAAAATTAGGGATTATGCTGATCACAGGAATTAATTAGAAGCGAGCGCCATGCGTAGCCAAAACAAAAAGGGTTTCTTTACAAACAAAAAATATATATAAGCTGTCGTGGGCTTTTTTGCAGCGCACGCCAGAATTGCTTGGAATGGCAGAATTTTTTCCTACCTACTTGACAAATATCGTTATATTTTGGACACTTCACACAATATCTTTATAAATTATAGCCTATGTGTTCTTCTGATGTATAAGCTATATTACTGTAAAGTTTCATTAAAATCCATTCAGTTGTTTTTACGCGAAAGACGGCCAAACATCATCACAAACTTTCACATTTATAATACATATCTAGATTACACAATGTATGACTGTACAGAAACGTATTTTTACTGTTATCTTACGTTATACTGAATGAAGAATTTTTAAAAAAAAATTATATTGAAGCATAAAAAAAAAAAAAATTTTTAATGGTGTATAAACAACAAAAAACAAAAAAAAAAAATATATTTACAACAAAAAATTACAGAAATATTCGTTACAGATCCTTAAAATTATCTATTTTAATCCTTCGACTTTATTTATAAAATGCACACGAAACTAACTTCGACATTTTTATTATAACAATTGATGTATAAAAAAGTCGAGTATTCGAACCAGAAACTCTTAATTCCGATATAATTTCTTTGAAATTTGTAGAAAACATATATTACAAGCTCTTCAACATAAGAAAAAAGCCTCGATTTATACAAAAACCTTAAAAGCAAAAATGAAATCCTTGCTTTTGTTACACAATTATTCTTTGAAAGTTCTACAGTGTTGGATTTCCTGATTAAAAAATTAAAGTAAGTGTCCTTTATAATAATAATTACAAAAAAAATTGCAAAATGCTCTAAAATCTATCTGAAGAATAAATATAATCAGAACGTAGTCTAATAGATAGTTATATTGAAGTAAAAAAAATGTGTTTGTTCTCTTTTTTTTTTCGCCCAGTTATTCGTGAGTCACACTTTTTAGGTATGATAGTACAAAGAAAAAAAGTGTTCGTTTGCGCTCTAAGGCTATTCAACTTTTGAAACTCTGAATACAGAATCAGATGGTTCTTGTAAATGAGCATGAAAGCAGGTTGTAAAATCTTTTATATCGATAAAGAATGCTTGCCCTCTTGATTATTGTTGATGCTTTAGTTTTTGGTCATTGTTGATTATCCTATGCCTTTTTTTTTTGGTGTAATAAAACCTAGAAGTGCACATCTGCCTTCTTGTAAATATTCCAAGGTTGCTTTCAAGTAGCCGGAAAACTATTCTTCCTCTAGTTGCCGTAATAAATCTTTAGAGAGTGCATTTCCTTTTCAATGAAATTATCGTACATAGGATAAATAGAAACTATATGCCGACCAAGCCGTTCTTCAAGAATGTCCTATTCTACTTGGCGAACGTTATTAGGAGAATGAAAGTAACCCTCTTCGGGGAACTGATATTGTGTTAGATTTTGCGAGATAAGGTAAAAGCACCCAATCACTTAGGGCGGTGATCCGCAACCCCGGTCCGCGGATCAAATGGTGCCGGCTATCTAAAGAACATTAAATAATAGGATAATTATTATGTTATTTTTCCTTTCTCTAATTTGTAAATTGGAACATATTGCAAAATGTGGTGGCTGCTTAGAGGACAAAATATAGGTATCATTTTTTTTTTTTTTAGAAAGAACTCAGTGGGTCAATTTCTAATCATAAGCATTCCTTTGAAAAATTTGCTCTGTAAGACAAGCCCATGGAAGTCGCTAATACTTATTAAACTTGTTCTTAATTTAGCATTAATTAATTAGTTATAAAATACTTTGTGAAGCACTGATACATTAAAAGTATACCGGCTGAAGTACCCGCTATTTGCACGAGTTCATTTATAAGAAAATAAAACTTTATTGATATAATCGCTGAATTTTAAGGAGAGTGTAAAGCCAAGTGCGCAACAATGTTTACAAAAATGTAAAATTATTTTTTTAAATCATTGCTCAAATTATAATTAGTTTTAAGCGAACTGTAATTTTAAGCCTCACAGAATTAGCATTTAGAATTGATGTTGAATAATGAACAATAATATAAAATTCCGATGAGAAATAATTGTATTATTTTTAATACTTAAAGTGAAAAGACTTCAACATGTTTTAAACCTGGAGCAGGCACGCACTCGATACTAATGGTCGAGTGGGGTTATTGAGCCACCCCAATTTTTTTTTTATAATTATTTTCATAGTACACAATAAAAATCGTATTTACAGTGAATAACTTAATTAAGAGAAAATATACTTACCTACTTTCAAGAACACAGAAAATATTTCAGAAAAAAAGTTATCAAAGCGGGAACTCATTCAAAACATGTACCTCAAGATTGTAAAAAACCGATTTGTCACTCCCAAAAAAGAGGGAGATATGTGACAAATATATTTTAGTTCACACGTTAAGACTGCCAAACATTGAGGATAGTGTCAGAGCCATTGGTAACAATTAAACAGTTTTGCCAGAATTACCGATTTCGTGCACTCTGTGCTCGGCGTGACAGCTCCAGAATAAAAGTGTATTTATTACAATATGGATGTTCAAAAAAAATTATGTAAAACGTTTTTCATTATGATTTTTTATATGTTTTGGAATAACTCATAGAAATAAATCTTGGCCAAGTAATCCTTCAAAGAGCTAGCTCTCTGTGCTTTTCCATAAATCATAAAAATATTTTACAAAAAAAAAAATCGCAGCAGAAATAGTTTATTTGCAACTTGCCTAAATGAAAAAACAAATACATAAGAGCAGGGACGTAACTAACCGTAGAAGTAAGTTCGAAGGTCAAACCGCAGCAACTACATTCTGCTGCTTACAGCTGATGACAATAATATAACAGTGATGAATTTTTTATCTTCCTAAAATTGTTTTTCGATTATGGGTCTGGGTTTTGTTTTTTCTCATTTTGGTTTGAAAAGAAACCGTAATAGAAGTAGAAGCTTTAATTTTTTATGATGTAATATCGCAGATATATAAATTATATCGGTGTAAATGTGTATTTTTTATTACGTCAGAAAGTATTTTGTTTTACTTCATTCCAGTAAATAAATTTTTTTAAATCATTTATTTTCGATATGCTCGCGCCCCCCTTGTACGTTTATCGCGTCCCCCCAGGGGGCGCGCTCCACAGTTTGAGAAACACTGCCTTAAACTCACCGAAACTATCTCAGCAGGATTCGAGAAACATAAAACCACAGGGGCCGTTTTTCTCGATATCCAGAAAGCCTTTGATAGGACCTGGATAAACGGCCTCACGTTCAAGCTTATCTCTTATAACTTCCCACCTTCACTCACTCAACTTATACACTCATATATCACTAACAGAACTTTTACAGTACGGATTAACGTCGCATATTCAGATTCCAAACACACATATGCTGGAGTGGTCCAAGGTAGTTTACTTGAACTAATTATTTTTAATTTATACTTAAATGACATCCCATCATACTCACTCACAAATATTAATATGTACGCGGACGATACCGCAATCTCTGCATGCTTCCGAAATTCCAAAACCGTCACTCTCACCCACAACAAACACCTAGCTTTGCTAGAAAATTTTTTCGATAAATGGAAGATCAAAATTGATGTTGAAAAGTCAGCTGCGGTTGCTTTCACATACAAAAGAACACTACCACCACCACCCACAATGTACAATCAAATTATTCCATGGTCTCAGGAAACCAAATATCTTGGAATCATTTTTGATAATAAACTTACCTGGAAAAAATACATCACTTATGATTGCGATAAATTCCGGAAAGTAACGTTTAAAATATACCCCCTATTGAACCGGAATTCACACCTTTATTTAAATTGTAAAGTGCTTCTCTACACAGCCGTTCTACGTTCAATTCTCTCTTACGGATGTCCTGTATGGGGTTATGCTGCTAAGACAAACATTAATATCTTGGGTGTTGCTCAAAATACTTTAATCAGAATGATCGTCGGTGCCTGTAGGTACATGAGAAACGACGAAATTCGCAATGCAATTACAATTCCTTCATTTAAATCGCGTATCCAAAAATTAGCTAAAAACTTCTTTAATTCTCTGAAGAGTTCTGAAAATGTAAATATGCAAAACTTAGAAAACTATACTGCAAGAATCAAGAGGAAACGATCCAGGAGTATACTCCTGGACTCGTATAATCCTCCCTAGCCCTTAATTTATTCCTAATCATCTATTTATATCACTCTTTTAATTTATAATCATGTTTGTCAAGCATTATTTTTAAATCTCTTTATCTTCTCTCACGGCCGAGCTCCCTGAGCGCTCGCCGTACTTAAGTTAAAACTGCAGCAACACCGGAAGCGGTCAATGTGACAGCCTCGCAAGCCACCCGACTGTTTCCTTTTCTACCTCATAAATTTTCGCCCCTACTGGACATCCGTCACTACACCACTCACACTCACTCCCCCTACATGGGCAGCCATTTTTCCTGAGCCATTATCCTCACTTTTCAACAGCCAATAGGAAGACTTGTTCTTCCACTCAGATTCCTCACTGAAAACTTTCCGAGCCGATTCTTATCGGTTCGATTTATATCCCACCGATAAATGACTACTTTCGAAATCTTGGTGCCGCCCTCGACACCATCTTTAATTTTACCAACATGACCATTCTTGTAGGGGACTTTAATGCAAAGCACACCTCCTGGGGCTGTCCTGTTAATGACGCCCGAGGAAACAGATTGTATAGATACGTCGTCAATAGTGGCATTGATGTTATAGCACCCCCTACCCCTACTAGGTTCGGTACTGCTTCAGCTACAATAATTGATTACGCATTAATGAAAAATCTAAACTGACCCTGTACCATTGACTCAATCCCTGAATTAAGTTCTGATCATAACCCAATTAAACTAAATTTCCCAAGAACACCCAGCTTTGAAATTCCCCCTCCCCAACTATATACTAACTGGAAACTCTTTACAAATAATCTTGCAAATAATGACAACTTATACCTACCGCAGGCCAACTCAACCTCAGAGATTGAGTCCCAAGTCAATGATCTTACTTGTGAAATTCTCACTGCGCACGCCAATGCATCGAAACCTATGATCCACACGGAGCCACCATATGTGCAGGGTGAGCTCAAACAACTATTCCGCGAAAGAAACAGAGCCAGGAAATTATGGCAATTTACCAGATTCCCGCAACACAAAACAGAACTAAACAAGATCCAAAATAAAATTAAAAGAAAAGTCGGACTCTACAGACAGCAGCTATGGGAGGAACACCTTACTTCCTTGGATGCTGAAGACGGCTCCCTTTGGGGAACCGCTAGAGCATTCAGGAAAAAGGCCTCTCCGATTTCCGCCCTTAATGGCCCAAACGGCATCGCTCTCAGTAACACAAACAAAACAGAATTAATAGCTCAATCACTCGAGAGTCAATTCCAATTGAATAACATCCAAAATCCACAAAAAGACCAAGTCATATCCAACATTGTCGATGCATACATCACTGATCATACTAACAATACTGACCCTATCCCACCCGCTCTTCCTTCGGAAGTTATTACTTACATTAAAAAGATTAAAGTTAAGAAAAGTCCGGGAAGAGACGGAATTACTAATAAAATGATTAAAAATCTACCCCTTCTAACAGTTTTCAAAATTACTAATATCATTAACAATATGTTCAAACTCCGATACTTTCCGAATGCATGGAAAACTGCAGTTGTAATTCCTATCCTGAAACCTGGGGAAAATCCCAAACTTGCCGAATCCCATCGACCGATTTCTCTACTCCCCATTCTAAGCAAACTGGCAGAGAAAATTATCTCTGCCAGAGAGACTTAATGACTACTTAGAGAATGAAAATATCCTTGTTCCGGAGCAGCACGGGTTCCGTCCTCGTCTCTCCACCACCCACCAACTTCTACGAGTAGTAGAATACATTAAAGATGGAATCGACCGACATCAATATACAGCTGCAGTGTTCCTAGATATTCAGAAAGCTTTTGACAGAGTTTGGCACACTGGCCTTTTCAAATTAATAATGTACAAAATCCCACCCCCACTAATCCTTCTCCTAAAATCCTACATCGGTGACAGATCTTTCACTGTCAAAATAAACAGAACTTTTTCCCAAGATAGACCTGCCAAAACCGGCGTTGCACAAGGGTCCATTTTAGGGCCCGTTCTCTTTAATCTATACGTAAATGATATCCTCAAAACTACTAACACAATGATCTGTATGTATGCAGATGACACCGCCATTTTAAGCAGACACTACAACCCCAATACACTGACACGAAACATAAATGAACACCTTGCTCACCTTGAGATCTGGTTCTCCGTGTGGAAAATAGCTCTAAACACCACGAAAACTGAAGCAGTATTCTTCACTCAAAGACGACCACCCCCTGAAATCACGCTTCAAAACCAAAAAATTCCCTGGTTTCAACACACCAAATACCTTGGTGTTATAATTGATAAAAATCTCACGTTCAGACAACACATTACATACGTTAGAAATAAATTTAAAAATGTTTCGCGTCAACTTTACTCCCTAATTTGTAAAAAGTCTAAATTGAATAGACATAATAAAATGCTTATCTACACCCTGATTTTAAAACCCCTTTTAACTTATGCATCTCCAATCTGGGCACATGCAGCAAGATCCAACATCAATCTCATTGAAATTTCCCAAAACATTATTCTACGCCAAATCCTCGATGCACATTGGTACATGAGGAACGCTGACATTCGATCAGCGCTAAATATTCCGACCATCAGACAAACTATCAGAAAACTAGCAGTTAATTTCTTCAGTAATATCGAGGGGCATGAAAACCCATCTATTCAAGGGATCTCCACATATCCAACATATCCCTTCATCCGTAGACCAAGAGACATCTTGGTTGATCCTGATTTTAATTAATTTTAATTAATTTTTATTTATTTTTACCCTCTTTTAATTTTCTCTTCATTTTTCATTTTCTCGAATTTTTGCTGCGATCCAACTCTGTTGAATCGCAGACTGTTCTGATTGGCTGCTATCTCTCGTATAGTCCTTATACCCCATTAACTGAACTCCTGGTTCGGCAAATAAAATTGCTCTCTTTTATCCCACAGCCCATATCCCCACCTCCAGAAATCTTTTCCCGCACTTTCTGATCTCGGTTCTTGCTGCAACCCGATTGGCCACCGTAACTCCGCCCACTTAATGGACGCTTCGAATAATGATTTCTCGGCTCTTAAAAGAGCCTTTTTATTTCCATATATTTTTTCTTTTAAATGTTTCTCACATTAAATTTTTATATATCCTAATTATCACTATATTAGTTATTAATTTTAACTAAATACTTTTCTAAAAAGGGCAATGGTAAATTTTGTACAGTCATCTTTATTCCAGGATAGGAGGTTAGAGTCCGACGGGACTATGCACTCCGAAAACCACCCTAACGAACGAGATGTCAAGATCCATGCCTCGAAGCTCCGCCTACTGGCCTGCCGCCGCTCGTCCTATTGCAATGATCTACTACCAAACATGAAAACTCAACGATCAGCCATGTCATTAAAGAGACTTTTGTCAGATAAGGGATTAAGGATTCTTCGAACCCAGGTGCCCGAATAAATTCCCGCAGAATGTTAATAATACATCAGGCAGAAGACAAGATAAGCCACACCTCCCGGACCAGTCCTCTCCACCAATAGTCACGAAGTATCTCGCAGGAAGAAAAACTCCACTATCGTCGCTTCCCAATCAAAGACTCTCAAATATGGGATGGAGGGCTGATTTCAGCCCATATGCCCAAAGACACATCGGAAAACAATGTTAATAATTTTTTATCCTCCATATTTTTTAAATCCCCCCAATACCTGTGTTTTTAAGATTCATTTATCTTTAATATTCAATTTATTTCTATCTTTCTAGTACAGAATTATTAACTATATACATAGCGGTAACTAAGAATGCAAAAATATTTAGGAAAAAAAATTTCTTCTTGATATTTGAGGACTCACATCTATAATGTTTTTCAGAGTGTTGTAATGAAATTACATGTCAGTAAAAAGGTAGATAAAAATCAAAAGTACTAAACAAGAAGTTTGTTTCATTATCTGCATTTTATAAAAAAGACACAGCTAAATTACAAGAAAAAAGAAGCACAGAAATTGCTTACCGTGGTATATTCTACATTTTCATCATTTGAATGTAACCAGTGAGGAGAGTTTAGAGTGCAAATGATGTACCATTTAATTATGACAGAGATATAATCAGGTTATAGAAGAATTCAACTCCTCTTAACATTAATGGGATTCCAAAGGGGAAAATTTGTCAGTGTATCTAGGGATTGATATTCTTATCATGTTTCTATATATCGATTGATTACTTCGCTTGGAAGACGAAATAAAGTTATAGACTTAGAGAAAACGTTAACATGTTGTGATATTCCCCCCTGGGAGAATATCTCTCGGAGTATCAGTGTAAGCTAGAGATGTAGGATTAATGGAAGAACTAGAGGCATACATAATCTTAATGTATCTTTATTAAGATTTTCAACTTAAACTTCTAACAAATTAAATCATAATAATTAATGTGAGATAATATACGATGGCAAAATACACAACACACTATATATAGAGATAATAACGACTTAACCTAACTCGGACCACTATCAATAGCTGAATCGCCTAAACTCAATTATAATACAATCACTGATTCTAATATTAAATATTCAATCCTACCTTGTTGCAGTCTGGAGAATCAATCACTAATATCCTAAAGGCAATCTTGTATTTACTTGATTGCACTGGTAAGCACCTTGCTTCTCTATATCTTTATCATTTAAAACTTCTAATCACCGCCACGTAACCTTATCCAAACTTGAACCACGAACTATCCTAAAATTCTTCTACTTGCCATCAACTGCCACAAATTGCCATCTCGCCTGCTCTAAGTTCCAATATTTAAAAGCTTATTAATTTGCCTCTTTCATTCACACTTCACTTCTTGGATTTGGTTGGAAAAGAGTTGCCATTAATTCTGGCCCAAAGAGCCTAAAGGACATGTTAAAGAAAAGATGCGTGAGCTCGTCACAATGTCATCCAGAAAACGATATTACATAATGGTATGCGATCAATGTTAAGAAACAGAAGTTGGAGAAAACTTACCCATAAGTGTTGTTTTGAAGTTTTCGATAAAATATGTCAGGAGATTCAATCACTTTAAAGATAAACTAATAAAGATACACAGCATCAGTTTCTTGAAAAGGAAACTGAAAGACTAAGCTTACGAATTAGAAGAAAAATAATCTCAGAATATACAAAACGAAATGGCACAATGCAAAGTAACAGCCAAAAAAGCATACTAATTTAATATTATACTATTACTGAAAATAATACAGGGTGTATATCAGTACAACAGTTACAAACTTTTAGGACAAGAAGAGTACACCTGTCGCAGCAGTGGCGATACAATACACACGAAAAGCAGGTCAAAAATAAGAGGAGAAAATATGCTTATTAACCTTAGAGCAGCAAAAATTGAGAAAAAAGTACATTAAAGGGACAATACGGGTGCATGTTGGGGTAACAGGGTTGCACGTATTTAGTATGCAGGATCTGACACAGAGTCTTATTGGAAATCCCGACATGATTGGTGTTTGGCCAATATATTGGTACTAGTATTGTTCTTTAACAGTTTCAGCAGTCTCAACATGGTTTAGTGTTCTTGTTTTTCTCTCACATTCCATTGTGTTCCCGATGAAGGATCGGCTGTCGAACAATTTTGGTGCAAGCGGACAAAGAAGGTGTGGCTAGGAATTGGCCTCTTGGGGTAACGTTGGGGGGTACAATTGCTATGTGGTTCATCCATTGCAATCAGCGACACCGTATGCCAGATGCATATCAGCAAGCTGAACGTTCGTGAAACGTTTCATCCTACTACACTTTGTCCACAGGCGGAATGAAGTTTCATAGTGAGAGCGTCAGCAAAAACCTCTTGTGCGCATGCACCATCATCTTATGTTTCGGTTTATGTAGCACCTCTATCACATACACAATCCAAAGACTTTCCAGAATTTTTGCAATACTAAGAATAATAATCATGTTTTCTCCTCTTATTCGCACCTTGCCCTTCTAGTGTGTTGTGCCGTCACTACCACGATAGAAGAGCATCGCCGACCATGGATTCCTATTTGATTTCTCATCGTCTAGATATATGTCGTGAAAGTTTGTAACCGCTATACTGAAACACTCTGTATGAGAAAAATAATAAAAGAGCAAAAATAAGTGTACGATGTTTCGCAAGTGAAAAGTTCAAATGTTGCTAAAGTCTCAACAGAGATAGGACTAAGAATTTCAAATTAAGATTTTCTTTAAAAAAGCAAGCATTTCAAAACAAATAAAACGAAAACTAATTAAAATCCTTGCTCCAATTCCTTATTCTATTTTTTACTATCAATATTGGAACAGATTAATCAAAAAAGATTAAATTCAGCTGCATTTTTTATTCAATCTGGTTGCAAACAGCTTCAAGTAATGATAAAATTATTTACTCTGCATAAGATGGTAAATATTTTTCTCGTCTCTGGAATAAAGTTCGCCCCAATTTCTCGGAAAAAGAATTCTTATTTCAAACAAACAAGAAAAGAGTTTATGGAAAAATAAACATTCAAGAAAATAAGTAGATATTTAATCCTGTTTTCTGTTAGTAAAAATAAAACAAAACAAGAAAAGAAAATTTGCATATAGAATATTATTTAAAGAAACTTTAAGAGCCGAGGGCTAGAGTCTCAATCTTGTCAATACACAAAACATAAATAAAGTTTTTAAAGAGCTTTCGGAAGTTGAAGACACTTTGAGAAAGATTTACAAATATTTTTTCTATTCTAAATGTCAATTTAAATTATTTTAATCTATGAAGGAAGAGAAAAATTATGTTTCGAATATAACTCTTGGGAAAAAAACTTAAAAGATCAGTCTTTATTTAGTATAATTAGTACAGAGAGAGATATAATGTTAAAACAAAAGAAATCCTTTTTTCTATAAGCATCTATGACCTAAAAATTAAGAAATAAACTAGATATTTTTGAAACATTTATATAAATATTTTTATTATAAAAAAATTCTTATACGAATCTTCTTATAGTGTTTGGTAAAATGACATCGATAGCTTATCATAATCTTATAATCGATATTTTGTTTTAAAAAGGAGATCTGTAAACATTTTACTGTTGCCAACAGAAAGACATCTATTATTTTCTGCAAACGATTTTTTAGAGTAGTAGTTTGAATACTGAAGAGAGTTGACATTGCTGTTAGAATAATTTTACTACGGGAACGATGAATCATAGAATTATCCTAATGCAATAAATAAAACTGACGATTATCGTTATATTTTATTATATTTCCTTATTCCAAGGAACATGTTGTTCTATTCCAAACACACATATAGACATTGTAAAAGTTTCTTCATTCTTTTTATTAACAAACCGATACATAAAACGAATACTAGAAGAACAACATAAAATCAGATAATAACGTTGCCTACAGAAATTTATTGAATAAAAATAAATAGGTACAAAGGTTATCATTGCCACAGTATCAAGCGAAATAATTAATTACATAATTTTTAAATGATTGAATTTGCCAATCGGATAGGGAAGATGTGCTCTGTCAATGATCTTTGACACAAGTTGCCATAGTTATCAAATAATGTAAATTGGCGATAGAAGAAAAAAAAATTCAACCGAGAAGAAATTTCTAAAAGAAAAAAATTGTCGACAGTATACTTAAGCATTGTATGGTAGAATAATTACAATTTTGAAAAGAGTTTTCTGGTTTATAATTTTTAAAATTCAAATGCGTCATTTGATAGGATTTTTTCTTCGGATTAATAAATTCTTTATTTCCCAGCGATACAAAGTACTTTTTCGAAATGTATGCAATATCAAGTTATACCTGCAATAAAAAGTAAAAATCTTTTTTTTATGTAACATGCTTTCGTAAGCAATCGAGGACAGAAATTAAACCAGTGTTTCTCAAGTTATCCCAATTATCAGTCATATTTTTCATCGCATTCCTCCCACTTATAATATCAATGTATTAAATACAATAATAATGTACTTTGATGCTCTAAAATTACGATACGAATTTAATTATAAATTGTACAGGTTATAAAGATAAGTATTAAATTTTATATATAATAACCCCATGTAGGTCAGTAGTAATTACTTATCTTTAATTTAGTATTGATAAATGAATTATAAAATACTTTCTGTAGTACTTTTATAAGTTTGTTATATCATTGAGCATATGTATTTTATTATTTCTCTGTCAGAATGTGTATTTTGTTTTGCTTCCTTTCAGTAAATCGATAACTATTTGAAATATTTTGTTTTTGACTTTTTGATATGCTCGCCCCCTCCATGTAGAGTTATCACGTCCCCCCTGAGTGTGCCCCACAGTTTGAGAAACGCTGAATTGAACTGTAGGAAAGATAATTAAAATACATCCTGTAGCTTGTAGGATATATTACAACTCAGTTGACAGTTAACTTTGTCAGTAACAAGCCAATTGGATTTAAATTTAAATTTTGATTTCATGGTAGTCAAAGAGTATTCATTCTCAAAATATAGTCTCTCACCGAACAGAAAGCTTAAATTAGTTCTCAAATGCTACGTTGTAGATCATTTTACCCAATAATATCTGTGTGCATCTCCCAAGCTTTCTTCAGAAAACTAATTCTGTATAATTTAAGCGAATTTTTATCTATTAATGCATAACATTCGATGGTCGCCCAGCTAGTATGGTGGCTATGACCCTCGGCTTGTAACCGAGTGAGCTTGGGTTCGAATCCCGAGTAGGACATGGCTGTATCTTCTTCGGGAAAGAAGTCGGTCTTTTGCCTGAAATGGATTCCCGTCTCGAAAGGAACAGCAGCGCACCTCTTCTTGTTATATGCTGGGATCATCGTTTGTAATAAAATCTGTATTCTTCTGTGGTTGTGTTATATATTTCGGTTTATCTATTTCACGTCTTTCATACGTATCCCAGTAATAAACACATGACAAGAAAACAACATTCGATTAAAATGCTTAAACTAGGTAAAATTCCTAAATATTCGTTGCTTCAAAATGCGTACTTCTTAGTAAATTTTTTGTCAACACATGTACTTAAAAAAAATTAATGTTTCTGTTACTGCTCTCTTTCACTTATCACATGAGGAAATCATCGTGTATAGTGATAAGAATAATAAATATGAAGATATATGTAACATTATAAAAAGTAATAAAATTCTTCCAAATGCATATTATTTATTGGTATTTTAATAAAGTATATGCTATTCACATTACACTGTAATTTAATTTTACAGCCGAAGTATTTCAGTAGAATATATTTTCTTATTCTTTGTTGTTTTATGTATGCTCATTTTAAAATTAAAATTAAAATAATAAATTTAAAAGGATTCTAAAATTGAAAATATTACGCAAAAAAAGGTATATTTTCTAAAAAGTCTTCAATTAATGACCTGTGCATCGACAAAAATTTAAAACTTTACCCCGTGTATTGCAACAATTCAAGCCATTTTTAATATAATTTATGTATCTTCTGAGAGATTTTTACTTTCCTGTTAAAAAAAGGGGTTTTTTTTCCCAATAACTCCTCCAAGCTATATCATTTCCTACATTTTCTCTGAGTTGATATAAAAACTATTCTAGAGCTCCTTTAATAAAAGTTCTTTCTGGTGTTATTGAACTTTAAATCATTTGCATTAAATTTTTTTAAAGAAAACCAGGAGAATACCTCTTGTATATACCTCTATTATACACTGCTCAAAATAATTAAAGGATATTGCGGTTTTAGGTGGATCTTGTGGCTGGGAAACTTTTTAGCTGATTGATACATGGTCGACAGACGTAGTAGGTTATATGAGAATGAATTACACATGTTTGGCAGAAAAAAATGCATTTTATTGCGCATTTGTGTAGAAAAGGAAAAAAACACAATTTGTGCATATGAGAAAAAAAGAATAAGAAAAGGTGTTTTCTTCAAAGGAAATCTTTTTCAGTAGAGGGTATGGTTTCCACGAACGGCCAGGAACGTTTAGCACCTTTGAGGCATGGAATCAATGAGGCTATTAATCACGAGTTGGGGTATTCTGTCCCACTCTTCCAGAAGAGCTCTTTCCAGTTCTTGGAGAGTTTGTGGGGGTATTTGGCGGCCAGCAACTCGTCTTCCTAGAGCGTCCCAAACGTGCTCTATTGGATTCATGTCTGGAGAACACGCTGGCCATTCCATTCGTACGATTCCTTCCACGAAAAGGAAATCCTCCACCAGGTTAGCACGATGTGACCTGCAGTTATCGTCCATTAAAATGAAGTCATCTCCGATTGCTGCAGCGTAAGGGACTACAATAGGTCTGATGATCTCATCCCTATATCGGCGAGCAGTCAGAGGTCCAACTCGAATGATGTAGAGGTCTGTGCACCCGTCAATGGAGATGCCACCATACACCAATACTCCCCCACGCCAAATCTAACACTTTCGTGCATGAACGCAGGATTATTCCTACTGCCACGGTCCCTCCAGATGAAAATACGCCTATTATCCGGATGAACAGAAAAACGGGACTCGTCAGAAAAAAGAACATTGCTCCATTCATTTCTCCTCCAGTTCACATGCTCTGTTGGCCACTCCCTGTGGTCGCAACGATGCCTTGATGTTAGTCTACCACATACCATCGGTCGGCGAGCATGCAGACCTACACCATGGAGCCGGTTTCGTACAGTCTGAGTTGAAACCACATGGTGCCAGTAGCCGAGCGAAGGTGTTGTTGGAGAAGAGTAGCGTTCATATTTCGGTCTCTCCGAGCCGTTAACACTAAATAACGATCTTCATTGGACGTTGTTGCCCGTCTACGACCTTGTCCTGGTCTTCGGCCTGCACTTCCAGTCTTCAAAAAACGGTTCCAGATCCTGGAAATCACGTTTGTGACACTCCAATGGCTTGCGCTACTTCGGCTTGAGTTTGGCCCCCTTCTAACCTACCAACAACTATCCAAGCTTTTGAATCAGTTAAATGACTTCGCTGAGACATCGTACTCATCGAAACAAAGCAGTCACTGAATGCCGATCATCCTTGTCTTCACTTCAGTTGAAAGTCAAATTTCATTCGCTGCCGCTGTAACGACGTTTTTGACGTCGAACTCAAAATTAGCATACTCCACAGTTTGAAAATCACATAAATTTGCATTTGTGATTCTCTTCTTCCATTTTCGGCAAAAAAAATTTCGCTTATATCTTTATTTTGTATAAAACTTACAATATCCTTTAATTGTTTTGAGCAGTGTATAAAGTTCTATATTCATAAATTTGTAAATATTCAAACAAAATTATATTTTGTAGTTTAACAGAAAAACATTAAATTTTGAAACGATTGTCATTTTAATTTTTTCATAATAAAGCAAATATTAATCTCCGTTATCCCACTTATACCACAAGGAGGACTAAATTTTTGACAATGTTGAGCTGTTTTTTCCCGTAAATCCAGTGGCGTAATGGAGAATATTAGGGCTCTCCTGAAAAGTCATGTTTTGATCCCCAAGCCAGATCTTACAAAGGATAGTGTACTTGGCGCCAGTCAGTATTTGGACCCCTTAGATTCCTGGCCCCGCCTTTTGTGTTGCGAGGGTGTACATTACGCCACTGCAATAATACCATGCTATATGAAAATGTATCTCCAGAAAATTCCTTTTTCTCAAACATACATGTGTAACATGTGCAAGAACAAAATAAAATCTCGAAATATATTACATTATTAGACAAAGTTGATTTTAATTAAAATATATTACATTAAAAATTTATAAATAACAGAGAGTATATGAATTGACGCTTTTAATGAAATGAAGAAAAAATTGAGGAGGGAATTAATTTTTGTTACCGTTCACTTTATTTATGGATTTTAACACTAAAAGATATTTTTAAAACTCTTTATCTAACTAAATTAAAATTTTTGATCGGTTTTTTTACCTATCTATTGGCATTTTATTTTAAATTAGATAAACTTTTTAAAATTTACTGAGGCAGTGTTTCTCAAACTGTCGGGCATGTCCCTATAGGAAAGGGGGTGATAACACTATGAGGGGAGGGGAGCATATTGAAAAGTCGAAAACAAAAGATTACTAAAAAGAATTATTAATTTTCCGAAAGTAAACAAACATAATACATTCTAGCATAATAAAAAATAAAAGGCACATTTACACTGATATAATACACTTATAAATAAACCATTACTGCGTAATGTATTTTATAATTAATTCAACAATTCTAAGTTAAGAGCAAGTTTATTAATTACCAGTGACCCCATGGGCTTTTCATATAAAAAATTATATCTAAATATTAACGCTTATCTTGATAATGTGTACGGTTTATAATTAATCCCAAAATGGCGATTAAAAATTACACAATTCAGTCCCCATTGTCAACGATTTACACGTACGCAAGCGTATGTGGTGTATTGTGTGGAGGTAGAAGAGTAATAAATTAGCAAATCCTCTGAAATAAGTAAATTCTTCGCTATTTTATTGCTTTCCAAAGTCTTCGGAATAGTTGTATGAATAGCAATGAGTTCACAAAAAAGATTGTACTTTGAAAGACTTATATTTCCGGGGCAATTAATGCACTGGCTGAACCAGACCTTTACATAAGCCGGCGGTACTTAATCGCACCGTAGGTTTAACGTCGAATTCAATACATTGTTATTGTTTGGTCGGGGGCGCGTTGAAAATTGTGATCGAATATTGGGTCGCAAATATCGAAAGTTTGGGAAGCACTGCATTAAGGTTTATTTTTAAAAGCTATAACAAATAACTGAAAATTGAGGCAAATAAATCATAATTTAGTCTATCACTTTTACCAGGAGATTTCATTTTCCTTTACTTTTTATTTGGCTTATTCTTGGCATTTTTGAAAGCTAAGCAAATTTTGATGTTTCATTTAATTTCCCTTGCTTTTATTTGTTTTGCTTCGTTAATTATTTTTTCTCTTTACTTTAAAAAAGGGCGCAACTTTGAATCCGCGGATTTCACTTCAGGTATTTTATTTCAAATCCGTAATGTTTTTTTTCGCGCTATTACCTTAATGGATGGAGTTCTCGTAATAATTGTGTTTAAGTATTTTTTAATTTGCAGTTGTTATAATATAGAACTACTTTGTTAATTGAATTATCCCAAATAATAATTATATTACTAATAACACTCATTAGCAAAACTAGTACTTCAGCTAGTCATTAAAATTGATTTCTTAAGCACATTTATTTGTAAAGAGTGTTGCTTTTAACGAATGAAATCAATAAGTTGTGTTGTGGTGTTCTTGATAGCAGTTATATCTGGAATTAATATAGTTTTTAAAGTAAAGAGATAGAAATACAAGATAGAATATGTAACCTAAAAAAGTAAAGGGGTAAAAATAAACAGAGCTCTCCAGACATCTGTCAAGTCCTTTCAGCGTCTAAATGCATATCGAGAACATTTTTAAAAATATTTTTGTATAATTTCAAAGTAACGTAAGTTATCCATTAACTCATGCATTTTTAATAAAATATTTAAACTCAACAAAAAATAAATTCAACAGTTTCCTTACGAACTCGGATATCCTATTTCTTCGAACGAAACTTGTGCGATGGTTTCACATGTTTTTTGAGATATTAAACTTCAAAAATCACCCATCCTATTAGTTCTATTTTTATATTTGTAGAAGAAACGGGAAACCTGAATATTGCAAAGAATTGGCAAAGAAAAATATGCCTTAGAATTTTTCCCAAGTATTCCATGTGCCACATATTATCTATTTTTAGTAAAATATATTCACTGATTACTTCAATAAAGGCAATAATCTTTTTTAAATAACTAATTGTTATCTCACAGCTATGAAAACGAAGTGTCTTCGAATATTGTTTGTTAAAATATGGTGCTAAATCATACTACATTAAGTCTCAGGGCTATATTTAAAAAAAACAATAAATACATTTATGTAATTTTTTTTCTGTGGTTCCCCACAGTTGTTATTATTTTTATTTAAAATAACGGAGACTGTGATATGTACAGAAAAAAAAATATTTTATTATCATTAAGTTCCCCCAGCACAACAAAAGGACACAAAACATTCTTAAAACACTAATTTTTGGAGATATCACAGCAGAAAAGTAAAACCCAATCAGGATAAACTTGTGCTCGCCAGCAATCTTACTCGGACTTCTTTTTGGGAAGAAAAAGATTTTCTTCCCGAAGAACAAGGAGCGCCATCTGGTGGTCATTTAATAGTAAAGGCAATATAACAGTAAGTATACAGTGTTATATGTTTTGAATTTTTCTTTATTTTGTGAATTAAACGGATAAAAAGTAAAAGTATTTTCACATATAAATAAGCTGGTTTGATGTCTCGATTGAATAAAACTGTAATTTAACGGCTTCTCATTTGCTGGAGTTTCATAAAATACATGCATTGCTTCAAGTTGAAAAATATACACATATACAACGCATGCTTCCACACATTGCACAAATTCACGCAAAAGTATTTTGTACTATTGAATAAAATACGACATTTGTGGTATTATTTCATGGCTAAGAGATGAATGCACATATCTCAGAGATTTCAGAGATATTTATAATGAAATGATAATACAGAGTCTTTGCGCAACCCATTTTTACGTTTCCCATAAAAAACATACTCCTCTCAAAAGATCTGTTTAGCAGTTACAGTATCATTTTAGGCTCAGTGTTCGTACATTAGCATTACAGAGATGTTATGAGAAAATGGTGTTCCGGAAACTTTTTTTACGGATTTTTAAGTAGTTGCCCCTATTTTTCCTGAATAATGGATTCCTTTTAGCGCTCCTGAATAAATTTCCCTACAAAATATCTTACATACTTCCCTTTCAATAGATGTTGTGTTACTTTTCGGCACAATATGAAAAAATCTACCCTGACTTCGTTGCAAAGTGATCGTTAAATCGAGCCAGAAAATGGATTTTTTTGTCCTCTTAATAAGCCGTTTTACCGTAGCGTTGTATGATTGCTTTCGGTTATGAAAAATTGCCTTACACTGTCCCTTGTTTGTGAGGAAAGTATCCCAAAACTTTTGATCAAGTAAACAGACAATTGTTCCTTCCGTCTCTTGCATTGTTTATTGTACTAGTAATCTCTAACAGATGTAATTAATCTTAACCATTGCGTACTGAGCTGTGAGATATAAGAGAAGAGATAGATTTAAAGTTATTTAATTTGTGACTAACTATTCAATGAATAGAGACAGGCTGGCATGTAATCGCTATTTTATTGCAACTCATTGCACTATTCTCTAATATGAAGGAGGACTGGCATTAAAAATAGTTTCAATTGGGTTATCAATCTGTTTGTTGTAAAGTAGAATAAGAGAAAAAAATATCAGTTTTTATTCATTTCATTCATATTCATTTTTGTTTCATCAAAATAAATCATCATATTTTAAAGAGGGCATGAACTCCTGGGTGTCATTTTCTGTGTTCTAGCCATAGTACCATTGGGTAGAGAGGCTGTGGTAGTGTAGAGGGGAGAGTGCAAGTTAAATTTGTGGACGCTCAAAGTCCTTCCGTTAGTGCAGCAATACTCAACCTACGGCCCGCGGGCCACATGTGGCCCACGGAGCCTTTTTAAGTGGCTCGGCCATGACCCAATGCTCTGAGAAATTTACTTATTTAAGAGCACTATTAAATATTTCATGGAAATTTTTTTGTCAAAAAATCAAAAAAATTTATTTTGCTTTTTACTGTTCAGTGTTGTACGGGTACGAATAGATATTCTTTTTCTATTTGGAACGGTTGCGGTTAGCAATAACTGAAAACAGTAGAGTAGTAAAAATTATATGAGAGGAACTAACTTTTAACTATCGTTCATATCTTGCAACAGAAAAATATTCGAATAAAACATATCGTTTAAAGACGTTTGAGAGATGCTATTTTGTAGTGAAAAACAAACATGGATCAGTAATTGTTTGATTTGTCATGAAAGTGCTATATTTTAAAATATCAATAAACAAGAAACACACGCATTCAATGACACTTTTCCTCTAAGATATCTTTCAAGAGGTGATAAATAGGCTTGTGCTTGAATAATCTTTGAAACAACAACAATCTTTATTGTCAGTGGTAATATCACAGCGGTAACAAAGGCATCCTATAAAGATTGTTATATTATTGGCCATCACATCAAACCGTTTACTCATACACAAATTGTGGAGGAATGTTCCTTAAATACTTCTAATTTAGTGCTGGTGACAAAAACAAAAATATATAATTAAAAAAAGCAAAACAGGAATTTAAATATTTTAATCAATTTTCCACATTCTAAATTTCTAATGTTATCTTGGTCTTAATGCATTTCTCCATCCCCCTCCCCCTTTCTCCCATTTATCCTCATGTTGCGGCCCGCATGAAATAAATAACATACGTATGTGGCCCGCATGAAACAGCTTACAAACGTATGCGGCCTAGCAGAAAAAAAGGTTGAGTACCCCTGCGTTAGTGTGAAAGTTTTGAGAAGGGTACCAGCTGAGGTATCGTCCCAGTCCCTTGAGCTCCATCGTCAATAGCCTTCTGTTGCTTTATAATACGAGGTTCACAAACACTTACTCATAAAGTTTAAGGTATCCGGCTACGTTCGCAACCGTGATTTTAAAAAAACGCATAAATGGATAACTTTCATGATATTTAGTGTCATTCAGATTAGAATAAATGCATAAAATTGTTTTAAGGAGATTTTGACAAAAAATTAGTTAAATATAATATTTTGGCAAAAAATTAACTTAGAATAATCTTTTTTCCAAATCTTCTCCTTTTGTGAAAAATGCTTCTATTAGAATAATATTTTGCCTGTATTTAGTTCAGACCTCAGTTCAGAGGCCCAACTAGAATTTTTGCAAAATTCACATTATTTTTAGATTTACCACCAATTGAAATAATTATGGGCGTTTTGTTCTTTAAATTGATCCCCTCTCTGTTGTCATAAAATATGAATAAACCCACTTCTAAGTTATGTATTTCAAAAATTCTAGTTGAGCCTCTGTAGAGAGGTCTGAGCTATAAACAGACAAATTATTATTATAATAGATGCATTTTTCACAAAAGAAGAACATTTGGAAAAAAAGATTATTCTAAGTTATTTTTTGCCAAATTATTATATTAAAACAATATTTTTGTCAAAATATCCTTAAAACAATTTTATGCATAAATTCTAATCTAAGTAACACTAAATATCATGCAAATTATCCATTTATTCGCTTTGCAAAATCACGGTTCCGAACGTAGATGATACCTTTCATCATGGATATGCGAGTTGAATTGCATTCTCCTTAACTTGCAGAGACCTACCTGTTTTAAAAATAGATTAAAATTTTATGTATTTGTGAGTACTAAATATTGTATATTACATTTAAGAAGCAGGAATAATATAAATACTTTTGGATAGTACCATACAGATTACATTAGATTATATGTATGCGTTTCATAGCATCGGATCTAAAGGTACGTTCTACACGGACAAACTTCGAAATTTTTTACATTGTATTTATTTTATATTAATCAATTTAATCACCTTCTGAATGTTTGGAAATCTGTATAAAAAGTGTTATATGATACTGTATTGTACTACCTAGTATAACTGTCCCATTCTCATTAATTTTATTTAAGATAGAAAAAAGCGGGATAGCGTTAAAACTAATAAGCATAATAGTTTTATGCGTGTTATAAAGGAGAGCAAGAGAGAGAAAATATGTAAACTTTAACATTATTTTTTTCTAAATTTCAATTATACCAAACTTAATTCCAGTTGTAAAGAAAAACTCTCGAAATTTTGATAAAAAACATTAGTGCACCGTATATATACGTACAAAAAATATCGTGAAAGGAAAAAAGACTAGCAGGAGAACTGATAAATAAATGTACTACAGAATTTCTTTTCGGTAGTGGAAGCTGTTCGTGATAAAAAATGATAATGTAGAGCGGAAGTAGGCCGTAAAAATAGCAGTAAATATTTGTGTGAAGGTCGAAGATATTTTCAATGTCATCATAATCTTCAAATCAAACGTGAATCTTGAGGTAATATCAATACTTTTAATACATAAATTGTTACTTAAAAAAAGAATATTTCCTATATTGATTATAAGAATATAGATGTTTTTCATGAGGTTTTGAGATTGCAAAAATATATTAGTTTTCGTATTATCTGTTTTTGAAAAGTTCTGATCAAACTTGATGCGATATATAGTAAAAAATATATATAATTTTCAACATTACAACTCATTTGTATGTATTCTTTGCAATTAAAAATGTAATGTATAAAGTACAATTAACTTTTAGTAGTATACTTACAGGAAACCACTTTTATAAACCAATAAACATTCAAATTTGAAAACACTCTTTACATTGAGAGTTTAAGAACTTTTTAATATAAACATAGAATTTAATTCGTACTTCCAAAATAGCGTTCCGCAATTATTATAAATCATACACTTGATGAAGTGTTAGATATTTTGTTAATTCAACAAATATAAAACAACAATGTTTATATATATATATATATATATATATATATATATATATATATATATATATATATATATATATATACAGAGGTGGCCAAAATTGTGGACACTTATGGAAATTTTTATGTTTTTTAAATTTGTACGTTTACATAAAATGTTAAGTTTCACAAAATGCTAAGTTGTATACATTTTTTAAAAGAATTTAATACTGAATTCAATACAAAAAACACAAAATTCAAGTATTTACAACTCAAAACAATTTAAGCAACGACACTTATCGATACACATTAGAAACTGATAGTAGTAGTAAGATATCAGTACTAGATAGGAAAAAAAGCCGTTATTTTTACTACAGCTACACATCGATGTTTCATTGATCTAACGATAGTTTTAAACTCTTTCCTCATTATTACATGATGCCAGGTAACAATTATGGCTTCAATTCCCTTTTATTTGATGGGTGTTTCATTCGCAGAAGAGTTTTCAAACGGTGCTACAAGTTTTTGATAGGATTGAGGTCAGCACTGCTTCCTGGGCAGAAAAATAAAAATATTTAATCAAGAAGAAATGACATAAAATGAAAGAGTAGATTTGACATTTTGAAAGAGATTTAAATTATTGTATTCAGCGTAGAAAGACAAAAAAGTCGTCTTTCCTATGCTGGAATTGCAAGACAGTTGAGTGGTTCAGTGACTATATCTGGAGCCCGAAAGTTTTTCTTACGATGTCAGGAGACAAATTCAATAAAACCCAAAGCAGGAAAAGACCGAAAGAAGTGCACAACATCATTTGATGACAGAAGAATAAAAAGACTATGTCTCCGAGATAGAAAAAGTCATGAACGGCCATCAAAAGTGATCTGAGAGATGCACATATGCTTCTGTCAGTTCAAAGACAACCAGGAGAAGATTAACAGATGGTAGACTACGAGGCAGAATTTCACGAAAAACACCTTGTTTCAATTTACAGCAGGGTATTAAAAAAAAGACTAAGGTGGACTGCGGAACACATTCAATGGCCATATGATTAGTGCTCGTAAATTATATGGAGTGATGAAATTAAGATATCGTTATTCGGCAATGATGGATGAAAATATATTAGACACAGAATAGAAGAGCTGCATCTTGACTACATTTAGGCAACTATGAAGAACCCACTTAGTTTTACAATTTGGTCGTGCATGCCAGTAAGAAAGTACTGTTTACCTTTATGTCATCGATGGGACTCTAAATGTCAGTTAATACCTTGACACTATTACAGAGCTTAAACATCTACCTTCTATTACAGGGATCACTTTCCCAGCAACATTTTTTTCAGCAGATTCCGTTCTTCGTCAAATAGCAAAATTATCGAAAGTGTGGCTATGTACAAAGAACATTGAATTATTATCCTGGCCAGGAAACAGTCCTGACATCAACCCTATCGAAAAGTTGTGGCACCGTTTCAAAGCTCTTGTCCGGATGGGACACCCATAAATTAAAAGAGAAGTAATCAAAGCTATAACGTTTCCTGGCATCATGCAATAACAAAGAAGAGTTCAAACTTAACGTCAGCTCATTGAATAAAAAAAAGGCTACCCTATACTATAAGCACTGATAACTCACTGCTACCATTAGTATCTAATGTATACCCCCCCAATAATCATCGCAGCTTAAATTGTTTTGTACTGCATATATATATATATATGCAGTGAAAGATGATTTGTTAGAAATACGATGCTATATATATGATATATTATATATTATCACGATGCTATATATATATATAGCATCGTGAAAGATGATTTGTTAAGAAATATTATGGAAAAAGGTACCGGTTTTAGACTCATGATCACAAAAAATAAATCTAACGTTATGAAACAAATCATAAAAGATTTAGATAAATTCTACCTTAAAATGGCAATTAAATACGGAATGCCGATTGAAGCATTCAATCAATTTAGATCTTATGTAGCAACAGAAATTCGGAAATTAGATTTTAATGTTGAAAATGAAATTATGTATAAAGATCTTAAATCATCAATAGTAAATATCCAAAATGACTTTGTTATTACATATGTTGATAAGGTCTCTGCTAATTATGCCATAATTTGTAAATATTTTTACAGTAAAATATTAAGTAACCACATTTTAAATAATAATTCATTTCAAAAATCAATTCACAATAATAGAGATGATAATCGTCTTTTGGCTTTGAACAAAAGACTGAATATTCATCTAAATAATATTAAATATCCAAGTATTTTTTTAACACCAAAATTTCATAAAAGCCCTATTAAATTCCGTAGTATCACTAATGGATACAATACATATATCACGAAGTCTGGGAAGATCTTGCAATCTCTTCTTCAAAATCTAATTGATAATTTACAAAACACGGCAATTATTAAAAATAGCTTAGAGATTGCTAGAGTTACTAAGGATATGTTGATTTTTTTTCTATGCATGGTTTTGATTTCGAGGACCTATTTAATTCTATAGATATTGACGATATGATTAAGGTTCTTCAGTTAATTTATGATAAATATGAATTATATACTTCAATGAAAAAAGAAAAATTTGATATTCTTGTTAACCTCGTTTTAAAAGAAAATTTCATTACATTTGATCATAATCTTTATAAACAGATCAAAGGATTACCTTAGGTGGTCCAGCTAGTAATTGTTTAGCGAACCTATATTTACATTTTTTGAAATAGATCATGTTATAAATGATTCTTACTTAATTTATCGTTATATAGATGATATAATAATTTTTGGTAAAAATAGTGAATACAAACCAAATATTACATTCTACCCTGATTATCTCAAGCTCCTTAAAACTAACTTCAACTCTAATAGGGTGGAATTCTTGGATTTAGAATTGCATCTTATTAACAATAATGTAGTCAGTAACATCTTTGACAAAAGAGATTCATTTAAGTTCCATATAATTAAAATTCCCGTATGGAACAGTAATTTTCATATATCAATTTACAGAAATATCATTTTGAATTTTTTATTTAGAAATGATAACTTAACTACCCACAAAATAGATAAATACAATAATATAAAAAAAAAAAATTCAATGTTGTTTAGATCATGAATACCCTTTTAATTTCTTGAGATCTTATATTCATCACAAATACATTAACCGTCTTGCTACTTCGAATTCCAAATCCACCACACAACAATAGGTTTTCAAAGTCAGCATGTTAGTGGTCTTGCTGTGAAGATTATATCATAACACTCATATCACAGTTTACATTTTTTCCACACACATCTTAAACATCTTACACATTGTTGACAACCAACCAAATTAGAGCCTAGCAAATTTACAGTTTTGACAATCAACCAATTTAAATTTTACCATATTTGATTGTCGTCATTTTAAACTTGTCTTTGCTGGCTGGTTTAAAAGTCAGCTCAAAAGATGTGTTTATGTTTTTTCGAATTTTTAACTTGGTGAATAATTGACTTTCATTAATGGCAAGATGCTTGTTTCTCTTCGTAAAAGCTTTGTGAGTAAAGAAATTTTGTTAAATTATTTTTTGAAAGATACTTTTCTTATGTAATTGTTCTAGTATTTTTCTACTTTTCTTACATAATTATTTTGTGATTTTTCTGCATTAAGAGTTTGGGAGAGTTTGTTACATAATAGTAATGAGTGGTTTTTTCATACTCTCTGAGTTATCCAAACTCTGAAGTTTTGTTTATTTTATTTTATTTGGTTTTCCTACCGAGTTGCAAAGGGGGAAGGTTGACGCCTTCAAACTAGTTTAACCCCACTTATTCGGTCCTAAGTCCGAAATTGCTCTCTGACTCGCTAGGTTCTTCTTTTTTTGTATTTCTTTTATTTCTCTATAATTTTGTTCTTCATGTTCAGCTTTCATATTTTTATTACGTTATATTCTTGTTATATTCTTTATCTATTATTTCTTATTTTTGATAAATAATACATATTTCTTTTATATATATATATATATATATATATATATATATATATATATATATATATACTTGAGGACCCGACAGACGTTGTCCTGTACACACATCTTAAATTCAAAATTCCAAATTTTTTTGAATAAGCTTTAACAATTTGTATTAAAAAGTGATTACAATGCAATTATGTGCCAAGTTTTATACTTCTGGGTTGCTTAGAAGTGAAACACACACCTTAACTATTTCCGAAAAGAAATAATTTTAAATAAAAAAAAGTTTCATAATGTGTGTAATCAATTAGCTACACAAATAGATTTGTAGGTTAGGATAATTGTCTTCAACGCACGTGTAAATTTAATAGAAAATCATGTAAAATACTCACTTCAATTGTATACTAAATTTGGAGAATGTACAGTTTTTTATGCACACTTCAAAACTCTTCAAACACTTATTACATTACATCTGAATGTAATAATTTAATTAACACACGATTTATTTCACCAAAATAATAACGCGAAGTGACAAAATATTTTCCTGAAATGATCCCAGCACTAACTGTCGGGACCAACTTGAATTATAATAAAAGATTTTTGAATATTTCATTCTGCGATCGTAGCGCAGTCTGCCAGATCCAATGTAAAACATTTCAAGATCAACAATTTGTAAATAAAAAATTAATTAAATAAACATTTCTAAACCGACTTATAAATTTAAACCATTTTCGAGTCCACTGGAACAGACAAAAACTTTCATCAAAATCGGTCCAGCCGCTTAGGAGGAGTTCAGTTACATACACACGCACAGAAGAATCACATATATAAAGATTATTTGAAAAGATATTAATTAAAAACGCTAAAAAACGTGAATCGTCTTCATTTTCGTAACAATAAAGACCGGGTTTGGCCAGTTTGGCTGAAAATCAATTTTCGACGCCAACTTACGTATTTTTCAATTCCTACTATTAGCTCACGATCTCTATACATACACATTTGATTTGTTTGTTTGTTTATTTATTTATTTATTTATCTTGGTGGAATTTTCAATCGTTAATAAAATACATTTTAAAGTGCTCAATTGAGCTGAAATGTAATGTACATGATTATTTTTTGGATAACAATACAATAATTTTCAATTGTAATTAATAAAAATTAATTGATTAAAACTAATTATTTAAAAAATTACAAATACAGCCACGTTGGCAACTTATGTCAAAATTTGAAAAGGTTTTTTTCTCATATGTTAAAGCATTCAATTGAAAGGAAATTTTATATCCACGATGGTTTTGGATGACAATGCGATACTTTAATGATAATTAATAGAAATTAATTACCACTTAATGTTGTGGTTCTGTCATATGTATATACATATTTATATTAATTGCAATTATTTAATAAAAAGTAGCTAAAATAAATTTTTTCTTGGTTGATGTAAGTAGGAATTGATTTAAAATTTTTTTTTATATTACTTGTTTATAACAATAGCGTTGTTACAACAATGCAGGTGAATGTTGAGTTGTATTTTTGAATGTTTTTAATTAATATCTTTTTAACTAATTGCAATATCTGACCGATTTGTGAATCTAAACCATTCTCGAATTTACTTGAACCCACACAAAAAATTTGATCGAAATCGGTCCAGCCGTTTAGGAGGAGTTTACTGACAAACACTCGCACAGAAGATTTTTATATATAAAGATATATATATATATATATATATATATATATATATATATATCTGTGTGTGTGCGTGTGTGCGTATGTGTGTGTGTGTGCGCGTGTGTGTGCGCGTGTGCCTGTGTGTGTGCGTGTGTGTGTGTGTGTGTGAAAGAAATTTGTTTAATATATATAAAAACATGAAATAATAGATAATGTGCATAACAAGAAATAACGTAATAAAAATATAAATGCTAAACATGAAGATCGAATTTATGGAAAAATCCAAAAAAAGGAACTAGAAAAAAGAGCCTAGCGAGTCAGAAAGCAATTTCGGACTTAGGACCGAATAAGTGGGGTTAAACTAGTTTGAAGGCGCCAACCTTCAAACCAAAACCAAATAAAATAAACAAAAATTTAAAGTACATAAAAACTCACAGAAAGTATGATAAAACCACTAACTACTATTCTGCAACAAATTCTTTCCAAATTCTTCAAGCAGAAAAATCCCAAAGCAATTACGTAAGAAAAGTAGAAAAATCCTAAGACAATTAAGTAAGAAAAGTATTTTTCAAAAAAGAATTTAACAAAATTTCTTTACTCACAGAGCTTTTTCCAAGAGAATCAAGAGTTTTGAAATTAATGAAAAGCAAATATTCACCGAGTCAAAAAACCTGAATATACATAAGCGCATCTTTCGAACTATCTTTTAAACTAGCCACCAAAGAAAGATACCAAGCGAGATGACAATCAAATTTGGTAGGCTTTGAATTGGTTGATTGTCAAAAATGTAAATTTGCTAGGCTGTAATTAGGTTGGTTGTCAAAAATATGTAAGATGTTCAAGATGTATGTGGAAAAGATTTAAATTATGATATGAGTGTTATGATTCAATCTTCACAGCAAGACCACTAACATGCTGACTTTGAGATCCTAATGTTGTGTGGTGGATTTGGAATTAGAAGTAGCAAGACGATTAATGTATTTGTGATGAATATAAGTTCTTAAGAAGTTAAAAGGGTATTCATGATCTAAACAACATTGAAAAAGTTTTTGATTTTATTGAATTTTTCTATTTTGTGTGGGCAGTTAAGTTATCATTTCTAAATAAAAAATTCAAAATATATTTCTGCAAATTGATAAATGCAAGTTACTATTCCATACAGGAATTCTAATTATATGGAACTTAAAAAAAATCTCTTTTGTCAAAAATGTTACTGACCACATTATTGTTAATAAGATGCAAGTCTAAATCCAAGAATTCTACCATATTATAGTTTAAGTTAGTTTGAAGGAGGTTGAGAAAGTCAGGGTAGAACGTAATATTTGGTTTGTATTCACTATTTTTACCAAAAAGTATTAAATCATCTATATAACGATAAATCAAGTAAGAATCATTTACAATATGATCAATTTCAAAAAAATGTAAACATAGGTTCATTAAACAATTACTAGCTGGACCACCCTAAGGTAATCCTTTGATCTGTTTATAAAGTCTCTGATCAAATGCGATGAAATTTTTTTTAATACAAGGTTAACAAGCACATCAAATTGTTCTTTTTTCATTGAAGTATATAATTCATATTTATCATAAATTAACTGTAGAACCCTAATCATATCGTCAATATCTATAGAATTAAAAAGGTCCTCGAAGTCAAAACCATGCAGGGAAAAAATTAACATATCCATAGTAACTCTGGCAATCTCTAATCTATTTTTAATTATTGCTGTGTTTTGTAAGTTATCAATTATATTTTGCAGAAGAGACTGTAAGATCTTCCCAGACTTCGTGATATATGTATTGTACCCATTAGTGATACTACGGAATTTTTTAGGGCTTTTATGAAATTTTAGTGTTAAAAAAATGCGTGGAAATTTTTACAGGCGGTACCTCATATCTAAATAGTGGTCATATAAAGCTGCGATATTCCGAAATGGAAGTGTTTAATATCTGAGCTGTTTTCCTATAAATAGACAAATGTGTTCTTTCGGGTTAAAACCCTTGAGTTACGTGGCACAGAACATTAACTATAAGTAATCCTTATGTTTCTCGAACCCCTCGAACGCAATTTAAGCCATGTGGTATAGGGCGTTATCCAGCTGGAATGTTACATTTCTAACTGAGAAAACAGACACATTAAAAGAGTACAACTGATCCGCAATTATTCCCACATAGTCTACAGCTTTCTTCTCTGTTCTAATGTAACTAAGAACCCTAGAATTGCCCATGAGAACATTTCCCAAAGCATAATACCACCAGCCTATGTATTATTTGATGTGTACGGAGGAACAACTGATGGCCAAGATGATGACATTCCCTGACACTACCGTCGACGTCATGAATGATCCATTAAGTCAAGTAGTTCCATTTCCCTTTTCTATGACCCGATCTTGATATTCCCGGTCTCACTGTAAGCATAGGTGACATAGCAACACAGGTAAGACGTCTGCTGCACAGATCCATGCTTAAAAGTGTCCGTTAAACTATATGTTCAGAAACACTTACACTTGGAACTGCAATGTAATGTGCTGTCATCTGAACCCCTGTCCGGCGTCGACTTTGCTTTACCTCCGACGTCCATTTTCTTTGATGGCGAGTGGCCGTCCAACAGCTTGGCGTCCACATCTGATCTCACTATAATTTATCCACTTTGCATAAATACTAACAAAGGCAGATTGTGAACAGTCTACCAGTCGTGCCGTTTCAGAGATATACTTTCCGAGTCTCCAGGCTATCACAATAAGCAATCTATCAAATTCGCTTAGGATAGCAGCCTTTCCGTAAATAAATGCAACAATATGATTTTTTTATTTTCACTAGTAGCAGTTAAATACCATTCCCTCTTAATAACGCATCCTTCAAGTCTTTTAGACGAGTTCATTGAAAAATGGCATGATTTTCATATTGTTTTGGTTCGACAATGTAACATATAACACATGAATTTGATAAGGTGACTATGGAAGATGTAATTACGTATTTATGGTGATTAATAATAGAATAGGAGATTATAATGAATATTCCTCCCCGCTAAGAGGTTCAAGAAAAAAATTTAAAATAATCCACATCATATTAAAATCTAAAGACCTATGGTGGTGGTATCTATATAAGCCAGTAACAACCTCCTCACTGGAATGATTATTGTAGTATAGTGGTTATGTTATATATATATATATATATATATATATATATATATATATATATATATATGTGCTTACAGAACAGAAGGTGCCGAGTTCCAATCTCCTTCACTGTTGACTCTGGCTGAAATTTGAAAAAACGCAATCTTCACAGAGTAGATGTGGCGCCCTCTATCCACCACAAGAGCGACCAAAATCCGTCAGACACGCAAGATGCAGCAAAGTAAGTCATCAGATCACATGACGCAAAACTCAAGCCCTCAAATTCACACAACTCAGCAGCAATAACTCACACCTTCGCCATAACACTGTATCATTCGTTCGTCTGTCCACCGACTCACTGGTAGGGGAGTGTGAGACGCTGATATATATATATATATTAGCCAGTAACAACCTCCTCACTAGAATGATCATTTTAGTGTAGTGGTTATGTTATGTGCTTACGCAACAGAAGGTGCTGCGTTCTAATCTCCTTCAGACCAAAAAAAAAGGCTCTTACAGTTCTATTTGAAATTGTTGTCGAGTAAGATAATAATACTATATATAATTAGTTGAAGAACTTTAATGAAATGTAAGAGTTTTAGCAAAAAGGGGATGAAACCTGTATAAAAATAGTTTATACAGAATATTTCACATGTCACAAAGATATCAAATCAATAATTTAATTTGTATGTAAATGGCAATGTTTTTATAAGCTTTTCCACACATACACAAATAACAACTGCGATTAAAATATATTTAGAAGGTTTTGGACACATTTAATTTTTTTCTACAGAATTAAGCACACATTCGGTGTTCCATGCAAAAAAAGGATGAAATATCTAGGAAAGTAACTCACAATTTCATGAATTAGCAACTGATACATTGCAAGAAATTTATTTTAAATAACTGGTAATTGTTTATGCGAGGTAACTGCGCATTTCGAAAATTAACGGAAATTTTCCAAAGTATCGGAACAAACAGTTAAGCATGTAGCACAAATTATGCAAACTACAACATTACTACAGAATTAAATTATTATGTACTAAAACTTAAGCAGTAATGCTAATTTCAGTGCAATCTTTAGCTTTAAAAATTGATTATAACGTAACTGGGAAACTGAATAAAAATACTGAATTATGGTAATTTTTCATGATTATGCACACCTTTCAAGTATTTGTGACTGAAAAAATGTCTAATATTTTTTTCAAAGATATAAACTAAACTTTTTCGATTCTACTCTTCAAATTAGATTTTGGCATTATTAAGCCGATAGCAACTTCTGGTACATTTTTAAATAATTATTAATTTCGCAAATAAACTTGTGGTTGCTTATTTTTGCCTCAATGAAAAATGCTTTCTAAAAAGTATTTTTCATATATGGTACTTAAATAATACTTCATAATAATAAAATGAAGTGAAAAGAAATTTCTCTTTTATATTTCCTTTATTATTTTATTGTAACTATTACAACAATTAATTAATAACAGAAATTATTTAGTACTTTAAAAATGAAACCCCTTTGTCTTTTAAATTATAAAAAAAGTTTTTAAAAGGAATCAAACCTTTTGTTTAACAAGAATCAAACCTCATTCTTTAAAACACGTCTCACTGAATTTTTGTGCATTATTGATTATAAATATAAAGCAAAAATACTCATGAAACATGTAATTTTGTTTAATAATCTTTTTCTCCCATAATCATAACTTTAATCAGCTGAATTGCTTACAACTTAATTACATAAGAATGCCTCACACATATTACTTATTCAAAAATATTACGCTCTCTTCAGCATTTTTGTTTGATATTTTCTTCAAAAATGGTAGTACATTATCTAATCTCGGAAAGTATTACACACATTTTCTAAGATACTGATTTTTCTGCTTCGCTCTTTCTTGAACTCTTGGTACTTCGATCTCCAGATAAACAAATCATGATTAACAGGATTAAAATAAAGAGAAAGACGATTTTATTATCTAAAGTATGCAAATTTTTTTCATGGGAGGGATAAATATCATGTACCTTGCTACTTCAATTAATAAATAATAAATTAAATTCAGAATTCTCGAGTCTTTTCGAGCTTTCGATAAAAAAAAATAATCTCCCAAAGCATTAAAGTGATGTAAATAAACTCGGGTATCATTCTAGAATTCTCCGAAATAAAAAATAAGCATATTTAGAATGTTTCATACACTTCAAATATACTCAACTATTTTTTCTCTCACACAGTAAGTAAATTCCTCGGAATCTAAGAATTATGCAAAAAAATATACGATTTGATTAGTGAACACAAGTAATACGAATTTCTTTTTAACGTCAATTTTTTCTTCGTTAGAAAACCGTACTGGAGCCATCTGTTGCAGGTAGTTGTAACTACAACAGAAATAACGCAGAATAAATTTAAATTTAAAAATTTAAATTTAGTTAAGGAATTAATATTTGAAAAAAATTGCATTAAGTGTCACCCACTACAAGTTTAAAAAATTTATTTGAACTTTACTGAATGAATAGAAAGTATTTCATTAACGATTGAAAATTTGAACAAGATATATATATATATATATATATATATATATATATATATATATATATATATATATATATATATATAGGGAGGAGAGAGGAAACTAATAGAAGGAATTAAAAAAGAGATGTTCTTCACTTATTCGAAAATCGAGAAATGTAAAATAAAAAAAAAACGTTATTATTGTGAAAAAACCGTATAAAATGGCGAAAAATCAACTGTGTAAGTGTTTGCATCTGTGTATTTACATTTACATATTTAACATATCGACTCGGTGTCTTAGAGATAGCATATACGCTTTGTAAGCCCGAGGTTGTGGGTTCGATCCTGTTTGAATCGATAGATTTTCTGAATGCTAAAATCTTAGGCACGTATGTCATGTTTATATTGCACGTACAAGATTCTTTGAGTATCAATTTCGTTCTGGTTTTCTCGGCAAAATCAAATCATGGCAATATTTAACATCAGAATAGAGCATTAATTAAATTAACTGAAGGGTCAAAATTTGACAGAGAGTGCCGCAACTAGATGGTGCCACCCCCGAAATGGCTCTCTTATTTGAGGATTTAAATTATCTGCAAAGGCTTATTCGTTAATTTGCAGAACATTAAAGAAATTTTTTTTAAATTTATACAATTGATATAGGTATTAAATTTATACATGGGTCAATTAATAATTAAAATAAAATTAGGAGTATGAACCTAAAAAAATAAAACATTTATATATAATTAAAACAATAGAAATAATTCAAATAAATCATTCGTTGTTCTTTTTTTGACACCAAAAACCTTTGCTTTTTTTACAAGATGATTCGAAATATTCTTTATTAAACCACTTTAACTAATCAACATATTTTGGAATTTTAAGGTGTTTTCTACGTTTGAAACGATGTTAAAAGAATGTTTTTCTGAATATAACTTAAGCATAATCAAGCTTAAGAACCCCAAAAAGTAAACGAGCATTAACTGATGAATTTCTGTTCCATCCGTTCTCAAAACAATCAGAAACTTTAAGGATTAGTCCAGTAAAAAAATATAATAAACTTGGCTATATTTGCAACCGTGTTATTTCAAAACCGTATAGAAGAGTTAGGTGATTAATAAAAAACTTATATCAAATTTATAGAAACTCTATCAAAAGATTAACCAAGTACATGAAAGTTCCGGAATAAAAATATCCCGTCCGCCACTAAAAATTCAACGAACCGTTACCAGCTTGCTTCGATGTGAGTAGTTCCATTGTATAAATACATACTTCTTGATATCTGAATCCTACCACTAAGCCAGTGCTTCTCAAAGTTTCAATATTCGCGACCCAATATTCAATCATAATTTTCATCACGCCTCCCTCATACAAGAACAATGTACTGAATTCAAATAATACTATACTTTGAAGCTAAAGCTACAATACGACTTTAACCACTTAAGTGCCACCGGTGTATATAAAATTCTCACTCAGCCAAAGCGCTAATTTCCCCGGATGTATATATACGTCTTTCCGAAGTACGAACTTCTCTGTGCACAGCTATCCTTAAAATCATTCCGAGGGCTTTAGAATGCAATAAAAGGACCTTGATAGTATTTGCGAAGGATTTACTTATTTCACATTATTTGCTTCTTTATTCCTCTCCCCCCTCCACAATACATCGCATATTATTATTTATTTTTTGTATATAATTTTATATATGACAAGCCCATGGGGTCACTGGTAATTATTAAACTTGTTCTTATCTTTGTACCGTTAAATTAATTATAAAATACATTGTGTAGCACTGATACATTTATAAGTGTAAAGGTGTATTTCATTTTTTATTAAGTCAGAATGCATTTATTAATTTACTGAAAGTAAGCAAACAAATTTAATTAAATAAGATTTTGTTTTCGACTTTTCAATATGCTTGCCCCCCCCCGTAAAGTTGTCACGGCCCCCAAGGGGGCGCACCCCGAAGTTTGAGAAGCGTTGCACTAAGCTTTCGACTGTATTCAAAAACCTTCTTACACCCCTTGCCTCTTGAAATAAAAGAGCAGGACTTAAATTTCCAAAATGAAAACGTAATTATCTTTTACGATCTCTTATCACTCACCCAAATATTGATTTCCTCAAAATCTATTTAGACGGGATCTTCAGTCAACAGAAGAAACATGCTTACCGAACTTCAACTTTGTAGATCTAATAATTCAAAATCGAGAAATTTTTAATCCCTACCGCCCTCTTTACGCATAGAAGTCAACTTGGGAGTCAATCTCTGCAAAACTCGTTCTTAGTGGATCTCTACTCCGCAAAAAAAAACCATGATTGCCGAATTTCAAGTCTGTTGGTGTTACAGTTTTATGATGGAGTGTCGCATTTCTCTTATAGAGAGAGAGAAAAAGAGAAATAAAGATAAGATAAACATTAATTTAAAATTTACTAAGTAATATCGCAGGATATCTTAGAAATGCTAACAAACGGACGAACAAAGATAATACACTCACAGCACAGAAAACGTAAAAATCGGGTGGGGCTGTGCTGGGGCACACAGCCGTTGGTTTTCACGTGAAACGTCTATGTTAGCGAATCGCTTTAAAGTAAAAGATTGAAATAAATAAAAACAGGATTGACGGTGTTTTAAGTATTTTAATAAAAGAACAGATACATAATAGAAACATAAATTATTATTACAATTAATATTCGACAACGATTTTATTTAACATAGGTCTGTGATATGTGAAATAAGAAACATACGGCATAATGTCAACATTAATATTTCTGGTGAATGTATAGTCTATAGTGGTATTGCCTAATGTTGTCGGTGATGTTTGTACGTAGTTAAGGCCGAATTTATTCCTCATGAATTCAACAAGATAGCTGTTCTGTTGTGGATCGCAATTGAAATCGCCGCATAGAACGATTGGAGTCTCCAAGTCTGGCTGAGAGTTCGGTATTAATTTTGTTAAGTTTGCTGAATATGGCAGGAGTGATTGATAAAGACATAGCTTAACAGCTTCAGCCGACACCTTAGGATGTATATATACGGCACCGAGGATAACCAGCGTAAGATCTTCGACTTTAACGTCCACCAAGCATATGTCGCCGACATTATGTTTTCTCAAGACTGAATTTCCGCATGACTTGTTGGCATTTACTATGATTTCGCTACAGTTCTTGGAGCTTTGTAGGTTTCTGTAGATTGCAGAACCTCCGGCTGCAGAAACTCGCACCGGCAATTCAGATGAGGTAGACGGACAATGTGTACGATGTTCAAGTGCGGTGTTACTAATTGCTCTTAGTTCAAAGCCATTGATCATCACAGTGTTCGCGCAATTCATCCAAGTCTCGCTAATTACCATATAATCGAAGTTCATCAATATATTATCGCTTTCAATATCTCCTGCATGGGCAACCAAACTTTGTGTCCGCTCGGCTTTGGAGGATAACGAAAACCGTTTGAGCGCGACAGCGTCGGGATTTTATTGGCATATATCGACTTGCTACAGGTACTGCATAAGCGAAATTCCGTCACATTTTCATCGGGGAATTTTGTTTGAAGGAAAGAAATGTTGCGATGTTTCACTTTCTTTAAGTCTCTTTCGAACCAAAGTCGATCACAAACGCTGCAAGATAAACCAAACGGATTGGCTTCAAATACCGTTTTGAAGCGTTTGAAGCAACGCCAATGATTTTGCATTGCTTCACTTCTACTGATATTAAGATCTCTCAGTCCCGTGGCAGATCCAATAGATATATCGATTGTCTGTTCATTCGTTACGTTCATAAGTACAGGTATTCCAGTGGTAGAGGTGCTCGCGAGGTTGGCGGGAGTCTGTTCATTCGTTACGTCCATAAGTACAGGTATTCCAGTAGTAGAGGTGCTCGCGAGGTTGGCGGCAGCAGAAAGTTCCTCGCGGCGTCGGCTTTGCGACGTTCCCGAAACCGTCTCGCTCGCTCGGCGCCGGACATTGGGGTACCTGTGTGTGGCCCATATCCCCCTCTTTTCCAACGATAGCCGTGATTTATATTTCTGGCTGGCTCTTGCACGAGCTGAGGCCGACATAGCAAATGCTTATATATTTTTTTATCACTTTCTGATTATTTTTTATATAAATACTGTCCAAATTACACTTATTTTTGTATGAATCAATCGGTTTCAATAATCTTGATAAACACACGAAAGAATCACCGAGCTATCAAGTCGGAATCACGAGTTACACTGAATAGAAACGAGCGAGAGTGCCGGTTTCGCACAGTTAACGCAGTACCCTCCTCCGCCGCCCCCTCTCGACCCAGACCCGGACTCAAGGTCATAACAGTGAGCTGACTATATAAGTGAAATATTCAACCACATTTTTGTTTCTAGGACTAATAGTTTTGTATATATTAAGGTACGATGATATAGACCTTTCCGTTACGGTCCACTTTTTTGAACCTGGTACCCGTATGTTTCGGCGCGATTTTAAAGACGTTTCACGTCAAAAATTATTATCAATGGTAGTTTTTTCAAAACAATATAATTTATTTGAAATTATTTTGCTTTCTCTAAATAAAAGGTTTTTATACTTCTTTCAATCACCACGGGCCCCCTTTATGTAGTATACGCAGGACATCGCAGACCCCCTCCCCGCAAGATTTTGAACACTCCTCCCTGACTCAACATCTGTCTGAGTGATTTTAATTCGTCCATAATCCTCAGACTGACTCTGCTACTTATATCGATTTTTAACACTTTTTTTTTAACTTTAAGGTAATAGTAAAAAATTAATTAAAAAAATATTACGCTATACTAATGGATTTGTAGTGGCAAAGAATTCGAACCTACATTAATATTCTTGATCGAAACACATGTTCTAGTATAGCTTTTCCATTGAGGGCAATTTAAAGACCTAGTCTAGAACTCTGCTCGTCTTTCAAATTTCCCCCTAGGAGTTTCACAGACTGTAAAAGACGGAAATCTGAACATTAAACAACATCCTTTCGCGGACCCACTAAATAGGTGCTGGGGTCCCCCAAGGGCCCACGGACCACAGTGTAAAAGACGCTGATACTTACACCATTTTGGTGTGCTAATTTGATATCGGAGAGAGCCACACGCCAAGTTGTTGTTTATGTTCACCAAGATAGGCGATAACATTACAATATGGTTACCTTGATATTTTTATCGCGTAGTAATGCGGTTGCTTTGGGAATGACACATACTATAGTTTTTATTGTTTTTTCGCTGTAACCCTACTAATTTCATACAATTTTAATTCGGTTCCTTTAATAATTTAACCTTTTTCATTGCAATCACTCTTCAAGTTACTGATTCAATCTTCTGTTGTATTTTGTGCTTTTTTCGAAATTGAATGTTTCTAATATCATTGGTGATTACCAGGATATTTTTAAAGAATATTAGGGCAGTGTTTTTAATTATTGCTGCAAACTACGCATTTCCACTTAATTTACTTTTAAATAATGCCTTTTTACACGTTCTTTGTTCGATGTAGCTGATTAAAGCAAATCGCAGTTTTTGGAATTTTGCAAATTATCAGCATACATTTATGATTGAAATACATTAGTGATTAATTTTAATATATATCATGTAATTATTTTATGTCTAGTGTAATATAATTATGTAATACACTTATTATATAGTAAAAACATTATTATTATTCTATATAATAATTATTAGTATATATAATCAATATTATATTATATTGATATTATATATTTATTGAGATATTGGTTATTTTAATTCATATTCCTATACTCCTTATTTGAAATATAATTCAAAAAATTTCGTTCCAATTATTTTTCTGTTACAGCTAGGCTGCCATCTTGGATTCCATAACACTCGACAACAGGCGCTGCTTGGAGCGTACCCCTGCGATATCAAATTAGTTCCCCTTTTGGAATAAAACACTCCTTTGCTTTCAGTGAACACAAAACCGCATATCTTTGACATTTTGTGGACGAACATTGAAAACCCAAAAAAGCCATTAAACATTTCTCTGAAAACACAGTAGGTTCTTTATACACATATTTCTAAAAGAATTAACCAATCCACATCGAAGCACATTTCAATTAGCAATTCTTTCACGATGCGTGGGTATGGGAATCGAAAACTCCACACATCTCTTTTATTAAATTTTGACTTTTCAAAACAGGCTGTATATTTGTAAACATAGAACTTAAATGAATTATTTGATACAACAGAAATCGAAGGAAGCCAACGCAATTATTCCTAGAATCTAGCTTCGGGTGAAGCAACGTGATCTACATTGAAAATAAGCTGTAATAATTCAATCACACTATTACACTGAAAACAAACTTATGATAGTTTAATAAGGGAATTTGGAGTCTCTTGGAATAAGGGGGTTTCGGATAATATATTCTTTTAACTGTTTTCTACTTTTGAGTATTTCGTTAAACTGGATTGCAAGTTTTAATTTATTTGATTTGCATTTTAAATTTATTTTCTTTCCTTTATATTTTGTTGACTGTTTTTCATAGGAGATGAGAAGAATACAGATTTTGAATATATAATGAAAGTAATTTTGAAAACTTAGGAAATATTAACCAGATTTTCTTTTTAATCTGTTCATTACAACTAGCTGAGCAAGTTCTATTACGTCGTATTTTAAGAAGAAAAGGAATTTCTACTATGAAATATGAATATAACAGCAATGTGTTTTATCTTAAAAATATGAACGACAATCATGAAAGATGAAATGTTTGTATTTATATATAAGAGTCGCTTGCGCCCAATGAAAGTGGCACTGAAGTCGGTTCGATAAATGGTTTAAAGTAGTGCTTCTCAAACTTTCAATATTTGAGACCCAATATTCAAACATAATTTTCATCGTGCCCGCCCCCCTCCATACAATAAGAATGTATTGAATTGAAAACACTGTACTTTGGCGCTAAAGCTACAATACGACTTAAAACTTTTAAATGCCACCGGCGTATATAAACGTCTCGTTCAGCCAAAGTACTAATGTCCTCTTACGTATATAACCGTCTTTCTGAAGTACGATCTTTCCTGTGCACTGCTATCCATAAAATTTTTCCGAAGGCTTTGGAATGCAATGAAAAGAAATTGACAGTATTTGCGAAGGATTTTTACTTATTTCAGATGATTTCTGCTTATTTATTCCTTTACTTCCCCCACACACACCTAGAGATATCTCGCACTCCAAAGAACCGAGCCTCACAGTTTAAGAAATGCTGGTTTAATGCTATTAATATAAATTAGTATACAAAGGAAAGAAGTATTGAAGACGTAAGAGAGAGGTTAGACAAAGACACCTTTTAGATTGGAACAAGTGTTCCAGTGGTCCACCGCATGATGTATACCCAGGTTGAAGGAGCTCCTGTGTTTTTTGTGGAATCAATTTTCAACAGCCATTAACGTCAGGAAAGCGTCGTCCCTTCAGAACTTTTTTGAATGGACCGAAGATATGGTATTACCACGGCGAATGGTTCGCGCTGTGATGGGGGTGTTCAAGAACCTTCCAGTAGAATTGCTGTAACGATGTTTGACGCGCCACAGCCACATGAAGACGAGCATTATTATGCAAGATGATAACCCAACTAGACAGTATGCCATGTCAGCAACTCCTGATATTCTTTCTCAGTTCAGGTAACGTCGCACAGTTTGTGGCAGCATTGACAGTCATACTATTTGGAGGCATTCGGTATGCGCACGATACTTTTCAAAGTGCTTCCACGCTATCACACGCGTATCATGTGGGATCTGATCATATTGCATGCATTCCCATCACTCTGTGCTCCATGTAGGGGCATGCCAGTCATCTTTCTCTTCAAATTGTGAAGTCTTTGCAGCAATGTCACTTTCATTTGGGTGACCCTTATACTTAGATTATAATTCATAGCAAGCATATATATATATATTTGGAGAAAAGCCGCTCATTCACATCCGTTCACTCATTTAATCATCACGAGATCTACGCATCTAATAGACATACATACTATGTAAATTTGGCGAAGGCACATTTCATTTGTTATTCAATTCCTTCTTTTAGCTCATACTCTCTATATATTTATTTATTTATTTATTTTCGTGGAATTTTCAATCGTTAATAAAATACATTTTAAAGCGCTCAATTGAGCTGAAATTTTATGTACATGATTATCTTAGATGACAATAGAATAATTTATTTATAATTAATAAAAATTGATTTATTAAAGCTAATTATTCAAAGAATTAAAAATACAACAACATTGTCATCATTTTTAGGGATATAGTGACCTTTTTGGCGACTTGTGTCAAAACATGAAAAGGTTTTTTTTCTCACATTTTAAAGCACTCATTTCAGCTGAAATTTTATATACACTATTGTTTTAGGTAAAAATATGATAATTTAATTATAATTAATTAAGATTAATTGACTGAAACTAATTATTTAAAGAATTACAGATATAGTGACGTTGGTTTCATTTTTAACGACTTGGGTCAAAACTTTAAAAAAAAAAATTTCTCACGTTTTAAAGCATTTAGTTGAACTGAAATTTTATAGACACGATTGTTTTGGATAACAGTACGATACTTTAATGATAATTAATGAAAATTAATTACCACTTAATGCTGTGATTCTGTCATATGTACCGGGTGATCAAAAAGTCAGTATAAATTTGAAAAATTAATAAATCACGGAATAATGTAGATAGAGAGGTAAAAATTGACACACATGCTTGGAATGACATGGGGTTTTATTAGAACACAAAAATAAAGTTCACAAAATGTCCGAGAGATGGCGCTGGACAACAAAACGTCAGTGACTGCGCATGATTCCATCGCTCGACCAATCACCAACATGCCACTCAACAGAATGGAAAACACCACTTTCGTCAAGCCCAGCATCATAGACTTTCACGATATCGGATTGAGGACTGTTCTTAAAGTCCGGACGCCCAAAGAACAACGCCTATGAAAATCGCGTAGAAAAGGGGCTGTCATGAGACAGAGAATCAGTTGCACCAGCAATCGCAGCATGTTGACGTTACCTGAAAAGGCACTGTTAGTGAAGCTGTATTATCAGAATGAGGAATGTGTCGCCATACGAAGGGGATTCGAAGGAGTAAAGGTCCGTTGACAAATGCAGCTGTGGCGAGAATGATTTCGAAGTTCGAAGTGACGGGTAGTTTTGACGATAGACCCCGTAGTGGCCTACCGAGCACACGGCGGAATACTGCTGAGACAGTTAAGGATGAAATGGAGACTGTAGCGGGTTCGTCTATGCACGGGGAAGTCAGCGCCCGTAGAGTCGCACCGGCATTCCATACACTACTGTTTGGTTGGCACTTAGGCGTACCCTCCGATGCTATCCGTACAAAATCCATCGGCATCATGAATTGTTACCTGGCGAATCCGTGAATCGGAGGGCATTTGCGGTGTGGGCGTTTCAAAAGATGGCGGAAGATGACGATTGTTTGAGTAACTTATTGTGGACCGACGAAGCTCATTTCACGCTCCGAGGGTCTGTCAACACCCACAACTGCAGAATTTGGGATACTGAAAATCCTAGAACAGTCGTGGAAACTCCATTGCACGACTAGAAAGTCACGGTATGGGTTGGATTTACCACATCTACCGTTATAGGGCTTTTTTTCTTCAAAGAAATGCGTGATTCTGGTTTTGTAACTGCTACTGTGACGGGTGAGCGGTACGCCGATATGTTACAGAATCGCATCATCCTCAGCCTGGCTGATAAACACTTGCTGGAACGTACGATTTTTATGCAGGATGGCGCTCCACCCCATATTGCTAGACGCGTGAAAGATCTCTTGCGCAGGTCGTTTGGTGATGTTCGTGTGCTCAGCCGCCACTTTCATCATGCTTGGCCTTCCAGTCCCCAGATCTCAGTCCATGCGATTATTGGCTTTGGGGTTACCTGAAGTCGCAAGTGTATCGTGATCGACCGACATCTCTAGGGATGCTGAAAGACAACATCCGACTCTAATGCCTCACCATAACTCTGGACATGCTTTATAGTGCTGTTCAGAACATTATTCCTAGACTGCAGCTATTGTTGAGGAATGATAGTGAACATATTGAGCATTTCCTGTAAAGAACATCATCTTTGCTTTTGTATTAATTTGTTATGCTAATTATTGCTTTTCTTATCAGATGAAGCGCCATCTGTCGGACATTTTGTGAACTTTTTTTTTTTTTTGTTCTAATAAAACCCCATGTCATTCCAAGCATGTGTGTCAATTTTTACCTCTCTGTCTATATTATTCCGTGATTTATTAATTTTTCAAATTTATACTGACTTTTTGATCACCCGGTATATACGTTTTACATTAATTGTAACTATTTAATAAAAAGTAGCTAAAATAAAATTTTTCTTCGTTGATCTAAGTAGGAATTGACTTAAGAATTTTTTTTTATATTACTTGTTTTTAAAGTAGAGATTCTCTAAGAACAACAATTGCTGTAATCGACAATAAAAAGGAGGTTACAGGGCTTCTTACATATTAAAAAAGCCTCTTTTTTGGAAATCGAAAAGATTTTAAATTTGTCATACATGTTTCCTTTGTTGAATAATGATTCGCTGATAAGAAATTTTACGGATATCTCCACGAACAAGGACGGCTTACAAGGGCATAAAACACAAACACACAATCCAATTTTTGTGTTAGTCTACACGCATTTCTCAACAATTCAAACAATTTTGTTGCGAGTCACAATTTAATTTCAAGGGCAGAGAATTCATTATTGCTCAAAATTTATACTTGATTTTCTTTTTCTAATGACATTTAGATAAATAATTTTCAAGCTCTTATTGCACAGCAATGTCAACTGTGAAAAGGAAATTTTACCGTTAAATTCTCACAAAATAAATACCTCATATCAAAAAACTACCTCACCGCGATATTACTTCATTAGATTAGATTTAACATTTTTCTTACATATATATATTACTGGCACATTAAAATGTATCTTTTGTGCTAAGATTTTTTTGTGTGATGAATATATGTAGGAAACATCTAGAGGATTACTTGAACGTAGAAGAAACTTGAATATTTAAGAGATTTCAGTTTAAAACTTATAATCAATTTAAATAGCTGTTATGCTCCAAATGCGTTATATCCACCCTCTAGTCATCATGTAATATTCAAAAGTAGTACTTTGTTATAACTGTGAAAATATATTTTAAAAGCTGAAAATAGATACAAGTTTTTTATCTTTTCGAGGAAGGATGTTTGTCGAGGAGTTTCAAATAAATTCTCTTCTTCTATGCATAAATAACACACCAATATTTAGTTGTAGATTTAGTTCATTAAGAGGACATGGTACGATTTACGCAAAAATTTTTAATTAAAGGATTTTCAAAAATTTTTGGTTGCTTCCTATGTGTGTATACTATGTAAAACAGATTTTGTCCTCAGAATTTCATAAAAAGCTAGCCATTTAATTTTTTAAAGAAAAAATTTGTGAAGTGATTTTATATAAAATGCTACTCCTCCCCTACAAAAATTTAAGTACACGCATAAAATTTGATTTACACAGGTACGTCAAACTATTTATGAAATGGTGGTATGGGTTTTGCGATAACACGATTAGTATTTGTACAATGCTTCTTTTCATGAATGCTTATTGAAAATTCCTTTAAGAATGTGTAAATTCTAAGTTCAATTATTTTTAAAACAAAAAGTGTTGCTTTGATTCAAAAATGCATACCAACTTTCGTAACATGTACTATTAGCAATAGGTAGAAAAAAAAGATCAAAGCATAAGGCACAACAAAAAAAGAGCCTTAGCATTTTAAATGAAGACAAACTAATTATTTTATCTTTCATATATAAGTAAGTTTAAAATTTTCGGTTTGTGTTTTCCATAGGGTTGTGAGAAAAAAACGAACGAGAAAGCTATCATAATCCTACGTTTTTTAAGTTTAGAGCTTTCTCATTTTGTGAGGTTATAGAAAAGCATAAAAGTAATAATTTAGGCTCAAAAAATTAGATTTGAATTTTTTTATCAATTTTTGTCAATTGAATCCTTTAACAGCTAAAATAATTTACATTTTATAACACGAAAAAATTTGTTAATGATTCAAAATATCACTAGGTACAAGTAATAACTTTTTTTATTTTGAAACAAAATATTTTGCCTCTTTAATTTTTCCATAATAAACTCCCACTTAACAAATTTAGTTTCAAAAACGCACTTGAAGAAATAGGTGGCTTTAACGGCTCATAAAATAAATCAGGGTGGCATAAATCTTTTGGTAAAAGCATGCATCATTTAATGCTTCTAATTTTCCGAAATTATTTTGTGAATCTTAAGCTTAATACAAAAGAATGTCTTATTAAGTTAATGTTTTCAATTTTCAATAAAAAGTTCCAATTCACTTTTTACAATGATAATGATTAAAACTTAAGAAAAATCTAAATGCCTAAATAATTTGATTTTTGTCGGAAATATAAGCAGGCTATCAAATACACACCGTATTTTTCATTTTACATTGTGGAAGCTCATCAAGGATATTACAATAAGTAAATAAAAACTATAACTTTTTCACTGCCACGACAGTAAATAATGCATATTTTTGGTAATTAAAACTAATGATTAAAGTGTTGTGGAATAATTAAAAGTCACTAAAATGCATAAATCCTCAACTTGATAAAATAAACTCATTTATGAATTTTAAGTCAATTCCTACTTAGATCTACAAAGAAAAATTTTATTTTAGCTACTTTTAATTAAATAGTTACAATTAATATAAATATGTATGTACATATGACAGAATCGCCTCATTAAGTGGTAATTATTTTTTATTAATTATCATTAAAGTATCACATTGGCATCCAAAACAATCGTGTTTATAAAATTTCAATTCAACTGAATGCTTTAAAACATGAGAAAAAAACATTTTCATGTTTCGACACAATTCGCCAAAAGGGCCGCTAAGTCGCCAAAAATGATACCAATGAGGCTCTATTTGTAATTCTTTAAATAATTAGTTTTAAGCAGTTAATTTTTATTAATTATAATAAAATTATTGTATTGTCATCCCAAATAAAATCATGTATATATAAAATTTCAACTCAATTGAGCACTTTAAAATATATTTAATTAACGATTGAAAGTTCCACCAAGATAAATAAATAAATGTATAGAGAGTGTGAGCTAATAGTAGGAAATGAAAAGCTAAATATTACGAGAATCACATCTTAAAAAATAACCACAGGGCACTGAAATTTTACCATTTCGGCCCTGTTTGAAATTTTACCGTTTTGCGCAGAAGGTGACAAAATTCTATGCGCATTCTACTGTATTCAGTAAATAAAAATAACAGATGATCAGTAGATCGCAGATCCCCAAACGGGCGAGGAAACAAGCAGAAACATATCGTAAAATAAAATAAAATAGGTTGCTAATTGTTGCCTGAAGAATAAATGATCATTTATTCTCAACCTATATTGCAATAGTGTATTTTCTTTCCTTTTTTCTTTTTCTTTCTTTTTTCTTGTGATGAAAAGCGACGACCAATCCTGTCCAATATGCGTTCAATGAGGGAGTCCAAAGAATACTGATTCCCTAGTTATTTTGCAGCCTGTGACCTTTTCATGTTATAAAGCTAAAAATTATTTCATTTTGCGGATAGGATAACAGCGTTCCTATTCACACGTGCATCCTTAAATATTATAAGGACCTCTGATCTGACACCTCCCAGAAACTAGTGGTAGGGAGAAAACCCAACGGCCGGACACCTGTGAACCGGAACCTATGAGTCCTAGGGGTCCTATATGTCCTAGGGGTCCGGACACCCCCCCCTCCTAGCTCTTGATTTTTGTTTAATTTTTCAATTCACCGGAACGGGTATACCAGATAGTATATAATAAATACCTTTGGTTGAAATGCAATAACCGAGATTTTTACACCGATTTCTAAGTTTTTGATACGAATATTCCTCCTTGGAAAGCGTAATTACGTAACCTTCGGAACCATATCTCCTTTTTAAGAGCTGCTTGTAAAACAAATATTTTATTTTACATTCCAATCAAAAGAAAATCTTAGCAGACGATTATTCTAAAGTTGCCAAAGTTTTATCTCAAAATGCAATCAAAAAATGAATTACAAAATCGTTTCCATAAAGTGTGAACAACCTTCTGTGTAAGAGTTTATCGAAATAGACATTTGTCAATTCTGCGCAAGACTTTTACATTCTTCGTTTACTCCTAGGATGCACTTATCATTGTTTGAGAATCCCTGAGAATTATACAATCACAATCACCAACGACAATTTCCTCTTTGAAAAAGGATTAGAATATGGATTTCTCACTGAACTAGTGAGCTCTCGCAAGATTCTAATTTTCCTCCGCCATTTTACTACTAGACATCGAAAAGAACATCTAGAATCTCTAAGTCAACAGTGACCTTTTGACCTTAAACAAAGGCTCTTTGTGTCTTGACTGAGTAATGGGAAATGATCCTACTGAATTGTTCAGCAAACTCCAGACGGTGATTATGCCACTTACGGAGGCCGATCACATTTCATTTGAGTTTCCCTCGTTTTGGATCTAACGGAGATCCCGGAAAAACGAAAAATCGATACAGTGGAGAGAGAGATAAGTTATTTCATTAAGAATAGGAATAGAGCACATATTTTGAAATCGAAAAACCTCATTAAAATAATACATTATAAAACCACACACATATCTATATCTACTTTAATAAAATAAGGTTTAAATTTCTAAACATAGATAACAATGATTTATATGGAAACTCGTGCCTTTTTTTGAGACTTCGGTAACCAATTGTTTAAGATGCGTATTATTACATCACTGTATATCTAAATTGAGCATACTTGACGAAGTATTTGATCCGGGTGAAGATAACAGTTAAATAATATTTATAGTCATTTTTTCTCCTTTCCTTGGGGCTGGTATCGGATAGGTATCGGATCATGGCTTGCCTTGTCACGAGTTCGAGCCCAGTACCACTAAAAACCCGCCGCGTAAGGCAGGGATGCACGTTAAATCTGTCGAGAGCTGAAACGTCCTCTCGTTGGTGTGGTGTGGTGTGGTAGTTAGGAGAGGGGTGCCATCTCAGGTGTCCTCCACGTCACTTGACCATGGTTTAAAATTACGTCGTCCGTCGCCAAAAGGCCCTCGTGTAGCTGAACAGTGCGACGTTAATATTCAATCAGTCAATTCTTCTTTTCTTTTTATGGAAACGCGATTGTTTTTTATATATCTTTATCTTACACTACATTTAAATTAAAATTTTTGGCAGACAATTATTGTAATTCTCAAGCTCATTTGGCATAAACTTTTTAACTTTATGCTGATAAATTTGGCTGCATGCTTTGTAATTCTACGATTGTTAAAAGAGCGAAATATACACTCCGTAGGTTTTTGATAATATACATGTATGAGGGGTTGGGTTTATATGTCCTCTACATATAAAGAAAATTTTTTCATGATGCCGTAATTTAATTTTTCTACGTACTATCGTAACAATGCCAGCGTTCAAGATAACTTTCCAAGTTGACAACCCCAATTTCACATGCGTCATATGTGTTGAATTGCCAACCATTTGCTCCATTTCATCTAATGCCGCCAATACGATTGCGAGAGTACATTATTGCAAACTCTCGCAGAAAAATATCACAATAATTGTCTGCACTGAAAGCATTGCCAGAGAAGAAAGGCGGTGTCTCATATGAAGACTTATTAACAATCCACGGAACTAACCACTCAACTTTTCACCAAGCTGCAAAAGCTGCAGGTTTATCAAAATCTGAGAACTTTATGAACCAAATTTTTGTCGATACTTCAGTGATGAATTCAAAAAAAGAACCCAAGGAACAAATTTTGCGATAAAAAGAGCAAATAAATAGGACTACGTAATACATGTAAATTACAGCTTTACAATTTGAGCAATGAGTATGAACAGTTGTATAATTTATACAATGGGGTTTTGTCCACCGTTAGACGGGAAGGGTGTAAACCCCTCTCCTCAGTGTAGTTGAAAATAAAATAAAGTGGACGCAGTAGGTGAAGCGAGTTCTTTATTTGGACGTCATTAACGGCAAGTAATAAATATAATCGCGAGTAAATACACTGCTGGCCACCGTAAATGCAACATCCTGAAGGCTGCATGCAAATAAAATGAAATTTACAACATGCATTAGTGGAGGTGAGATATGCAAATGATTAGAATTTCAGCGCAGACACACATCACGCGCGCCTGTGGCGCCACCTCAAAGCGCTATTTAGGCTTGGACATTTAGACGATTTCAAGTTCGGCAATTGTGTTTTTCTTGAAGGTTTTTCAAAAAACGATCAGTTATGTCACGTAGAAAACAGTGATCAGCTTTTGATCAAGTATCCGAGTTCTACAGATGAAGGATAGTGGCCTACCGAGAGATTGTGGATTATCTTTCAGGGAAACCGGTAGTCGTGTTGGAGGAAACCAAACAACTGTAATGACTGTTGGATGCAGGAGGGTACGACGGACCGATGTGGTCGATCGCATCCACCTCAGTGCACCACTTCACGTGAGGACTGGCAAATTGTGCGCATGGCAATGACGGATCACTCATTCACATCATGACCGTAGCACAGCACATTGAGTTTGTAACGCATCATTCAGTGTCTGCTCGTACCATTCAACGCCGTTTACAGCAGAGTGGTCTGTCCGCAAGACGTCCATTTCTTGGTCTACCCTTGACGCAGAACCACAGACGTCTCCGCCGCCAATGGTGCAATGAAAGAAGGATATGCGTGGCAGAATGGATTGGATCTTTTGCCAGATCTTTCACCGATAGAAAACATTTGGTTCATGGTTGCTCAATGATTGACCCAGATTACACCCCCAGCTGCCACACCAGATCAACTTTGGCAACGTGTGGAAGCTGCTTGGCCTGCTGTACCCCAAGAACACACCCAAAGTCATTTTGAATTAATGCCGAGACGTGTGGCAGCAGTGATCTCCATCAATGACGGCTACTCTGGCTACTGATTCTGGCTGGAACCACACTTCACAGAAGTCTATAAATTTAATCATTTGATACTTGGTCAACATGTTATCTACAAAACAAAATTTTGTTGTGCTATCGCTTGTCTTTCTTGGTGTTGCATTTATGGTGGCCAGCAGTGTAGTCAGTCTTAGGGGTTAAAACTTATTTTTTTAAATTCTTAAAATTTTAGAGAGTTCCTTAAGTATCTTAAATTAATCTTGCTTGAATGTTGAACCTTGAAAGAAGTTTCAAATAGAAGACCGCTGTACTGATACAACACTTCGTACTGCATTGAAAATTCTAAGAACAATAACAAGTCATCAAAAATGAAAAGTTCTTGTAATGCTGGAGTGGATTTTGGTATACCTTTGTACATCTTGCAATGTATGGAGTGAAACATAAAGATTTTAAGAATAATGTCTAAGTAAGAATGATATAAAAGAAACTATTGCCGTCACCACTCTGCAATATACAAAGAAATGTAGTTTACTAAATAATGAATAATTATTATAACAAGTTATTAACCTATTACTTTGCATTTTATGCAACAAAGATAAACAGTGATTCAAAATACTTGAATTACTTAAGTCAGGGGTGGGCAGACTTTTCAAGGGCACGGGCTACTTTTATTTTTTTCAAGGTGTTGCGATCCACCCAGTGAGGTAGGTGTATTGAACTCAAAGAAAGTATACAATACAGTCAGATCCCCATTTTACAAAATTCTTTATTTAGCGAACTTTTTTCTGGAACAAATAACATTTTACTATTTTCTTCGTCAAATAACCTCCAATTAGCGAAGTGCATTTTCTATTCAACGGAACTTTATCTTATGATTCGATTTTTTCCTCCGTTCTTTTTAAGAAATTCAGTATTTACCCGAATCTGAGCCACACTTTTTCCCCAATGTTAATACAACTTAAAATTGGGGACGGCTTAGAATCGAAGGGAAAATATTTGTTGGATGGTGTATTTAGAACAATTACAGTTTCATGTATGTGCTTAAAAGTTTATAATACTGATAAAATGACTGATTATTCACTTCTTATTAGTTTTCCTTTTAAATTTATTTTAATTTCTCATAAAATTAGATATCGATAAACCGTTTTAGACTATTTTTCAATTTTCATAAAATCTTGTTGAGAATTTGGACCACTGCTTAGATTTGAATAAATACGGAATTTCTAGACCTTCGTATGATGGAATGATTATTAGGTCTTAGTGAAGGCAGTCACCTCAAAATGTCTTGGCAGCCCACCGGACGATCGTGATCGATTTAATGCCCACCTCGGACTTAAGGTATTCGACTACGTTCGGAACCGTGATTTTAAAAAGGCGCATAAATGGATACTTTTCATGATATTTAGTGTCACTCAGATTAGAATGCATGCATAAAATTATTGTTTTAAGGACATTTTGACAAAAAAAATTTATTTAAATGTAATGTTTTGGCAAAAAACTAACTTAGAATAATATTTTTTCCAAATGTTCTACTTTGTGAAAAATGCTTCTATTATAATAATATGTTGCCTGTATATAGCTCAGACCTCTCTACAGAGGCTCAACTAGAATTTTTGAAAAATTCACATTATTTTCAGAGTTACCGCCAGTTGAAATAATTATTGGCGTTTTTTTCTTAAAATTGCTCATCTCTGTTATCGTAAAATATGAATAAACCCACTTCTAAGTTATATATTTCAAAAATTCTAGTTGAGCCTCTGTAGAGAGGTCTGAGCTATATACAGGCAAAATTTTATTCTAATAGAAGCATTTTTCACAAAGGTGAACATTTGGAAAACAGATTATTCTAAGTTAATATTTTGCCAAAATATTATATTTAAATAAATTTTTTGTCAAAATGTCCTTAAAACAATTTTATGCATATGTTCTAATTTAAGTGACACTAAATATCATGAAAATTATCCCTTTATGCGCTTTTGTAAAATCACGGTTCTGAACGTAGTCGGATACCTTAAAATAATTTGTAAGCCATGAATAGTAAAAACGGTGAGTGGGGTATTCATAGAAGAAATGGGCATGCATTTAATTTTTTCTTTAAAAAAAAAAAGTCAAAAGTAAGTATTAAATTTAATATCAGGGGCGTAGCTAACGCTTTATCAGCCGTATCAATGATACAGGGCCTCCAAGCTGCAGGGAACCGTACATACTTGAGGAGTAAATTATAAATATTTTAAGGCGCCCTAAAAATGTGCTCACGAAATTTTGATATAAGGCTAGCTACGCCAGTGTTTAATATGTGAATTTATATTTTTAATTACTCCAAGGAATAAGTGTAAGGAAGAATATGTTGTTTTATTTCTCAGGTAATGCTGAGTATTACATTGAAATCAGGTATACGAGTCATTCATCCTATGTATATATGGATCTTCTAAATGTGTAAGAAAAAAGTTCAATATTTTTTAAAGTTTTTTGGGAGAGTTTAACATTTTTAGAAATAATATCAAAGAACAATAGTAAAAGAGATTAAAATGTTAGACTTCTACATAAATCAAAATATTGCTTATTTAAATGAAATGATATTCCTTGTGAACTTAAAGGGTTACAGTTCTATTAATATACTATTTTTTTTCTAAAGCTTGAAATAATACCTCGAATAAATACCTCCTAAACTTAAGAAATGTACATGTCTCTGTACGTATTTTTCAGGTTTCTTCATGAAGAAGCGGGTGCGCTTTTATCGACGACTACTCTTAAAACTTAACAAGTAATATAAAAGGAAATGTTTTAAGTGAATTCCTACTTAGGTCAACAAAGAAAATTTTGTTTTATAGTTGCTTTTTATTAAGTAATTATAATTAATATAAGTATGTACACATATGATACAGAATCACAATATTAAGTGGCAAAATGGAAAGCGAATTTCCTTGCAATAATCAATGTATACTGTCATTATATATTGTCTTCATTCGGAACAAAAAAATTGAATTTTTCTCTCATATAAAACTAAAATTAATTAACTGAATTTAATTAATGAATTGATATTTAAAATCAAGTGACATCCACTACAAGTTTAAAAAAATGTATTTGAACTTGAGTGGATGAATCAAAAGTATTTTATTAACGACTTAAAATTTGAGCAAGATATATATATACAAATAGATAAATATATGTAAGGAGAGGATGACCTAATACTAGGAATTGAAAAATTGCAGCTTGAAAGTATAGGTGCGAGTTATACGCCGTATTTTATGGTAAATAAAACTTGAGTTGTTTCTGTATACTTTCAAATATATTTTCTGTTGTTTTTTTCTTAGTTTTTTTTTTTACTGTAGCCTTTCGAAACCAAAGATGAAATTATAAATAATCCTTTATATTTAAGCTTACTCGTAAAACACGCATGATTTATTTTTGAAATATAATATTATAGCAATGATCGAGAGAAAATTCCTTTATCATATGAACATAAAGAATAGTTATTTTTATTTTAATGCGAGAAAATTATGATCCTCAATAATCTTTTTGGAAAGATACTTTTCCTTTCTTGAATATGTTACCCTTTCAATACATTTAGGTTTTAAAACAATCACCATGTTTACTCGAATCTAAGCCGCACCATTTTTCCAGTGTTAATGCTACTGAAAATCGGTATAGCTTCGAATCGAAAGCAAAACATTTATTGAATGGAAGAAATTGAGTTCCAACCTCTTTCAAAAGGAGAAATGCAACTATCCTTTCTAGCTACTTGCATCAATGAATTATCCCATTCCGCAGTGTTTATCTCCAATATTTAATTCAGTCTATCCTAAAAATCAAAAATTTCGGTAAGAACATCAAAACAAGCTCACTATGACGCAGGTATATACAGGGAGGCAGTTTAATATGCAGAAAAAAATGGAAACAGAGTAGCTACCAATGCCAACTTGACATTAATGAAACAAATACACTTTGATGGCGTAAAAAACATGATATAACTTTTGCTTTTAAATGTTTCACTCTTTAGAAATTCTTTTACATTCTTCTATAATACATTTTTAGAAAAAAAAATGTTGCATAACAAATGCATTGGATAGCATGGAAGACGACACCGCGTGGGAAAATGGCGACTCCGACACCCATTCCGACGTCAGGTGTGATTAACGGAAATGACGAACCATTTTCGAAGCATGATACAGATGGTTAGAGTAATTATAGGTTCAAATATATATTTGAAAGTTTTGAACAACTGTCAAATAAATAAATTATTAATTTTTCTTATTGTTTCTCATTTTTTTAAAAAAATTTCTTATGTATCGGATATTTACGAGCCTTCATATTTTTTTTTCTATTTTCCTCAAAAACGAGTAGAGAATTAAGGATGCTGCTTAGAATTTGTGAAGTATTCACCCGTGCGTGATACCTTACTAATAAGTTATCTTCGTGACCTAGAGGTGTGGGAGTGAATGAAGAACCAGACGTTGCCATGATCTTAAAATGTCTTTATTAAGATCTTAACTTAAACACTAACAATGATAATATTTATATTATAACTTAGCGGATCTGAGGTGAGAAAACACACAATACGTATTACCAAATAAGCACGATCTTAACCACTATATTTAACTTCCGCGTCTATTCCTAATCTCTGTTTATATCACAGTTACTAATATATATTAGAATTATCCTACCTTAATCTCTTGTTTTGCCGCAATCCTCTCGTATCCTAAATATCTTTTGTTTATCTCGCGTGGAATTGTATCCACCTTGACTTGATCGTTCTGTCACGGATAGTTTCACCCTCAATGACGGCTTTCTTCTCTTCCTTCAGTTCACGTGCTTAAACCAGACTAGCATAAACACTTCCCAATAAGTCATACGCTTGCGTTAAACTTCTGCTATTTAAAAGGTTTCTAATTTGCATATTCACGTTTCGCTTCTGGATTTGGTTGGAAAGAATTTGCCTTTTTTTTTTTGGCCCCTAAGAATTCAAGAGGAGTTTTTAGCAGAAAACGCGATGAGCCCGTCACAAATTGACAGCAACATTGTTTCAGAAATACATTTTGAGAGAGAGAGAATTGGGGTGAATCTTAGAATCGATGGCGGCTCAGATTCGAGTAAATACGGTCAATAAAAACTATGTATGTCTTCATGTGCTTCATGTTATAGAACCAAACACCAAATAAGAATTAGTTCAACTTGAAATCAAATTAATACTGCATTGTGTTTATGCTGCAATCTTCAAATCAATGATCACTTGATTAAAAATAAAATCCCTTTGCTAAAATTCAGCACCTACATATTTGTCAATGTTCTCTTTCTCTATACGGAAATAACTACTGGTAAATTTTGTTATCTCCACTTCTGCGAGAAATATTAGCCTTGACCTAATTAAATCTCCTACGTAATGCATTTATTATAACACTAAACAAACACCTACGCTCAGTCTTTTGGTACATTTAAGGCACAGTAAATATCCCTTGTTCGCTAACGTCAATTCAATAATATTATTGATAGAACAATGTCCTTCCCACTCGAGTGTCAAGAAAGCGCCGTTGAAGACAATAGTATGCCCCCAATTTCGTTCGAATTGCGCTTAAGAATTTATAATTGGCTCGCCATTTCGAACTAATTTAAATATTTAATTGAGGCTATAAGGATCCAGGCTATTTGCTTGGAATAAGATAGTTGATGGTTTAAATATGAATAAGAAGTGTAAGTATAATCCAGTGCTTCGCATATAATTTTAATCAAAGTTTTTAAATTGATTCTGCTTTGAAATGCGCTATTTGAAATAACAAATAAGTAATTTTTGTTCCTTTTTAAGTGGCTTCTAAAATAAATAAAGAAGTAGAAGATAAGAGCATATAAAGTTAAACTTTATTTACTTTTTTAAAAAATAAAAATAGAGGAGAGTCGGGTATTATATGGAATACCATTTATACATTTTAAAAAATATCTTTACTGGTTTTGGATAAAAAAATCTCCAAAATCATCATGGATATGTACTAGAAACTAATATAATGAATAACACTTGTCAAAACAAGTAATATATAAAAAAATTAAGTCAATTCCTACTTAGATCAAAAAAGAAAAAATTTATTTTAGCTACTTTTTATTAAGTAGTTACAATTCATATAAATATGAATATACATATGGCAGAATCACAACATTAAGTGGTAATTATCATTAAAGTATCGCATTGTCATCCAAAACAGTCGTGTATATAAAATTTCAGTTCAACATAATGCTTTAAAACGTGAGATAAAAAACCTTTTCGTTTTGATATAAGTCGCCAAAAGGGTCTCTAAGACGCCAAAAATGATGCCAACATAGCTGTATTTGTAATTCTTTGAATAATTAGTTTTAATCAATTAATTTTTACTAATTATAAATAAATTACTGTATTGTCATCCAAAATAATCATGTATATAAAATTTCAGCTGAATTGAGCGCTTTAAAATGCATTTTATTAACGATTGAAAATTCCACCAAGGTAAGTAAATAAATAAATATATAGAGAGTGTGAGCTATAATAGAAGAAATTGAGAAAAATGTATCTCTTTACACACACACACACAGTAATATTTATAAGAATTACTCAAAATTGCAACCATTAATATCAAGGCGCTTAACAATACCGAAGGAGTAATTGCTGTATATTTTTAAAGATGATAAATTATTTTTCAAACATCTATGCAATTTCAACGATTATTTGAATGGTATGGTAATTACTAATGTAAATTAGATTTTTGTAAGCTAGGGTCATTAAACATTCCCAAAAAATATCTTTGGCAAAAACTATGTTGCATAACTGTATGCAAATTTTAACGGTTTGAAAACAGTTTATCTTTTGTTTTTTCTTCTGTTTCTTGTGTTTGCCAGACAAAATACAGAATATTTGGTTTTTTACAGTTTACAAAAAAGGGATTTATCACTATGTTTACGTTATAGAAAAACATTGTGAAAATGTTTTCCTTTAACATCTATGGATTATTAATTCTCTTTTCTGATTACCAAGTTAATGGATTTTCAGGTTGTAAAAAATTTACAAATATCATGTAGTATGATTATGCGACATGTTAAAGAGTATCTGTTTGGCTCAAGGCTCTCGGCAAAATTAAATCTCTAGTTCAATTTCGCACCCTCATGTGCCTATCTCTGGAGAGGAGACTATGTGTCAAAATTACATTGCGACAGTTGGTATCCACCTATATTGTGCCCCAATAAGAAACAATACCATCTCCCGGGGAATGTACTAGATCTGCAATGGTAATTATCATTCCACAGCCCCATTTGAAAGAAAAAACATGTAACATAAAAAAGTCAATTCCTACTTGGGTCAACAAAGAAAAATTTTACTTTAGTTACTTTTTATTAAATAATCACAACTAATATAAATATGTATATACATAAGTCAGAATCACAATATTAAGTGGCAAAATCGAAAGCGATTTTCCATTTTCCATTCTACATATGTTTTTGAACTATTATTTTTGTCTGTTACCATTTATTCATTCCTAAATAAATTACTCTGAAAGTAGACCATATCGGGTAGAATTTGAACCAAAGACCTTTGGATTAGAAGCCCAACGCACACTATCCATTGCGGTACAGAGACACAACAAGCGATTTTCTTTTTATATATGGTGTTGAACTATTATTTTTGTGTGTTGCTATTTATTCATTAATTATATTTAATTGATGGATTAGTATTTGAAAAAACTGTATTAACTTCAATTTTAAAAAAATGTATTTGAACTTGAGTGGATGAATAAAAAGCATTTTATTAACGATTGAAAATTTGAACAAGATATATAAATAACTATATATATATATATATATATATATATATATATATATATATATATATTATACTTGTCTTTGCTGGCTGGTTTAAAAGTCAGCTCAAAAGATGTGCTTATGTATTTTCGAATTTTTTAACTTGGTGAATAATCGATTTTCATTAATGTCAAGACGCTTGATTCTCCTCGTAAAAGCTCTGTGAGTAAAGAAATTTTGTTAAATTATTTCTTGAAAGATACTTTTCTTATGTAATTGTTTTAGCATTTTTCTACTTTTCTTACGTAATTGTTTTGGATTTTTCTGCATTAAGAGTTTGGGAGAGTTTGTTACATAATAGTAATGAGTGGTTTTTTCATACTCTCTGTGTTATCCAAACTCTGAAGTTTTGTTTATTTTATTTTATTTGGTTTTCCTACCGAGTTGCAAAGGGGGAAGGTTGGCGCCTTCAAACTAGTTTAACCCTACTTATTCGGTCCTAAGTCCGAAATTGCTTTCTGACTCGCTAAGTTCTTTTTGTAGTTTCTTTTTTTTTTATTTCTTTATAATTTTGTTCTGCATGTTCAGGTTTTATATTTTTATTAAGCTATTTCTTGTTATGTTCTTTATCTATTATTTCTTATTTTTGATATATAATACATATTTCTTTTATATATATTTTATGCATTCATTTGGCTGTTTTGCGCCTATCTATGTATAAATCTATTTCCTAATGAGATTGTTCAGTTATGGATGTAGTCAATATAGAGTATATTTGCTTATAGCGAATTTTGAAATCGTCATTAGATTCAAAATCTTGTCTATGAATGTTTTTCTTTTATGAAGTTTAATTTGGCTTTGTTCATTTTCCTTGTGTGTTTATCTTATTTATATAAAAATATTATGCCAACTTCGGATTTTGTGCCTATAAAGTAATCATGGATATGTTGTCTATGAGTGGATTAGATTTTTTGGAGTTATTGCTCGTTGTTTCACTTTATATTATTGTGATTGAAATTTTTTTTGCTAATGATGTTTTATTTGGGTCTTTTCAATGTACCTTCAACTTTTAAATAACTATGAATTTGAAAATAACAAGTTTTATGCGACTGGCAATTTGTTATACCAGGGTATGACATTGCTCGGTGGTACAGTATAATGGTATTTGTACCATCGTCATCCATTTACCATTTTATGAGCCCTTATATATAGTTATGGAATATATTTAGGTATGGCTTTAGATAGTTGTGGAGATGGGCACACAAAGGTTCTGAGTTGGCATATAAAAAAACTATAAATTTTTTAAAAAATACAAAAAAATGTATGAATTGTTTTGGTAATCATAATTTTTTTGCTTACCCTTCTGTATCTAAACATTGTTGTGTTAGAATTTTTAAAACTCGAATTTTTTTGGAACACTAAATATAAGAATTTATCTCGTACAGAAAAACGAAATATTCATGTTTTCGATTGTATAGATAAAAATCAAAGAGATAAGGATTTTAGTAACATATTGGAAACTAGGTTTTTCAGAGATATTCATGTTTTAAAACTAAAATTTAGATCTTGCACTGATAAAAGATGCAAGGCGTGTGGCATGATGAGTGGGGAACAGTTGGATATGGATGCAGGTTATATATTTTGTAAGATGTTTAACTGTGTTTACAAAATGACATGCAACATATGTAAATTCGCTTACATAGGTCAGACTTCAAACACTATCAATATTAGATTAAATCAACATAGGTCTGATACAAGGAAATTTGATTACAACAAAAACCAGGCTAAGATTGAGATAGGACACTTTCATAAACATGGATTCAATAACATAACTGTACATATACTTAGAATAGTGCCAAACATTAAACAAAGATTATGGTTCGAAAACTTTTTATAGGTTCATTTAGATCATATTATCCTTATGGTTTTGAATGTTATATGGAAAGGTGAAAGTGTCTTATTAGCTTTTAAACAAAAAAATCCGAGGATTCATTATATATTCCGAATTTTGATAAATCTATTGATAATAGTAATAATATTCGTTTAGCGAGAATTTCAAAAGCTAAACGTAGAAAAAGAGTTACTAGAGACATGTCAACCCTCAAGAATTCTATGTTAGAATTACTGTTAAATTTGATGATAACTACAACACATGCTTAATTAAATCATTTATGTTTGGCATGTGAATAAAACTAAAATTAAAATTATGACAGATATTTTAAGCAGATATAAATTTCAGGATTCTCATGGTATGCATATGATTCGAGACCTTAATTTAGATCTTATGTAGCAACAGAAATTCGGGAATTAGATTTCACTGTTGAAAATGAAATTATGCATAAAGATCTTAAATCATCAATAGAAAATATCCAAAATGACTTCGTGATTACGCATGTTGATAAGGTCTCTGCTAATTCTGCCATAATTTGTAAATACTTTTACAGTAAATTATTATGTAACCACATTTTAAATAATAATTCCTTTCAAAAATCAATTCACAATAATAGAGAAGATGATAATCGTCTTTTAGCTTTGAACAAAAGACTGAATATTCATCTAAATAATATTAAATATCCAAGTATTTTTTTAACACCAAAATTTCATAAAAGCCCTATAAAATTCCGTAGTATCACCAATGGATACAATACATATATCACGAGGTCTGGGAAGATCTTACAATCTCTTCTTCAAAATCTAATTGATAATTTACAAAACACGGCTATAATTAAAAATAGCTTAGAGATTGCTAGAGTTACTAAGGATATGTTAATTTTTTCCATGCATGGCTTTGATTTCGAGGACCTTTTTTAATTCTATAGATATTGACGATATGATTAAGGTTCTACAGTTAATTTATGATAAATATGTGAATTATATACTTCAATGAAAAAGAAAAATTTGATATTCTTGTTAACCTCGTATTAAAAGAAAATTTCATTGCATTTGATCAGAATCATTATAAACAGATCAAAGGATTACCTCAGGGTGGTCCAGCTAGTAATTGTTTAGCGAACCTATATTTACATTTTTTTGAAATAGATCATGTTGTAAATGATTCTTACTTAATTTATCGTTATATAGATGATATAATAATTTTCGGTAAAAATAGTGAATACAAACCAAATACACTCTGTCGCAAAAAAATATATGCACCCAGAAGAAATCAAGCTACAATCACGAAACTCGGCAAGAATGTAGTCTGGTAAGAGATATGCAAATGATTAAAATTTCGAAGCCAATGAGACAAGGCTAAGTGTGCTATGCGCATATTAGTTGCGCAACTGGGAGAGTTTAAAAGCATGAGTACGAGCGCCGTACGGCTATCCAAACGAATCTGATGACTTTGATAGACGATATTGAGACTTAGGATGCCTCTAAGACGTAACCGGCGGCAGTACGAGCAGCTGACGGACTTTGATAGGGGCCGTATAATAGGCCTCAGAGAAGCAGGTTGGTCGAATAGACGTATCGGCCGCCACCTCGGTCGGAGCGATATGGTAGTTGCTCGGTGTTGGCAACAGTGGATCACAGAAGGTAGAGTGTACCGTCGCGGAGGGTCAGGACGTCCCAGGAACACAAATGATCGCGAGGATCGTGCAATCAGAAGAGTGGCCACTTCGGCACCAACAACGTCGCTAGCATCGATTCAACGCCACTTACCTCCTTCCAGACATCCAGTGCCATGAAGAGAAACCATAAGGAGACGACTGACCGAAGTTGGCTTGAGGAGCCGACGTCCGCTAAGACGCTTACCACTGACCCCACATCATAGGCAGTGTCGACTGGATTTTTGCCGACCTCGGGCAACTTGGAGTGTGACAGACTGGAGACGTGTCATCTTCAGTGATGAATCCCGATTCAGTCTCAGTGCTGATGACCACCGCACACGTGTCTGGAGGCGCACCGGCCAGCGGTCCGATCCGGCATTTATTGTCGAGCGGCATACAGCAATTTCACAAGGTGTGACAGTGTGGGGAGCAATTTCTTGGGACACACGATCATCTTTAGTGGTCCTTCAAGGCACTTTGACAGCTCGCAGATACGTGGACGATATTTTAACGCTGATTGTGCTACCTATGCTATCAAGTCGCCCAGGTGCCATTTATCAACAGGATAATGCTCGTCCACATACTGCGCGACTCTCCCAACAATGTTTTCAAGGATATGACGTCCTACCATGGCCTGCCAGGTCACCAGATCTTTCGCCAATAGAGTATGTCTGGGACGCGCTAGGAAGGCAACTGCAGCCGTCCCGAGATACAGGAGAATTAACTGCGCAGATGCAAAGACTATGGCAGGATCTTCCACAGGGGGTCATAAGTGATCTAATTGAATCGATGCCACGCCGAATTTCGGCTTGTATAGCTGCCAGAGGTGGCTTTACTACTTACTGATTTTTAACCTTTTGCAAGCTGTAACCGCTTAATAAAATGATATTTTGTTCTGAATTTTTAATCATTTGTTTATTTTCATATACACTATATGCATACCAAATTTCGTGAATGTAGCTCAATTTCTTCTGGGTGCATATATTTTTTGCGAAAGAGTGTATTACGTTCTACCCTGATTATCTCAAGCTCCTTAAAACTAACTTCAACTCTAATATGGTGGAATTCTTGGATTTAGACTTGCATCTTATTAACAATAATGTAGTCAGTAACATTTTTGACAAAAGAGACTCGTTTAAGTTTCATATAATTAAAATTCCCGTATGGAATAGTAATTTGCATATATCAATTTACAGAAATATCATTTTGAATTTTTTATTTAGAAATGATAACTTAACTACCCACAAAATAGATAAATACAATAATATAAAACAATTTTTTCAATGTTGTTTAGATCATGAATACCCTTTTAATTTCTTAAGAACTTATATTCATCACAAATACATTAACCGTCTTGCTACTTCGAATTCCAAAACCACCACACAACAATAGGATTTCAAAGTCAGCATGTTAGTGGTCTTGCTGTGAAGATTATATCATAACACTCATATCACAGTTTACATTTTTTCCACACACATCTTGAACATCTTACACATTGTTGACAACCAACCAAATTAGAGCCTAGCAAATTTACATTTTTGACTATCAACCAATTCAAATTCTACCGGATTTGATTGTCTTCTTTTTTTTACCTGTCTTTGCTGGCTGGTTTAAAAGTCAGCTCAAAAGATGTGTTTATGTATTTTCGAATTTTTAACTTGGTGAATAATCGATTTTCATTAATGTCAAGACGCTTGATTCTCCTCGTAAAAGCTCTGTGAGTAAAGAAATTTTGTTAAATTATTTTTTGAAAGATACTTTTCTTATGTAATTGTTTTAGCATTTTTCAACTTTTCTTACGTAATTGTTTTGCGATTTTTCTGCATTAAGAGTTTGGGAGAGTTTGTTACATAATAGTAATGAGTGGTTTTTCATACTCTCTGAGTTATCCAAACTCTGAAGTTTTGTTTATTTTATTTTATTTGGTTTTCCTACCGAGTTGCAAAAGGGGAAGGTTGGCGCCTTCAAACTAGTTTAACCCCACTTATTCGGTCCTAAGTCCGAAATTGCTTTCTGACTTGCTAGGTTCTTTTTGTAGTTTCTTTTTTTTATTTCTTTATAATTTTGTTCTGCATGTTCATGTTTTATATTTTTATTATGCTATTTCTTGTTATGTTCTTTATCTATTATTTCTTATTTTTGATTTATAATACATATTTCTTTTATATATATATATATATATATATATATATATATATATATATATATATATATATGGCCGTCGTAGCCGAGTGGTATAGGTATGGGATCGTGGCTTGCCTTGTCACGACTTCGAGCCCAGTACCACTAAAGACCCGCCGTGTAGGGTAGTTATGCATGTTAAATCTGTCGAGAGCTGAAACGTCCTCCCGTTATTGTGGTGTGGTAGTTAGGAGAGGGGGGTGCCAGCTCAGGTGTCATCCTCGTCACTTGACCATGGTTCAAAATTACGGGGCCGTCGCCAAAAGCCCTCGTGTAGCTGAACAGTGCGACGTTAATACTCAATCAATATATATATATATATATATAGGAAGAGAGAGTGAACTAATATAAGAACTGTGAAAAACGTTCCCCAGTTATTGGAAAAAAATATTTATCTATCGTTTAAATTAGTTTTTGACGGATAGTTTTCTAAATATGATTTTACGAGTGCTAATCGTGAAATGATTTTGAACATTTAAAACTCTTAGATTGAAGGAGAACTCGCTGTGTTATTTTTCCTACAGTAACGCATAAATTGAATTGCGCTAATAAATATTTTCTGTGTTAAAAATATGTTGCTTAAGTTTTGAACAAGTTATGTATATAAATAAATATAAATAGGGAGAGTGTGAACTAACAGTAGGAATTGAATATAAGTCCTGTTCTTTTTAAATTAAGCGTAAGAGGCTATAAGAATGCTTTTGAATTCAATCGGAAGCTTAATTCCTAGGACTTAGTTATAAAAAAGTAGATAATCGTAAGACATTATGAAATGCACATTGATGTGGTGGAAAACCGCTAGTATATATATATAAAATTTTATTATTTAGTACGTTAAATGTTGAAACGGTTTCTAAATGCGTTATTTGACTGTATTCTTAAAGTAGTGTTTTTATTACAAATACCCTTAGATATAATGCTGCCACTTATGGTTTAATTTTTTTTTTAATTTTATTTTGAAGAAAATACGTTAATACAAAATATGCTAATTTTGCTTCGAAACTGAAATTTTTCTATTTAATAATTCAAGTATGAATTTTTATCCATAACTGTATGAGGATTTTTGATCCAGAAATTTCCATGATTTACTTTGTCTTTTGAGCTTCCTGATATTTAGGGTTCATTAACTTTATGACAGTTAAATTAGCTATTTCCATTGACACTAACTAAACTATACCTCTGAGAGCTCCTTGCTGCAACTTCCTTGAAACGACCAATCTGCTGCTCACGGCATAAGATTGATCATTGTTGCGAAAAATAGCATACAAAATTTATGAAGAAGTTGATCAGGTAGATATTCTTTAAGGTTCTCAAAATTTAATATTTCATACCAATGTAAACTGTCATGTATTGGGTTTAGAGCAGAAAAATTAAAAAAAAAACAATCATAAATCGAAGTGCCATGGGGTTTTATCGCGTCTTCTATTAAAAACTCTCTTGGGAAATCTTTAGGCCCAGAATGGTAATTTTTTCCTACCAACTCAAGAAGAGAACGCGATTATACAGATTAGGAATTGTGTATATATTGGAGTTTTAGTATTCGTGTAGAGCTCTAGGAAGAGAAAGTTCTAGGAAGTGCTAAGGGAGTTCTATGAATGTTAAGTGAGTTCTAAGTGAAATTCTATGAAAGAGAGTTCTAAGTGGGTTTGAAGCCAGAATATTGTCCATTTGCCGGATCAAGTTGGATCAAAGATTATTTTGAGGATATAAGGACTGTAGCTGTTCGCCGTGGAAGAACGGTAAGATAGATCATATTAAACTTTAATACTAGAGCGGATTCTAGTAAGTTAGGATATCATCTATAAATATAGATTCGGTGGTTTACTGCGCTATTTTTGGAATTGCGGTTTACGTCAAATCACTCCTGATCATAAGCTTCCTAGACTTGTGCTGCTTTGTTTAAGATAAATTAAGATAATAATAAACTATAAGCTATTAGTGGTCCATCTTTTATCCCCCCCCCACAAACTTAGGCCACGTGGATTATGAACAGATGGTACCCGCAGCCCGTGGGCTATCACAAATGCCGTTATGGCTTTTCGAACTGATCCAATCTTCTTACGTTTTCTGAAGTTTACTCCTCAACATAACTATCAAACGTATTGAAATAATGAGAAAGGTTATTATTTTTAACCAAATTACAGATCTCTCAATAATCTCTGTTTTTTAACTATTTTAAGGACAGATAAACCAACTCTTTTAAAAGGTTTTTTTAGAGATAACTCTTTACTGTTCCAGATAGATTTTGCTCGCATGAAATATTAATAATGTAATAAGAAACATAATAACAATAGCTTTAGTTTAAAAATATAGTAATACCTTGAGCTTACGTGATAGGAGGGACTGAGTGATAACCATTAAGTCAGCGCATAATTTCATGCATAAATAAATACATAAAAATTATTTTTAGTATTTAGTAGTATTTAGTATTAAATTAGTTTCAACCGAAGAAGAAAGAAAATAATAATTTTGAACAAAAAAAATGTTTAATAAAGCCTTGCATAACCCCAATACAAAATTGCATACCGAAGTTATTTTGATTTAAAAGGTTTCATAAAATCAAGAAAGTTGTCTGCAGATTCATAGAGATTTTTGAATATCACTAAATTTCCTCGTAGCATACTAATTATTTTTGTATTCCTTGGTTTTTTAAAAAAATACACTTTTTAGTGGAGAACGTATTTTCTCTAATTTGTAAATCTTTTTTGAATAAAACGGCGGCCTTTCGTCAAATTCCCAACCGTGATCCCTTCTTCTGATTGAACTGGGTCTACAGTCTTTAGTTCTTTAATGTCTTGGTCATCACTGTCTACTAATAAATTTATTCGCCTTTCAAGATCGACAACTTCTTCAATCAAATTACCAATTTCATCTGATGGAGAAAAAAATGAATCAACGAGATTTAAAAATCACGTAACTCTGACATCGCGGGGGAGTCAGGTATTACTGTAGAGAATTAATATAAAATATAACGTATTATATAAAATGTGTGTTTAAGTCCGTGCTTCTCAAAGTTTCAATATTCGCGACCCAATATTCAATCAAAATTTCCTCGCACCCCCTCCCCCTCATACAATGTATTGAACTCAATACCTCGATGCTAAAACTACGATATGACTTTAAACTCTTAAGTGCCACTAGCGTATATAAACGTCTCGCTCAGTCAAAACGTTTTCTCCGAACGTATATATACGTCTTTCAAAAAGTACAATGTTTTCTGTGCACTTCTATCCAAAAAATCATTCCGAAGGCTTTAGAATGCAATAAAAGGATATTGACGGTTTTTGCGAAGGATTTACTCTTATTTTAGATTATTTGCTTCTTTATTTCTTCCCCCAATACATCGCATACGCGTGCCTACGTGAAAAACGGTTGGCATTGGGAAGTTAATCGCAAAACTTTTAATCGGCAGTTAAGGGATTAATAATAAAGCATACAAATTGTCAAGATAGGTGTTATTTCTGTATATAATTTTATATAAGGCAATCCTATGGGGTCACTGGAAATTACTTAATTTGTTTTTATCTTAATATTGTTAAATTAACTATCAAATACACACGCATTGTGTAGCACTGGTACATTTATACGTGTTATATATATCAGTGTAAATGTGCATTGTGGTTTTTATTATGTCAAGATGTATATATTTTGTTTGTTTTCTTTCAGTAAATTAACAATTTTTTTTTACATCTTTTGTTTTCAACATTTCTATATGTTCTCATCCCCTCGCAGAGTTGCCACGCTCCCCATTTTGAGAAACTCTGGTTTAAGTTGTTTTAATATAGAGGGTATCCCAAAAATAGCCCCAAATTCTACACGGCCTAACTCCTCGCGTTCAGAGTACGTAAAACATGCCCAAAGAACCGTACATGTACGGTAAATGATAATGAATGAATGAAGAAGCAGTACGGTTCATGACGGAACTCCAGGGTATTTCTGTGTTCCTGTGCATGATTGGATATATATGACATACTCGCTCCACTGTTTTGGACATGGGAGCTACAATGATTGTCAGATTTTCCCCCTTTTGAATTTTTTCCTATGGGTTCTTTTTAAGGAGTTGGTGCATGGAACCGTAGTGACGACACAAACGGACTTAGTTGCTCCTTCGCATGCTGCTTGCTTACTTCGGTGAGCAACTCGCTAGATTGACGTATGCCAGGGGTGCCCAACGTTTTCGGGAAGAGTGCCACTATCTGAAAGAAAAAATCACGTGTGTCACTTCCAACTTTTCCAACAAACAAAAGGATATGAAAAGGTAAAAAATATTACTTATTGACTTACACAGTCCAGTCACATTAATGTGACCACCACGTACTTTCGACTTTGACGTTAAATAACCAATCACAGAAGGATGCTGCTAACAGTTCTATTGAGCGTATATAAAGGGTGTGTGAGGGCTTCGGGAAACACTACAGTCGTTGGCGTAATGCAAACATGTAAAGAGTTATCCGAAGTCCAAAACGGCATAATTTTTGGCATTCGGGAAAAGTTGGAAGCATTTCCTCAACAGCTAAGTTTGTGGACTGTTCGTGTGTCACCGTGGTTAAAGTATACCGTGCATGGCAAAATGGGACCGTCCAAAATCAGTGACGTGGCAAATGTGGTGTACCACGGGCCATAGGTGATAGAGGTGACTGACGGCTGCAGAGGTGAGTTCGGGAGACTAGACGTGCTACCGTTAAGCAACATACCAACCAGATGAACCAAGGGGCTACCAACAGTGGCTTCCAAACTACTGTTCAGCGATCGTTGTTGCATCTGGTTCTCCGAAGCAGGCGCCTAGTTCATGCACCTATGCTGACTGCTGTTCATCAGCAACGAAGACTGGAATTTTCACACAGGTACCGCAACTGGGCATCAATGAGAGGCGACAGGTAGAGTTTTCTGATTAATCACGCTTTATACTCCATCGGACGGATGGTTGGTGGCAAATACGGCATGAAACGTCTAAAAGCAAACACCCTGCAACAATTGCTGGCAAGGTTCAGGCTGGAGGCGGGAGCATTATGATCTGGGGAATGTTTTCCTTAAATTTTCTGTGTTTATTCATCATTGTGGAAAGCACGATGGATCAATAGAAGTACGCATCTGTCCTTTCAGACCATGTCTACCCCTCTATGCGCATTGTTTTTCCTCAGGATGGTGGCATCTACCAGCAGGACATTGCGGAGTGTCATACAACTGACAGCGTACGTGCGTGGTTCAAAGAGCACCAGGATCAGTTTATCGTTCTTCCGTGTCCAGAAAAACTCACCTGACTTAAACCCAATCAATAATCTATGGAACCATCTCGATCGGGTTGTTCGCGCCATGGATTCTCACGCGCGTAATCTAGAGCAGCAATAGAGTCGGCATGGCTCAACATCCTAGTGAATACCTTGAGGATCCTAAATGACTATTTTCCCCTCTGCGAAAGATGGTTATTCTGGCTTTTGACAGTGGTCACATTAATATGACTGGACTGTGTATTATGCAGTTTTTACGCAACTAGCACATTTTTTACGCCAGTTTAAATAGTGGAAATTTAAAAAGTAAGATAGTAAATAAAACACTTAGGTGTTGTTGTTAATATACTTTTTACTGGTTTTAATGAGTTTGCTTGGATATAAAAATGAAAATGTGTAACTTTTGAAACATTTAATACTAAATAATTATATGTTGAACAATCCATACTTGCTTAATGTGGGTATTGAATTTGTAGTTTTTTTTTTAACCAAGTAATCTATATTACGATTAATCCTCGAAGATACTTACAAAAAAAGGTTGTTTTAGGTATGCATCAGTTAATTTTGATTTTATAATGTTCATAATAGAAAACATTTTATCACACAAACATGTTGATCGAAACCTACAATAATTTCTGATATCCATACAAATAGTGCAAATATGAAAAACTGATTGTTGGTACAACTTTCCAAAATTCAATGTAATTCAGATCTCTGCAATTAATTATCTTTCAAAATTTTCAAAAAGTATTAAAAAGTCCCCACGTGCCATTTTTTCAACTCAGCCGTGTCACACTGTGGCACGCGTGCCACGAGTTGGCCTCCCCTGAGTATGCACGAGGGCTGAGTATGCCACGAGTATGCACTCCTCCATTCCACAGCGCACAGAGGCGTGCTTCGACATGCAATGTGGACACTTTGGCGTTCTGCCTTTATAAATAGTTGCAAATACTTCTGTTGATGTGACCAATACGGTATTTCTTCCTGGCACCAGCACACTTTGTTTTTCATATTTTTCTCGTCAACGATGGATCGCATACAGGTGCAGTTATTTGGGTATTTTTTGTGTGCTACTAACGAGAAATCTAGAGATGCAGAGTTTGTGTGCTGTAGTGTCTGATTACGGTTGGCGGTGGTTTATGGAATGTTGGTGCTAAGATGCGCGGTTCCGGAGAAGGGTTGCTTTTTTTTAAGGAGAAGGTGACTGATCCTCGAGCATGAGGTTAGGGGGAGGGCCAGTCCCTTGTTTTTGGAAACGCGGAGGCTGGACCGGATTTGGATTTAAGGAAAGTGAGTTAATTTGATTGTGACCGACAAATAGCGCGTGGTCTGCTGTGCCAAGGGTAGAGTTTCTTGAGAGGTTTTAACACGACGGACTGTGTTTGATTCGAGAAGTTTTAGAAAGTAAGTGAGATGGACGCATAGCGTGTGGTCTGGTATACTAAGAAGAGATCATTTCTTGGGAGAATTTTTAACGCAACGGACTGTGTTTGTTTGATTGTAGTGAAAAGCGAGATGATTGTATTGGCTGTTGAGAAATGTTGAAAAGCAGTTGGTTGTATTGAGAAATTTGGAAAGTAATTGAGAATACACAACAGGTGCTGTTTTAGAGACACCTTGTACAGTGGGTGATCGGTTAACGAACAGATCGGTTAACGAGCACTTTCACGAAAGATTTCTGTGATCGGATAACGAACTTATATTCGGATAACGAACACTTTCAAGAAAGATTTTTTGTGTTTGGACAACGAACACATACTCGGGGGTGATCAGGAATACATCCCTGAAATTATGGATGAAATTTTGACAACTGCTAGAGATCTAGAATTGGAGGTGAACGAGGATGACATAGAAGAGCTCATAATGGGACATAAAGATGAACTGTAGACAGAGGAACTCCAAGAAATTTTGAATGAAGAACACCAAGAAACACAGCGAAATGTGTTTCCTTCTGAACAAGAGAAAGACGAAAGAGGACAAATGCCGACATCTGCCATTAAAGATCTTTTGAAAAAGGGGGCGGATGTCAGAGCAATGGTCTTAGAATGACACCCAAACCAAGTTGATGTCAGCATTCTGGAAAATCCTGAAAAAGAGAGAAAAGCAATCGACATTGGACATGTTCTCTTCAACGCCTCATAAGCAAAAAATGAAAAGGACTGATTAATATGCAAGAATATACGTATGTATTATTTTTTTAAAAACTTGCTAAGAAATTATACATTTTTTTAAATTTCATGTTTAGGGTCTCCAGAATGAATTAATCGATTTCACATAGAAATCTATGGTGAATCGATGATCGGTTAACGAACAATTCGGATAGCGAACACAGTCTTGGAACGGATTATGTTCGTTAACCAATCACCCACTGCATAAGCACAGAGAAATAGTTTTATAACTATTTATGACAGTGTTTCTCAAACTGTGGGGCGTAACCCCCTTGGGGGTGGGATAACATTACGAGTGGAGCTTGAGCAGTTTGAAAAGTCGAAAATAAAATATTATTTTTTAAAAAAAATTATTAACTTAATGGAAAAAACTAACAAAATGCATTCAGACGTAACAAAAAATAAAACTAACATTTACACTAATATAGTACAATTATGAACGTATCAGTGTTGCATAATGTATTTTATAATTAATTTCGCAATACTAAGAAAAGAACAAGTTTAATAATTACCAGTGACCCCATGGGCTTGTCATAAAAAATTATATAATAAACTAACACTTGTTAATTTGTACTTTTTATAAATAATTCCTTAACTGCGGATTAATAGTTACGTGATTCACGTTCCCCAATGTTACCGTTTAACACGTAGGCTAGCGTGTATGGTGTATTGGGAGGAGCAGATAAGCAAACATACTCTGAAACGAGTAAATGCTTCGCAAGCACTGTCAAGGTCATCTTATTGCATTCCAAAGCCTTCAGAATAATTTTATGGATAGCAGTTCACAAAAAATATCTTACTTCGGAATGACGCATGTATAAGTCCGCGACAATTAACAGACTGGCTGAGCTAGACGTTTATATACACCGGTGGCCCTTAAAGATATAAGTCGCACTGTAGATTTAGTGTGCGTGTGCGTGCGTGCGTGCGTGTGCGTGTGTGCGTGCGTGTGCGTGTGTGTGTGTGTGTGTGTGTGCGTGCGTGTGCATACGTGCATGCGTGCGTGCGTGCGTGTGTGTGTGAATATTGGGTCGCAAATATTGAAAGTTTGAGAAACTCTGATTTATGAGATTAAGATTAATTGAAAGTATCTCAGAGGAAATTAATTGTAACATTGTCATCAAAAATAGATTTCTTTACATAGATACCTTTTTAAACAATTTCGCAAGTTTTTAAAAAGATTAGCACTTGCCTACGTTGTCATATAGTTCATCCACATTATTTGATATTCAAAGTTAAGAGCATACACACACTCAACTGTGAACAAATCATCTGTGAAATTAGATATAACTGTTATATAAATTACTAAAATTCTTCCAATATTAATAATTTAACTTATTAGTAACATTATATGAGCTTTATGAGGAGAGTGAAAATTCTCATTTAAATCCATGTAATTACTCATAATTGTTTAAATTCCATTACTCTCGAAGCAGGAATTCAAATAAATAGATAATTTTACAGCTTATTTGCCATTCCATTCAAACACCTATGCAAACTGTTTGAGACCATTCAAATCACATTAGCTTTGTTTCCGATTGTCAGTTCGCAATATTAAACAATTCAATAATTCCATCTTTGTTAGAATTTACATTTAGGTGGAAACAAAGGTAGATTGCGATGCATCATTTGAAGGAAAATAAGGGATTGAGTTGATTGAAATTGAAGCTTATTTGAAAATTAATTTAGCTTTTGGGATTCTATTTGAAGATCACTAATAATTGTATACAATTTCCTGATTAATACGTGCTGAAATGATAAAGTTAGCTAGTATGTATCTGATTCTAAAAAGAGACGAATTAAAAAGTTTGAGTTATAAAAAAATCATTTTCCAAATCAGTATCAATTTTTTTGTAACCTGCAAAATGTTTGATATGTTTATTTGTTAAGTGAACCATAAACTTAACCTTTATATATACGGTTCGTTAAAATAATTACATGCACAAATAAATAATATTTTTGTTTAAATTTTGTAACGTATGGGTTTGAAATGTGCATTAAATTCACAAAATAATATCCAATGGAATGACAAACCCCCAAAATTACTGTACTATCGGTTTTTTTTAATTTAATCTTATTCTAGTTTTATTTGTATTAGGAAATTAGAAGTGATAAAGTGGCTTGATGTGTATAAACTAAAAAAAAATAAATTTTATAACTTAAATGATTTTCGAATAACTACTTTCGTTTGAAAACTATATTAATAAATATTTAAATCTCCAACAATGAAAAACATAAAAGAATATTTCTGAAAATATTTTGTTTACATTAACAATACTCCAATGTTTTTTACATAAACCTTTTTCAAACGGCTAATTTCTAATTGAAATCAATAATTATTTGAATACTTTCAAAATTTGAAGTAGAAGTAAAAATTAACTTCGAATTATGAATAATAGTAAATTCAATCCAAATTCGATTCTTGCGACTTTAAAAACTAAAAATTTGCATACTTTGATTATTTGCACTTGCTTAAATATTCATGTCACTATCAAAGTCCTATTTAAGAAATAGCTCATGGAGTGTATTTTTTAAAATATCCCTTAATCAAATTTCAAACCTAAAAATAAATTACTTTCTTTTCAATGTATCAAGATAAATCAGTAAAATGTGCTGCTGTAGTAAGATGACTTTAGGATCTTAGGGGAAACAAAGTTTTTCGAAGAAAATATATGTATGTGTATTTATATACACGTGTACGTGTGTCACAGGAAATGATGAAATTATGACTTTCATCTCTAAGGGAGATGATCAAATCACGCAATATGCTAAAATAACGTCTCTTTGAGATCATTTCCCTTAGGTAAATAAGTGATTTGATCTAATCCCCGAACTGTTTTAGTGAAATAATGAAATGAACATGTCAGCTGTTTTTTTTAAAGATATGGGGTGGATACTTAGGGGAATCGATAGTACTATCTGTATGATTAGGAAGTACAAGGACTCGATCCCGCTAAAAGTAGAATTAATTTTAAAAAATTAAATTAATTCTACTTTTATATCTCATTCTCTTTTTAAAAAAAAATTGACAAACTAATGATGTGTTGTTGCATAATTACAATTTTACGTTTTTATTACATTTATCAATTTATATATAATATGTTATAATTATATCAATTTATAATAATATCCGACTACTTGCGACAACTTTTTTTTGAAAAAAGGAGATATTGAGATCTTTTGTGATTTTTATATTTATTTAGTATATTTTAAGGAAAAAATCCTAAAATCGGTAAAAGAAAAAAAATTATTATTATTAAAATGGGAAAAAACTAGTAAAAATGTACGAAAAATTACATAAACGGGGCCCGTTCTGTACAAAGATTTTGTGAACAAATTCTCAATTTTTCAATTTTGATGTGTTACTTTGTTATTCCTGTGTGAAGTGACCTTCACGATAAGAGATATTTTAATTTTTACAAAAACTAGAGCACTTTATCTAAGTCATTATACGAAATTGCTTTAAAAAACATTGACTATATTCACATACAGAACTGCAAATTTTGAAACTTAAACAGTTGTTGATAAATCTGAAGATCAAAACACTTCTACTGTTATGCAGAACATAAGCAAAAAATTTCATTTAATTATTTTCAAAACTTTTTGAGCAATCGCGATCCCCGTTTGATTTTTTCGAAAAAAACACATTTCGAGTAAAACGCATTTTAAAGTTTGACATCTTGTGTAAAGTTATGGCATTTGCTTTTACTAAAACGCTTGTAGTTTTTGTTCTGGTAGAGGGAAAATAAAGTACTTGGTATTGTTATTGAGTTAATAAAATGGTCTATAAAATAAAGTCATAAAAAAATTTGCCAATTTTTTGAAAAAATCATGGTTTTAAGGTAGTCGGATACCTTATAGCTTTCGTTATATATGAGTGCATGAGTTTCTTCATGATGTTATTAAAATTCAGAATATTTCAATGTCATTAAAAAAACTCTTTTATTTTAGGTCAAAGAAGTTTTTAATTTATTTTCAAATTTTCTCATTTTTTTAATTATGTTACATAAAAGTTTTATAGAACATCCTTAAATTGTATAAGCAATTTCAGGTAACAATATATTAATTTATCAAATGTTTGACAACAGCAAAAACTTTTCTCCTTGGATTCTGCAGTCAATTTGAAGCAGAATATTTTTTTTAAATAACCTCTGGGTTGTACAATCAAATAAAAAGAGTTCCCGGAAAGTAAACACTTCCAAAATAAATTGCTTTATAATCCTGTTTCTATCGAAACAAAATAGAACATAAATGTTTCCTGGAAAGTACTTCGGTGTGTAAGCCAAAGGCCAGGAGCAAGAATCTCAGCTACTTTCAACATAAAAGAAAGCTAAACAGCTTTTTCGAATGAAGTTCAGGAGCATTGAAAAAAGAGAACTTCCGCTAAAAAATAGAGAAAAGGATTTTTTTTATTCTAATCCCTAAGGATTTTATAATAGTTTTAGCAGCCATTTAAAAAAAAGGATAGAATAAGCTTGCTGCGGTTAAAATACAGACAACAGGGATTTGCTGATGTAAAAGGTGACTGGAAATATTGTAACTTATTAAGAAAGTTAAGAATGTTGATCCGTTTTAGCATCATTTAAAAATTGTGCCTAATTTGTTTTTCTTTAAATATGGACTGAGTACAAAGATTATTATTATTAATTTTTTTTCTTGAAAATTAAAATTTTATATTTATCTGCGGATATTTGAGCATAATTTATTTTTCTTAGAATTTGAAAAGATTTGATAGACTAAGTGTTACCTTTGTTTTTATAATATTTAAAAATAAGTTTTTCTATTTTGTGTTTTTAAGGTATCCGACTACGCTCGGAACCGTGATTTTGCAAAAGCATATAAATAGATAATATTTATTATATTTAGTATCCCTTAGATTAGGAAATGTATATAAAATTGTTTTAAGAGTATTATTACAATAAAAAATTATTTAAGTACAATATTTTGACAAAAAGTGAACATAGAATGGCCAATTTTCAAAATATTCTCCTTTTGTGAAAAATGCATCTAATGTAATAATATTTTGCCCGTATATATTGCTCAGACCTCTGTAAAGAGGCTCGACTAGAATTTTTGAAATTTATAACTTAGAAGTGGGTTTATCCATGTTTTACGATAACAGAGGGGAGAAATTTTAAGAAAAAAACGCCGATAGTTATTTCAATTGGAGGTAACTCTGAAAAACAATATGAATTATTCAAAACTCCTAGTTCAGACTCTCTGGAGAAGTGTTTACTTTATATACGCGAAATATTATTATTTTAGAAGCATTTTTTTAAAAGGAAAAACATTTTGGAAAAGATCATTCTAAGTTAATTTTTTGCCAAAATATTGTATTTAAATAATGTTTATTTGTCAAAACGTCCTTAAAACAATTTTATACGTATATTCTAATCAAAGTGACACTAAATATCATGAAAATTATCTATTTATGCGCTTTTTTTTAAAATTACGGTTCCAAACGTAGTTGGATACCTTAAGGGTAAAGTCATGCAAACTTAATTTAAAAGAAAAATTGTGATGGTCCCCTTGGACCTCACTTTGAGGACGAGAATAAATAGGAGTCAGATAAGAACCAGTAGCCATTTTTATAAACAACTTTCTTTATTTGGTTATCTTATCCAAATAGAATCAAAGACTTATTAACAAATATATCTAACTAGTATTATGAGGTTTTAAAGGTAATATCCTTTAAATTAACTTAAATAATTAATGATCCAATTAATTAACAATTAGAATAACGATCACGCAGAGATTACCACGATAAGAGATCCCAGAATTATATTCAATGTTCTTATTGAACATTTAATTTTAATTTCACTCGCAATAATAAGACTTTAATTAAGATTTACCGCACTGCAATTCAGCTCAGCTTTTCTCTGAGATTAAATTATCCAACAAGAAATCTTCAATTTAACTTCACTATAACTTTCTGCTTCAATCTCTCTCCTACCGCTCTCACTTTACTATTCCGTTTAACTTAAATACTTTATCTAATCTACATAACAAGGAATCCTGTCCTCTTTTTGGAGTTGATTGGAAATAGGTAGGGAATTAAATTTCCCTATAAAGGACGACTCAGAAGGTTAGTGATAAAGTTCCGTATAGATTTGTCACAAAATGACTTATAATAAATGAATTTATAGTGTAAAATATGTTTAGAATAAAAAAATGCATAAGTGAAAAGTAAAACTTTAATAATATAACATTCAAATCTAGAAATGCTATAAGACATTAATCCTCTTTCCCAATCCCAAGATTAAAAATGGATATACTAACAGAGATTGTAAAAGATAATATGTTTTTCAAGACAAAAATTTACTTTTGAAATCCTAAGTTATATCAAATATGCATAGCAAATAGAAAGCTTTTAACCTAATACAGTGTTTCTCAAACTGTGGGGCACGCCCCACTTGGGGGGCGTGAGGGGGGTGCGAGCCTATTGAAATGTCGAGAACAAAAAATTATTTAAAAAAATTATTAATTTACTGAAAGTAAACAAACAAAATACATTCTGAAATAATTAAAAATAAAATACACATTTACACTGATATATTACACTTATAAATATATCAGAGCTACACAATGTATATTTTACAATTAATTGAACAATTCTAAGTTAAAAAACAAGTTTATTAACTACCAGTGACCCCATGGGTTTGTCATATATATAATTTATAACAAAAATTAACACTTATCTTGATTATTTTTGTGTGGTTTATAATTAAACCTTGACTGCCGATCATAAGTTTCGTGATTCGCTACTCAATGCCACCCGTTTTCCACGTAGGCGCGCGTATGAGATGTATTGGGGGAGGGGGAGGAATAAAGGAGCAAAAATAATCTGGAATAAGTAAATCCTTCGCAAACATTGTCAATGTCCTTTTATTGCATTCCAAAGTCTTGGGAATAATTTTACGAATAGCAGTGCACAGAAAAAAATCGTACTTCGGTAAGACGTATATATACGTCTGGAGAAATAAATGCTTTGGCTTAGAGAGACGTTTATATACGTCGGGGGCACATAAGAGGTTAAAGTCGTATATTGTAGCTTTAGTGTCAAAGTATAGTATTATTGAATTCAGTACATCGTTATTGTATGAGGGGAGCGATGAAAATAATGATTGAATATTGGGTCGCGAGTATTGCAACTTTGAGAAGCACTGACCAAATAATAAGATAAACCTTGAAATCATAAGTTATATCAAATATGCATAGCAAATAGAAAGCTTTTAACCTAAAAATGGCATGAACCTTGCAATTATAAGGCTTGTATCTAATAAAAAAATTCTAGATCTCAAGTATTCTTTTAAAGTTGTTAAAGCGGCACCATGCTTATCCTAATAAAAATGATGGTGTTGAAATCAGTTTTATAGTCCATAATAAGCTGAAAGAGTATCTTGTTTTTCCTTCCTTTCTAAATAACGAATGTCTATCCACATCCGATTCATTTACATTTTTCGAATTTTTTTTTTTGATTTTATTGCCATATTTTGCATCAACTTAAGTCACTCGTCAAACTTTAAACTTTCTCCTTGACCAAGCATTAGAATTAAGGTACCAAAAAGTAGGCCTTTTAAAAGGAAAATTGGTTAAAGCGGATAAGTATTTTTATGTCAATATTTCCAGTCATCATATAATGAGTAGTTCATATATTGCATAAAATGTATCCAAATTATAATTTTTTACGCCACAAATATTTTTTTTGTGTGCATCATCTTAGCTTCAATATCTTAATTTATTTTTTCAAGTTTTGGATTTTATGGTATCCGACTACTTGCGACTTTTTTTTTAAAAAAATGAAGATGTGGGGATTTTTTTTTTGAGTTTTTTTAGATTTATTTAGTACATTTAAAAAAATATGCTAAAATTAAGAGTAGAAGAAGAAATTATTATTATTAAAACGAGAAAAAATGGGTAAATATTTACAAAAAAATTTATATTCATATAAGGGACTGTAAATTTAGTAATAAAACAGTGATTGATAAACCTGAAGTTTAAAACACTTCTACAGTTATGTAGAACATATACAAAAAATTTCAATTAATTATTTTCAGAACATTTTGATCATTTGCTGTTTGAGCATTTTCAAAAAAACACATTTCGACAGTGGTTCTCAAACTTTCACTACGGTCTACCCAATTTTCAATCATAATTTTTATCGCGCCAACCCCCAAAAATAATAATGTATTGAATGCAATAATAATGCACTTTTTCTGGGGGGCTAAAGCTACAATGCGATCATAATTAAAAACCGTATTGATTAACAAGATAAGTATTAAATTTTCTATATGTTACTTTTAAGTAATATATATATATATATATATATATATATATATATATATATATATATATATATATATATATATATATATTACTTTTTTGTTCGATTCACTACAAAAGCGTGTTTTTTAGTATGTTTTAAAATTATAATTTATTTTAAAATTAGTTTTACTATACGCAATAAAAATCACAATTCCAGTGAATAATTTAACTAAGAGAAAATATACTTACCTACTTTCAAGGACTTTCTTTGATAATTTCAGAAAAAATCAAATAAAACTAAACAAAATATTCCAAATGTGCGTGTCCTTAATAAAGGACATAAATCACAGACACTTTTCGCTAACAATACAGGAACATTATTTCCCAGCAAAACTGCCATATTTTGTTCACGTTATTGTAGTTTTGGTGTCATTTGATAATCTACAAATAGCATTTTGAACTTTTTCTTCCTTGTGTCTTTTTGACAAGACGAAGTGCTACATTTATGGCTTTATAGCAGTGCTTCTCAAACTTTCAATACTGGCGCCCCTCTTTTCGATCACAATTTTTATCGCGCCCCCCTTATACATTAATAATGTACTGAATGCAATAATAATGCACTTAGACGCTAAAGCTACAATACGCGATCTTAATTATAAACCATACAAATTAGTAACATAAGTATTAAATTTTGCATACTACTTTTACGCAAAAAAATAATAATAGGATAATTATAATGTTAATTTTCCTTTCTCTAATTTTTAAATTGAACATATTGCAAAATCCGGTGGCTGCTTAGAAGACAAAATATAGATATCTGCTAAATATAGAAAAATAACTCAGATGATCAATTTCTAATCATAAGCATTCCTTATAAAAAATTTGCTTTGCAAGACAAGCCCATGGAAGTCGTTAATACTTATTAAACTTGTTCATAATTTAGTATTAATTAATTAGTTATAAAATACTCTGTGCAGCACTGATACATTAAAATACCGGCTGAAGTGCCCGCTCTTTGCTCGAGTTCATTCATAAGAAAATAAAACATTATTGATATAATAGCTGAATTGTAAGGAGAGCAAAGCCAAGTGCTCGACAATGCTTACAAAAAATGTAAAATGATCTTTTAAAAATGGTTGCTCAAATTATAATTAGTTTTAAGCGAATTGTAATTTTAAGCCTCACAGAATTAGCATTTAGAATTGATGTTAAATAATGAACAATGATATAAATTTCTGATGATGAATAATTGTATTATTTTTAATATTTAAAGCGAAAAGAGTTCAACATGTTTTAACCCGGGAACAGGCGTGCACTCGATACGGTCGAGCGGGGTTATTGAGTCACCCCAATCCTTTTTTTTATAATTATTTTATTGTACACTATACAAATCGTGATTCCAGTGAATAATTTAACTAAGAGAAAGTTTACTTACCTGCTTTCAAGAACTTTTCAATTTTTCTTTGGTAACAAATAAACAGTTTTTCCAGAATTAACGATTTCGTAATCTGTGTGTCCCGCGCGACCACTTCCGGGTAAAAAGTGTATTCATTATGATAATATGTAAGTTACTGCTAAAAAAATTGTGTAAAACGTTGTTTTGCATGGAAAAATGCGCAACAGAGAAATACATTACTTACAACTTCCCTAAATGAGAAACAAACACTTAAGAGAGGGGTCATAACTAACTGTACCAATAACTTAGAAGGTCATACAGCTATAATGTGCAGTATTTCAAAAATAATGACAGTGATGAATTTTTTATGTTCCTAAATTTCTTCGATTCTGGGTCTGGGATCTGTTTTTTCTCTGAAAGAGTTGTATGTTATGCTTAAAAAGAAAGCGTAGTATAAAAATCTCTCATCATGGGATTACATCAAATCAAATAAAAGTTTTTTTTATTTGGTTATAGGATCAAAGATAGCTAATTAGGTATTGAAGAAGTTTTTATTTTTGATGACTTAATATATCGCGAGCCTATAAATTATATCAAAGTAAAACTGCATTTTTATTATGTTTGAAAGTATTTTGTTTTAATTCATTCCAGTAAATTATTTATTTTTAAATCTTTTATTTTCGATATGCTCGCGCCCCCCTCGTAAGGTTATCGCACCACCCAGGGGGGCGTGCCCCACAGTTTGAGAAACACTGCTTTATAGTTTTCTTCATAGAGTTCTTTAGGCAGCATTTGAAAATTTCAAATGAACTCAAACGTTTCATGAGTAACACTTTTCTCATATTTACTTTCGCTATCTTGATTAATATGCATTATTTCAGCAGATTCTTCAATTGCTTGATCAGTTTCAACTTCCTTCAATAGGGATCACAGATGCCCATTTTTTTATATTCTGCTCATTTACATTTATAAAACATAATACGCCGTACAAACAGCAATCAAAATCACAAAATTGTTCATGGGAAAGTGTACCATGTTCTAAAAAATAATTTTGTAAAACGTTTTTCATTATGCATTATAGGTTTCAGAATACTCATAAAAATACATCTTGGCCAAATAATCCTTCAAAGTGCTCAGTATGCTAATCCATATATCATAAAACTCATTCACATGGGGGGGAAAGTAACAGAAAAATATTATTTACATTTTTCCTAAAAGAAACAGAGACGGAGTGAAACATTCCAGGAAGTTTGAAGGCCAAATATATGATAATAAAAAGTAGTATTTTAGGAGTTAAAAGAAACGTAATAAAAAAATCTCTTATTGTTGGATTACAGCAATTTTTTTATTTCGTTATAGGATCAAAGATAGCGAATGAGCTTTTGAACTGGAATCTTTTATTTTTTTATTATCACCAGATGATACATATATAAATTACATCAGTGTAAATGTGTATTTTTTATTATGTCAGAAAGCATTTTGTTTTACTGCATTCCAAAAAATTATTTTTTAAAACTTTTATTTTCAATATGCTCGCGCCCCCCTCGCAGGGTTACCACGCCCCCTCAGGGGGGCACGCCTCACAGATTGAGAAACACTGTATTTCGAGTAAAACGTTTTTTAAATCTTCCTTAAGGTATGGCGTCTGCTTTTAGTAAAACACTTGTTGTTTTTGCTCTAGTGAATTAAAAATAATAAACTTTGTATTTTTATAAAGCTATTAAGATGGGCTGTAAAATAAAATCTTAAAAAATGGATCAATTTATGGCAAAATTCTCAATTTTAGGGTAGTGGGACAACTTAAAATGGTTTGGTTTGTGACAACATTATGTTTTTTTTTTTCACCATTGACTTGATACAATCTGTACCATAGGCCCCTAAAATTTAAAAAGCCTTTCAAGAAGTACCCAAAAAGATAAATTAAACTAGAAAGAGCATTATTCTTTCATATGCTATATAAAGTAACTATGTAGAAAAGAGATACATAACGGATAATAAAAAGTGTATGTGTCTTTGTAGTTAGTGTGTATTTAAACATGCATTTACGCTAGTTATTTAATGAAATTTATAATTTGTTGATATCTAAGCCTTAGCATTAATCTTTCTATTGTATTGAAAAGCTTTCGTATAGTTCTCACCCTCTTGATTAAAAAAAAGGACAAAAATTTCTAAAATGGAAAAAATAATTATATTTGACCCCTCCCCCATACCTCCACCAAACATGATTTCTCAAAACCAATTTTTAGCAATCATTTTTAATTTATTGGGCATTCTCAACAAATTAAACATGATTACAAAAAGTTCAAAAACGGGGTTTTATCTGTAATGCTCCTGCGACTCTTACTCGGGAGCTGATTTCCACAAAACCCTTTTATAAGGATCTCTACTCAACAAAGGAAGTCTGCTCAATAAATTTAAAGTATGTTGTTCTAATAATTCAAAAGGGAGAATTTTATCAATAACGCCTCCGCAACTCTTTTGGGTAGCCGATTTCCTCCAAATCCGTTCTTAGAGAATCTCTAAGCAAAAGAGATATGGTTACAAAATTTCAGGTCTGTAGGTCTAACAACTCAGCAGATCTCGTGATGAGTGAATGAGTGAGTCGCTTTTCTCTTACATGTATATAAATTCCTCTAATGACAAACACAAGAATTTTTCAAGAAGGGTGGAGGGAACTCAAGGGTCGAAAGTCCACCCTCCTTGTATCATGTCTCAATACGTTCTCAAACATATTATTTTGTTTTTATCGATTGTAGAGAACCAAAAAAAGTAAAATATTATTTATTCAATACATAATTAGTATTAATTAACAAAATAAATCATTAATAACAAATAATTAAATTTTACGTAAAATATTCATAGGATATAATGAATAGGAAAAATCAAGGGCTATTGGGGGGAGGGCAAACCCATGGAGCCTTGTATGTGCCCCTGGATTCCACTAAAAAAATTTATTTCATATTTACTAAACCAAATCTATTCCAAAAAATTATTTCGTTCAAATATATATATTTGTATGCAATAAGAATAAATTATAGTTTAAAAAAAGACTAAAAAACACGCTTTTATAGTGAATCGAACTAAAAAGTACAAAAATAATTCTTAATATAAGAATGATATGATTAACGAGAAAATTAATGTCATTGGGGTAAAAGCGTGGAGAGCTCGATATCAATTGTTATAATTTCTTACTAATTCTATTTCCAAAAGCTGAGTGAGTGTAAAAATTTAGTGCAAAGAACCCCACGCTTTTACCACAATGACATTAATTTTTCATGAAAATAATTTTATTCTTACATTAAGAATTATTATTTTACTTTTTAGTTCGATTCACTATAAGCAAAGCACACACACATGTTTTTTTTAAATATACTTTTTTTTCCATTTTTTACTTCGATCTACAATAAAAATCTACATTCAAAGAGATTCAAACAGTAATAAAAGGAAAGATGCAGCTGAAAACTAATAAATAAGCTGACAACGATTTCTCCATTCACAAGTGGACGCCGCACGGGAAGCGAGATGAGTATAAGAACGGAAGGAAGCCATAAAACTGTGGAGAGAATCGTTTCGCGAAGGTCGCAGCAATTTTCAGTGCAGAGGTTTCGCGATTTGAGGGAATTTCCAGAGATATTTCAATGGCTGCAAAGCTTAAATTCTTATTGCTTATGGAGAATATTGGATACAGAGTTACAGAAGGAAAATTATGACATTATTAGAATTTTGATGTCAAAAATATATGAGTTTATTACGAAATGCGTCTTTCACTATCATAAACAACGACACAATGATAAAAAATGCAAAAAATTTCCATTTAATTGTCAAATTTAGTTTTAAAATTACATACATATTTGTTATTTAGTTTTTTTTATTAAATATTTATAGAAAATGTTTTTTACGCATAAAAAGAGAGAAAAAAATGTAATCAATCAAAAGTTTTACATTTAGCATGGTTTCTTCTGTTTATTTAATTAAGCTCTTATTACTTACGTATACTTTTTTCATTACATATATTTTTATTTTGCTTGATAAATTTCAACTTCTACCTACAAATTTACAATTACTTCTCTGTATGTCTTAACTATATTTTTGATAAGTTTATAGCATCGTGGAATTAAAGTCACAAGGGTATACCTGCAAACAAACCGTCTGCGGCCTTGACATACCGAACCTACACCTGGAGTCATAGTCAGGGAAGCAATTTCCTATATATATATATATATATATATATATATATATATATATATATATATATATATATATATATATATGACAGCAGGAGCACTCTCGTGGTTACGTCGACTGCAATGTATACATCACAGTCTGGCAATTCAACCTATAGTGCAGCCATTCATGAACATCATTCTAGGGGGAGTTTTTCAACAGGTTAACGCTCGCCCTCACACCACTGTTACAACGCAAAGTGCTCAATAGAGCGTTGACATGTTACCCTGACCTACCAGGTTCCCAGATCTATCTCCAATTGAGCACGTAAGGGATATCTTTGAATGACCACTCCAGTATCATCCACAGCCAGCCCTGAGCGTCCCAGTATTGACACAAGTACAACAAGAATGGAACTAGTTCAATTCACATTCGGCACCTGTATGACACAATGCATGCACGCTTTGAGGCCTGCATTCAAAATTTAGGAAGTTACACGAGCTATTACTGTAACAGAGTTTCACATTTGAAATGAATTTTCTTGAGCTTAAATTAACCTGTGTGATCTTGAAAATTTAATGAATTAAACTTGTTAACTAAACAATTGCATTGTCCACACTCCATTACTCTACAATAAGTTGTTCTTGGTGTTGGGATTTTTTTCCATCAGAGTATTATATAGCCCACGATTAAAAACCATTTGTTAAATAAAAAGTACTGGAAATTAAATGCATGGGGAAAAAAGCCAATGGCATGAAAAAAATTAAATTTTTTGCGGTTGAAGATTTTCCCCTACACCTGGGGAAAATCATTCATCAATCATTGTTAAAGTGTAAGATAAAAAAAGTTTGTTTTGACTTGATCTTAACTTATGTCGAACTCTGGAAACAACAAGATGGTTATTGGTGACGATCCTTGTAATTTTAACTCATGGTCATTAAACGAAGATGACACCTGAACAGACACCTCTTCTCCAAACTTTTTACAACACCAATGGGATGTTTTTAAGTCTCGATCTATCTATCGTGCACCAGCCCCTCTACAAAACAGGTCTTCAGTGAGAATAGGATTTAGTAGGACAGCAATGCCAATCACGAGAGAACTACTCGGCTACAGTGGCTTTAAAAAGTTTGAATCTCTTATGTGTTAAAAGTGGAGTATTCGAACAAAATGTCCTTGACTGTGATGGATAATCACTATAATTAAACACAGAGATCCTTTCCCAGAAAGAGACGTTGTCGTGTAAGTCTGGAGTATCCACCAAACGAAATCATCCATTAATCCATTCGACGTTGGTATGTAAGTAATCTCCCTGGTGCAAAATCAATAAAAAACAATGTTATGAAATCTTTAAAGAAATAAGCAGCATCAGTAGCGTAACGGAGAATGTTAAGGCCCCTTCCAAAGTCGGGTTTGGGGCTCAAAGCCGGATGTTACAAAGAATTGCAAAATTATAACATCAGGGTTTAGGCTCCCTAGAATCCTGCCCCCCCTCCGAGATAAGGGGGTGTACATTACGCCACAGGGAAGCGTTAAGAATCTTTCTATAAGTAGTAGGCTTAGTGGGATTGAAGCAATTGGAGAACATGTTTGGAAATGTAATATATCGTTTCAACGTAGTCCTAAATCAATTTCGAAAACATCACATAAACTTCAAACATCGCAAACAAGTTTGGTAAGAATACTTCATAAAATGCTTTTGTTGCATGCTTATTAGGTGCAAAATATGTTAAGAACACAAGGCGAAAGTTGGAATACCGTTTAGACATTCACCTAACTATAAAGGATTCCGCATTGACATTTACCGAGGTAAAATGTCTTCTAAAAATTCATATTAATGCTTACAATATGTCGTAACAAACTTATGTCTAACTACACTCAGGAACATTGAAAATAGCGACCCAAGAAGAAAGCATCGGATTGAAAAGAAATTTAATACACATAATGAGACAGATGAGAGATTCACTTGATCTCAAAAACAAGACAATTAAATACGGGGTGTGCAATGACACAAATAATGAGCAACTTCAATAGCGCGTTGGACCACCTCCAGCTGCAATACATGCCGCCACACGGTCCGGCATTGAGTTGATGAGACACCTTATGTTGTCCTGAGGCAGATGGGCCCACAAATCTTGAACAGCCAACTCTAAATGATGTACAGAGTGACACGATGGCATCTGCCGTTTTACCTGATTCCACACGTGCACTACAGAGGACAAATTGGGGGAGAGGGCCGGCCATGGAAAAGTCTGAAAATCACGTAGGAAGTATTGAGCAAATTTTGTTGTATGCGGACGAGCATTATCCTGCTGGAAAATTGCCCCTGGGAGACCATTTAGAAAAGGTCCAACATGACGTCAAAGAATATCATCAACGTAACGTTGGCCCATTAAGGTTCCACGCATCAAAATTAAAGTGGACCGGCTATCATAGGCTATGCCCCCCAGACCATTACACCAGCTGTGCGGGCAGTGTGACGTAGAATAGTGTGGGGTAATTGTACCGCTCACCAGGGCGCCTCCACACCCGTACATGGTTATCATCTGTCCCCAAAACAAACCGGAATTCATCACTAAACACAACCTTTTGCCAATCTGTAACATTCCAATTGATCTGGCTTAGCACCACTGTAGACGCAGTTGCCGATGTTCCGGTGTTAAAAGGAGTGCACGGAAAGGGAGCTTGGATTTAAGATTTGCTTCTGCAAGGTGTCTGGATATTGATTGTGGAACAATTGCTACGCCTACGTTTGCTCATATCGTTGAACGAGTCACTGTGGGGTCCACAAGTGCTTGCCGCACGATCCTTCGATCCTCTCTCCTCGTGGTCTTCCTGGTCGCTCCAGACTCGGTTTTCCGCGCGTGGGTACCTTCTCGTGTCCATTGCTCCCAACAATTTCTAACGGCACACTCCGAACGATCCACCTGGCTAACCACACGGCGCGTCGACCAGCCTGCAATTTTCATCCCGATGATCAGGTCTCTCTCAAACTTACTTAACTGTGAGAAATGTCTTCTAACACGTTTACCTGGCATGTTTCGCTTACCAAAGTCTTCCTACAATCGGCGGGTAATCGTCACGTTTATGAATCTTCGAATTTGCGCTGGCACCCTCTTCCTGATTGCAGCGCCACCTCGGCATGTATGAGCATGCGTATTGGCACAAAACTTGGATCACTTGCATATCACATTACGCTGTCCTTATTTGCAAAGTTTCGTGATTGTAAGCTTCCTTCTTGGTTCGCTATTTTCAATGTTCCTGAGTGTATAATAGACTGAGCATAATAAATATTTATAATCAGGGCAAGACTTTTGCTTCACAGTATATTTTAATGGAATATACTATGGAATCTTTGAATACATTGAACTGGATACGGATTTAGCAGCTGCATTGACCGTTTCGGTACCCTCCTATGTGGGAAAGTATCAAACGAAACAAATCTCTATTATAGTTCTAAGATCCGGTTATAGATTATTTTTCAATTCCTACTATTAGCTCACACTCTGTATTTATTTATTTATTTATCTTCGTGGAATTTTAAACCATTAATAAAATACATTTTAAAGTGCTCAATTCAGCTGAAATTTTATATTCATGATTATTTTAGATGGCAATACTGTAGTGTCATTATAATTAATAAAAATTAATTGATTAAATAATTATTTAAAGAATTACAAATACAGCCAAGTTGGCATCATTTTTGGCAACGTGTGTGTGTGTCAAAACATGAAAAGGGTTTTTTAAAGAGTTAATTTTAAATAGCTCGTTTGAGCTGTAATTTTCTATTGTGTAAATTGTGTAAAATTACGATAACTTAATTATAATTAATCGACTGAAACTAATTATTTAAAGAATTACAGATACAGCGACGTTGGTTTCATTTTTAGCGACTTGGGGCAAATCTTTAAAAGATTTTTTTTCTCACGTTTTAAAGCATTCAGTTAAATTGAAATTTTATTTACACGATTGTTTTGGATGAAAATACGATACTTGAATGATAATTAATAAAAATTAATTATCACTTAATGTTGTGATTATGTCATATGTGCATACGTATTCATATTAATTGTAACTATTTAATAAAATGCAGCTAAAATAAATTTTTCTTTGTTGATCTAAGTAGGGATTGACTTAACTTTTTTATATTACATGTTATATAGTATTCCAATGATCAATGGACGAGAGGGATAAATTTTGATGATATAACCATCCTGAGAAATTTTAAAAATCTGTGAAGTTAAGAAAATTTTTATTTGTTTGAACTGAAAACAACTTCTTTAAGAAGGATTAGGAAATTCCTTAGTTAAATTATTAAATTATATTAAGAAAATTAATTTCAAGTGTGGATTGTGTGTGTGTGTGTATGTTTGTTTGTTTATCAGATTCTTAGCTTAAAATTAACCTAAGGTCAAAAAATTTGAAAAGCTATTCTTAAAATTTTTCTGTGGAAAAATGGATTTCCTTATGTTAAAGAATTCCTCAAATATCCAACGATGAAATGTTTTCGTCTCAACATTTCCGAAATTTATTTATACCAAGCTTTAAATATTTTTCTTCAAATTCTAAAAAGGAATAGTAATATAAATAAGTATAAAATAAAAGTATTTGTATTAAAAATAAAGTATATAGGGTTTATCAGTACAATGATTTCAAACTTTCAGGACAGATGGTGTACACCTAGCCTATGGAAAATCACATGGGAATGCATGGTCGCAAATGCTTTCCTGGCACATTAGTGACGGTACAAAACACAAGAAAGACAGGACACAAATAAGAAGAGAAAACATGTTTATTATCCTTATTACAGCAAAACATTCCCAAAAAAACATTAAAATGATAAAGGGGGACATGTCGGGGACATGTGCACGCAGTTACATGCAACATCCTTTAGACAGTCGTAAGTGAAATCTTGACATGACTGTCGATAGCCGCATACTGGTACTGGGGTTGTTCTGTACCAGATCCAACACAGTCCTTATTATTAGGTATTCTTCGCTCATATTCCTGTGTGTTCACGATGAAGGATTCACTGTCCGACAAACTCTGGCACAAGCGAGCAAAAAAGATTTGGATGGGAACTCCTCTTGGGGTACCGCTGAGCGTACAACTACTATTTTTGCTCATCTATTGCATTTAGCAGCCCCATATGCCAGATGCATATCAGCGAGCTCAGCACGTTCGCGTAACGTTCGATATTACTACCACTTTGTCGGCATAACGAGCACGGCAGCAAAAACCGCTTTTGCGAACACGCCGTCATGTGGTGCTTCGGTTTAAATAGCGTCATCTATCGCGTACACCAACCAAAGACGTCCCAGCGTTTTTGCTGTCCTAAGAGTCATAAACATGTTTCCTCCTCTTACTCTTGTACCGTCTTTATTGTGTTTTGTGTCGTCACTAGCGCGCCAGGAAAGCGTTTCCAACTATAAATTGCTTTGTGATTTCTCATCGTCTAGGTCCAGAAAGTTTGTAACCAATTAGATGAAACATCATGTATATGAAATAAAGATATAAGTAGTAAATATTCATAAAAAGAATTGTAATATATACCAAAGTTTTATACACTTGAATTCAAGCCATAAAAACTCTAAATTCATATTTTCATTAACTCCTTTCCATAGATCAACACATATTCAATTATGAAATTAACATCAGAAAAGTCACAATGCCTTAAAAGTGAGTGAGTGAGTGTATATATATAACACTGATGACAAATTAATTAGTTCACATGAATTTGTCTGATTACCTTGTCAAGATATCAACGCGGCACGTAGAAAAACATCAGCTGAGAGTATGCGAGAGTACAGAAGTCGTAGAAGAAATGTCGCTGTGTCCGAACTAGTTCAGGAACCATAACATCAAGTACCATATGTTGAAGGAAATAAAGATGCTATGTCAAGTTACAGTGATTTTTATCGTCATCGACTTGCTCATGAAGAATTCAAAATTAACCACACACACACACAAGCCTTTGATAACTTAATTATACAATTCAATACATATAAGCCAAAGAAGTTAACTTCTACCCCGTGTTCACACTGACACACGTATATATTTTTGTCATTGCGTCTTATTGTTATACCCTGATACAAATAGGGAGAAGTTTATTTCGGCGCCATTTCCTTGTCAATCTCGAATTATATCAGGAAAAGTTAGCTTGGAATAAATTCAGTAGATAGCACTATTCATGATAATTATATAATCAACTTCAAAAAGAAAAAAAATATGAAGATATACTCAAGTCAAAAAGATTGTTTTTATTACAATCTAACTATAAGTGCTGTAGATCGCTGTAATCGAGAAACCTCCTTTCATCCAACAATCTGTAAATGCCAGAAACAATATTAGGAGGTATTTTACATTTAGTCGACAAGGTACTCTGAAACTCATTTTTGTTCTGTAAAAATGTACTTGGGAAACGTATCAAAGTTTTAGAATTTTGAATTCAAGTTGTAACAGATAGTTTTATTAATATGACGAGGCAGTTTTGGACGAAAGAATCCTGACAGGGACCCCCTATGGTAGATAACCCTGACCATTTTAGTGAACGGCATTTTTTATTCCATATTCCTTTTACTCGTACGAAACGTGAACCTATAAACCAGTGCAAAGTCTGTTGTTCAAAAACGGATGCAAATGGAAAAAGCTAAGGAAAGAAACACGAGGAGTTTCGGAGTTGCGCTTAGTACTTTGAAAAATATGTTTCCAGTTATACCAAACAAAACTTGAGGTTCTCGAGAGCGTTCGGAACCGTGATTTTAAGGAAGTGCATAAATGGATAATTTTCATGATATTTAGTGTCACTTAGATTATAATACATGTATACAATTGTTTTAAGGATATTTTGACAAAAAAAATTATTTAAATATAATATTTCGGCTAAAAATGAACTTAGAATAACCTTTTTTCAAAATGCTCTCTTTTTGTGAAAAATGCTTTTATATAAAATATAAAATAAAATTTTATATATGCTTATATATACCTCTGTACAGAGGCTCAACTAAGATTTTTGATAAATTCACATTATTTTCAGAGTTACAACCAATTGAAATAATTAACGGCCTTTTTTTCTTAAAATTTCTCCCCTTTGTTGTCGTAAAACATGAATAAACCCACTTCTAAGTTATGTACTTAAAAAATTCTAGTTGAGCCTCTGTAGAGAGGTCTGAGATATCTACAGGCCAAACATTATTATAATAGCAGCATTTTTCACAAAAGCGGAACATTTTGAAAATGGGTCATTCTCTGTTCATTTTTTGTTAAAATATTGTACTTGAATAATTTTTTATTGCAATGCTATTTTTAAAATAGTTTTATGCACATTTTCTAATCAAAGTGATACTAAATATCATACATATTATCCATTTACACGCTTTTGTAAATCATGGCTCCGAACGTAGTCGGATACCTTAATTGCTGAACTACAAATAGATATTCATTTTATTTATTTACATTATTTTTTTAGAAAATAATTCTCCACTAGAAACGAATTTTATCTCTATAGTACTGTGTGGAAGCTACCTTAAAATAATATACAGTTGCTACCAAACCTGTAAATACACATTTCATTTAAAACGTCAATTTATAATTACTAAGTATATTTTACTTTGTCCTAAACATTTGATTTTTGAAATAAAATTATTTTACAATTGACATACTTAAAAAATTAAAGTAACTTGACTGAAAAGGGTTAACCTATTATATTATAATTTATATATAGTTCCCTTATAACTATTAGCATTAATAGTAATTTTGTTCATTATATGGAGAATTGGGAATTGTATCATGGGCATGATATATTTATCTCGACTGAATCTGACGGAAATAATCTATATTAGATATAAGGAAACACTTATCTTGATTTTTCACGAGCTATTGCCATTTTTTAGGGCCATTTTATTTCAGCAAGTTTAAAACATGTTTGGCTTAAGAATACAGTTAAAAAAAAAGTGAAAATGTCGAAATTTTCTTAAATGTATTTACGCAGATAAATTTCTGTTTGTACAAGTCTCAACTTAGCTATACTCTGAGAAAACGGCAACTTGGACATTTTTAGATAAAATCAAGAATATTCGGTATTGGACAAAAAGATAATGTATTTTTTTACTTATCTCATCATATAGTTTTATCCCTTTCAAAAATTTTCTTCATTGTTTAGAAGTCTGCCATTATGAATAGTTACAGAATTTATATATAGGTCATTTTAACACAAGAAGAATTAAGAAATGAAAGAGGGTTTTTTTTTTAAATTAGTAAATGAATTTTAAAAACCCACAATCTATTAATTAAAATATAATAAATAAATAAAAGGTTGCATGCAAATATAAACAAAGGGTTGAGTACGCAGCATCAACAGTATCTGTATACTCTAGTATTTAGTATACTCTAGCTCTTCATTCATTTGAAGAAATAATTTCAAAAAATATACCGTAAATTCCGGCATATAACGTGCTCTTTTAACACAAAAAATAAGATTGAAATTTACGGTTGTGCTTTATGCGTACAAAATGAGAGCTTTAAAAATAAAAAAAAGAAGATGAGCATAGAAAAAATTAAGACTTCTTTGTATACCGAGAAATACTGTTTATTTAAAAGAAATGACATACATTACAAACTTAAATGTTTCTAGTTCTAGAAGTATACAATTTATTTTCTAAAACTTTGAATGATACCTCGAATAAATGACTAATTTCTTCGTAAAAAAAGGGGGTGCGTTATATGGCGAATATACCGAAAAATTAAAAATTCCAACTTGAAAGCAAAGGTGCGCGTTATGCGCCGGATTTTACTTAAAGTGGATTCGTCGTAAGAATTAATTTGGTTCTAAAGAAAGTAATTATCATTACAAAAAGAAGCAATTAAAATTAAGTGCGAAGTTTTTGCACTCTAATTAATGAGAATAATATATTTCTATTAAAGTATTAACACTTCAAACGAAATCGAGTTAATGCGAAAACAATGTAATTGGATAAATAAATAGAAATATGACACTTACTGACATTTTCTTCCTAGCAACAAATATATAATGAATTGTTTCATATTTGGCACTAGTATTCTAGTGAACCAGAACCGAAATTTGAAAATCTTATTCCCTTAAAATGCCTCGTCCTTCCTCTTTATATGTTACTATATACACTCACGAAATGTAACGGTTCCACTAACGCTAATGCAATTAAAAGGTTTCTGAACATTCCATCTATGTCACGCGTCACAAGAGCTTGTGCTCATCGCTCTAGGGCAATCTAAGTGAAGTAAACATTACTCGTTCAATAGCTGACGAACATTCGCTATTATTATTAATGTAACATTGTCCTTCCCACTCGAATGTATGGATCATTGAAGATAATGGTGTGCAGCAATAATTCGTTGGGAGAAAATGTTGTTTAGGAATTCATAATTCAACCGACAATTGGAATTGATTTTAACCTTTAACGGTTCCCTGCTTACTTCAATTTTCAAGTGTGAATCATTTACTGTAATGAGAATAAATAGGAAATGCATCTGCTGTGGTATTTTGCAGGTTGAAAAAATAAATATTTATTGGAATACAATTTTTATTCATGTACTCAATTACAAGCAATAAATTACTAATTTTACTTTATATCTAATGGAGGCATTTAAAATCAACAAAAAAATAAATAAATGTTCCGTTGAAGATGTGTGAGAGAAACGAAAGTTTCAATTTTTTACACAGAAAAATACAGACGAGTACATTTAATTGTAAGACATCCGTTTCCATAAGTTCTGAAAAGTGATAAAGTAGAGAGATTATAAACTACTGTTTCCAAAAAATGCATACAATGAAGAAGTCATCAGAAATAAATGAAATGTAATTTTAAAGCTGTAGATCACGAGTGAGACGCCAATTAACCCTCTAAGTGGATACCTTCCTCCTGAAAAGTTATTCCGAAAGCGTTTTACTCTTATTTTGCTATTGCCTTCAAAAATGCAACATACTTCAATTCTTTCCCCCTTTTAGAACTTGGGAGGTCGAACGGGGACAATTTTATGACCTAGTTCGGTTAAACCTTTAAAAGGGGGAAAGGATTTCAGAAAAGTGCGGCTAATCCGCTTTTGAAAACGTTACTTGAAGGCAGAAAAATCCGTGCAGTCCATTTTCGAAGCGTCTTTACACTGACGGAATTTTCCGTGCTATCCGGTTAGAGGGTTAACCAAATCCAACACATCTTCAATAGGCGACATAGCTGGAGAATAACCATGCAGGCCAAGGAAGAAGTTGCATGTGCTGGGCTGAAAAGAATCCTTCAATATTCTTTGCAGCATGTGGACTTGCATAATCATGTTAAAAGATAGCTCCAGTGATACCTTAAAGGAAGGTAACCACTACGGGCTCTAGTCCTTCACGGATGTACCTGTAGCTATTCAGATTATCCTCAATTCGTAGTAGCTGAAATCTTCCATGGTACGATAGCCCACCCCTGCCACAACTCCTGGTGTTCGGCCACTAGGACGTTCGATAATGCCATCTGGAAGGCAGCGTTCATTGGTATATTGGTAGCGAGTGCAGCCATCATTGTTCTTCAAATTAAAGTGGGATTCTTCATAAAGGACAACCTGTTGTCAATCAACCCACCAGGTTTTGAGTTCATGAGCCCATTGCACACGCAGTCGTCGATGTTTAGCCGAGAGGAGGTTTCTGTGTGAAGGAATCATTGTCCACAGTTCATGGTGCAGCAGACGTCAACGAATTGATGAAGCCGACATTAATACTCTGATAGCAATAGATCAACGTGATGCCAACTGCCTGGAGGAACCTGTGTGGTAATTATCTGTCATGCGGACAAGGTGTCTATCATGCCACCTTCCATCGTCCACTCCTAGTTTTTCGAATTGTCCAGTGCTCGTCGGTCCACTGCTTCAAAATGCGCATCACTATCGAACATTTTTCGCTGCACACGAGCTGTTATTGCGTGACTGAAAAATCTTCGTCTTTGAAGATCGATAACTCTTTCCCGTTCAAACTCCGTAAGATGTCGGGATTTTACTTAATTTCATTCTGGAGGCATGCTTAACCTCTTCAGGATGGGGTGATTTTCTATGAGACGCTTGCTACGGACGAGGCAAATGCGTAGGACTTGAACTTCAGGACGGGGCGTTTTCGTCGCTATGCCTAACTTAAAAAAAAGCGTAAATAATAAAATTTAAGTCCTAACTTCGTAATTTTTAACCTTTAGATTACTACATAAGTTGTTTGTTATATTAAAACCAGAATGTAATAAAAAAACACGTTTTTCCTTTAATTTAAATGAGATTATATAAAAAGATATCACTTACATTAGGGAATAAATTTTGTAAGCGCTATTCGATTTTTTCCAAAATTTTTATTGGCGTAACATAATAAACATTCAAATTAATAAAAAAAATTATGACAAAGATTATTTACAAAAATAAATAGCAAAATTAAAATGAAGACTGAATGTAGAAAATCTCGAAGCATTGAGAAACGATTAGTCCGACATTGTATGCTTTGCAAGCCCAAAATGTTTGTTGTGGGTTTTTTTTATTTATTTACACACGGTTTGTGACTATATACTTTGGCTATTTTCACCCATTTTGCTCATATTAAGGTTAGGAAAATGCCTTCAAAACAATCAAATAATAACCTGAAGTCAAGGTTTTTGAAATAAGAAAAATACGCGAAATATATCCGAAAGCAACAAAAACTCTAGCAAACTAAGAAAGAAAGAAAATAAAAAGCATTGCGAGAGAGTTATTAGAAACGCAAATCTTTATATCAAATGGAAATTTTACGAGCTATTTGCTTATATTTTGATTATCCCTTCCCCGCCACAACTGATGAGCAAAATACCTAATCCAGGCAGAATATAAACAGACTGAAGGTCAGGTCACTCTATGTTCAGTTTCAATATAATGGACATAGGGGGCCATCTGGTGGTCATTTAAAAACGTTCCACCTGAAATATCATATATGCATCACCCGGACTACCAGAGAGTTTTTCTAAAATGCATATTTTAACCACTCGGCCATGAGGTGTGTCCGTGATGAAGGTATATTTGCACTACCCGTCGCGATTGGGATAAGTCCAACTAAACTTTTTCACTAACAAATAACCATGCATGATTTTCAACGATCCGTTACAGCCCTCTAATTATACGCCTTCAGCATCAACCGTGGAGGACGCTGTTCCCACCACGCATGCGTGATGGCTCTAAAATTTTACTACTTTGCATAACATCCTATACTTGACATTTGCTGCAAATTTCATTTCGTTTTGATGGTTCCTTCATTGTGTTGCATTTTTTGAAGCAGCAGTTTATATACAAACATTTTTACATTATTAGAGAGCATTAAGTAATACATTAGAATCCAGAAAGCTTGGCCTTATATGGACCGAAAGGTGGCCGAGTTTGCGAAAATGCCAGGTATTCAAGAATGGGATTTAAAAAGAATAAGTACGAATATTTCGTAACAAAATATTTTACTGCGCTTGCATGTATTGTTTGCTTGAGCAAACAATAGAAAACAAATTGCACGAATATTTTTAAAGAAAAAGGACAAGTATATACTTTGTGAAGACAGAACATTTGCTACATTAAAATGAAAACTAATGAATGCATAGTATACAGCAATTTACCTGATCAAACACACCTCAAAAAAATAATTTATAAAAGCATTAAGCTGTCTATAATGAAAATTAAGGTACCGATTTTGCATAAACTGGCTAATATTTCTTAAAGAAATGTGTAATGGAATTATTTCAACCTGCAAGTGTGTAGCAGAGTTATCTGGACTGGTGAGTTATCAAGTACCGAGTTTTCGGGACTCTTCTGTATAGTTATGTAAGGTTAGATTTGAGTATTGTCGCATTGCACCTTGTTATTGATTGAAAAAACCCAACCAGACACAATAGTCCGCTGCAATTTTTGACGAAGCGTTGCGCGAGAAAAGGCAAAGACAGATACTTAAGGACGCTTCACATCAGACATAGTTGGAAAGACGTTCTTTTCTGGTGTTCACTGTTGCATCCATTAAAGGAAATTTGGTTTTAAATCGACATCAATTTTGAGCAACTCCAAGGATACAGGCAACGGACATAACTAGTCCAGATCTAATGGTCATGATAAAATAATTTGACCTGAACTTGTACCTATCTGTCCTAACTGACTGATACCCGTTATTTTGCATGATTATGATTGATGGAACCTGAATTGCATTAAAATAATAAAAAATAAATACACCATTGCCTGCGTGATTCAGATTATTCCCATTAGATTACCTTAATTTTACTATTAAATAATGATGAAGGGGAAAAAATATATCTCCATCTGTTATCCATTCTTTTTCAAACATTTAAATGTAATATTTAATGTAGAAATAGTTAAATTAGTATACACATATTTGGGAAACAATAGAAGGACTATTGTGGATTGTCCTCGTATTTTTGAATTGAGATCAAGCATTGGTGCTCTTGAGCTGCTACCACTTCCCGTCAACAAACAACTCTGAGTTCTGACAGATTTAAGATGCCTTAGCCTCTATAGAAGGATAAAAACTTATTACTTTACTATTGTGAATTTTTTTACTCTTATAAACATGTTAACACAATCTTTAATATATGCATATATCCCTTTAAGACACAACCCGCACGATCGTGCGGGCTAGACATTCTTATACATTTTTGCTTCTGGATTAGTCGTACGTAAAAAAATCCCGAATCCAACGATTGAGCGTGTTTGCAGAAGGTGTAAAGTATCATTTTTTATCAAAAGATGGTGGTTGTAGTCCATGTTTTACTTTCAGCTGGCCAATCTAACCTTGTTTTCAAATGCAAGGAAAACACGTCGTCTTTTTATCTGTCGTAAAAAGGTAATAATCAATATATTTCTAATTGCTTCAATACAATTTTTTGTATTAATGTTTAAATAATTGTAAATTAGAAAAAATATTAACTATACTCTATTAATGTGGCTTCTAGGACTCGGGATTTCGTTACCCGCACGATTGTGCGGGTTCAGCGTTACTTGAGTCACTGCAGCTGTAAAGGTAAGTACTTACCATGCGAATTTTCTTTTCTGTTTCAAAAATTTTGATGAAAGTCTGCAAAAAAATGAAGTATATAGTTATATAATTAATACTAAATTTTCTTAGGGGTCGCCATGGATGAGTGCCTTTTTTTCTTTCTCTCTCTCTCCCTTTGCAATTAATTTTCTTTTCTGTACATTTGTTGAGGAGTATGGCATTTATATCCTCTCCACAGATATCTGCATCCATATCTCCTCCCCCCCCCCCGAAAAAAAAATCTGTGTTTTCCGGTGGGAGTTGTTATGGAGTGGCTTAAATATATATATATATATATATATATATTAAATAATAAAATTTTCTGATACATTTTACTACTTTTCATGGAATACTGTGTTAACCTTTAATCAAAAACTTTTTGATGTGTCTAAAGGAGAAGAATTCTCTCAGAAGAAATTTTTCAATTGATGAATAAATCAGATTAAACTTAATTCAGAATTTAGTGATCTGTCGGATGATGACGATGCTGCGAACAAAAAATATGAATCGCGTATACTGGAGGGAGAATCAAGTTCGGACGAGAGCGATGAAGAAACACGTGGGAATTAATGGAAATGAAAAGACAATTTTGGATCATTCTTTACCATAAAAGTCTCTTGAGCACATTCATTATATTGATTTAGCTGTTGCAAATTCGTCGTTTCAGTCCAAACAAAATGCAAAATCAAATAAAATTCCTCTAAAAATCAAAATGGATCGCTTAAAATTTAAGTTAAAGATAGTTGAAGCATTAGCAGTCTCTGCACCTACTAACAAAATTATTTTAACTTATGATGAAGATAACAGTGTTGTAATTCCACTTCGCAAAAAGATCGAAGCGTTATAATCCACCTGCTATACATGTCATGGCTTTTATCCTGGCCATTCCAGGATAAAAGACTTGACATGCATGGCCGTTTTTGATGTGTTGATGACATTTCAAGTCCTCGTAAGTGCAGATTTGAAAACTACAGTAAATAAATACTGAATTAATAAAAGAGTTAATTGTACATCAATTATTTCCTTATTTGTGTAACAATTTTAGTTCAATTAAGATTGTTTCTTCTATCAACTTAGAGCTAAAAATGTATAACTAATAAAATTTCATGGGTGGCCTGTTTCACAGATAACGCCCAACACGCACGATCATGCGGGTACCGTCTACATTCCGGGAGCAGGAATTTTTTTTTATTATTTTCCCAATGTAATTGGGGTCTATATAGTACTAATAACTATACGAATTTTATATTTGAAGATAAAAATAATTCGGGTCCTAAAGGATTTGTTGTTCCAAAAATTATTGCTGAATTTCCTAATAAATTACTGAATAGCTACATGTATTTTACTGTTTCATTGTTCAATGCTTATAGCTGCTTAATTGTAACATATTTTTCTGTTTTGTTTTTGTATACTGAATAACTTCATTGATATATAATAAATCATTTAATTTATTATTTTACACATCTTTGAAATAGATTCAGACTGTAGAAGCATTCATCTCTGTTTAATAAAATAGTTTTCCTTCCTATTAACACAACTATTTGAGAGGAACTATGTAGGTTTTACTCAGTCAGGTAATAAAAAAACTCGTTCAAAGTAATAAATTGAGATGTACACTTGATTCATTAGGAAGGCAAGAAATTTCAAGAATTCAGTTGAGTTTAAAAATGAATATAAATGATCCACAGAAATCAGGATAAATTTTAAATGTTCATAATTCATAAGCCAATAAAAACAAAAAGCTTTAAAAAAGCAACCAAACGGATTAAAAATAATTCGAATTTCTTTCTTTCTTTAAAAGCATAATTTTTTTAAAAAAATGAATATTTGTTTATTTGATTCACAGATAGAGCTGATGAGTGTATTAGATTATGCGAAGCAGTAGACAGAATAGAAAGAGTGCTGATTCGGATAACAGTAATCTAAGCTGTACTCGTTTAAATGCTAACTTAAATGGTGAGAACAAATTTAAGAAACAGTGTTTTAGGAATTTGGATAATTACTTTGCGGTATCATGAGCATATCAACGCAGGTATTGAACAGACACTATCAGCTATGCCTGAACCTATCCAATGCCTTCTTCACTCAATATTTGGTATAGATCGTGTTACCTCTCTCTATAACAATATTTCCCTCACACCAGTGTTTCTCAAACTTTCAATATTCGCGACCCAATATTTAGTCATCATTTTCATCGCGCCACCCCCCTCGATACAATAACAATGTATTGAATTCAATAAGGCTATACTTTGACACTAAAGCTACAATACGACTTTAACCTTTTATGTGCCACCGACGTATATAAATGTCTCACTCAGCCAAAGCATTAATTTTCTGGACGTATATATACGTCTTTCCGAAGTATGACCTTTTCTATGCACTGCTATCCATACAATTATTCCGAAGGCTTTGGGAATGCAATAAAAGTACATTGACAGTGTTTGCGAAGGATTTACTTATTTCAGAGGATTTGTTTATCTATTCCTTTTTTTCTCCCCCTCAAAGTTAATTAAGTATAATCTTTTTCAGAAAATTATTAAAAAGACATGAAACACACATCTACAAAATTAACCTTAATTTACTTTGAAAGAGCAAGAGACTAATTTTCCCCCTTTATTTAGATCATTAAAAGATAAATTGTTTAATGCTTTAACATTAATTTATTAAGATCTTAGAATTTATATTCCTATATTGAAAATATATTTTTCTCTCCTTTGTGAAGATGGGGAATTCATTTAAAATTGGTCATGCACATTGTTGCCAAGAGAAGAAACATAAATAAAATTCTGTGCAAATATTTCCCAGAATTAATTCAAATTATCAAGAAAAAACATTTCATTGGAATTTACCTAGTTAAATAAAAATTCCTAGAACATTTATCCTCATTAAACTGAATTAATGGGAAATGTGAAATGGAATGTTCTTTTAAAAAATGTTATTCTAATTTTAGAAATGAAGGCACTCTACGACAAGTTAGTTGTTGCCCACGTATTTTTTTGAAGATTGACGCTGATAAACGATTAAACAATCGATAATTGAAGTAAGTTAAATAATCAGTGTTTCTTAGAAATCTGTTGAAATCTTTACAAATTAGAAGTTAAAAGTTAATATTATTTACAAACATCTCGTCGCTCTGACATTTTTAATTAAAATCCGAACAGTTGCTATGCTTTTTCAAATAAATACGTAGTTTTTGTTTTAAATTGCTTGCGGTGCGGTTGCACAGGAATATAATGAAACAAAGGAGTATACACAAAAGTGTTGTTTTCATTTTTCAGTATCTTTATGAGAACCAGAACATCTTACTCTCTCAAAAAATCGATTTTTCAATTTTAGTATTATAAAACAGTGCATATTTTTCTGAATCTAAAATTTAATAACACTTATATGTTCGTTGATAAAATAACCTTAAATTATGAAAAAAATAATTGACAAAAACCTAAACAAACGTTTACAAATGGTTTTTTTTGTCACTATCTCCATAGTAAAATTGTTTGCTTTTAGGTACACTTTTAAAAAAACTATTAAACTATATGATTCCAATTTTCTTTTATACTTCTATACAGGACGCCAGTGCATATAACTTACTTTTTTTAGTTTAAGTAGTACATAGTTTTTTTTAAAAAAATAGCTTTATGTTTTAAAAAGGTGGAAACAATAAAAAATTTCAAAATTACAAAGTTTTATAATTTTTTTTAAAGAAACTATATTAATATTTTACTTAAAAAATAGGTTCACTATATTTAGTGTATTATTCCATATGCATGCACAAAAAAAATCCTTTTACATATTTAAGAGATACATTTTTTTAAAAAAGGGTACCTAAACAGAAGCATGTATTATGAGATCTCAAAAATTATGTCCAACCTTAATTAAACAGGGAAAAAATGTATCTAAAATTATTTTTGTATTTGTACGGAATGTTTAAAATATCTTTATAAAGATCACAAAAAAATCTAAGCTCCATTGGAAATTTTTAAAGATATATGTCCCCAAAACAAAGATTCTTATTTTCGACATTTTACTCTTTCGAGAATGTCCTGGTACCCTTAAATATCTTTATAAGCTAGTATGTTTTAGGAGATAACATAAAATTGATTTAATGCATGATAATTGATCGTATCAGTATTATTATGAAATTAATTCACGTACTGGGTACTTGAAAGAGGACTACAACCTTTAGTTAGCCATCAAAGCTTTTCTTATATGAGATAATAATAACATTTGTTGTGAAAACGTTCTCAACATTTATTCGTAACTCTTTATAATTGTTAATAAATAATAATGTGTGTGTGTAAAAATATAAAAAGTAAAATTATAATAAAACTTCAAATCCAGAGTCAAGTTCAAAATTCTTTGACTCTATAAATTATTCATTTCTTCGTTCAATATCACGTGGTGATGAACGTATCAGGTCACCAACTGCTTAGCTATTTAATATTTAAGCCCGTTTGATATATTTTTTTACATTTATTAATATTTACTCAAATATCGAATCCTCACTATTTATTTATAATATCTAATTCGTAAATCCAAATCCCTGTTTCAAAATGCGTCTCAATTTATCTTTTTCAATAACATTAAAAGCATTGCTTTCAAATATTTATTAGTGAATCCTCGTTAGAAAGATAAGACTTCGAATTTTTGATAGACTTAAATGGCGATTCCAAGTAATAGATTATCATTAATTGCTTCCATGTGTTTTATTAGCCGGCTTCAAATATTCTTTAAGCAATGAAGAAGTTTCTATAAATAACTAAGATTTCCCTTCACTTGAACACGTGATTACATTTCTCCCTGGTTTTCCTCAGAGTATTTAATCTGGAATTTGATGAATTCCCCTCACGTACTCTTTACTCTTAGAGCAATGCCTAGGTTCAAATATCTTTCCTGACATTAAAATAAAATACATGATGTGATTAATATCAATAACCTTTTTTTTTTAAAAAAGACCACGACTACCTTATCACATCTAATCAAGATGAAATCTTCTTGATAATATGTTTTATATATAATACAGGGTGATTCTAAACTTTTCGCTTCATTTTCGTGGAGAGAAAAGGAATTCATTCGTCAGAAAACCGATTTCACAAAGAAAGTAGGCACCCTAATGTACGCATGTGTATGTGGAGGGTGCTGTGTGTATCTGTCGCAGGGAAATGACGAGATTAGGAATTTCATCAAATCCCTAAGGGATATGATCAGTTGACCGATGATGTTAAAATAACGTCTCTTCAAGATCATTTCCCTGATGAAAGTAAGTCTTTTTATCAAATACCTTAACTGTTTCAGGGAAATGATGAAATGAACTATAATCAGGATTTCCATTGGCAAAATGCTTTCCAGGGGGAGAGAGACCCCTGGGAGTTCGAGTTCTTATACTTTCTAACCATACAGATAGTACTATCGATCCCCTAAATATCAACCCCATATCTTTAAAAAAATGGCACCATAGGATTAACATAGATATTTATATTTTAGTGTGTAAGCAACTGAGAGGAAAGATGTTACGCATCAAAAAATACCATCCTAATTTTCTAATTACTTGTTTATTAGTTTAGAATAAATAATTTGTGTTTCATTGACTATTATTGTATTACTTACTTCTACGTTTAATAATGCATTATATTCCTTAAATAAACACTTTTAAACTCTTGACAATATTACTTAATCATTTCACTGAAGCAGATCAAGGATTTGTTCAAATCCCTTACTTTTATCAATGAAATGCCTTGAAGAGACGTTGTTTTAACATCTCCAGTCAATTTATCATCTTCCTTAGAGATTTGATGAAATTCTTAATTTCATCATTTTCCTATGACATATCCAATCAGAATAAAGCCCGGTCGACCACTCCTGCTGTCATTAGTGTTCGAGCTGACTTACTAGTGATGAGATGAATCATTGTTGTTTTCTACGAACCAGCGCATATGAATCTCACATATGGGGCAGCAGAAGAATACTGCATCATCAAATGTTTGAAAGTGTGCATTGTGATATGTGGGAACGTGGTTCACTGCGCAGCAAAATGGACGGTTCGGGAGAAGACGATTGACGAGGACTGTCAACATCGAAGAAGTCCTTTGAAGATAATCCGAATAATATTAGCACACGAGCTATTGCTTGGGGTCTGCCATTCATCTGTGTGGCGGATACGGCACGAGCAAGGTGTGTATCTTTATCATCTGCAAACGGTACAGTTACTGCCACCTAACGATTAATTGAAGAGTATGGAATTTACCCAATGGTTCATGCAGGAAGGTTTAGGTGACCCCAGTTTTCCAGCTTCTTTTCATTTTGCAGATGAAGCGTCATTCAGTCGTGAAGGTGTGTTCAATGCAAAAAATCCACATGTGTGGGCTTAAGATAATCCACATGGCACGAAAAGTCACGCTGTGCAACGTCGTTTTACCGAAAATGTGTGGGCTGGAATCATTGGTGACAGTTGGGACCTTACTAACTATCGGCCCGATTGGACGGCCCGAAAACACCTAATCTTCCTCGAGATAGTGTTACCGACATTTCTGGGCACTGTTCCTGAGCATATTCGCCAAGATATATGGTTTCAACGTGACAAGGCTCCAGCCTATAGCACAATCGTTGTGCGTGATTTCATGAGCCGAACATTCGAAGCTCGATAATTTGAAAGCGGTGGACTGATCGCTGGGCCAACGATGTGACCGGATAATTACCCTTGGGTTTCTTTCCGAAGGGTAACGAAATACTGTGTGAACGAAACCTCCGTCGACAATAAAATGAACCCTGTTGCACGAAAAATAGACGCCGCAGGCACTGTCCGTATTTGAAAATATTCGGCGGTCAATGCAACGGCGCTGTGAATCCTGTGTTTATATAAGAGGTCTTAATTTTGAGCACCTACTGTGAACCTGTATTTTACCTTGTTGAAATAAAAAAGTCACTTTTGTACCACTTAAATGTACTCATTCCTTATGTTCACCTTACTTGTCCATTTTGTTCATATAGATGATGTTTGCGGACTTACTTTCCATTAGAAATAGGTTTTCTAGCATATTTTCTATCTCTCCACGAAATTTGAACAAAAAGTTTTGAATCACTCTGCATATAAATTATCACCAAAAATTTACTTACAAATTTCCCAATTATTAGATACTTTAATGCGTGCATATTTTTTGGCTAAATCATATTCGTTTAACTTAATTTGTAAAGCTAAATTCTATTCATAACTCAGTAAATACGAATTCAAATTTAACTTTTTCATACGAAAATTAAAAATATTTTTATCCGTATTAAGTTCTTATAATATTAAAAACTATTTGTTTTTATATAGAAGGTAATTTCCAATGGTTAAATATCAGAAGTATTTTAAATTGGATAACGTATCCAAATGAAGAAATAGATGTAAAATAGAAAGCATATTATACTGCTCTTAATTGGTGATAAGCAATTATTACATTAAAACAAATAAAATTTTACTTGCAGAACAGATTATAACCAGTTATTTGTCTATTATTTTAATCCCTGTGCCCTATGAACTGGTGGTAAGAAGAAATATTTTACCATTCCACCAATCATTCTTTACCAATGTACTTTTTAAAACACCCGACAATTTTAATGATGAACTAGCTATATATATATATTTACTTCTCCTTTCAATTCTTAAAACAACACAAATCCCATTAGAAAAGGAAAAGTCTCAAAATAATTTGTTATATTAACGTAATTTATGAAAATTGAAATAACACTAATAAAACTACATTAAGATTTTATTAAGTTTTTCTATATTGAACAGTTAATATTGGTATTAATTAAATATTTTTTAAATGTTTAAATAATCAAATAATATTTTAAAAATTTTATTTATATCATAATAAAATTTCGAATTTAGTGCAATGTATAGTGAAAGTTAATTATCAAAAACATTACCTGTAATAATCATTTTAACACTTGAATTATAAAAGATTCATGAAAGGCATTGGTTTTATTCATAAAATAATTGGATTATGTATCAGAGATTTTATTTTCTACACCTCTCTGATTCTTTACAAAATTAAAAGTAAATTCCCGACAACTGGAAGACAATTTTATTAGTCCAAGGACAAAAGAGCCCTATTATGCAATAAACAAATATATTTCTTATTTAAATAAGTGCTAAAACATAATATATATTATTAAGCAATTATGTATAGCAATATTTAATTACTGCAAATAGTAAAAGCTTTTTTTTAAATATACCTAAGCTACCAACATTATCCATGCACAAAGTACTGTATAAATAAAATTTCAAGGTGTGCGTGCGTGGGCGTGCGTGTGACATAATAATGTAAACATGTGCCTGTATTTAAAGTATCACAATCATAATTAGAATCAGAATTAGAATAATATGTAAAAAAAAATTACATAACTTTTTTACTTTTTCAAAGCCTACCTTTCAAAGACCACGCCTTTTACTTTTCTCTAACGTCAAATTATATATGGTTTATTACTATTACAGCCACAATGATGACGAATTTTAATCTACTCAATTAATAGTTCAAATACATACTGTAACATGATCTGAAAAACTTTTTCTTGTCAAAGAGTTTGATTCGAGTTCATCTTTAATTACATTTCACTATTACCATAATTGTGAAATAACATACTAAATTGTGAATTAACTATTTGAATGATTCTGTGTAATTGTAAACAAGCCCAACCAACGTTCAAATTCCTCGTCAAAATCAGATAATGTTGCAATGTAATTTTACTATAAATTAAAGCACTCCAAGGTAAATGCTGGTCACTATGCGCAGTAATTGTCGTAATGCCGTACAGTCAACAATGCTCTCTATAGGGAATATTCAAAACAAATACTCCCCTTAATTTGGATTGTCAATTGCCTGATGTCAATTTCACATAGCTCTGTGGAAAGGCAAACGTGCTTTAGAATATTTAAATGCAGAAATACACACAAGCGATAGGTGGGATTGAATGATAACCATGTAAGTCGAAATCGCGTAGGTCAGGGTACAACTTCCCATATAAATACATATACATTACTTTTAGCTGGAACCGGAGACGAAAAAAAATAATAATTTTTTTAAAAAATGTTTAAGAAGAGTGGGAAACTTTTATACCTACAATGTTAAATTGCCTGATTTCGGTGTAACTTTTCTCAAAATATGTTATGTGTACATGTTTGAAATTTTTCATTCAATTAAAGAACATCTTTCTCATAATACAGAAATAAGTTTTTAGCTAATTTTGAATTTTTTCATAATTTATAAAATATTTTATCAAACATAGTGAAATTTAACCTAGTTTATATATAAAAAAATTTGTAAAAAATGAATATTTTTAGTTTTTTACAAAAAGCTAATTTTTTGCTATATATCCGCCATCATTATAAAAATATGATAAGAAATTTACATACCTATGAACAGTAGTCTCTCAGAAAAGTTACATCGAACATCAAAATTTACATTTTGAGATAAATGGATTTTAATGTATACAGTGAGACTTCTAAGCTGCGCTAAGAAATAAAAAAATAAAAGTCTCAATTTACAATAAAAGGTACATGTTTTGGTTTATAACAGATGTTCAACTTTTAAGCAAGAACGAAGTACTTTGCTTACTTTTTTCGCCATACAAATGGGTGTGGTCCAGTTTCAATGATTATTTAAAAATAAGTTTTAAGGGCTTCTAATTACCCTAGAGGTTAAAGTGAGATATTTTTATAAAGGTTAACATCTATACAATTTGGAAATTTTAAAATCTCAAATTGTCAAAAAAATAAGAGATAATTTTTAGCTTTCCTTAACAAAATCTCAGATAACAAAAATACAAAATTGTAAACTGAAGTTATTTTGAAGAAGATTTCATAAAATCTAACAAAGTAGTTTGCTGACTTTCTCAAAGATTTATTTTCTCTCTCGCAAAGTTTCCTCGTACATGCTAATAATTTTTAATTCCTTGTTTTGTTGAAAAATATATGCTCTTCGGTGGGGGTGGGGTAGAATCTGTATTTTCGAAAATTTGTAACTCTTTTTCAATTAAATTGAGGCCCTCTGTCAAATTCTCAGCCGTCAATCGATCTTCTAATTCAACTGGGTCTAAAGAATTTAGTTCTTCAATGTATTTCTCTTGCATTTATATGTGCTCCTGAAAATGTTTGCTCTTGAATTTGGCAATACAGCAGTTCTTGAATGTTATCACAATCCACTTCTAAATTTATTTGCCTGGGAAAAATCTGCAACTTCTTCAATCACATTGCCAACTTCGTCAGACTCTAGCACTAAATCCGCCTGAGTTTCAGAGATGAAATAGAAATACGAATCGACGAGATTTGAAAATCGCGTAACTCCGGGATCACGTTAATCGGGATAGCGTAAGTCGAGGTATTACAGAAGTTTGAAATTGAAGACAATTTCAAAATTTGTTCTATGTTGTGTGAATCTGTATATTTATTTAGTATGAATAGTTTAACGCATTTCTTCAAATTCGATTTGGATTAGCCTTAAGCAAAAAGAAGAAAGAAGATTTATGGAAGAAACCATGTAAGTGTGTGTCGAAATTATTCATTTATTATTGGTCCCAGCACCATTGTATGTTCAGTTTCGAATACCATATTGATTATTTTTAAAGGTCTTATTGCTCTGTCAATTCCAAAATTTTATTTATACTAACTATGAGAATACGCAGACACTGCAGCCTATTAGTTACTATTACGAGCTCGTTATCTGAGTTGATTCAGTTGAGGTGTGGAATCGATTATTGAAGCAACTAAACACCCGTCATATAGGAGGAGAGGTTGGAGTATATTGTTACGTAAATCGAGGATTAAAGATTTTATGCAATCAGTCTCAAAAAGTAAGGCAGTTCTTCAAGAGCAAAGGAAATTTGTTGTCGAAAATCAATCCTTGAAATTCAGGACCTTCTCACAATAATAAATCTCATAAGACCTTCAAACCTTCTACAGCACTCAAATGCAACTATCAGTCTCTAAAATATTCGTATAGGAAATCAATAGCTAATCACTGGTCGACTCTTCATGGTCAAATCAATCTACTCTTCAAAGATCAAAACAAGACTAAATTTCTGTGAACGACTCCTTATTTATACACTTCAAGGATTTTTCAAGAAAAATCCACTGGCGTCAGTCATAGATCGTGACATTAAACGTCTCTTCTGTAATTTCCTGAAGAATTCCTGTGGCTGCCAACTCGCCCACATGGTCGCCAAAAATGATGCTAACTTGGATCTTTCGCCAAGTTCTCATTAAATCGCCATGATTATCTAAGGAACGGCATTGCTTGCAAATATTTTAACATAAATAAATAAAAAAGGAGTAATATTAATGTATTAAACATCCAGATATAAATTATTTACAGTATTTTAAGTATTCTTTTCACAAAATTTGTTACAGTAGTAAAAGTTTTGAAGTCTGAAAGAGTTTTCTTGCGAATGGAGAGCTTAAAATTGGGGAATGTGGATTCTTTACTAATACCAATGTATACATGATTGCGTTTTTTTAATACATCACTTAATTCTTAATTATTTAATTTTATATAAATCTATATATAACCAACAACTTACTTAATTTTCTTTGTGATTGCAGTTTTCATATTCTTATTTTTAGTTAGTTCGATACACGTCTATATTTATGTTTAAATTATTTTTTAACAATTTATTTCAACTTCATTCATTTATGTTTATCATCTATTTATATCCTTTTATTGTTTATTTCATACTAATTATTTATATATTTTTCATTTGTGTTAACTATTTCGTAAAAAAAGCGTACTCACATTGAATTTTTTTTCTTTTTTGACAATGCAAGGATTTTTATTGGTAAGATTTCATTTCTTACGATACTTTTTTATTTAAAAGACTATTTTATTCTAAAATTTAATTTAATTTGTATTAGATATGATGACAAGCCATTTCATGAAGAAAACTTGATTTCAAATGACTAATTTTCGAAGTTTCTGGTAATAATTTACATTAAAGTCACCAGTTTGTCCTCAATCAAACACAAACTCTTTTATAATTGTAAGTGAATTTTCAGCGAAAAGATGAAGTCCACTTTCCTAATTTATAGATTTAGCCAAAATTTCCTTAATATAAGAAAACTAAGTGAAAAAACTTGATTTTTTCTTGGTAGGAAAATCAGTTTCATAGTTCTAAATCCTGACTCGGTTGATTTAGGCTTCAAATTCTCTATGAGTCGCAAATCAACAGCCAAATATAATTAAAAGATGTCGCATATTAATAATTACAACCCTACATTATTTCCATCCATATCGTAAGTACTCAGTCTGTTGATGCAAAAATTCAAATTCTCTATATAATGTAAGTTATTAGCAAACCAAAAGTTGAATTAAGTTTAAGTAACACAGTAATAATATTAAAAGGGATATTATGCATAAAAATTCATTGGTACAACAAAAAGTTTTACTAAAAAGTTCAAAATTGCTTCAAATTATTTCAAATTTGCAAGATGACTTTAAAATTAAGAAAATAGTATAAATTGACCAAAATATTAACAATGAAACATTTTGTGTGTACAGCTTATGAACAAATCAACACTGCCCGTAGTGTATAATTTAAACTATAGTTCATCAAAAACCAAGTCACATTGATAGTATTGTTTATATTACATAAAGATAACCTCTTTCTTAGAAGTTGGTAAGCAGTTTTCGTATTAGTATCTGTTTGTTTTAATATATACCATTTATTCTACGCTGAGTTTTATTGCATTTGAATTCTATTATTTCAGTTATTATTTAGTAAAAATTCAAAACTTTTTGTAACGTATTTCTTTGTTGATTTCCTTTATTATGCCATAGTTACTTTTACGGGTATACTATTTAACAAAATCTACTCATGCTTCTAATTCTGAAATGAAACCTATATTTAAGTTTTGATGAAGAAATATATCCTCTTCAATATCTCTAATGTTACATATAAATGAAAGAAGGAAATAAACCAATACACACACTTACTCCATTTTTGGAGTGTATTATTCAAATATGTAAGAATAAAATTAATTCCCCTTCCACAGAAGCATTGTTTCCTTATCAATAAAGATGGATCAACATTTCTCCACTCGAATTTCCTCAGCATTATAAACAATGGGGAGTTACAATAAGGAAGAGGCGCTTGAGAGCTTATAACTAGAAGCTCAATTATTGGAAATGATTTCCAAATTAATTATGTTTGGGGATTTTGTTTACTTTGTGTTAACAGCTGAATGCTGTTTTAAGAACGGAGAACTCTATAAGACAATTTTATGAACAAAAGAGTCCGGAGTGTGCGGGGAAAAGAATTAAAACTTCCCATTACTTGTTAAATATTTCAATTAATCGCTATTCTGATTTAAATGAGTACTTAAAAAGTATATTTCTCTTTTCAAAATTAGCTATTCGTTTCATAAACAGCATGTACTTTTAAGCGAAAGTATCGATACGGGTAGGCAATCATTTTGCTAACCCTAACATTAAGTTAAAATTCTTTTAATAATTTTTTAAATGTTGAATTAAAAGGTTAAATTAAACTTTTATTTAATAATTTTAGAAAGCTTGTAAGAAAATTTTTTTTTAAATATTGAATACTTATCAGCTAATAAGTAATACTTTTGTTTAGCATTTACTTTTTTTACAATGAATCAATATCTTTTTTACTGACTAGTGAAAAGTACATTGCCTGAATTTCAATTCCTACTTTAGCTCACACTCTCTATATATTTATTTATTTATTTATCTTCGTGGATTTTTCAATATTTTATAAAATACATTTTAAAGCACTCGATTGAGCTGAAATTTTATATACATGATTATTTTGGATGACAATACAGTAATTTTTATTTATGATTAATAAAAATTAATCGATTAAAACTAATTATTTAAAGAATTACAAATACAGCCACGTTGGCATCATTTTTGTCGACTTAACGACCCTTTTGGCAACTTGTGTCAAAACTTGAAAAGATTTTTTTCTCATATTTTAAAGAGCTCATTTGAGCTGAAATTTTCTACACACTATTGTTTTGTGTGAAAATACGATAATTTAATTATAATTAATTAAAATTAATTGATTAAAACTAATTATTTGAAGAATTACAGATACAGCCACGTTGGTTTCATTTTTAACGACTTCGGTCAAAACATTAAAAGATATTTTTTCTCACGTTTTAAAGCATTCAGTTGAACTGAAATTTTATATACACGATTGTTTTGGATGACAATACGATACTTTAAGGTGATTGCCTACCTTCGGACCCAATTATTTTATAAAAACAAATTTTTGAAACAAATTGAGTGTTTTTAGGAAGAAAATGTTTTAAAAAATACGTAAATACATAAACATTTTTAAATAAATATTGTACTTTTAAAAAAGTTGGTTATTTTCAAGGAAATTTTACCAAATTTTTACTAAAACGGATAAAATTGTATAAAGATTTATGATACAATTATCATAATTTTCTTTATACGCTACATACAAATTATAGTGCTCCTCAAAATGAACATAAATCTAAGAGAAATATTAAAATACAAAAAAAATATAGACAATTATACATAATAATATGAAAATTTTGATATTTTTGTAATTTTTTTTTCTTTATAAAAACTACCTAAATGAAAACATATATAACCCACGAAAAAATTTATGATCCAATTTATAAAAAAATAGTATAATAAACATTCCCACAAAATTTCAAAACATTATCTGGTTCTTAAGATTACATGTGCCTGGCAATAAAGAGTTTCTTTCGAAAACATAATTTTGTGAGAAACTCATTTAAAGGTTTATCTTACTGCCCTTTTGCATAGAGTGGTGTTTTTTTAAAATCACTATAACTTTATTTCTATTTCGCGTAAAGCAGTGCTTCTCAAAGTTTCAATATTCGCGACCCAATATTCAATCATAATTTTCATCGCCCCCCACCTCATACAATAGCAATGTATTGAATTCAATAACACTATATTTTAATGCTAAAACTAAGATACGACTTTAACCTCTTAAGTGACCCCGGCGTATATAAACGTCTGCGTTAATTTTACTTGACGTATGTATATGTCTTTCCGTAGTTGGATCTTTTCTCTCCACAGTTATCCATAAAATTATTTTGAAGACATTGGATTGCAATAAAATAACCTTGACAAAAATTACGAAGGATTTACTTATTTCAGATTATTTGCTTCTTTATTCCTTCTCCCCTCCACTTTCCCCCTCCCCCGAATTCATCACATACGCGCGTCTACGTGGAAAACGATTGGCATTGGGAAGAAATCACGTGACTTTTAATTGGCAGTTAAGGGATTTATTATATAAACCGAACAAATTATCGAAATAAGTGTTAATTTCTGTATATAATTTTATATATGGCAAAATCTCATGGGGTCACTCGTTATTATTAAACTTCGTGACGAGCTCACGCGTCTCTTCTTTAACATTTCCTTTGGGTTCTTTGGGGCAGAATTAATGGCGACTCTTTTCCAACCAAATCAAAAGAAGTGAAGTGTGAATGAAAGATTCAAATTAACAAGATTTTAAATATCGGAACTCAGAGTAAGCGAGATGGCAATTGATGGCAGTTTGTGGCAGTTGATGGCAAGTAGAGAAAAGTTAATATAGTTCGTGGTTCAAGTTTGGATAAAGGGATACATGGCGGTGATTAGAAGTTATAATTGATAAAGATCTAGAGAACCAAGGTGAATACCAGTGCACGCAAGTAAATACAAGATTGCCTTAATAATATTAGAAATTGATTCTTCAGACTGCAACAAGGTAGGATTAAATATTTAATATTAGAATCAGTGATTGTATTGGAATTGAGGTTAGGCTATTCAGTTATTGATAGTGGTCCGAGTTTGGTTAAGTCGTTATTATCTATCTATCTATATATATATATTGTATTTTGCCATCGCGTAGATTCTCTCACATTAATTATTATAATTTAATTTGTTAGAAGTTTAAGTTGAAAATCTTAATAAAGATACATTAAGATTATGTTTCCTTCTAGTTCTTTCGTTACTCCTACGCCTCTAGCTCACGCTGATACTCCGAGAGATATTCTCCCAAGGGGGGGGAATATCACAACTTGTTCTTAACTTTGAATTGTTAAATAAATTTGTGAAGCTCCCGCCCGCGGGAACCTCAGTTCTATATTATCTACGCGACCTGTTTCTGTGGGGAAGAACGAAGAACCACTTAAATCATTCATTTTAAAACCTGTTCATTAAGGTCTTATCTTAAACACAATGCACAACAATAATAATTAAGTAAGTTGATCTAGAATGAGAAGACGCAACACGCATTGCCAAATAGTCGCGTACTTGACCACTGAATCTAACCTTATAGATTAATTCCTCTATCACTAATATACGCATTTTTGCTTATAGCTTATTTAAATTAACTTACCTCTATATCCTAGGTTAGGGATGGCGAACCAATATCACGCATTAGATTGATCAACGCAATTGATGGCACGCGGTACAATAGTTTGGGCATACCACCAATCAAAATGGTTTGCATTTTAGTTCAAAATAACAAAGTTCACTATGAAGTATTACGAACAAATGCGAGTGATTGGTATAATGTGCAGGGAGCACACTCGTTTGCTATTATTAAGAAACTACTGCTTCCCAAACTTAAAAAAATATATCAAAGATTTAAATATATGTGAAAAACGAGATAAAGACAAAATTATTGAAGAATTTATTTCTATAATTGATTCTTTAATCAAATAATTTTCAGCTAGGTTTTCTCAGTTCAATGAATTATCGGAAACGTTCAAATTTGTTAAGCACCCTGATGTGACTTCATTTGTTGAACTGAATTTGTCCCAATTCGATTGGTCGGTGATGGGAGGCCAGACCTCAAAATTTCAAAGTCAGTTTTTTGGAATTCGTTTCAATTTCCCCTCACTGGACGGTGTAATTCCTTCGACAAGGGAGTGCCAAAAAGTTCCCTCGCCTGGGGGGTCACTGGACCCATAAATTGCGGGGTGCGTCAACAAATTTCGCGCGCTTCCGAAAGTTCATCAAACTCCATGTTGTAACTCTGCGCTGGTCTCTGGACCAATGAGAGAAAATTAAGTGGACAAGACAAAGAGTCCGCTCTAAGATTTTTGTGTAAAAAGTCGTAAAATAAAACGGGATGCACCCCGATTTTGAGACAGAGAGACACAGGCAGAGCTGATCACAGAGCTAGAGAATCACAAAAATAAAACTTCCACGGAGACTCCGGGCGCCAACCATGTCCATTCTCCTACCCTGCTTCATCCCTCTCTCAAGCTAAGTTAAATTTTGATCTTGTAGTGAAGTAAATTTCCAGATACTTAAATAAATTTAATAATTGTTTTAAAACTATACGATCAGTGTATAATTTATTGTGAGATGAGTGTTTTAATTTTAGAGTTAGTTAACTTAATTAATTGTCATGATGCAATGTGAAATTAGGAATCTGGGTTCAAAGTTATAGAATTTAAACAAAGTTAAAATAGCGTCGCATCATCGGAAATTGAAGAATTTGAAATACCACTGATTGATTTCCAGTCTAAGTTCAATATGGATCCAAAATATTATTGAAACAAAGAAAAAGTTGGAATTGATTGAGACAGAAAAATTAACAAGCAATATTAGTAAAAATTCTAGTAACGAAACTTTGGGAACATGGAATTCGATTCCAGACACACATTGTTTGAAGAAGCTGAACCATATTGGTATCTACCTATGCCTAGGAGTCATTAATTTCAGAGATGAATAACATTAAACACTCAGTTAGAACACATGACTCCAATTCAGCATGCATTCTGCTAAAAGTAACATCTTACAATTCTAAAATGTTATTTGTCATCTAATTTGCAACAACAGAAGTCACACTAATGTATGTTACTTTAATTTGAATTACACATATTTCTAAACTATTTGCTACTGTACAAGGCAAAGTGTATTTTTTTCATAGTAAATTAAAAGCTTTAAGTTGTTAGTAATTAGTTTTATTATTTTCCTAATAATCACAAGTCAAAGTCATTTGACGGCACGTCTATTCTTCATTAAACATTTCTTTGAAAAAAATGGCACGTTGATTCATAAAGGTTCGCCACCCCTGTACTAGGTAATCAGCAACGTTCTTTATCTATTCTTTATCTGTTCTGACGTGGCTTTAATCCGACATTGTTACTTATAGCCTCTAAAACTCTTTTGGTTCGTCAGTACCGGCACGGCTAGGCTACTTCACGGAGTTAGGCTTCTTCCAACTTTATATCAAATCACTTTACAGACCGCTCTCTATTTAGCGACTTAACTTCCCTCTCATCAATCACTTCTGCGCATAGACAAAGACCCAGACATAGACTCCGCTCTACTGCTAACTTCCAATATGTATATATATATATCATGATTTTGGAGACAGAATCAGATTAAAAGTTAGAAAAAGGGACGGTCTTTATTCAACCAATTCTACATCTGTTCTGCTTGAGAGCAGGGAGGAAAAAGCACGCCATGGTGGTGGTTTCAAGTGGATAACACTTGAAAAACATATGGTAAGTATCACTGCTTTGAAAAGGGGCTTGCAAGTTAATGCTGACATATGTTGACTATTAAATCTAAAGATCTGGAATTAGACATGTTTATTGGCTAGTCCATATGTTCGGAAGAAATAAATGGGTGATTAGTTGATACTTGAAGATGGGAACGGAGGAGAAAGATGAGTCAAGTGCTAGATAGGGAATTTATTTTTTAATCTAATTTAATTATCCTTACATTTGCCCCCAATTTTAAAAGGGAGTCATGGCGTGATTTTTTCTCTCTTTACAAACTTAATCAATTCTCAACAAACACAAAACAATACATAACATGATTTAGAAAGACATATTACACACAGTAGAAATATTTAAGCAATAGGAATACTAAAATCAAAATGCAATACAATAAACGAAACTATAACAACAAACACAGTAAGGACACATCCAACATATTAATTGATAAAAATGAATTTCCATACATATACTTGAAGATTAGCTTGTTTAAATCTATTCGACATCCAGAAAAAGAGCTTGCGTTTCCTCCTATTCCTTCATAATAATAGAATCGTATTATAGCTGGTAGATATTTTCAAAAAAATTATGTTGGAAAATAATATATCAAACAATAAGACAGTAAATATAAAAATACATGAAATCATACAAATGTTAAAATAATAATTTTGTATAAAAATCTACTCTGGCGCCATCGTAGTAATACCTTATATTGTTACACACATTTTGCATATATGAAATACATTTTTTTAAAAAGATAAAAAAAAATATAGACACTAATAAAATGAAATTATTAATAATATGAAAACGGTGTATAACACACAACTTCTATGCACTATCCAACACAATAAACAATGTTTTATTTCATATGCGTTATAAAATATAAAAATTATAAGAATATAAGAGCACTTTTTTATTATTTTTGAGTCGGAAAAGTGGACTCACTTCAATAATAACTTTTAGTATGTATGAAAATTTTCTCAATATTCACTGTAACTTAACAATATCGCATACAATATTTTGAATCTTTCCGTAACCTTCTAAAAATTCGTTTCATAAACAAAAATTCTTGATTTTCTCTTACATCACACATTCACTAATATAAACTGTATCACCTTACTTAATTTTGAACACATCTCTTTGAGAAATCTGCGTCATCAACTCACAGATGTTCAGGGATGCTGATGAGAAACAATGAGAGGTGTACATATCAAACTAAACAAGTTTGTCCTCTTAATGTTTCGAGACATATACAAAATTATAATGATTGTATTCTCCCTTATCCACTGTATAATATCCAAAAATAAACTTCAAGTTATTAAATTAATTTTAATTTTAGATAAGGAAATTTTTAAGAAATAGTGAATCCTGATATATATGGCCAGTATATCAAAACACACAATTTCAAAATAAAAAAAAATTAAATGACATGCAATAAGATTACTTCTGAATAAAATAATTAACAAAACAATTAAATTCAGTGGAGAAAAGAGAATGCAACGTGACTTTACTTGTGCTTCTTATCAAAATATCATTAGTATTAGTACATTAATAATTTTTCTAAAAACTTAATTTATATTTTTCAACTTTAAAACACCAATTTCTATCATAACTCTTAACTCATTCGACATCTTAAGATAAAATTATGAGAAGTATATTAAAATTTCTCAAAATTTTGTATGACTAAACCTATATACTTTGTTTTCTCAATTAAAATATAAAGAAAATATCTCATTTATAACACAACTATATTATAAAAATTAAATACCATATCATATCATATATTATTCTTTTTCTTAAAGTTCTGTTCAGCAAAACTCATTTCTTCAATGTTACTAAAATTGGAAATATACCATTTAACTGACCTTTACTTTGCAGCACCAGAAACTCTTGGTGAACATTAATCCATATGCTGTTGTTACGTTATTTCACTAGTAAAATTTTATTTATTTTTTTTCAATGTTGTTGCTTCACTATTTCACAGTATTACCGTGCAGACTTTCCGGCGAAGAAGATTTGTTCCTTTTATTTTTCTTTCAATATTGGTCCTTCCATCATTGTATCACTGGAACTAAATCAAAATACCATTCGGAAAAAACATATTTTTTATCTATTCTGGCGGAAGGGATTGACATCTCTTTCATTATGAAGTTTAGGGGATTCACGCTTTCTCCCTTTTTTTTTTCTTTTTCTCTCCATTAGAATGTTTCTTCCATTCACGGTAAACTGGATGGTCTCTTCAGCAAAGACAGAATATCGTTCGGCGGTAAACACTGCATTACTCTCGGTGTTAAGAGCGATGTTCTTCCGGGGATTATTAGCGCGTTTCTTTTTCCGTACCATAGATTAATTCTGGTAACCCAACGTCCTCAGCTAACAAATGTAGAGTGCCGTCAGTCTTCCATAAAATTCTTCATATCAGTTATTACGTTCGTTGGCGTTAGTTTTTATATTAAATTATTTTATAAAAAAGATTAGTTTTTTACATTAACGCAGACAAAGATCCTACCGGCTTTAATTCTGTCATGATTTTGGAGACAGAATCAGATTAAAAGTTAGAAAAAGGGACGGTCTTTATTCAACCAATTCTACATCTGTTCTGCTTGAGAGCAGGGAGGAAAAAGCACGCCATGGTGGTGGTTTCAAGTGGATAACACTTGAAAAACATATGGTAAGTATCGCTGCTTTGAAGAGGGGCTTGCAAGTTAATGCTGACATATGTTGACTATTAAATCTAACGATCTGGAATTAGACGTGTTTATTGGCTAGGCCATATGTTCGGAAGAAATAAATGGGGGATTAGTTGATACTTGAAGATGGGAACGGAGGAGAAAGATGAGTCAAGTGCTAGATAGGGAATTTAATTTTTAATCTAATTTAATTATCCTTACATATATATATGATTCCTAATTTACATAACCACGATCTTCTTCTTGAGTTAGTTGGATAGAATTTCCATTTCGGCCCCAAAGAAATTCCAAGAGGACATTAATAGAAATCGCGATGAAAGCCCTGTCAGAAATTAAAAAATACATTGTGTAGCACTGATACATTTATAAGTGTAATATATCAGTGTAAATGTGCATTTTATTCTTTATTATGTCAGAATGTATTTTGTTTGTTTATTTTCAGAAAAATTTTTGTAATTAATCTTTTGTTTTTGGACTTTTCAATATGCTCCGGCCTTCCTTAAAGAGTTGTCACGCCCCACAGTTTGAGAAACGCTGGTGTAAAGGAAAAAGAAAAACTGTTTTAGAAAGAAAAATGTTCAAACTATAAGATTTTGAAATAAAAAAATGTCTTATGTAGACGAAAAACGATATTTTCAAGGTAGACAGTCACCTTAATGATTACTAATAAAAATTAATTACCACTTAATGCTGTGATTCTGTCATATGTATGTACGTAGTTATATTAATTGCAACTATTTAATAAAAAGTAGCTAAAATAATTTTTTTTTCCTTGTTGATCTAAGTAGGAATTGATTTAATTTATTTTTATATTACTCACACATATTACAATACAATTTATTATTTATAGTAATGCCTTTTTTCTTTATTTTCTTAATTCATGTTGAAACCTTTTCTTGATAAATTAAATCAAGTTTAGTTTTTGATTTTTTTCTTACCAAAAAAATAACTTCTAGTAAGGATAGATAAATTTATCAACCCTTAGGCGGATGACGAAACTTTTCATTTCCTAAGTAAGGTTTGAACACTCTGTGACCTTTAAAAGAACCCCTGGAATTTTCAATCAAATAAAATGAGTTCCCGAGAATAAATACTTCACAAAATAAATTGCTATATAATCCAGTTTTTTATCGAACAAAATAGAGCAAAAATATTTCCTGGAGAGAGCCCGTCTTGGTTTTCCCAAAGTACAACACATGAACCTCAGTTAGTCAACTCATCATAGATGTAAACAAGCTCTTCTAAGTGATTTTTGAGCGTATTCAATAAAGTATTAGCCACAAAAAAAAACAATTTTATACTCTTAAAGAATTTTTAAAAAAAGATTTATATGCTTTTGAAAAAATATGGTTTGTGGTACAGGAGTCCAGAGTTGCAGTAGTATAGATAGATTTATATAGAAAAATGAGTACAAGGTAGGAATTTTAAAAAATAAAGAATGGTAAAAAAAAATTTCTTACACCATCTGAATTTTTTTCTTTTTCTTTAAACTAAGTTGGGTTTTGCATCAACATGAAATTATCAAAACTACTCTTAGGTGAAAAACGTTTTCATCTCTTTTAACCATCAATCTATTTTTTAATGTCTGCAAGAAATAACTGTTATACATTATTTTTTTAAAAATCATGCATTACATTTTTTAAACTACGAAATGATGTATTAAATTACAGCCAATGTATTTGTCTTGCTCTGAATTTCATAAATGATTTAAGTATTGACTGCGGGAAAAGCTATAAATTACGAGGTCTTTGAGTAGCTGAACAGTGCGATATTAATATCCATTCACTCACGCAGGAAAGGCTACATCGAGAAAGCCTTAAAAAGCGGGTATAATCTTTCGAAATATGTTTATAATATTTTATGAAATTACTAATTATGTCGAAAAATAACACTTATATTTTAAGAAATTTTTATTACATATATCTGATGCCTATATTACATGATAACCAGATGAAAAAAATTTACTTAAGAAAAAAAAACATTCGAAATTAAAATTCAGTTTAGAAAAAGGTCAACAAAAATTTTTAAAATATATATAAATAAACGAATGTTCTGTCGTCTCATTACGTATAATCATCCATTGAAGGGCATATGATACAATAGTGACTGAATAAAAAAAGGATCTGTATATATTTGGATATGCGTGCCATTTTATTCATCTTCAGGTAATAAATGTTCTTTATTTTCATGTAAATTTGCAAAAAAGGTGTAATGTGTATGTTCATTTACGATACTGTGTTTAGAAGTATTCTATAAACATAGGGTATTGCTGAATTCGACCAACAAATTCAGAGGGCCGATAGATGACAACTTACCATAGAGCATGGGGTCGCAAACCCCGTTTATTCGGTGAAAATAGAGCTAATAGTAGTCTTGGAGATGACAATGAGACATACGAGAGAAGTGGCCAAACAAATGCGGGGTTTTATGGGCAGGGTAAGATGCGAATCTACCTCCATACTACATATCCTGGGAGGTGGATTGGAAGCGGCGGACTTGTTGCTTGAACCTCACATTCTCCGGACCTCAATCCCTTGGATTTTTCTTCTAGGTTCACCTGAAATCGCTTGTTTATGAGACACCAGTGGCTTAAACAGAGAATCTCACCAAACAGATCGTCGTTTCAGGTGACATCGCCAGCACACCGGATTTGTTTCAACGTGTCCTATTACTCTCCGACCTTTTTTGTCGGATGTGCCATGATCTACACTACCGAACATTTCCTGTGACAATCACTTGTCGTAACATTTCTGACGTCGAGCTGGAATATGCATTGTTCGTATTGTAAACATCCTTTACGTGTAATAAATACAATTCTTACCTAATAAATATGTATTTCCCCTTTTCATTCCAAAAGGCATCACATCCTTTATCCGAACTATTTTTTGGGAAATACTCCAAATAAAAATAAATATAATTTTATATGCATAAATCATTCCAAGTTTCAGAAAAGCAAAGAGAATAATATTGAGATTTATGTCAATAGAAGGTAATACAATGAAATTTTCTCTTAATGAAACTGACACAAATTTATCTCAAAATGCGTATAATTAATTAAAAGCTTAATTAATTTAAGTTCAGCTTGTATTTAAATTATATTTTCATTAAGTCGATTGATGTCCTGTTATTTCAAATTGAGATTTACTTTTGCTATGTCTCGCAAGTAAAGCTTTGTGAATTAATTTTTGGAATTAATTTGAAGAATTTTGCAGTTCTTATATTTTTCTTCATATGTAGGTTTAATTACTTGTTCTGTAGAATAAACCAAGTTAAACCAAGTTTCAGCTCATTCTGTTCTCAGAATCAGTTCTCCGCGACATTATAACCTTCAAAGTAGTTCCTTTCCGCATTAACACACTTCTGCATTCTGAGCTGCCATTGCTAGTAACAGTCTTGGAACGAGGTTGTCGGAAGGTCCTTCAGGAGATTCTCCGTTTTTGCCTGAACCTCTTCAACCGAGGTAAAATAGGTTCTCTTTAAGTAAGATTTACCTGTAGGAAATAAAAAAAAGTCGCATTGGGCTAAATCAAGTGAATAAAGAGGATACTTCATGACTGTAATGTTCTTGTTCGTCAGAAACTGCTTGACCGACAGGGTCGTTGTGTGAGTGGGTGTATGGTCCTGGTGTAACAGCCATCCATCACTCCCCAATTATGACCTTTTCTTTATCCTAGTTTTTTCATGAAACCTGTGATAATCCTCCCCTAGGGTGATTATCTCTAGGAGTATCAGCGTGAGCTAGAGGTGTAGGATTAACGAAAGAACTAGAAGGAAACATAATCTTAATATATCTTTATTAAGATTTCCAACTTAAGCTTTTAACAAATTAAATTATAATAATTAATGTGAGAGAATCTACGATGGCAAAATACGCAACATACAATATATATAGTTAATAACGACTTAACCTAACTCGGACCACTATCAATAGCTGAATCGCCTAAACTCAATTCTAATACAATCACTGATTCTAATATTAAATATTCAATCCTACCTTGTTGCAGTCTGGAGAATCAATCACCAATATCCTAAAGGCAATCTTGTATTTACTTGAATGCACTGGTAAGCACCTTGCTTCTCTCTATCTTTATCATTTAAAACTTCTAATCACCGCCACGTAACCTTATCCAAACTTGAACCACGAACTACCTTAACATCCCTCTACTTGCCATCAACTGCTACAAATTGCCATCTCACTTACTCTAAGTTCCGATATTTAAAAGTTTGTTAATTTGTAACTTTCATTCACACTTCACTTTTTGGATTTGGTTGGAAAAGAGTTGCCATTAATTCTGGCGCAAAGAACCCAAAGGATATGTTAAAGAAAATACGCGTGAGCTCGTCACAAAGTTTCTAAGCCTGGGTTATTATTTGAAATGTTTTCGCGGCATATTTCTTAAGTTTCACAAGAAACGATGTTGATTCGTCATTTTTTCCGGCCGAATGCAGTCTCTCTCTCTCACCCGTGTTCACTCATTTATTGCAGTAATCCCAACTGGAGTGATCGATTTTGGACGAAATGGCCATACGGATGGAAGAGGAGTACATGATGAGGTCATCAAAGCAATTGTTGCCAACTCCTCTTTTCTTCAAGCTACACACTTAGTCTCGTTTTTTGAGTCACACCTTGTAAATGTTTTTAAAATATTTACATTTTTTTCTTATTGAAACTGAATTTCCTGTTTTTTGGGTTGTATTACGTATGAGACTGTGCAAAATATACCATTACCACTTTCGTTCCAAATTTGTACCATGAACAATTATTGATTACCAAGAATTATGCTGACCTTTTACTCCTCTTTAAAAAACAAAATCAAATATCTACAACTCAAACGGTAAGAAACTTTTCATTTTCTATGACACAGTATTTTATTTATATTATAAGGATAAAATCATTTTTTTTCTCTTAATAAAGACTTCCACATAGTTGAAATGCACTTTTTCCCATCCTTTAAATGAGATACTCAAAACACAATGCCACAATTTTTTTTATGATTGCAACATTTCACAAAATTACATAAGGAGAGGTTTTGGAAAAGGAAAAAAAATGACAGTATTTTTAATAATAGAAAAGTAATATTTTATCAGTATGATTTTTAACTACAATGATTCATCTTGTAATAATGTTCTGGGTACATACATATTATCGCAACCTATTGGTGACATTATATGAAACGAAGCACATGGTAGCCAATTCAGCACATACGACACATAGGAAATCAGGGTTGCCAACTTGTCGAGTTATTAATAGAGTAGGCGATCGTTGCGATAATACGTAAATACCCTGTTCAGTTCAGGTTAGGAAAAAATAAATTAATTTTTTAATTATGCGGAAAGTTGTTGCTTTGAAAAAAATTAACGAAATACTTATTCCAATTTTAAATATTTTGATACTTTATATATTCCGATAACTTGTAAATACGCGAAAAGAAATAGTAAAATGATTTTTGAATTGTGTTAATTTTTTTCTTGTCTGAAGAAAAAATAAGTAATGTTATACTTAAAATGAAATTATTGGATCAACAGAAGAGAAATTAAACAAAAAAATTCGCAAAGGTAAATTTCTCACTCTGTCTAAACCGTTTCAGAAAAATCATTGATTTATTTAATATCTTTTCACTTTTTTTTTTATAAATAAAATGAATTTACTCAATGTAAGTTTGAAGGTAAATTTTTACTCCATTCAATTATTCGTAAAATATAAATTGACTCAATAAATCGGAACTAATTTTGTGATCAACTTACCCCTGAAGTTGCTCCTTCACCGTCTAGCAGGAGAAATAAAAGCAAAATCAGAAACTTCCGTTATAACAATTTATTTTTCTCAAGCACACTAATCAACAAGCGTAAGTAACCAATTTAACTTAACCTAAGCTATCATTGATTATAATACACTAATTTAATACAGTGGCACACACACACCGCTCTTAATCTTAATCTGCGAAAATCAACTTCGCTCTATTTCACCCGCGTGGCAAATGTAACAGCTTCTCAGCTCCTTCTTTTATAGTTACAAAAACTCAGACTTTATGTAGTCGAACTACTCTACATATAAAGGTTTCTTCTTGAGAAGGATGGCAGTGAATTAAACGCGAATGCTAGCCCAAAGATTCCCCAAGAGGATTAGTGTGAAGATCGCGTAAAGATCTGTCACAATTTTTTATCGGTATAAGTTCTCGCCAATAGACCTTTGGCAGCAAGTAATATCTGTACAGGATGACGACCTAAAACTAAAAAAAATGGAGTGTAAAGAATATAAAATGACCGAAACTTTTGTTGAAGTAGATGTAGTAAGATTGCATACATATAAGAAAATTTTAAAGTGAAAAATATATAAATGAACTGACATTTTACATGGAGAACGATGTTGAAAAGTATTGATACCACAACAACTAAATAGAATATGAGGAAAATCTCGAACTGTTAAAAGAAAAAAAAATTAAAACCCATGGGGTGTAGTAAAACTATAAAATTAAACTAGTAATTTGAGACCCAAAGAATAATTATGTTTTAAGGAGAAAAAAGGGACGAGTGATTGTGGAATGCGAAAGCATGTATCAAAAGTAATATATAGCGAAAATTCGCATTTTACTTTAAGTAAAAAAATCATACCTTTCATATTTGTTACTGTGAATGTGCCAATTTGCTCTTAAGATCAGCAATAAAAAGTTTGGCTGTTCAATTTCTTAATTTTTTTGAAACAGTTATCAAGTTTCTATAACATTTATCTCATTTCAGAGTCAGCGAAATCTAAATTAAGCATTCAAAAAGATATCCGAAATCTTTGAAAATAAATTTGATCAAAAGTGTGAATTTAGTAACTTTTGTTCCTTAATATATAAATACAGAGTTTGAATTCTTTTTTTTTTTCAAAAAATGATCCATGCACTCACCAATAGTTTTTCGAGGTATCCATTATTCCATGGAATAAAGTCACAGAAATATTAAGCACGAATACTACAACAGTGTCCAAAATAAAAATGATTAAACCTTCTTTTATAAATAATGGAATTAATCGCTTGAAATTAATTGGGTTACAACAGTGCTTCTCGAACTTTCAATACTGGTGCCCCCCTTTTCAATCACAATTTTTATCGCACCCCCTTATACATTAATAATAGACTAAATGCAATAATAATGCACTTTGACGCTAAAGCAACAATCTTTATTATAAACCGTACAAATAATAATGAAATGCAATAATAAATGCAATAATAATGCACTTTGACGCTAAAGCAACAATCTTTATTATAAACCGTACAAATTCATGACATGAGTATTAAATTTCGTACATGTTACTCTTGAGCAAAAAAAAAATTAAGTGATAGGATAATTATATTATGTTATTTTACCTTTCTCTAATTTTTAAATTGGAACATATTGCAACATGCGGTGGTTGCTTAGAAGACAAAATATAGATATCAGCTAAATGTAGAAAAACAACTCAGAGGGTCAATTTCTAATCATAAGCATTCTTTTGAAAAACTTTACTCTGTAAGACAAGCCCATGGAAGTCGCTAATACTTATTAAACTTGTTCTTAATTTAATATCAATTAATTAGTTATAAAATACTCTGTGCAGCACTGATACATTAAAAGTATACCGGCCGAAGTACCCACTCTTTGCACGAGTTCATTTATAAGAAAATAAAACATTATTGACATAATCGTAAGGAGAGTAAAGCCAAGTGTGCGACAATGTTTACAAAAATGTAAAATGATTTTTTTAAAATGATTGCTCTAATTATGATTAGTTTTAAGCAAACTGTAATTTTAAGTCTCAAAAAATTAGCATTTAGAATTGATGTTGAATAATGAACAATAAAAAAAATTCTGATGAAGAATAATTGTATTATTTTTAATATTTTTAAAGCGAAAAGACTTCAACATGTTTTAACCCTGGAGCAGGCGCGCACTCGATACTAATGGTCGAGCGGTGTTATTGAGTCACCCCAATCCTCTTTTTATAATTATTTTTATAGTACACAATAAATATCGTAATTCCAGTGAATAATTTATTTAAGAGAAAATATATTCACCTACTTTCAAGGACACAGAAAACATTTCGGATAAAAGGTTATCACACCGGGAACTCAGACAAAACAAGTACCTTAAGATCGTAAAAAAACGTCTGTCACTTCCAAAAAAGAGGGGGAGATATGTGACAAATATATTTTAGTTCACGTTAAGATTGTCAAACAGGAGGATAGCGTCAGGGCCATTGGTAACAATTAAACAATTTTGCCAGAATTACCGATTTCGTGCACTCTGTGCTCGGCGTGACGACTCCCGGATTAAAAGTGTATTTATTACAATATAGATGTTTTAAAAAAATTATGTAAAACGTTTTTCATTATGCTTGGCTTAGTAATCCTTCAAACTTCCCTAAATGAAAAAACAAATACATAAGAGCAGGGACGTAACTAACCTTACAAGTAAGCTCGAAGGTCAAACCGCAGCTGATGGCAATAATATATAACAGTGATGAACTTTTCATTTTCATAAAAAAAATTTTTTTGATTATGGCTCTGGATTTTGTCTTTCCTCTAAAAGAGTAACATTTTCGCTTTGAAAAGAAAACGTAATAAAAAAATCTCTCATCATGGGATTACAGCAAATCGAATAAAACGTTTTTTTATTTGGTTATAGTATCAAAGATAGCTAAAAAATGATGTTTTGAAGTAGAAGTTTTAATTTTGATTATGTAAAATCTCAGATAATATATATATTATTTCCGTGTAAATGTGTATATTTTTTATTATGTCAGAAAGTATTTTGTTTTACTTCATTCTAGTAAATAATTTTTTTAAACCTTTTATTTTCGATATGCTTGCGCCCCCCCAGGGGGCGCGCCCCACAGTTTGAAAAACACTGGGTTACAGCAGAGCTTCTCAAACATTCAATACTTGCGACCCAATTTTCAACCATAGTTTTCATCGTACCCCCTCCATACAATAACAATGTATTAATTTCAAAATTAAGGTACTAATAGCTACATCCTAAAGCTACAATATGACTTTAATTATAAACCATACAAATTATTAAGATAAGTATTAAATTTTGTGTATAATTTTGTATATATGACAAGCCCATAGGATTCACTAGTAATTATTAATCTTATTTCTAACTTAGTATTGATAAATTAATTATCAAATACATTATGCAATACAATTGCATTTATAAGTATATTACATCAATGTAAAAGTGTATTTTACTTTTTAATTATGTCAGAATGTATTTTATTTTGCTTCCTTTCAGTATAACTTTGCAAATTTTTAAATCTTTTATTTTTGACTTTTTGATATTCTCGCGCCCCAATTGTAAGGTTATCACGTCCCCGAAGGGGGGCACGCCCGACAGTTTGAGACACGCTGGGTTACAGCAATAAAAATAAGCGAATGAAAAATGCGTATACTTAGGCAGAACCAAACAATAAAATTCAAAGCAACCATATAGCAATGTAATCGTCCAAATTGAGGAAAGTCTATAACTATTTGGCGGTTGGCGTACCGATATCAAATTAGAACTGTAAATCTTTATTATTTAATTACGATTATTGATAACTATATTTGTGAAATTTGATTTTTTTTCAGGTAAAATGGCGTATTTTCATAGAAGTAATTCATATTTTTACTTCATTCGGTATATTTTTTTATTAAAAGTAGCTTACTTTTTTTTTCTTTTCAACTGCAATATCTATTGAACACGAAACGCCTTGTATTTAAATCCATTGGCAAACAACAAGGTCGACATCAGAGCTGGTACCCAACAATCCACGTCCACTCGATTGTTATGTAAACCATACCAAATTTAATGTTCATTAGTTCTTGTTACCAGACGGTCTTTGTCTTGACTTGCATGAAATGTTATTTTACTTGCATCCAAATTCAGAAATTGAATTTTGTTTCTCTACAACAGTACTTCTCAAACTTTTGATATATGCGACCCAATATTCGATCATCTTTTTCATCACACACCCCTTTCCATAAAATAACAATGTATTGAATTCACTAATAATACACTTTGAAGCTAAACCTATATTACGACTTTAACCTCTTAAGTGCCGCCGGCGTATATAAGCGTCTCTCTCAATCAGTGCTTTAATTGTCCTGGACGTATATATACGTTTTTTCCAAAGTATGATCTTTTCTGAAAACTGCTATCCATAAAATTATTCCGAATGTTTTGGAATGCAGTAAAGTGAACTTGACAGTGTTTGCGAAGGATTTACTTATTTCAGAAGATTTGCTTATTTATTAATTTTCTACCCTCCCCCCTCCCCGCCCCACCTTCCAATACACCCCATAGGCTCGGCTACGAGTTAAACAGGGGCATTGGGGAATGAATCACGGAAATTTTAATCCGTATTTCAGGGATTAAGATAAGTGTTAATTTTTGCATATAATTTTATATATGACTAGCCCATGGGGTTACTGGTCACTTAACTTAGTATTGTTAAATTAATTATAAAATACATTGCGCAGTATTGATATATTTACAAGTTTGTTATATCAGTATAAGTGTGTATTTTACTTTTATTATGTCAGAATATAGTTTGTTTGTGTTTACTTTCAGTAAATTTATAATTTTTTAGAATAATCTTTTGTTTTCGATTTTTAAACATGCTTGCGCCCCCTAGGGATCGCACCCCACAGTTTGAGAAACACTGCTCTATAATATTTTATTCTAATGTATGAGTTAATAAAAAGGTTTTATGTGTATATATCCACATTCTGATGCATTATCTGTTGATTAATTATATGTAATTTGATTTACTTTGCCGTCCTATTTTGAGTTTCACATCAAACCAGTAATGATGAACTTTTAATACAATTTTAAAATATAACAATCTCCATTTTATAGCGTTTATATTTTTTCATCGTTTTGAAACTTTTATCGTTCTCAAACTACACAAAAGGTATTGAAGGAGATTTAAACTGCAATCAGATGATGAAAGCAGCAAATCGGTTGGCTTTCACTTTTTGACTTATTTTATGTTCTACGAGAAGACTTTTTTGCGTGAAGATCTATTTCAATTTAACGAGCAGAAGCTTTATTCTAAACCACGATCATTAATGATTCCATTATTGAACTTGAATATAGTAAGATAGAGCAAAGACCATGATCATCAAATATGTGGTCCTGTATTATTTTAGTCTACGATTCACCTCAAATTTTGCTGTTATAGAGCTTTATTACTTTTAAGTTCTGATAAAATATGGAAAATCTATTTTTATGTGTTTTAAATTAATTATATGGATATAAATGTAATAAACATATTATTCCTTTTTTTTAATCCCTTTAGATCATTTAATTTATTATTGATACTACTTTTTACTAATGCATTTAGTTTTGGTTAGGGAATAATATTTTTTTTTCATACTTTGAACAGTTATTTTGACACTTAAAAAGTAAATTTAAGTGAGTAAAATCACTTCTCACACACATTTTAAATTAGCACATTTTCCCAACACAAGAATTTAAATATTCTAAAACCCAATTGAATTTGATTATTTATAAACACAAAAATATTTCATTTTGTTGTTTTAATCATTTTGTGATAATATTTCTATGGTTTAAACTTAAATTTACATTAGGATTTTATACGTATTTCAGATTTTTCTTTGTCATTTTAATATATTTGTTATTCATATTTTAAGTTATAGCTTACAAGAAGTGTATTATGGTATATTATGGAAATATCCAGGGTGAGTGAGTGAGTGAATATTAACGTCGCACTGTTCAGCTACACGAGGGCTTTTGGCGATGAACCACGTAATTTTGAACCATGGTCAAGTGGCGTGGACGGCATCTGAGCTGGCATCCCCCTCTCCTAACTACCAAACCACACCAACGGGAGGACGTTTCAGCTCTCGACAGATTTAACTTGCATCGTTGCCCTACATGGTGGGTCTTTAGTGGTGCTGGGCTCGAACTCATGACATGTCTGCTATGATTCGGTACCTTGACCACTGGGCTACCACAGCCCGGTAACCTAATGGACTATTGGGTCTGTCACATTCCAAAATTTCTAAGTTTTAAAAGAAACAAATGTTTGCCATAAAGCTAAATACACTGCTCAAAATAATTAAAGGATATTGCGGTTTTAGGTGGATCTTGAGGCTGGGAAACTTTTTAGCTGATTGATATATAGTCGACAGAGGTAGTAGGTTATATGAGAATAAATTACACATGTTTGGCAGAAAAAAATTCATTTTATTGCGCATTTGTGTACAAAAGGAAAAAAAACACGATTTGTGCATATGAGAAAAAAGAATAATAAAAGGTGTTTTCTTCAAAGGAAATCATTTTCAGTAGGGTTTATGGTTTCCACGGACGGCCAGCAACGTTGAGCACCTTTGAGGCATGGAGTCAATGAGGCTATTAATCACGAGTTGGGGTATTCTGTCCCACTCTTCCAGAAGATCTCTTTCCAGTTCTTGGAGAGTTTGTGGGGGTGGTTGGCAGCCAGCAACTCGTCTTCTTAGAGCGTCCCAAGCGTGCTCTATTGGATTCATGTCTGGAGAACACGCTGGTCATTCCATTCGTACGATTCCTTCCTCGAAAAGGGAATCCTCTACGAGGTTAGTACGATGTGGCCTGCTGTTACGTCCATTAAAATGAAGTCATCTCCGATTGCTGCAGCGTAAGGGACTACAATAGGTCTGAGGATCTCATCCCTATATCAACGAGCAGTCAGAGGTCCATCTCGAATGATGTAGAGGCCTGTGCGCCCGTCAATGGAGATGCCACCATACACCAACACTCCCCCACCGCCAAATCTGACGCTTTCGTGCACTAACGCAGGATTATTCCTACTGCCACAGTCCCTCCAGATGAAAATACGCCTATTATCCGGATGAAAAGAAAAACGGGACTCGTCAGAAAAAGAACATCGCTCCATTCATTTATCCTCCAGTTCACATACTCTGTTGCCCACTCCCTGCGGTCGCAACGATGCCTTGATGTTAGTCTAACACATATCATCGGTCGGCTAGCATACAGACCAACACCATGAAGCCGGTTTCGGACAGTCTGAGTTGAAACCGTTGTGCCAGTAGCCGAGCGAAGGTGTTGTTGGAGAAAAGTAGCGTTTATACACTCTGTCGCAAAAAAATATATGCACCCAGAAGAAATCAAGCTACAATCACGAAACTCGGCAAGAATGTAGTCCGGTAAGAGATATGCAAATGATTAAAATTTCGAAGCCAATGAGACAAGGCTAAGTGTGCTATGCGCATATTAGTTGCGCAACTGGGAGAGTTTAAAAGCATGAGTACGAGCGCCGTACGGCTATCCAAACGAATCTGATGACTTTGATAGACGATATTGAGACTTAGGATGCCTCTAAGACGTAACCGGCGGCAGTACGAGCACCTGACGGACTTTGATAGGGGCCGTATAATAGGCGTCAGAGAAGCAGGTTGGTCGAATAGACGTATTGGCCGCCACCTCGGTCGGAGCGATATGGTAGTTGCTCGGTGTTGGCAACAGTGGATCACAGAAGGTAGAGTATACCGTCGCGGAGGGTCAGGACGTCCCAGGAACACAAATGATCGCGAGGATCGTGCAATCAGAAGAGTGGCCACTTCGGCACCAACAACGTCGCTAGCATCGATTCAACGCCACTTACCTCCTTCCAGACATCCAGGGCCATCAAGAGAAACCATAAGGAGACGACTGACCGAAGTTGGCTTGAGGAGCCGACGTCCGCTAAGACGCTTACCACTGACCCCACATCATAGGCAGTGTCGACTGGATTTTTGCCGACCTCGGGCAACTTGGAGTGTGACAGACTGGAGACGTGTCATCTTCAGTGATGAATCCCGATTCAGTCTCAGTGCTGATGACCACCGCACACGTGTCTGGAGGCGCACCGGCCAGCGGTCCGATCCGGCATTTATTGTCGAGCGGCATACAGCAATTTCACAAGGTGTGACAGTGTGGGGAGCAATTTCTTGGGACACACGATCATCTTTAGTGGTCCTTCAAGGCACTTTGACTGCTCGCAGATACGTGGACGATATTTTAACGCCGATTGTGCTACCCATGCTATCAAGTCGCCCAGGTGCCATTTATCAACAGGATAATGCTCGTCCACATACTGCGCGACTCTCCCAACAATGTCTTCAAGGATATGACGTCCTACCATGGCCTGCCAGGTCACCAGATCTTTCGCCAATAGAACATATCTGGAACGCGCTGGGAAGGCAACTGCAGCCGTCCCGAGATACAGGAGAATTAACTGCGCAGATGCAAAGACTATGGCAGGATCTTCCACAGGGGGTCATAAGTGATCTAATTGAATCGATGCCACGCCGAATTTCGGCTTGTATAGCTGCCAGAGGTGGCTTTACTACTTACTGATTTTTAACCTTTTGCAAGCTGTAACCGCTTAATAAAATGATATTTTGTTCTGAATTTTTAATCATTTGTTTATTTTCATATACACTACATGCATACCAAATTTCGTGAATGTAGCTCAATTTCTTCTGGGTGCATATATTTTTTTGCGACAGAGTGTATTTCAGTGTTTCCGAGCCGTTAACACTAAATAACGATCTTCATTGGGCGTTGTTGCCCGTCTACGACCTTTTGTCCTGGTCTTCCGCCTGCGCTTCCAGTCTCCAAAAAATGGTTCCAGATCCTAGAAATCCCACTTTATGACACTACAATGGCTTGTACTACTTCGGCTTGAGTTTGGTCCCCTTCTAACCTACCAACAACTCTCCAAGCTTCTGAATCGGTTAAATGTCTTCGCTGAGACATCGTACTCATCGAAACAAAGCAGTCACTGAATGCCGATCATCCTTGTTTTCATTTCAGTTGAAAGTCAAATTTCATACACTGCTGCTGAAGCGACGTTTTTGATGTCGAACTCAAAATTAGCATACTCCACAGTTTGAAAATCAGAAAAATTTGCATTTATGATTCTCTTCTTCCATTTTCGACAAAAAAAATTTCGCTTATATCTTTATTTTATATAAAACTTACAATATCCTTTAATTATTTTGAGCAGTATAGTTATCTTTCAAATATGTTTTGGCCACAAAAGTGTTCGTATACTTGCAATTTCCAATAAAATTTAATGCTTTTGACTAATACAAATTAATATTGGAATCGTAATTTTTAATGATATTTACAACTTGTTCTTAATGGATTGGCATAATCACACACATTTTTTTAAAAATAGTATATAACTATTTTTTTAAAAAAATTAGTAATCAAAATGCTACTAAAAATTGCGCCACAAAAGTCTTTGTACACTTAAACTCTCAAAATAGCTTTAAATATTGTATTTCTTTCTTAATTTAGTACTTAGTATATCGTTTAGTGTCCACAACAATTTGTAAACGTCTTGGTATAGTATTTTGTAATTTCTGCATCGATTTTCGACCATTCTTCTATGATTATTGTTTTTACTTCACATTATGTGTTTATATGTCATGTTTTCTTTTTTTTAATCAAAATATCCCCAAATATCTTTTACTGAGCTAAACAAAGTGATTAATGAGGTGTTTCAGAATTTGAACACAGTTATAGAGATACCACCGGCGTACATTGAGAGCAGTGCGTTTGGCGTCATTATCCTGTTAAAAAATGAAGTCGTCTCCTATATCCAAATTTTTGGTGGATAATTTAAAATTTCGTTTTAAAATATTTAAATACAGATCATGATTCAGAATACTATAAAAAATAGCAAATTACCTAATTCTGAGGCTGATTTACACCCCCAAGCAAGAACATCGCCACCTTTGCAAGCTTCAAAACATCTCGGTAGAACAAAATGGTAGTAAAAATGCTACAAAAAATCATGTAAAGTTTAGTTTTTATAATTAGACATATATAATTATAACCACACCGTATTTATAAAAAAAACTACAAGAAATAATGTTTTTGAGAAATTAAAAATTAATTAGATTCATGAAGTATATATCCTGGTTGCAGCAAAATGGTTTCAAATTACTTGAAGAATCCTTATGTTTCGAAGATTATAAAAACCCTTATTGATGTAAAATTAAATAAATTATTTATATACAGTCAGACCTTCATATAATGAAGTCGCTAAATCCCGGAAAAAAGTTCGTTATATGGAAAGTTCGTTACATAGAGGTTCACATCTTTTAATATACTTTATGTACCCCATAAAACAAATTTTTAAATTCATACACTATATATTAAAAAAGTAATTATTCACACTTTTTTAAATCAATATATATTTATTTTATATATCTTACCCATCAAAAAGAAAAGTATAACTGCAAGGAAAACAAGAACTGTATTTTCAATATTAAGAAAACAATTTTATATAAAATTAACGAATTTTAAGGTCATTTTCTAATTTAAAGTATACAAGTAATATTAAACATACATTATTTATAACTAGAACACGGTACATCTCCACTGAGGGTGAAAGGAGATTTCGAAGATGTTTCTAGAGAACTGGACAATGGATGATAAAGGTTGCACTTTTTGGATGAAACCTCTAGATTTCTATTGCTCTCGGCGAGTTAGGATCTAATAAAACCAGTTCAAGATTTATGACCCCCATAAAATGTGTTAAAAAGAGAATAATTTGAAATGTTAAGAAATATACATTTTAAAAATAGGGTGAACAAATATTGAATCACAAAAGAAAAGTTCGTTTTATGGAAAATGCACTTCGCAATAGAGAGATGTTCGCGAGGAAAATCGTGAAATGTTCAAGATTCCAGAAAAAAGTTCGATATATAGAAAAATCCGCAATATAGAGGCTCGTTATTAAAGGTTCGACTGTATATATATTTGAATACGATTACTTTCTCCAAATCCTTTGAGTAAATACTTGAGTTGAAAATGCAGTAATACATCATTCAAGAGATAGTTAGATTATGAAATTGTTTCATCTTGTTAAGAAAAGGCTGTAATGAAGAACCTGAAATCTCTGATTTTTAATTGCTGAAAACTTATTTTCAAATTGGTTTCCTTCTAGGCAACACACCACAGATAAGTTTCAAGTAAGTGTGCAGGCACACACATAATTTCTAAGAATTCATATATATAAGCTCTATAGGAGGAAATATATACTTCAGCCTGATTGCCTGAGCCAGCGTTTCTCAAATTGTTGGGTGCGCCAATAACTCTACAAGGGGGCGCGAGCATATTGAAAAGTCAAAAACAAAAGATTATTTTTAAAAAATTATTAGTTTATTGAAAGTAAACAAACAAAATACATTCTGACGTAATAAAAAATAAAATACTCACTGATATAATACACTGATAAATGTATCACTACTGCACAATGTATTTTACAGTTAATTTAACAATACTAAATTAAGAAGAACATTAATAATTACCGATGACCTCATTGGCTTATCATATATAAAATTATACAGAAAAATTAACACTTATTTTGATAATTTGTAAGGTGTTTATAACTATTCCCTTAAGAGGACTTGGTACCCCTAAAATCCCAAACCTATCGTTTTTTTTTTATTTTCATTTAATCTTATTCTTTGCATTATTATATTTCGATTGATATATCACTTGTGCATGTGGGAAAGTTAGAAGTTGAATAAAACTTAATTTGAAAACAAATTAGGCGATTCAGGCATGCCCCCTTTTTAGAAAAAAAAGCTAAAAGAAGCGTTTTGATAAAAAAAAAATCTAATTTATAAAGAGAAATAATAACATTAAAAAAAGAATGTGCAATATATAAAGCAGAATATTTCCGAGGCAATGCATACAATCATCTTTTTTCTTTGTGAAATGTGTGCATGTAAAATTTTTAAATTAAGGCATTTTATGTTAAAAATTTTATAATTTCAGTTCTTATTCCTGATATATTTTTCATACAAATGTAATACTTTAATATTATAAGAAAAAAACGGATAAAATTTCTGTCGTGACAGAAAAAAAAATTTTTAACGCTTTTTTTTTAATTTTCTTGTGCAATTAGTACTCTCTAAAAGTTGATCATTTATAAAAATGTGTGGGTTGAAAAAACATGAAAATGCAATTATTTTAAAGAAAAACGTATAACTAATATCTTAAAGTGGTATTTTAAGTTTAATTAAGCTTATAATAATTATTTTTTCAGAATTATAAACTTTAAACTGGTTTTTCTCAGTTTGAGTTTTTCGAAACCTTAGTGCATTCAAAATGCTACTCCTTCGACAATTATTAACCAATCACTTCCATTTTTTTTCCTGCGTGTTAAAGATAATGTAATAAAATTAGGGATCCGTTTTGCTATAAACTGAATACTTTTTAAAAAAAATAATAAAATGTAAGACATGTTGGCTTTTTCGTTGATTTTTAGCCTGTATATCAACATTTTATTTTTTTTCTCGAAAACGAATAAAGTTATTCTAAAATCGATCCCTAAAGTTGTTGAGAACATCCATAAGAATATTATAAAAAATTTCAGGTCAAAAAATTAATTTTTACAAAAGGAGTATAGGATTTTAAAATTTTCCCAATTTTCTTCAAAAAATTTAAATTTTTAAAATTGTGTAAATAATATATGAAAATTTTCGTCTGGTATCATTTTCTTGAATAAAAACATTGTATAAATGCTAAAATATAATTTTTAAATACGTAAATAAAGAAATTTGCTCAAAGGGTGCCAAGTCCCCTTAATTGCTGAATTACAGTTACGCTGTTTTTTCCCCCAACGTCCCCATTTTCCACGTAGGCGCGAGTATGTGATGAATTGGGGGGGGAGGAAGAGAAAAGGAATAATAATAAAATCCGCGGCATATATTCTAAATTATTGGTGGCATTCCATTATTGCATTCCAAAGTTTACGGAATAATTTTATGGATAATAGTGCAGAGAAAAGATCGTACTTCGGAAAGACGTATATAGAGTCCGAGTCAATTAATGTTTTGCTGAGTGAGACATTCATGTACGCCGAGGGCACTTTTGAGGTTAAAGCGGTATTAGTGCCATAGTGTATTATTAAGTTAAATACATCGTTATTGAATGGAAGGAGGGGGTGCGATGAAAATTATGATTGAATTTTGGGGCGCAAATATTCAAACTTTGAGAATCACTGCCCTGAGCTAATGAATGTTGGGGGCAAATGCAACATATAAAAAATGTTCCTTTTTATTAGCATGTATATTACATTTTACTGAGTAATCTCAGTAACATATTGCATATTAATAATAAAATTCCATAATAATAAATAAAGAAAATGATAGGAAGGAATAACCCAAATACTGTTTGCTAGATTTTTAACGTTATTATCATTACTAAGAATATTTGGAAGCGTAACCTATAACAATCGCAGTTATTTTAGATAAAAAAAAACTCAAACCGCTCGGAAAAAAACTCTCTAGCTTTTTCTTACAATAAATGTTTACAGTAAATCTTTGTGCGAAATTCACGTACTAAATTGCTATCTGCAAGCCAAATTTTTACGAAGATATGTGTATTGAAAAGAACACAGTCCTATTTTTCTTCCATCTTTTCAACACAGGTAACAAAACCGATATGTTGTTTCCAAAGTAATAAGATAAGATTTTCTACAGACCATGCATTACAACTCAATGTATTTTTTAAGACACTTGAATAGATCTTCATCATTCAATCAAAACTCGTTCTTTATTTTCAAGATAAAAGAGGTGAATCATTCAGATATCGCGGATATTCTTTTCGAAGCACTATAGTGCCACCTGTTACTTTTTGACTTTCCCTCGTAAATGGTTATAACTCCCAAATAAATGTGAGTGCACTATTTTTCCAGAAATGAAATCTCAGTGGTAAGTGTTGTTGAAGCTGAGACAGAACACATTAGAACCAGATGTCAGAAAACAACATCCCAGTCCTCTTTTCTCTTCAATAAACTCACAACACAATAGAACAATAACAAAGAAGAACAAATTTCGAAATTAGGCACTGGAACTGCTGCAGTCCATTTAACACTCGATATATGTTACAGATAAATCTATTTGTAAACTAAGTTTGATGAAAGCTAATATCCTCAAACTTTCTTTGTGAATTATTCAAGAAATATATATATACTAGCTGTACCCGTTCTTCGCACGGGTGAATTGAAAAATTAAACAATACAGATTGAAGAAGAATGAAGTTTTTAATGAGTTAATTTTACGTTAATTGCAAATTAAACAAAAAAATGTTTTTGCATATCTCAGCTAAACAAAAACTTGGTTTGTTAAATTTTAAGTCTGTAGATCTAATAGCTGATAAAAGGGATTTTTTTATTTATTTATAGCTAACTCCCCGTAACTCTCTTTTCCATCTATTTTTAGAAAACCTTCCTAAGCTGATCTCTGCTCAGCAAAAATAACACATTGTTACACATTTTGTGTAATGAATGCCTAAAATAGTACACATTATTTATATCTGGAAGTGTAATACTATAATATATTACTTTATGTTGTATTTATTTTATGTTAAAATCTAGCCACCACCTCTTCCTTCAAAATCTAGTCTTATTCTGAAATAAAAAAAGTAGTGTTTACTCTGACCAAAGGATTAAATATGAATCAAGAGCGTGCTGACGCATGGCGTAGACAAAACAAAAAGGGAAAGTTTTGCTTCACACATAAAAGATAGTTATATGCTGTCGCGAGCTTTTTTGCAGAATGTTTTCCTACTTACTTGACAATTATCGTTATATTTTGAACACTTCACGCAATATCTTTATAAATTATAGCCTGTGTTATTTTGATGTATAAGCTATATTATTGTAAAAATTCATTAAAATCCATTCAGTTTTTTTTTTTTTTTGCATGAAAGAGTAACAAACATCCATAAATACAAACTTTCACGTTTAAAACTTTTTCGTGTTATTCAGCAAATTTTATCTTTTTATTTCCTATTCTGAATAATTCAGAAAATAAATATCAAGAAAGGATAAATACATAATTTTTTTAATCTATTAGATTTTTATTTTGAAATTAAGGATACAGTTGAAATATATGTACTTTAGTGAAGAAAAATTAATTTCTTCAAACATCACTTTAAACAAATCATTTTTGAACAGAAATTGATAAATTCCAAAATCATCAGTTTGAAAACGTAATAATTCCACAGACGAATCAGAAAAATGGCTAATAGAAAAATAAGATTAGTAAACAAAAAATTTTAATACAGAACATGAAATCTCTTAAATATATATTTTTTCAGCTGCAAATACATAAAAGATATTTTCTTTTTCTTTTGAGTAAAAAAATTATGAAAAGTTTTTTAAGGAATCATACAGGGTATTTATAAAGGTGTGATATTTTTCTTTTGAAAAGAAAATCTTTCGGATTCGAAAATTCAAATACCTTGACACCAACATTCTATTACTACAAATGGGCCAACTCAACCCGTAAGTAGAAAAGTTTAACAGGAAATACTTCTGAAGCTAGAAGCTCGAAGTAAAATCAATTTCCTTCGCAGTTCGAATTAATTTTGAGAACCGTTTCCAATGAGAACGATTTATCTTCAGCCGTTGGCAACACTACGCCTGAAGTGCTTACAAATCGTCTGATAGTTCGAGTATCTGGAGAGATATATTTTAAGCTACATCTTCAGCATTAAGATTGGCTGATTCTTTAATTAATTAATGTTGAGATAGTAAACTAATTTAGGTACCCTTAAATTAACGACTTGAAATGCTATCTTATTAGATTGAGATATTTATAAATATGTTTCAATTTGATATTTTCAAGGCTTTGAAAAACTAAAAACTGAACTTATTTAATCCTTTTTCCTTATGTGATATTCTCTGTAATTAAAAAATTATAAAAAGTATACAACAATTTATTTTGAAGTGTGTTTTAACTGAGCTATGTTTTTATTACTATCTTTTGAGTATATTTTTAAAGAAGCTCGTTACTTAAAATAACAATTTTTAAATAAATTAATTTATTCTTTATTTTTTTTACTAAAATTTTGAACCAAATACAGTAAATAGGTAAAAGTTACAAAATGTTGGACTACGAAAATCGTTAGAATAAATTTTGAAAAATATAATTGCATACATAAGCATTTAAAATTTTCATTTTACTGTTTTTTAATAGAAAGGGGAAAAAACATTTTATTTTTAAAATGTGTGAGAAACGTTAACTATATATGAAAAGTATAGTTATTTTGGAACTAATTAGATCCATTAATAAACTTTGTGGAGCTGATAAACAAAATTATTGAAAAGTATACTTTGATTGGATAAAATAAAGTTTAAATTTATTTGTAAAATAATGTGTTTTGCTTGCTTTGTTTCAACCGATTAAATACAATTAAAAAATGTATTTATTCGCAGAAATATTTGGAAAGGAAGTATTCGAAAGCGTTCATATTTCAAACAACTAAGCCTAATATATAGCTTTGTCTGAATAGCTAAGCCTAAAACTTTCGAATACTTCTATGCACAATTACTGATTCAAAGATTAATGTAAAAAAATATACACACACAGCACATCAGGCGGGTCAAACTCGCAACCAAGCCTATATATCTGCACACAATAACATAAAATAAAATAAAATAAATTCTCCCTAAATAGGAAAGATAGTGACAGAGAAGAAAAATCCTGTACCAGGACAGTTGGCGTAGCAGTCCTGAGTGGGCCCCTGTATCAAAAATTTCTTGGGGCCATTTTTTTGGACCTCCTTAGAATTTCACAATTTTTTGTTTACATATGTTGGCGCCTCTGTAGCTTGGGGAGGGGGGCGTATCATTGATGCGGCGGTAGCTACTCCCCTGGCCAGGACGTAAACCTAAAATTGTCCTCTGTGACGAATCTGTACGGAACCTTTACACTAATATTCTTAGGCGTCTTTTGGGAGATTATAAATTCGCGTATATTTCCAATGAACTTCAAAAGGTGAACGGGATATGCAAAGTAGATAGGGTATTTAAGTCGAGCGTTGTAAGCTAGCATGATGAAAGCTATTGAGCCAGCAACAGTAACCTCAAATTTAGAGGAATCCAGGAGATTACGTTAGTGAAGATTTATTGCTGCTATTCTACGGAAGAACAAGAAAGCTGATATAGCCAGCGGTAAATATAATTTATGTACGCTTAAAATAAGTGTTAGTTTAGTAATATTAGTTAAAGTTAATGAAAGCTAATAATTCGAGTACGTGTATTTCTCGGACCTCCTATTTCGGTAAACCTTACTTGATCTTGAGCATAATTATTAATTAATTTCATAATTCGTAATTTAATTTAATATAAAAGGTAAATCCCTTTTATTTGTCGTAACAGTAATATTATATGTTATTAGAGTTTTTTTTTAGAATTGATGTAATAAATACAAGTTATTATTATACAAAATGGCTCTTAGTGATTTTTTGCCTCAAATTAATCTTGGTGTCAAGGCTGAGACCAAGGGGGTTCTTCACACCTTGTTCTTTTTTATATATGCTTATTATAATGTATTATTTTTGAATTAAACCTACGTTTCTATGCATATATATATTTTTGTGGCCCATCTTAAGTTAAACCTTGTTTGTTTGCCCCAAGTTAGCCTTTGAGAGTTTGACACCTTTTCTGCACATTATTTCTCAGAAAAGAATTTTTACTGTAGAAATATATCTTTCTTCCTCCCCCTTATCAATAATAAACACATTAATATTCTTAGTTTTAGTTTTTTCATGAACATCAACTCGTACAAAACAACATTGAAAAGTAAAAAAACTAAGTCTATAAGAATTATTATGGCTCTCATAACTCTTAAGAAACATTAAATGCCCTCAAGTATTTAGACAGATTTGAATAATTATTTATTCTTTCTCTGAAGTGTTTTAAAATATTCTGATAGAAAAAGTAATAACGGCTTACGCAATAACTAATATGTATGATATGCATGTAAATTATGTTTCTTTCTATCTATTAGAATCTTTTTTCAGAAAGAACAAATCATGAAAAGTAAAAACAAAAATAGATAATTTTTTTCTCAATTTAGATGACTTATTTTAAAATCAACAACAGGGCTTATTTATTTTTTCTTTAGCTTCATAAAATGTTCCTAATAAAATTTCGTTCCTTTATCTCTGTTATTTTTGGAGATATAAATAATTGTTATTGAGCTACTTTTTTCAATTCTTTCTCAAAAATGTTTATTTTGTTCCTATTTTTTTCTCGACTTCATTAATTCGTTTTAGCAATTGTATTACGTGTAATACGCATGAGAAAGATTAAAGGAAGATAAACCATTTCCTCTGCAATAAATTTTATTAAATCAATTAAATTAGTTTCATAGGACAAAAATCTGATGACTTCCCTGAAACAATATCTTTATCCCATTCAAACAAATCATAAAAAATTTCAAAAGCATTACATTTCAGCAAAACATTTTAATGTACTTCAAATGATGTAGATGCTAAATTTATAAATTCAAATTTACAGAATGAATCGCAAGATTGGGATAATCTTATTTTGATAAATAAATAAGGTACTCGTTTGCATTGTTTGGATAATTATTTCGAATTATATTACTTAAAACATCAACGAATGTGTAGTAATCCAGAATGGCCGTTCGTAATACAATCTTTGACAATAAAGCTCTGTGAATGAAGTCAGAACTGTCGATCTGGCAACACTGGCGAAACAAAACGTTGCACATGCGTAGTGACAGGTGTTGTCCATCTGCACCACCATTGTTCTGTTGAGAGTTGTGTTCTGTAAAGACTTGTTTTACAAAATGCTTGTTTAGGGCGCTTGCTCTTGACTGAGAACAGGAAAATGAAGGAAAAAAGATTACTTTTTAAAGTTTTGTTTTAAGCTTGGCAAGACACCGACAAAAACTTATTCGATTCTGGAAAGTTTTAATGAAGATCAATCACTTTCCATGAAGTGTGGGTACGAGCGGTTTCGCCCGTTTTTGAGAAGACCTAGAAAGTGTTTCTGACTACCCCCATAGCGGAAGACTTGCGAGCTCCGTCAGTGTCAAAAACATTGAGGATGTGAGTAAATTAATCACCAAAGATTGTCGAGAAACTGTGCGCATAATAGTTGGAAGATGAATGCTGCAAGGTACATTGAAATGTTAACCCGTTTCATTAAACTTCTACACAGGGAACGACCCCAGTACGCACAAACAGTTCCTGACAAAAAATGGGGGTGCAAAGTGATCATTCACCATTCTAGCCTGATCACAATCCTCCAGACTTCCTTCTATTCCCATAACTCAAACTCGCTTCGAAAGAAAAGATATTTGACGATATTTCTGACATCCAACGACATGTGACGATGCTGTTATAACTCCATCTCAAACGAAGAATTGTTGCAAAGTTTCAGGACATGCGTGGCAGATCTCAGCGGTCCATAGTTGTGAGAGGTGACTATTTCGAAAAACAGTAAGGCAACTTTCGTTAGTATTTCACCTGCGTTAATGTTATAGGACTCTTCACTGAACTTTATTTTCACAGGCTGTATTTTACCGTCAACTATTTCGATGATACCCCATACGTCATTTTCCAATATGATTGTGCATTTTGCAACAGAGTTAAGATTGGGTTTTGATGATTTGATTCTCTCCTAAATCATTATAGTATTCGAAAATAATATTTACTTATTTTATGTACATTAACTTTGATTTTTAAAGCGAAAACATTTCAACGAAGCATTATTTGCTGCCTAAAGATGCAAAAAGTCTGGGTTTAAATTCTGTAACAAATTTGGACCTTAACAGAGACATATCACCGCCAAAATCCACACATTAAATAGAGGTACAAATATTATAAAATCCTTTAATTGAAGAATGCGTATGAGGTGTGATCAAATCACTGGCTAACTAACTCTGAGGGGGCTCTGTATCAAAATTTTTCGGGGCTCTATTTTAGATATGGGAGTCCTGTTAGTGGTACTGTAGTTATATTTACATGTTGGGCCACAGTAGCTTGGGAGTCTCATATCATCGACACGGCGGTAACTACACCCCTGAACCTAATTTAAGCCTGAAAAGTGTACAGCAATTACTAAAACTAAGATGGCGTGATGTTGGCTTTCATTTTTGTTTCTTTGAATATGAGTGTATTCAATTCAAATAAATTCACTTATTTAAATAAAACAACGATCCATTTTCAAACTTTGTTCTTCAAAGACGTAAGAACTGGAACGAACTAAATCTTTCGTTGTAAATATTCAGTTATTTGCTAATAAATAATCGAGAAGAGAGGCCATAAGAGAGATGCTAACATTCTAAAACTCAGAAAACTTTAGCAACTATTCATTAGTAAAATCCATCCCACCTATTTGAATTTTTACTCAAAGGAAAGGTTTCTTTTCATTCACTCTTCTACGATTGCCGTGTTTCAGAGACAGCCGAGTGGTAATGGTCTCGAATGGTATCAGTCGTGACTGGACTACATGTAATGAACTAAAGCAGTAATTCCCAAAGTGTGGTATGCGTACTCTGCCAGAGAGAGTCATTACGCGTTGAACAGTGCTTAGCTGCGCCTGATTCTACGTTCTCAAGGATCAAGTCAAAATAATTTCATGCTTCTCATTAATCCAAATAAATGTTATTTATAATAAAGCTTTTATTTATATTTTGTTATGTATAGTATTATTTATTTTTCTTATTAGTTTTTGTATGTCACAAAACATAAAAAATCTATATTTTTATTGGTATTAATGCACATCCTTTTGACGAAGAGTACACAGCGTTACGAAAATTATGGAAGGGATACACATATGTCAAAAGTTTGCAAAACACTGCACTGAAGACTAGTAGGATAGGAGAAATAAAGTAAAATCCATTGAGATGCAAAGTCTTCTAGTTAGTATGGTGCAGAACTTTAGAGAGTCAGGTGCCAAATAAGATGTCTTTCGATTTATTTGAAATATAGATTAAAATTTCGAAGTCTTTTGACAATAGCCATCATGTTGATTCTGAATATAATATTAATAAACAATCCTTCATTGCATGAATATTATTTTTTAAAAAACTTTTGGATTGTTTCATAAATTCAGACTTTTTAGGGGTTTGAGATACATCAATTATTTAAAATTACATGCACTGAATCTCGGATCCGTTTTCGTATGTATTTCTGTCAATACTAATGATTTATCTTTTACAGTTATGAAAAGTTTTTATTTTTTGTCCCTTTACTAAAAAAAAACATTTTACTTGCTCTTAGAGCCCTTTGTCATATTTTAAAACAGGTGTGGACTTTCTCATGATTTCTTTTTTTCATTGAAGAGTTTTCTATTTTTATGATTTATAAATATCTCACAGACGTGTGTGCAAGGTTGAATAGAAAACTTGCTAAAACTTCTACTTTTCAAAAATTAATAAATAAACAAAATATACGTAAGAAACTAATTTCATTTTGAAAGATCACTTTAAAGAAAAAAATGACATATAGTTTTTTTATACATCCGTAATTCATTGAATAGTGCCAACAAACCACCGTGCCGTGGGTAGCCTAGTGGTTAGAGCATCGGACTCCTGACCGGAAAGCCTGCTTTCGATGCCTGATGCTACCAAATACCCTCAGAATACGTGCTCGTTAAATCAGTGGTTCGGAAAGTCTTGTGGGAGGTCGTAGCAGAAACCACGAGTGCAAGGGGCTGGAGAATATTTCCCTTCCCTCTAGTTCCATGCCTAAGTTGTGGAGGTGGAGATAGGAAGTGTCGCCATCTATCGTAAAGAAATAACCCGTCTCAGGCTTTGGCAACTTTCATTCCTTCCCTTTGGGAAGGACTCGACAACAACAAACCAGCTGTATTAATTTGCATTTAAATAAAGAAAGAATCCTTGTCTCTTTGTCTTAAAAACTACTATCAAACTTTTTTAAAAATAAAGTAAAACATTTATTTTCAGTAAACAACAATATTCAAATTCTTTCAGCATTTAACACATAATACCTTTATTTTCAAAAAAAAAATTCTATTTATGTTGAAACATATTAATTTTCTATTTCTATATATATTTTCAAAAACACAAAACCTCTTATTTAATTCCATCTACCAATGAATTCCGCATATTTCCATTTTAACACATGTAAGTTATTACACCTAACACAATAACGCATTTTAGACCGTCATTGTATTCGAAAATGACAAGGGAACTTTGATTTAGTAAATTCAAAGCTCTTTATCTTCATGAGACATGATTGCATTTTGCTATAGAATGTGTTCTCGCTAGTGATTAATACGCTGATTCAAAGAATGAATTTCATCAAACGATACAAGTAAGTATTTTACTCAAACCGTAGACATTGATTTATTTTATGAAAGGGAGAAAAAAACCGCCTTTCTTTCCATTTAAATCCTATTCCTCTTTCGGTATTCTTCAATTAGAAATAAATTGTGGGAGGAGAAACTACACAACAATATTTCTGGTTTTGATTATCATCCTTCTTTGGAGTAGAATATATAAAATGAGGTTTGGAATCATATGGATTAGGAAAATAAATGAATTTAGACTTAATGTGTGGGTTATTTGAAGTGAACTGTCTAGAGAATAGCAGATGAGAGAAGATTAATAACTAAAGAATGTCATTTCAGTTTTATTAGTTGAATGAATTTATTTTTTATTTATGTATAAGGGAAATATATGGTTTTACTTGTTTATTGTGCTTCTTTCAGCACTTAAAATAGCACTTAAAAGATGAAATGCTCCATATATATATAAGTTCATTATCTATACTTTTGAACAAAAAAATTTTAAATCAATTCACATCCTGAAAATGCACAGCGATGAAGAATAAAATCTATTTTATTTTAATTTCAATTACTAGTTTTTACATGTACTTCCTTTGGGCTAAATTAGTAAGTTTTTCAAAACTAATATATATATATATATATATATATATATATATATATATATATATATATATATATATATATATATATATATATAGTATAATAAATAAAATAAAAGTGAAGAAGTACTAGAACCTACAGTGATAAGGAAGTAAGAAATTGGAATTCAGCAGACACAACAAATGTAGATACAAAAAAGTCTTTGGACAAAACTGGAGACCTACTATGATTTCTAAGGCTGTCGCTAAATTAGGCCAGTGAATTATGGTTAGAAATGCTTTGTGGATCCAACCTTCCCCGTACAGCAGAAATTTTCGACATAATAGAAAGAAAAAAAAGAGCCAAGTTGTAAAAGTTAAGCCTAATCCAACACGTGGATGATGAACCTATATGTGTGTGTGTATGTGTGTGTGTGTTTCGTGATGCTGTAATAAATGTATTAAGTATAATCACAATATTGTCAACGCTCAAGATAACTCGTCAAGTTCACAACCCCGATTTCGCATGTGTCATACACGCTGAAATAGCAAGCATGAGCTTTGTTTCAAATAATTTAACCATTGCAGTTACGATAGCACATTATTGTCAGCTCTCGCAGAAAAATATTGCAACGAATGCCTGGACTAGAGTCGTTACGTGAAAAGATAAGCGTTACCTCATACGAAGACTTATTAACACAATCAATGAAACTAAATATTCAACTTTCCAGGAAGCTGCAAGGACTGTAGGTTTGTCAAAATCTGAGAAATTCTTTATCAATTTGAGCACTGTGCTGGACGATGCACAGTGGCGTAACGGAGAGTATTAGAGCCCCTTTGCAATGTTAGATTTTGATCTCCAAGCAGTATCTTACAAAAGACATTGTGACAAATCTATACGGAACTTTATCACTAACCTTCTGAGTCGTCTTTTTTTAAGGGAAATTTAATTCCCTACCTATTTCCAATCAGCTCCAAAAAGAGGACAGGATTCCTTGTTATGCAGATTAGATAAAGTATTTAAGTCAAACGGAATCGTGAAGTTAGAGCAGTAGGAGAGAGAGATTGAAGCAGAAAGTGATAATAGTGAAGTTAAATTTATAATTGAAGATTTCTTGTTGGATAATTTAATCTCAAGAAGATTTGAGATTCAGTGTGGTAAATATTAATTTATATTTGAAGTCTCACTAAAGATTTATACACTGGCCTCAAAAAGTTAAGGTACAACCGGGTTTTTGTGTCTAATTTGCAAATGAATGAATGTAGAAACAAAATATTTTGAGGATATGTGCATTAAATAGTTTTTTATTGAATGCGTCATAGAAAATTGTATAAGTGCATTGCAAAAACGATTTATAACAAAAAAAGCAATCTCTGCGGATAAGTCCATTCTTGGAGAAAACAGCACATCACAGTGTTATGTGGTAAAATGGCATAAAAACAATACAAAAATGGGTTCTAATAAGGAATGTGTCCACCCCTAACTTGAATGCATTGGCGGCATCGATTTCTCATGCTGTTTAGTAAGTTGTCGGACACCGGAATAGGAAGCGAAGACCAGACACAGAGTAAGCCTTGTTTCAGCTCATGTAACGACCTTGGAGGAGGATTTAAAGCAGCAACCTCTCTGCCAAGATAGTCCCAAAGCTGTTCTATCGGATTCACGTCTGGAGATCGAGCTGGCCATTCCATTCGTTCCAAACCGTGATCCTCCAGGTACTCCTCAACAATCCGAGCTCGGTTAGGTCGTGCATTATCATCCATCAGAATGAAGTCGTTACCAATAGCAGCAGCATATGGGCGGACATATGGATCAAGGATCTCATCCCGATATCTAAGACCAGTTACGGTTCCTCCATGGAACACATGCAGGTCAGTGTGGCCACCGAGCGAGAACCCTGCCCAAACCAGGATTCCACCACCTCTATAACTGTGTCTTTCAACATTGTTGGATTGATGGTATCTAGTGCGCTGTTCCCTCCAGATCAGTAGACGCCCTGAATCACTCTCCATTGTAAATCTGGACTCGTCTGTGAACAGCACAGAAGCCCATTGTTGCTGCGTCCAAGAAACATGTTCTCTTGCCCAGCATAAGCGGTTCCTTCGCTGTCGTCCGTTGAGGGGAACGCACACTACTGGTCTTCTTGCATACAGACCTGCATTGTGAAGACGATTTCGCACCGTAGTAGCGGAGATTCTTCTTTCTGATGCTTGAAAGTGGTCTGCAACGAGCTGCGGCACAGTAGTGGTTCTTCTCCTTCTTGCCGAAAGAGCTAGAAAACGGTCTTTTGCAGGTGTTGTAGCTCGTGGTCGGCCTGGAACAGGTCTTCTGGACACAGAATCTTCGGATTGGTATTGATCCCAAAGTCGCTGAACAACACTACGAGACACATTGAGACGTCTAGCAGCATCAGCCTGCGACAATCCCATTTCCATTCATCCAACTGCCCTCCACCTTAACGAATTGGGTAAACGACGTCTCTGAGACATTTTCTAAACTCTATTGACTATTGTCACCGAAACTGCCAACAACTGTTGAAAATCAACACAACTTACACACAAAAGTACGAAAGCTTGATATTTGCATATTTTTCTCTCACTCATAAATATACGTTCTTTTCTATAAAATAAAAGTTGTAGCAATCGTTTTTGCATTAATGTTTTTAAAATTTGTTATTATCATTCATGTAAACTATGCATTTTATTGTTACTGCCATTTTTTTTTTTTTTATGGTGAGCTTCGAAAAACATGTTGTACCTTAACTTTTTGAGGCCAGTGTATTAGGAGCGAGATTAAAGTTAAATGTTTAATAAGAACATTATAGAATATAATTCTGGGATCTCTTATCGTGGTAATCTCTGCGTGATCGATATTCTAATTGTTAATTGATTGGATCATTAAATATTTCAGTTAATTTAAAGGAAATACCCTTGTTTATAAACCTCATATAGCTATTTCTTTATATATTTGTTATTAAAAGTCTTTGATTCTATTTGGGAAAGATTACCAAATAAAGAAAGTTATTTATAAAAATGGCTACTGGTTCTTATCTGACTCCTACTTATTCTCGTTCTCAAAGTGAGGTCCAAGGGGACCTTCACATCGTACTTGACGTCTGTCAGGCTTTGGGCCCCCTAGAATCCTGCTGCCTCCCCTCGCGATGATGGGGTTGCGGGGCTGTACGTTACGCTACAGACGATGCAGCTTCAATGATGAATTTAAGTGAAGAGCACAAAGAACGAATTTTGTGATAAAAAAAACAAATAAATAGAACTACATAGTACATGTAAATTACAGTTTTACAATTTGAGCAATATGTATAAACAGTTGTATAATTTGCACAATGGGGGTTGGTCCACCGTTAGGTGGACAGGGGCTACCTCTCCCCCCTCGAGTATCTATAAATATTGTATCATCCTTTTACTTTCTTCTTTTATTGTATTAACACTAAACACACCATAACGGGTCAAATGACCCATTTTGAACTTTTGCATTGAAAATCCACGTGTCATCTTATTGCTTTTGCACATTTGACTTCATGACTTTTTCTAAGTAATTAATCAACAGTTATCTCTCTCGTACTATTTTTTGTTTTGTTTTGTTTATTTTGAGTAATACTTGTCCTTTGTTTATTTTGAGTAATACTTGTCCTATACCGTTATGTACCACAGCAGGTCATTTGACCCGGAGAGCATTTTTTGTTTTACAAGCTTATCGAGTCATATTGCTTATCGTATTGTAGTCGGTACGTTGCACGTTTCTACAAAGACTGTTGCCTAAACTAGTTCATTCAAAATAGCTGAGAATAATTTCAAGAAAAGTCTAAGTTCTAAGTCTTGCAGATGGCCTCTCCTAGTTTTTTCAATATCTTGGATTTAGCAGGCATAAATGCCTGGATTTCGTACAAGCAAACGACAGGAGAAAACATCTCAAGACAAGATTTTTCACTCAAGCTAGCAGTAGAACTAGACGTCACACACAATTTTTGAGAAGCCCGTGAACAACCAAAACAAAGAAAAAATACGAAAAGATCGTTGCTAAAGTCTACTACAGATGCTTATCAACGTAAGAGATGTCAAATAGGATGCTGTAAAGAAAATAAAACCAACAAAATGTGCTCTAAATGTAAAAAAAAATATGTTTGCAGAAAATGTACAATGGACACACTTATATGTAAAAATGCGATGAGCAATGAATTAAAAATTCTAATGTTTGTTTTTGTAATAGAAATTGTCAATTTACTATTTTGTTTTATTATAATAAATTTAATTTTTATTTTTATTTCCTTTCTAACTTCCATATTTCATATATTCAAGCAAAAAACATAAAGTGGAGTCATTTGACCCGCTATGGTAGAAATAGGTATTTATTAAGTGTTGGTATGATTAGTGTTAATATAACAATTAATTTTCCAAGTATCAGAGCAAATCTTTAACAATACCGCATAAAAAATCCAAACAAGTGTGTCAGGACTTATACATTGTTAAAGGGAAAATTTCTTGAATACTCAAGCGTTAAGAATAGCAGTTGTTTTATACAATTATTCACTATTTGAACTTTCATTTCATTTGAAACAATATTTATTTTTAAATTTCTTCTACACTCGTTGCCTCATATATAGAAAAGGTAAATATATTCCACGCCTTAAAATATTTACAATAATTAAAACCGTATCCTGTCTATAGATATAACGGTAGGTTACGAATGATATTTGTACAAATTTAATGTTGTTTCAACGACGCTTAAGCTGTGAGAAATAAAAGTCATCTCACTTACAAAATGTAAAAATATTTTAAAGTTCAATTATGCACTGCTGATCCTTTTTAATAAAACCTATTTTTTTAAGCGTTTCAAAATATAGAACTTTCAAAGAGCTTATTTGGTAATCATAATATAATAATATTGCGCAAAACGATTTTAATTATAGAAATTGGCTACACTGCTTCCCAAGTGAGAACTTCCGTAAATGGCTTATATGAATTCATGTGTAGTTTCACCCGGATGTGAATGTGCATGCGGAAAATAATAATAATAATTTCCATGATACATTTACGCTCAAATCTGGATGTGCATAAGAGAAATGCCAATGTTTATTATGGAGTTCTGGCATCATTGTTCTTAGTTACATCTTGAATCTGACAGGAACTTCATAAATAAAGGCCGTGCCCAAAACTAGATAAAGTTCGTAATCCATTCCTCGCGCAGAGAGGTCTAGATCTGAAAAATTTTCTGTGGAAAAGGAAACCAAATATGAATTTGTTCTCTAAAATCCCCCTTTAAGGTTCAATAATTTTATGATAAGGATTCCTAAGACACCATAGTGAACTATGCTCAAGCTTGAACAAAAGTACACTAATGCCTCGAATATTACACTACCCCGACTTACGCGAACCCGTAGTTACGCGATTTCCAAATCACGTTGAATCGTCTTTTGTTAGAGAGTAAAAAATGGTAAAATTGTTGAAACTGGTAATGTAATTGAAGAAGTTGTCTATCTTGAGACGCAAATAAATTTAGAATTTGATAGTGATGGCGTACAAGAACTCAAGAAGTGCTGGATTCTCCTGATCAGGAGCTGATTCCTCGTAGAAAACTAAAAAAAAAAGTATTAGTATTCTACGAGGAAATTTTGAGGGAGGAAAAAAAACTCTCCGCCATCACAGACTACTTCAATACTTCTTAAACTTTCAATATTTGCAACCCAATATTCAATTATAATTTTCATCGCCCCCTCCAAACAATAACAATGTACTGAATTCAATTATACTATACTTTAATGCTAAAGCTACAATACGACTTAAACCTCTTAAGTATCATCGGCGTACAGAAACGTCTCATTCAGCCAAAGAAATATTTTCCCCGTACATCAGTGGTTCTCAAACTTTCAATACTGGCGCCCCCTTTTCAATCACAATTTTTATCGCGACCCCCTTATACATTAATAATGTACTGAATGCAATAATAATGCACTTTGACGCTAAAGCTACAATACGATCATAATTATAAACCGTACAAATTATCAAGATAAGTATTAAATTTTGTATATATCTTACTTTTAAGTAATATTGTTTTTTTGCTTTTTAGTTCGATTCACTATAAAAGCGTGTTTTTTAGTTTGTTTTAAAATTATAATTTATTTTATAGTTATTTTTACTATACACTATAAAAATCACAATTCCAGTGAATAATTTAATTAAGAGAAAATATGCTTACCTACTTTCAAGGACTTCAATTTTTCGTAGAAAATTTGAGAAAAAATCCAATAAAACTAAAGATGTTCCAAATAAATAATGCCCATAATAAAGGACATAAATCACAGACACTTTTCGCTAACAACACAGGAACGTTATTTTCCAGCTAAACTCAAATCAACTCAAACGTTTCATGTCTCACGCTTTTTTTATATTTACCTTCGCTATATCTTGATTAATATGCATTATTTCAGTATGTTCTTCAATTGCTTGATCAGTTTCAACTTCTTTTAATAGGGATCACAGATGCCCATTTTTTTAATATTCTGCTTATTTACATTTATAAACCATAATAAGTCGTACAACACAGCAATCAAAACTACAAAATTGTTCATGGGGAAAGTGTAGCTTGTTCTAAAAAATAATTGTGTAAAACGTTTTTCATTATGCATTATATGTTTCAGAATACTCATGCTTATCCATATATCATAAAACTCTTTCACATGGAAAAAAGATGAAACCGAAATATATTATATATATTTACAACTTCCCTAAAAAAAAGACAGAGATAACCATACCAGTAAGTTCGAAGGTCAGCTAAAGTAATATTTTAGGTTAAAAGAAACGTAATAAAAAATCTCTCATCGTTTGATATCGTTAAAAGAAACGTAAAAAAAAATCTCTCATCGTTCTCATATTGACCGCAAAGCAAACAAAATATTTGTTTAATTTGGTTATAGAATCAAAGATGGCGAATGAGCGTTTAAAGTGGAATCTTTTATTTTTGATGATCACCAGATGATAAAAATAAATTTTATCAGTGTAAATGTGTATTTTTATTATGTCAGAAAGCATCTTGTTTTACTTCATTCCAAAAAATTATTTTTTAAACCTTTTATTTTCAATATGCTCGTGCCCCCTCGCAGGATTACCGCGCCCCCCCAGGAGGACGCGCCCCACAGTTTGAGAAACACTGCCGTACATATATAAAGGTCTTTCCGCAGTACGATCTTTTCTGTGCACTACTATTCTTAAAAGTATTCCGAAGGTTATGGAATGCAATAAAAGGACCCCGACAGCGTGTCCGGTGGCACTGGGAGCAAATTACTTATCTTTTAATAGGCAGCTAAGGGACTAATTATATAAACTAAACAAATTATAAAGAAAAGTTTTAATTTTTATGTATAACTAGTTAGATGGCCCGGCGTTGCACGGGTTTCTTCAAGAAAGTACAGCTTTAATGCGTACATTAAAGCGTAATTTATTCTTTATAATGTCTGAATGTGTATTTTGGTGAAGCTTCCTTTCAGTAAATTAATAATTATTTTATTTAATCCATATTTTTCAACTTTTCGATAAGCTCACGCACCCCTCATAGAGTTATCACGCTTCCAAAGAGGGGAGCTCCCCTCAGTTTGAGAAACGCTGGACTACTTTGTTATATTTTATCAAGCCTTCTACATCAAAATAACTTCATTTTCGATTTTGTGTTTGTGTTACCTAAGATTTTACTATATATATACATATATATATATATATATATATATATATATATATATATATATATATATATATATATATATATATACATTATTAAGTATATGCACGATAAAAAAATATTTCCATTTATACCTATGATTTTGAAGATTTATTTATCTCCATTGGTATATAAGACGTGTTTAAGATTCTTAAAATAGCATATAGCAAATATTTTTTGAATAAGATAATAAAATATGATTAATATATTTCTATTATTGAATTATTATTAAAAGAAACTTATATTTTCCATAATAACGCTCATTATCAGCAAATCAAACGATTACCGCTATGTGGACCAGCTAGCAACTGCTTAGCAAATATTTACTTGCATTTTTATGAAAAAGAAAGTATTAGTTATGAATCTTGTTAGTTTTTTAGATACATAGATGACTTAATTATTTTTAGTAATACAGTAGAGTTTGTTCCTAGCTTTAAGTATTATTCCCACTATTTAAAATTATTAAAAACTAATTATAATAATCAGTCAGCTAATTTTTGGACCATCAATTAAACGTTAAGAATTATACTGGTGTGCAAAAATTAAGGACGAAGTCGAAAAATTAGCATATCATCTGAACGAAAAGGCAGAGCGGACAGAAAGACCAATCCGGAGATTAAGTAAGGTAATGTACGGTAGCACATGCGCAGAGATGCAGGTATACGTAATGGGGGAGTGTCTGAGTAGTATAAAGCATGTTGTCGGTGTAAGATCAGTATTTCTGGCAAAGAGATTGCACGCCGTATAGCAGTTAAAATCACACCGAGTTGCTGCCTCAGCGAGAAATGGCGAATAATCAATCTGTTAGACGACATCTGGACGCTTTTCCCCGAGGTCGAATCATTGGGAGAAGTTGGAGGAAGGCCGCAGTGTGACAAGTGTGGCTGCAGAGTTCGGAATTGCTCACAGCATCGTTTCACGACTTTGGAGACAATTTCAAACTACAAGAACAGCTATCCGGGGGTTCAGTAGTGGTCGTTCACAAGGAACCACACCGCAGATGACCAGTACATTGTCTTACAGGCCAGAAGAAAAGGGCGGCACACAGCGGGAGAAATCGCTAGACACACGACAAAGGCGACTGGACGACCGATATCGCGTTTTACCGTGGCCAGAAGACTTCACGGTGGTGGTCTGTTTGCACGACGCCCTGTACGGTGTGTAACTTTAACGCCTGTCCATCAGAGAAGGGGTTCTCTGTGGTGCCGGGAACACCGGAATTGGAGAGACAATGAATGGGGACGAGTACTCTATGGGTCTGCAGTTCCTTTTCATGGACGACAATGCACCATCTCATCGCACAGTAGCTGCCGAACAGCTCTTAGAGAGTGAGGATATTGAACGTATGGATTGGCCGGCACGATCTCCGGATCTCAATCCCATCGAGCATGTATGGGATTTTCTAGGCAGACGCTTGGCAGCTCGTACCTTACCACCAGTAACGATTCGGGAGCTTCGATTGGCGCTGCAAGACGAATGGGCAGCAATGCCTCAACAACTCATTGACACCCTCATTCTCAGCATGGGCAGACGCTGTGAAACCTGCCTAGCAGTCAGGGGAGATCATATCCCCTACTAAAGACCGGATGTTTCTTGCTGGACACCCATCACAGGGATGTTTCGGCCTTCAGTCGCATTGCGCTCCATGCTACTTTTTCAATCAAGCTTCTTTTTATCCCTCTGATTTCTCTTTTAGTAAGTGTTGCTTACATTACACATGTCCTTACGTATTGGGGATCTTACGGTATTAAATGTGTTGATTTGGAAAGCTTTTGTACAAAGTTATATACAAAAAACCGTCTCGTCCTTAATTTTTGCACACCAGTGTCTTTGCTATTAAGTAATATTTTTGATAAAAGAGACTCATTTGATTTTAACATTATAAAAATGCCTTTCTGGGGTAGTAACTTATACCTGTCAATATTTAGAAATATTATTTTATAAAAAGAAACAATGATTTAGTTACTAATAAAATTTTAATACATAGTAATTTTGTGAAATTTTGCAATAATTGTTTAGAATAATCCAAGTTAATTTATTTTTAAATATATTTCTATTTTTAATTAAATCTTGTTTTATCTTAGTTCGATATCTTGTTTAAAATTTCTTCTCTTTGTCTATTTAGTTTCTTTTTAAAAATATTTTAAAATATTTTAAGTGCTTATTTTAATTGCAATATAACTATCTAGTATATAATCATCCAAGTAAATTTACTTTGTAATATAATTCTATTTGATACTATCTATTCTTAATTTTGTTCATTATTTTATTTAAAACTTCTTATGTTTAGTTTATTGTAATATATCGTAGTGGTTAGTTTAATTGCAAAATAACTATCAAGGTGGCGCTACGGTTTTCCTTCTTGTGTTGGCTTTTCAATCTTTTACGTCATTTCGCGTAAGATCTTAACGTAGAAGTTTGATTTCTTGAGTTACAGATTTTATTTTACAAGGAGGTTTTCCAACTTTTTTCTATATAAAAAATATTTTTATTATTCCTTTCCTTGAGAGATTCATTATTGTTCTCTTTTCTCAATTTCTTTTTACTATATTGTTAGGTTCATCATCCACTTGTTGTATTAGGCTTAACATTTCAACTTGGCTCTTTTTTTTTTTTTTTTTTTTATTATGTCGAAAATTTCTGCTGTACGGGGAAGGTTAGATCCCCAAAGCAATGCTAACCCTAATTCACTGGTCTAATTCAGTAACAGCTTTAGAAATCATAATAGGTCTCCAGTTTAGTCCAAAGACTTTTTTGTATCTACATTTGTTGTGTCTGCTGAATTCCAATTTCTCTCTTTTTTAGCACTGTAGGTTCTAGTACTTCTTCACTTTTATTTTATTATACTATATATATATATATATATATATATATATATATAAGCATTATTTTTCTAAATTATTATTTTCTTTCGACTCTGGCCCCAACTAAAAATAACTTATACGGATGTGTATGCAAAATTAGGCTCCGACTTACACGAAATCGACTTACGAGTTTATCTCTCAGTACTACTAATCAGGTGAGGAGCGAGGAGAAATACTGTATATCATCTTGGAACGCAGGAATTCTGCAGGAAACAGTGTGTAAAGTTCTGGGTGAAAAGGATCCATGTAAGTATATGTGATAAAACTGGGCTAGTATATTTTTGTTGGAGTGGAGATCTTATTGATGGGTTTAATTAATATTTTTGTATAGATTAGATTTTTTATCATGTATAATTTTTAATATATCTACGCTTTTTTTGTTGTCTTTTTTTACTTCTAGATACATGGTTTAGTGTTGTTACTGTAGTATTCTGGTTTAATTTTTCAGAAAATTATAGATTTATAACTTTACAAAAAAATTCTTGTACTATCTTCTCTTCCTTTTTAAGCCCAGTAATACAATAATACAAGCAAATATGGGGGCAGGGTTTGGAGCCATAAATTCAAATTTAACAATAGTTTGCTAATACATTATTACGCATATTTTACTTTTACCTATTCCCTTTTATTTCTACACATTATTTAGCTTAGCAATTTAGTACATGATTGTTTTTATATACAGAGACATTCTCTCTCAACTATATCTCAAATGTAATAACTTGAATGTGTTTATGACACATTATTTACTTAATATAGCTATATTAAATTTTTACATATCAAAAAATCAACAATTTCCTGTACTTCCCCCCTCCCCAATAGAAAAATATTTCAGAGATAAATATTAGTAGCACGGAGGTGGAAGCATTATATATATATAATAGTAGCAATGTTACATAATTAAAGAAAAATCTTGCAAAAAATAACATGGAAAACAATAAATTCCTGTTTCAACTATTAAAATTGAAAAATTACAGATTATAAATAAAAATTCCAGTAACTAAGTTTAAATAAATCTTATTAATAGTGCTCTCACATAAGTTATAAAATCACAAATAAATACCATAATGCTAAATAAGTTATAAAATCACAAAAAAGCCATATAATTCACAAATAAAACCGTTTATTGTCTTCTTGGAATTACCATCTACAAAATTAATAAAATACGTAAAGGAAGTTTACAATATTATTTCTTTGAAAGCCTTCTGGATGGTCCTACAAATTAGTATAGATGTTTCATCATTTCAACATGAAATGCATCCTGGTTTCTAAAATTGGAAATCACTTAAACGCCTGCATTGTATCACATTAAATATCAAATGAATTGGGGGCGATACGAAATTTTGTAGCTTTTGAGATATACTTACTCCCCGAAATCAGTCTCTTGCGAAATTTTCGAAATTAATCTTGTGGAACATTTTCGGTTAGAATGATTTATCTTTTGCCGCTGGCAGCAGTGTGCTTCAAGTGCTTCCAGATTACTCTCTAGCTTGACAACTCGGGAGACAAATTTTGTCCTAAATCTTTAGCAGTGAGAGGAACGCGTTCTACACTTCATTTCAATTAATGTCAAGATGCGGGACTAATTAATCAAGTATCAAGGTAAATGATCACGATTGAGAAGTTTTTCGTGTACAGGGAATGACGTTTCTAATTATAATTGAAAATGAAAATGCAGAACTTTGTCACAGATAGAAAATTTACATATGTATAAATGATTCAAAATAGAATGTAATTGGTACCTTAAATAAATCTTAATTTACATTTTAAGTTTCAAAAGTTTTTAATAAACTTCAGCTACTAATTTAATTCTTCTTTTTGAGATCTTAGAATTAAATGTGCTATTTATAGCAAGTAATTTGTTGTAAGAAAACATCTCTCTCTTCCTGATTATGATTTATTTATCAAATTCTTTATTAGCTCATCCATTAGTAATAGAAAATTGACTATAATTTCTGTTCCATAATTCCAACAATATGATTAAAAGCTTATCGCAAAATCTTAAATTTAATGTTGTGTTCTTATATTCATTTCCAAGATAAAAACTACCCAAAGTGCCGTACATTCAAATAATTTAACGAAACCAATATTTAATGGGGCAAAAAGATAAAATCTCGTATAAAAAACTAGTTTCATTTAGATTTTTAAAAGAGACAAATTAGGTTTAAGAGATGGTTATGCTTTTTTTTTTTTGACATTCGAGCGTAGAAATGTTTGGCCCAATTGCAAACAAATAATGAAATTAAAGATAATTAAGGCAAAAAAAAAAATTTTTTTAAGAATATTGAGAAAATCGTAAACTTCTCTCCTAATTTTACCATTTACTGTGCTTCATTTTTCTCTTCAATTGCACATTCAGCTACGCAGAATTCCACAGTAAATCCTAAATTTAGTTTTCTCCCATTTTCTGGTAAAGAATTCCATGCTTTAAGTAAAGAAGAAAAATAGTAAACAAAGAAAACATTCTAAGAGAAAAGTCAATCCCAAGGATTGTGACATAAAAGCATTGCCGAAAATAAATGATTAATGACATAAGAAACTTGTTTACTGTTTCGTGACAGAAATTTTAATTCATCTCTATCTGTGAGTCACCCTTTAATTATTCGTTCGAATACAATGGAATGTGTAATTAATCAATGTCAGTTATTAAGTATACGAAATTTTATATAAAATTTATTCGAAATACATTACATGAGCATTAATGTTTCTTAGGAATTCTTATCTTAACGCTGCAATAACATAAAATTCTTACCCAAATATACGAAAGTTCAGAATGAATCTTAAGCAACTATTTCATTTCTTTCATAGTGTTGCTAAAAATGCCCCGTTTCTAATTTTGAAAAAAAATTGATGTATTTCGAAATAATCCTTTATGTCAGTTCTGTTTTCCTATATATATAACTCAAAATATTAAAAGTAAAGTACACTAGTTATCATAAATTAAGGCAAAATCTCAAAAATGATTATAACTCAAAAAATTATGCCTAGAATATTTAGCTAAACTTTTACACGTTATACAACACTTAGGAAAGTATAATATAGCATAAAAGGAAATCACTGGAAAATTATGGTGTTATACAGAAATTAGCATATGTATACAATGAACAAATAGGAATAATGGAAGGTTCCTTTAATAAGGCATATGATCCCCCTGAGAAGCAATACAGCACATGCAGTGATGTGTGATGCTCTCAATGTTGTGGTCCAGTAATTCTATATGAAGGGCGAGCCGTTGTTTTTCAAAGGCAGTTGAAAGCGTTGCTATGGTTTGAGGAGGGGGATTGAGAGCAGCTACACGTCGTCTTAGAGCGTCCCAAACATGCTCGATATTGTTAAACTCCGGTTGCTGTTGTTGTCGTCGTATGACAAGTGCAGGGGAAAAAAGGTGAAATGGGGCCAAAGGCATGCAGCACAGTTCTGGCCACATCGCCGACTTTTTCGGTATAAAAGGTGTCATGGCAGCAGTCGGGGTCTATGTTGAAGAAGTTAGAGGCAACAGAGATGCAATTGAAGAGATGCCCCGAATGCAGCTGAACTCCCGGGCAGTGCCTGCATTCTGTGTAGGTTCTAGAGGCGTCTGACATGATCTTCATACCTCTCATGTGCCCCGTCCGCATTCTGCTGATGGTAGTGGTAACAGCGCAGTCAAGATTAAGCTCCGGGAGGCACCATTTCTTCCAAAGTCAGTCGCAGAGCCGATGCTTTGCCACGGCATTTACATCGAGACAGGTGGTTTTGATGGGAGGGGGATCGATATTCCAAGCATCCGTGGCAAGGGAGTTCGCATGTTCATTCCCCTTCGATGTTGACATGAGCGGGGATCCATTGGATGGTACAGGTTTTCTCCCTGGCAACTATGGAGGATATAAGCTCGTTGATGTCTTGGGCGAGTCTCATTTTACCTCCTTTAATGTTCCCCAGAGCAGATTTGCAGTCTAAAAAAATGATGAGACTATTCGAGGGAACTGACTGTGTGAGGTACAGTGCTAGAGCCACTTTTATAGTGATCTAGTGAAGTTGAAGGAGCCTGTAACCCCTAGAGAGCGCGTCCCTAGATGGAGGATATGGGAATGCCTCTACTGATTTTCTAGTGGGTAGTAAAAGGGAAATAAAATACCTTCCACGGACCAACAGGTAAAAGTTCAACCTTATGAAACTATAGCACCCCTCAATGATAAGTGCAACTATGTTAAACTCCGGTGATCCAACTAACCACTACATGCGCTGACATGTTTCCTGCTCAAGATAAGTATCCAAGATACGATGCCTGTGTTGCCTCGCATTATCATCCTATAGCGTGAAAGCATATCATATTGTTCCGGCATAAATGGGCCCATAAGCAACCAGGATGTCATCTCTATAGGTATGAGCATTAACATTTCCACGGGAAAATACATGGAGGGCTGTGCGTTCACCTAAAGACATACCCTCCCCCCTGCCAAACACAGGCACTGCCTGATCTGTATGCATCTCTTTTATAGATGTGTGATGAATCTCAATCTGAAAACGAATTTCAGATTGAGGTTCCAAATTGAAAATTCGCCTACTATTGCTTTCGAAGCTACACATGGACTCATCCATTGAGAGCACAGCTCGCCATTGATTACGTGTCCAGTGAACATGTTGACGGGCCCATTGTAAACGTTCCTGCCTATGGCGTAACGTGAGTGGGATGCAAATGACTGGTTGCCTCGCATAAAGACCACATTCTTGATGCCTGGAGGTCCTTGTTATATTTCCGCTATACCAGATTTCTAATCTTGAATACACAGCGACGATTGCTTCCTCTTGTTCTAAGACGTCCATTTTTATATCCCTCGCAAAGGACGTATTCCGATTGCATTGCCATTATTATATATTTTGTATAATATAATTTCGTTTAACTCCTTTTTCTTACCAACATTTTAAAATTTCATCAAGAATGCCTTATTTTTGGACGAGTTATTGCTATTTTTTGTGATTTTTCCATTATTTATGGTAATTAGTGTATATAACTAAGAAAGTAAACTCTTAAAATGTCTACTTAAAAAAATCATTTTAAGAAACGCAATATCTCCTTAGGCCACTGCAAATCATTTTATATAGCTCCTTCAGTCTAATATGTCATCTCGCATCCGACTTCATTGCAAAAAGAGGCTTATTATAATATAACCAGAAAACACTATTATTTTCAGTTCCTACTTATTTTATATAAACTTCATAAAATAAAAGTAGGTTTATTAGAAAACTAATAATATATAAAACGAAATAAAATTTCATGAAATTACGTGTGTGAAATCAAATCACAACGGCATCTCACAACATGTAAAAAAGTATTTTACATATTACAGTTTTTTAAAAATTCCTTAAATATCAAATGATATTTAAAGCCTGCATTTATAATGTCACATGCTAAATTTGGACGACCTTCGATATAAAAATCATTTGCAAAAATGCAAAAATATTTTTTCATTCTACATAAGCTATAAAGCGTTTCCAATGTTCAATTGCATTTTATGTACATTAAGAATATACTTGAGTGCGTCATCCGATTGATCCCCAAGCATGCTGTATAAGATTTAGGTCCGTAGAAAATTCTGGCTATTCTATACGCTGCATTGTTTCAATTTGAAGAAAATTCTGCACAAGGGGAGTTATTTGATTTTTTTGGTATTATCCTACATTATATAAAAGAACGAAATCACCAATGGCTGCAGCATAAGTTACGACATGGGGTCTTAGGATCTCGTTTAAATGCCTTGGAACCGTCAAATAGCCATTTCGTGTCGCTTGTAGATCAGTAAGTTCACCTATGCTGATACTAGCCCATACTATCAAAGACCCAGTCTGTAATGCGATCTTTCCGGAAAGAATATTGGGTTATTTCATGTACCCCTTTTCTTGCTACACCAAAACACGTATGGCGTTGAACTCTTAACTAAAACCGGAATCGTCAAAATAGCACTTGACTCAAATCACTTTGCATCCAAACTCGATGTTCAGCAGCCCAATTTCTTAAAGCTGCACGGTGTCTTGCAGGCTACGAATACATTCATTTTGCCTACATGCATGCGGATCAACTTCATGAAGCTCATTTCAGATTGTTTGGCTTGATACCCTTCGCCCTGTTACCAAAAGAAACTGTTTTAAAATACGCGTCGTATTGGTTTTTCTGCCTGGACGAGTTGTATATAGGATATATTGATTATTATTTGCTGTGGTAATGCGGAAATGACTTCGTCCTGGCTGACGTAGAACATTTCCTGTTTCTTAGAATCGATGCTAAGACACTTCTTGCTACTCCAACAATGTCCATTACAGCTCTTTGTATCCAGTTTCTTGATAATACACCAAGCCAAGGATTCTGGTAGATCACGTTAGCTTGACATTTTCTTGTCACCCTTTTTCAAAACTACAGTTAAAAGGTTGAATTTCCCCACTGAGACAACGAAAACCAATAGCTTCTACGAAATTACGATTTCTGCACTCATATCCTTTTTCTGGTTTCGGACTTTATGAACGTTGATTTGCATATGAAATTCTCTTCATCTATTTTATAATACACTTTAGACTATGGATGTTTTGTTTTATTTTAGTTATCAGAAGAGACACTTGTGTAATTTTGTTAAATCCATGTGCTCCTCTAATTTTGTGAGCAGTGTATGAATAAATTAAATCATAATGTGTAACTTTATAACTACGTTACAATCTTTTACATGATATGGAATACTATTGCGAGTTAACGAGGAACTCATAATAGATATTTTGCTAGTATTATTAAAAAATCAACAAATAATGCACTTATCAAAGCAAGTATCACACTTTTAAATACATTAAATATTCATTTTTGACAAAGTATACAATACAAAACTATTTCCTTGCAAAGCATTTTTCATCTAAATTAGTTATTGAAACCAATCACTATGCTTAACACTGGAAAAAAGCAAGATTTGTTCCTTAGAAATTATTTTGAAAGTTTAATTTTTATAATTCAATAAAAATAAATGTTATGTCATAATTTTGTAGTAAACTTTCTTGAGATTTTAAAATAAAATGATAAAAGAGAAGAAAACTGCGCACATTGTGTAATGCAATATTAAGATAAATTTCTTGACATAATTTCTATTTCATAAATTTTACGTTTTTATAAGATTTTTATACAGGCTATTCCACATTAAATCATTGTTTCTAAGCCAAAAAATATTTTTCTCTGTAACGGTGAAACTAATTGCTACAAAAACTTCAGAATGCTTGAAATATATCTTAATAGTCGTTTCTAACACTTTTTAGATTTTTCTTTCTACTGAAACTGATTCGAAAACTACCTTAAAAAATCAGTCAATTTGCCGTATAAATAAATTACTTTATGAACTACTTTTTAACAAATTCCAGATGAGAAATCCTAGATGAATATTTTGGTCTTATCTACATTGACATAGAAAAATCGTAAATAAATTATATTTTCTGAGTACTTATTTTTATAGAAAATCAAAGGAATTTATTTTTTTTAAAAAAGTTATTCTTGCTTCTAGATCAAAGGAAGAAGATTTTGTCGTCTGCCTAAATGAAATCAACTTGCAAGTCGTAAAAATGAAAATATTTGCAATCGGGCTTGACACAGCAGAGTATTATTTTTTTCATTTTGTAAATTTCTTGTTGCAGTATGATTAGTTTCTTAAGTAAATATTTATTTTACAAAAGTCTTGAAGTTGAAAATATCTTTTTTGAAACTATAGGAGTATCCATACAATTACGTGAGTTTTGAACCTGTCAACCAAATTAAAATCTTTCGAATTTCCTCACAGAAACAAATCGTTTTATACTAGAAAATATATTTTTTTGAAAAAAATACAGGATTTATTTCTTTTTAAGTATTAAATATTTTTGAAAAATTAGAATTTGACACATTTTCTAAGAACTGGATTAAAAAACTATGTAAATATGTATACATATATGCCTAAGTTTAATGAAAACGTCAAGAGTAAAATATTATTTGTTACTGATTTTTAAGCAAAATGCATTAACTTGAAATTAAAAAGTGTTATCAATGCTTGTAATTCAATATTTGTATTGATTTCTGGAAGCTCTAACTTAATTTACGTAGTTTTAAAAATGTACTTTTACCCAATAAATAATAAATATCTCTGATTCTTTGCTTTCATTTTTGATTCAAAAGTTTTTAGCGTTTTTCCATTTGTATAATTTTCTGTTACACGTACACTATAAAAAGATCAATAACTCTTCTTTACAAATTCCTTCAAAGCTAACTTTTTAAAATATAAATTGTTAATCTGACTTACCGATGTTTACAGAAAATAAAATTCTGAGAAAACAAGATTAATAGTCGTAAAATACTTTTTTATGAATATTTTTTTAAACATTTCTTGAAATTCCAAGTTAAAATATTTTTTTAAAAATATAGCTATTGCTTTAAATTAAAATCTCCGCCAACTTCTGTTACATATATTGATAGTAATATTTTTAAAAATATCAAAGACTTTGGCATTATAGAGAAACTCCTTAGAAGATTTTAAACGAAGAAAGTCTAGTGATTTCTTCTTTCTGACATAAATCGGCTGAAAATTTTTATTTATTATTAAGAGGTTAATAAAAACAAAAATAAAAGTTATCATAATTGAAATTTCTTACCTTAGATGATAGAAAAATATATAAAGAACTAGCTGCATGAGCCAGCGTTGCACGGGCTCTATCTCTCCTTTTATAAATTTCCCCTTTCTTAAGAAAATAAGCACTTCTAATACACCTTTTCAAAATGACTTCAACCCCCCTCCTCCTCCGTTTAGCCCGGCGTTGTTCGGGCTTTTACCGAGTTTATAAGTTACAATTCCCTGTTTCGAAATTTTATCACTTTTCTTTGTCAGACAGGTTAATTTCCCCCCGGCGTTGCACGAAAATTTTTAAATGAATAACATATGGTCAAGGAAATTCCCTTTCCCTTCTCGCTACCAGAACTGTCTAGTAAGTAAACAGTGGGACTTTAATATTCACTCACTCACTCACTGTACCTTTTTAAAAATAGTTGTATTTTGAAAACAGTAGGAATTTTTATAATTACAAAATCGAACCCGGGTCCAACAATTAGTAATGAAGTGCGTTAAACAATCGCACCGTGAAATCGCCGGGAAAAAGAAGTATAAAGATCTTCAAAATAAAAGGAAGAGTTATTCCTATTGGGAAAATGCTTTATTTGTTCAAGTTTTAATTTTTTGGGGGCTTCATTTTTAAGTTAATGGCTTCAAACTTCATATATCGATTACACACAACAGTAATTTTCAAAACAAAAAATGTAACAAAAATTATTCTTAAATATTTCTAACCAAAAGGGAAAAATACGAAAAACACTCTTTTTTTAAATAAAACAGTGTAATTTTTAAGTAATTCTTACAATCTTTGTACAGATTACGGATAATATCTTTCTAAACACGGGAATAAAGTTTTGTGAGATTATTTTTATAAATAAAGATGTTATTAAGTGTTTAAATAAAATTTTGAGAATTTTAAAAATTTTAGTACATTATTGTGAGTATTAAGTATTTAAATAAAATCATTAAAAGAAGGTTTTTCATATTCAATTTTGCCAAAGCTGGTGATTTTCAATATTTATAGGTAGTGAAACCTTTCATCAAACGTAATGGGCTGAAAGTTAGTGCCTTCAAACTTAACACGTCGATTGCAAAAAGCAGTAATTTTTAAACAAAAAATGAAACAAAAACAATACTAAAATATTTCTCTCAAAAAGGGAAAAAAACGAAAAACTGTATTAAATGTTGAATGAAAATTGTGAGCATTTTTGAAATGTTCGATAGAAGGGAAAAAGTTTCACGCAATTATTTTTATAAATGAAGAAGTTAAGAAAACTTTGAATTTGATAAGTAGTTATTAAATATTAAAAATTTGAGAATTTTTAAAAACTCGTAAGTAAAAGTTATCGGCATTTTTTTTAAAATCAGTAACTCTAAAAATCAAAGAATGAGTTTTTTTCAAAATCATTTTCATATAAACGCATCGATAATGATTCATTTTAGAGAAAATCTTAAATTTTGTAAAATATCCTTGTTTTGTAAAAAAAAACCGTACTGTATATATATATATATATATATATATATATATATATAGTGACGAAATAAATTATCTTTCCAATTACTTAATTGCTGGCAAAGTTATTAAATGCGCAAATAAAATTTTGAGTATTTTTAAAAAATCTTAAACATAAGTGATGATGCAGTATCGAACATGGAAACTACCGTTTATAAATAAGCGCGTTAAACAACCACGCTGCGGTTCCGTGGGGAAAGGAAGTGAAAAGACTTTTCAAATAAAAGAATGAGATATTCAATTTCGCATTGCGTTATTTTGCTAAAGTTTAAGTTTTTTTTTTTCGGGCTTAATTTTTCTGACTTTAAGCTCCATATAGTGATTGCAAGCAACGGTATTTTTTAAACAAAAATAATGTTTAAATATTTCTCGCAAAAAAGGGAAAAAAACGAAAAACACAATTTTATTTTTAAAAAACCGTAATTTTTAAGATATTTTATCAATCTTTGTACAGATTACGGATAATATTGCTCTACACACAGAAAAAGTTTCGTGAAATTATTTTTATAAATAAAGAAATTATTAAGTATTTACATAAAATCTTGAGTATTTTTTGAAACATCGTAAGAAAAAAAAGTATTTGACATTTAATTTTTAAATGACTGATTCTAAAAGAGAAAAGCAAAAACTTTTTTACTGTAAAATATCAATTAATTAACGCGAAAGGAAATTGAAAGGTTGCGATTTAGAAATCATTTTCATAAAAAAAAGCGTATCGATATTGACTCATTTTTAAAAAATCGTATAAAACAGAAAATAAAATTATTTTGTAAAATAAATTGTACCATAGCGTGGCGAAGTAAATAAACTTTCCGATTCTGTAATTATTTTTTGTCTGAGTCTCGTAAATAAAATTAGATCGCGTTTTTAAATACGTCGGGGAAAAAAAAGTTCGGAGATTTTGAGATTGGCCCATGGCGAGGAAAAATGGTACTAATTATGCGCAATTTAAGGTTTTTAATTAATATGTTTTAACTAATTGGAATATCGGAATATAAATGGTCAAAACGGATTCCTCGGATCATTCTCGTTTTTTGGTGCCTTCGGTGAGTTTCTGCGTCGTGCGGTTCGTGAGAATATAGGGACTCATAGATAGTAAGCATAGTCGCATAGATACGTTTGTTAATCTACGAATTTTAATAGTGTAGATAATTTTGGTTAAAAACGCATTTGATTTTTTCACCGAGTTTTGTCAATGGAATCGTACTGTGTCTTCTTAAAATCAAATAAAAAATCCATATCATTATCTCATCTTTAAACACGTTTCCATAGTAAAAGATATCAAAACTAATTTGCAAATTATTTTAAATTACTTATTGACCAACAGAGATATAAGAAACAGTCTTCCAAGCTTCAAGTTATTTCTATGAATATATGCAAACTTATTTTCCTCTTTCATTGATTCAAAAAGGAATTATGATAAATTCTTTTAAAAAGTAAATTTTGCTGTGTGGTGGTTTCTTCTATTTCGGTTTGAGCTCTTTCATGGGCAATTTGTTTCTTTATTGAATTTCTCGCAGTTTTTTTTTTGTTGTTGTTGTTTTATTAACAATTAAACAATAGCATTTAGAGAAATATATTTTATTTTGCCAAATTTTATGTTTACGTTTACATTTAAGTGGTGGGAAGAATGCTTTCCAAGGAACCATTCGCCATCATAAAGAAAATTAAATTTAATGGGGGTTATTTATCATGAAAAATGAGAAGCATGTTGCAATACACAAGAGAACATCACATTCTGCACACATGTTAAGGGCCCTCTTTTCTTGACCCTTTTTGCTTCATTTCCTCTACAGTCTATAGTTGGAAGCCATCTTCAGCACACTGGCTAAGCGTACATCACATTATACACTTCTTTGCTTGGATGCTAGCAGGAGGTGCTTTTCTTTTTCTTCTGGAATATTCATCTATTAGCTGATGAGCTAATGCTATACGGAATGTTAGCTAGTCTAACTATTTATGATGGCAAGGTCAGTAAGAAAGTAAAATATACGATGCCATCATTTTACACATCTTTTTCTTATTTGGTATCTTTCTTTTCTTTGATCAAAGCGATCAAACCCTTCCATGATATTATTGTACACAGCGGCAGCTTTTGTGTACAAGGTACTTCTTCTTTAGTACCATCTTTTTTCATCCGATTTATAGATGTCATAACTGCTTAATTATATCCAGTAGCACAAATCAGAAGCCGTAATTAGTGTTCCCATCGTTATTATAACAAAACCAATACATTATAATGGGTTTGCGCTTCCCACAGGTGTATTTTATAAGGTCATGTAGATGAGAAGTCATCTTCCTAAGGCCCACGAAAGGGTTAAGCAAAACTTCCTTCTAATGTATCATTAGATAGAAACATTTTCTTGTTCTTTCTCAAGAATTAAAAATAAAAAGGGCATACAAAATTTTCTTTTCTACGCTTTATAAATCGAATACATTGTGTACGTCTCTGTTCTAAAGACCATGTTTTTGATTATACAAATAATGTATTTAAATAGAAATAATTTAGCCATAAATGTAAACAAAATTGCATATTATTCAGCACTGATAAGACATGCGTAATATATTGAGATATATTCCTATAGAATTTCATAAGGGAATTTTTTTTCATTCTGACATTTCATCTTTGGTTTTCAATTACAGAATTCCCTACATGAACGTAAGGGAATATATTCTTTTAAAAATGACGTATCTTTATGTTTAAAAAACGTTTGGTTCTTCCTACTCAATTTAAATATTTTTATTCTCCTGCTCTCTTCAATCATTTGAGGAAAATCACAAGAGGATTAAATCCCTATTGTCAGAATGCCTTACTAAAGATTTTTTTAAAGAAATAATCAAAGTGATCCTTAAATTTAAAATGGATGAAATGAATACGAAAAAAATTCCTAATGACTGACAAAAAAGTTTCATTACAGTTTGATGGAAGAAAAACAATCAGCAACAAATGAAGGAATTTATTCTTTTTTTATTTGGTTGCAACTAAGCTAAATTTATTTACGGTAGGATGAATATGGGCTTTTTTACCTGTTTCTTGATTCGTGGAGATATTTAATTTTAAGACTTTCTCTGTAGGAATTGGAAGGAGTTTAATTGGTATAATCTTTATTGTATTTATGTAAAATACATATTTCACTCTTAGACATAAATGCTTTTTTTATTGAAGTAGATTGGTAATTTCACCACTAAAATATTTCAAGCATCGATAATTTGAATTATGCTTAAGGGCTACCTGAATTTATATTAAAATTATTTCATCATGAAAGGTAAAACAAGAGTTTCCCTTGAATTGATTTTTACCTTACTCAAAAAAGTATAAAATGACTTATTTTGAAAATATCTCATATTGCCTTTGCTTTGTCAAATTTTTTGTTTGCACAAAAAGGCGACAGTTTCATATTAATTACATAAAAATAAAACATGCATAAAATCCAGTGGATAATCTTGACTTACGCTCTAACTGGCCAAAAGTAGCCTGACACACAGTACTACAAACTCGGAGAATCTTTAGACATACGAGACAAAAAAAAACACGAAATTGGTCCAATGAATCATTGTACTCTGTGACAGAATCACCTTCAAAGTATTTCCCTTCAGCATTCACACACTTCTGCATTCGATGCTTCCATTGCTGGCAATAATTCTGGATCGAGGGTTTCGGAAGTCCCTTTAGGAGATTTTCCGTTTTTGACTTAACCTCTTCAACTGAGGTAAAATGGGTTCTTTTTCACCAAATTTTAGCTGTAGGAAATAAAACAAAGCCCCATAAAGTCAAAACGGGTAAACAAAGAGCATTTCCCATCACAGTAATGTTTTTTGTTGGTCAGAAACTGCTTGACAGATAGGGCCATGTGAGTGGATGCACTGTTGTCTTAATGCAGCAACCACCCATCACGCCCAAATTCTGACTTGTTTTTCGTAATTTTTTTCACGAAGTCTTTTTAATACTTCAATGAAGTAGTGTCGATTAATAATCTAACCACTGGTGTGATTAAGAACTCAATCATATCACGAATTTAGGCTATGTTTTATTCTGTAATCGCTACCTTGGGCGCCCAGCAGGTTCATCCTCTTCCACATTGACCCTTTCCCCTGAAAACCTCTTATATCATTCAAAAACATGTGCACTAGACAAAGTTTCATCTCCATAAGCCTCAGTTAATATTTGAAATGTTTTCGTGGCTGATTTCTCAAGTTTCACCAGAAATTTGATGTTGATTCGACATTTTTTTCGGCAGAATGCAGTTGCACGCGTGTGCCACTCAATGACGCAGTACTCCCAATTAACGTGATTGATTAAGACGAAACTTGCCATATGGACAGAGGAGGTGCATGGAATGACCGCACCAAAACAGTTATTGCCAACTCCCCCTTTTTTCAAGCTACATATTTAGTCTAGTTTTTTTGTGTGGCACACCTTGTATAATAATATGATGATGGTTCTTCTTTTACATCGATGCCAGCCTGCACACGTCGTAGGGAGACTTTCCACCAATTTTTGATTTAAGGGTCATAGGACTTTACTTCCAGACATCCATCACTGCTGCAGTGAGTTCCAACAGTGAGAATTACCGAATTGACTGTCTGCGTAATCTGCTTTTAATTTGTCTCGGCGGTTTTCTATGAGATTTAGATCAGGACTCTGAAAAGGCCAGTCAGATTTGAACACCCATTTCATCAAACCATGACTGCGCAAGTCTCGATGTGTCAATAGAACAGTTACCCTGCTCAAAGAGAAAGTGAGTGCCTGAGTTGGGAAAGTGGCATCTTACAGAATTTCCGCATGCATCTTAGAGTTCATTCCTCCAACCACAGGAACTAAAGGCCCCTGGTCAAATCTTGAAAAACATTCCCACGTCATGATGCTGCCACCACCTAACTGTACAGTCATTCCAACACCATCACTTAGGAAGTAGTTGTAAAACATCCGTCAAACTCAGAAGCATCCATTGGACTATCAGATTGTAAAGCGAGATTCATTACTCGAAACAAGATTTTTCAAAATGCCCCCAGTGGAATGACAATGAACTTTCCACCATTGCAATAGGAACTTCCCATCCTAGGGAGTGATGTTCGGTTTGTAAGCGACTGCACGTGACCATGGAATCTCAAGTTTTTTTAAACCCTCTTCGAATAGCCCTACTGATGCTGGGACTAACGCCTGATGCATTTTGTAACTTCTGACTGATTTCGAACATTAAGGACTTGCTATTTTATTTTACAGTTCTTTTCATTGTTCATTACCTCAATTTTCTAAGCCATTGCACCACTCACAGTGGAATTTTGCTTCGGTAGAACGTTCGAAACTTCATATCAAACTAACTTCCTACAAAGGTGGTATTCCATTATGATGCCACGGTCAAAGTAACTAAGCTCTTTTGATTTATTCATTGTCTCACAACGGGCTCAAATCATCACGGTCACATGATATAAAGACAAACACGTGTTCTCCGCTGCATACAAAATAGATACCATACTATTTATACTTGCTGTTCTATTTGTACAATTAAGATAAAATTTCAACTTTCATGATTGAGTAAAGATGTTCAAACGTTATGAAAAAACTTTATGTAAAGATTTCAAAATTTAAAAATAATCTTATTTTATAAATGCACTTTTTAAATAAAATATATTTTGTATACCTTCATGCGTGTCGACAAATATGCACATTTTAAATTTCTACAATGAGAAACAGTTGGCAACGACGAAGCGAATGAACTGATTAGATTAAAAAACGCATGATTTCTTTTATCGTGTAACTATGGCGTTACATGAGCTTTTGAACTGATTAGCTAGAAACACGGGGCTGTCGTTATCGTGTGAGTATGACGTCACATTAATTAAGCTCATTGCTTAAATATGAGCAAACAAATCACTACCAACACTTTTATAGCTTTCAATTACGCTTTTGGTTACGCACAATTACCAGATCCATTTCTTCAGGGAGAGGTGAGGCTAGAAAGCATATAATTTTCTCAACAATGCTTGAACCTTTAGTATCATACTTTTTCATTATTTACAAAATGTGGAAAAATTATTTAAATATTTTTAGGTACGGCTATGTTTTTCATACGGGAATCTATCGTAATGAACGTTCTGATTGGCTTGCAAAAGAAGCTGCAAAATTAAGCGATATGATTCGTATGAACATTCCAAAATCATATCAAAAGAAAGTTTTTAAAGAAAATATTATTTCTGAGGGGAATAACTTGTATCAAATATCAAATAATGCGCACCTCACCAAGGAATTTATTCCTTCTATTCAAAGCCGTTTAAAGGCTAAGCACTTTCAACCTAATTTTAAACTTACCCATTTTCTAACTGGGCATGGAAACTTTAAAGCCTATTTTAAACGCTTCAATTGGTCGCCTACTCTCTGACCAGTGTTCTTGCTCCAGTGACACAGTCCAGATTGCCGAGCATCAGATTCTTGCTTCTACTGAATTCTTTAAAGAAAGACGTACACTCATGAATTGCCTACAAAAGAACAATATAATGTGTTCTCCTCCTTTCTCTGCCTTTGTTCAAGGCAAATCATCTTTTACATCGTTTTGTGCATATATTAATAGCATTTTTTTTCCTGTACTATTTAGATGGTAAATTTTGTATGTTTGTTAACATTTTCTATACGTGAATATACATGTGTATATGTCTATGTATGGGTATATATATATATATATATATATATATATATATATATATATATATATATATATATATATATATATATATATATATATGTATATATATATATGTATATATGTATATATATATATGTATATATATATGTATATATATGTATATATATACATATATATACATATATACATATATATGTATATATGTATGTATATATGTATGTATGAGTATGTATATATATATATATATATATATATATGTGTATATATATATATATGTTTCTGCATGTGTGCCTATGTGTGTATGTATGCTTTACGTATTTGTATTTCGAAATTTTTTTTGTGATTATGTTTTCTTATCTTCCTCATTGTATAATTTTAATTATTGATTATCTCCATTTGCATGTGAAAAACCTTGTATTTAATTCTGTATTTGTTGTAATTGCATCCACTTTTTTTTCTCTCATTTCCCTACCTTTTGGTTCCCATTTGTGCCTATATCCTTCTACATGTAACTTCTTATCAATACCTAGAGTCTAAAAAAGAATATTTTTAGGTAGTTATATTTAAAAATAAAACAGATAAAAGATAAAGAGAGTGATGGGATGCCAGATCAAGTGCTTATCTCGTCTTCTGACAATACTTTAAATTTGCAAAACATACTGGCCATGTCAGTGCAGGCAAAGAACAGCTCCCCATGATAGTTAAAAAAACCCAAACAGAATGTCTAGGTCAACATATAGAGTGATTAAAATTCTCCTTGCCTGAAAATCAACAAGAGTAAATATAAATGAAAGTTGACTGACATTAACTTGTTAGCTGTGATGAGAATTTAAACAAGAAATTTCTCTCTTGGTTTTAACAAAAAAATTCAGAGAAGTGGGATGGGGTACATTGTGCGTGTGTGTCTCATTAAACTGGTTCTAAAAAATTAAATATTCTTGCGAGTGAGTGAGTGAATATTAACGTCACGCTGTTCAGCTACACGAGGGCTTTTGGCGACAGACTACGTAATTTTGAACTATGGTCAAGTGACGTGGACGACACATGAGCTGGCAAACAGTTCTAGGCAGACTTGTGTAGATTCGAGCATTACGGTGCTCGAGTATCCATCGCACTTCCAGGACCTCGCCCCATACGATTTCTACTTCTTTCTTAAAATGAAAAATACATTGGAGGGGACACATTTTCAATCTGTCACTTACTGAAGATGGTGACACCTAATGAGCTACAGCACTGCTTTGAACGGAGGAAAACTCGTATGCAACTCTGTATCGATAGGAAAGGGAAGTATGTTGAAGGGGATTATATATAAAAGAGGTTACTGTACATTTTTTTCAATGACGCTAATTTTTAAGACTAATCCGGTTATTTAATTGTTACAGCGGTATAGTGTACATTAATAGACACTCACTCTAATACATTAACTCTCAGTCATTTTTCAGAACATTCTCGGGTGCAAGAGATACAATAAGAAATTCTTATAAAAGTAAACTTTTGTCATTGTCAGGTTTCCAGTATTGCTAAATTTTAATATTTCATTGAATTTTTGGTGATCTTGTGTAAAAATCTTTTTGTAGAATTGATTAGTTGCCCTGTATGTTATAAAAAGTTTAATTAATTTGTGTTGGTAAGTAATAAAGGAACTTCGAGTTCTTTTCACGTTAATCTTTCTTTTGCTGGATGTATATAACAAACTAAAAAATATTCTCAACTTTTATTTCCTCATAGAACTTCAATCTTCTTCTAATACTTGATCTTTTCTGTATATCAACATTTCCATAACAAACAATCGGAAATTGATTTTTGAAAGAGAACATATTTCTCTTAAAAAAATGACTTTATAGATTCTATTCAAATATTTTTATTTCCCTTTTCAATTGTCCATTAAATGTCGAAAGATATTTAAATGTCCATTGCAAAAATCTGTTTTTCCGGTTTTGGGAAGTGGAACAGATAAAAATTGGAATTAAATCCTTGAAATGAATGGTCCTTGAAATTAAAATAGATTAAATGGAGGAGATAAAAAGTTTCTTAGGATTGACAAAGAAATTCCATTGGAGTGTAGTGAAAATAAAAACGAATATAACATCGAAAAAGATTTTCTTTGTTCCTTTCCTTTAATTTCGTTTCCTTTGCCATTGTACGATAGATTTGTCCTTACGATAGAATGAAGACGTTTCATGTTTCTATTCTACTTTTATTGCTTCTTCAATTATGGTAAAATTTACAATTAAACTCATTTTAATTCAAATTGACATGAATTTCATTAATTTATGTATAATTTCCTTTTTTGGTCAATAACAATTTTATTGTTTGATTGAGATTTTTTTTTAGTTTTATAAACATTCAAAAGATTTGAATTATTTATAACTGTACGTTGCGCGAAATTTAAGGCAAACTATATTTAACAAAAACGAAAAAATATCTTAAAATTCCCTCGAATTTCTTAGAAAGAGAACAAAAAAACATTTGTTTGTTTTAGATAAATTTTGAATATTTCTCTCCTAAATTTATAATGTGCAAAAAATGACATTTAATCTTGTTACACGAAACAAAATCCGCAGAGTGAATTTGCTTGTTAATTTCTTTTGACAAATTTAAAGCCCGAGGTAATTTTACATCCTTTTAGTATATCATCAATAAGTCATTATTATTATTTTTTATTTTAATGGAACAATTTAAAATATACTTGAGAAACAATAAAATTATTTAAAATTATAAACTTGCTTTATACAAAACTACTTAAATATGGAAGAGTTTCCTGAAATAATTCTGTGGTAATTTATTTCATAAAATTATTTTAATCAGTAACATTGTATTACCAAGGCTTTTACTAAGAGTAGTTATATAACACAAGCATTTACCAAAATGATGTAAAAACCTTAAAGGTGGATGATAAAGTATGAATCATCGGAGATTCAAATGCATTCTAGAGTAAGTGTGTTAAATGTATTCTATACACACATAAATTAATTCCTTTTGTTTTCTTTTAAAGTATTCTTTTTATCAGGGTAACGTCAGTAATACAAATTATTATTGACCAATTTTTTCCTTCTTATAATATAAAGGTCACCCAAATGAAAGTGGCACTACAGTCAGTTTGATAAATGGTTTAATGCTATTAATAGAAATTAGTTGTTGTTGTTGTTGTTACTGATGGCCCCTGTTAGACGGTGTCGCATCGAGGCCCACGAAATTCACCCCGACTAAGGGCTAGATGATGCCTGTTGTTAGCCATAGCTTTGAGCACCTTCAGGTGACAGTACGTTTTGGCTCTGTTCCACCCCAATTTTGGTGGAGAATAACCTAGGGGTGGTCAAGGGCCTCCCGCCTCTCTTCCCCTTCCTTTTGTGATCCAGAGGGGGAAAGAATGAAAAGATGAATTAAATGACAAAATAGAAGGTCGAAAATAGTGAAGGATCACAAGGGTACCCCGGTGTCGTGACACCCGTGTTTACCAAATACAGTAAACCCCTTGGGAAAAGGAAAAGATCATTAGAGCACTTCAGGATTTTTTCAACCGTACTCACCTAAAGAAGGTGAACCCCCGACGAGATAAATAAGTATACAAAGGAAAAAAGTACTACAAACGTAACAGATAGGCTAGACAAAGTCACCTTGTAGGTTGAAACAAACGTTTCAATGGTCCACGACATGATGAAGAAGCTCCGGTGTTGGTTGCGGAACCAATTTTCAACAGCAGCTTGGATCTCATTATCGTCGGGAAATCGCCGTCCTAAAAGAGCTTTCTGCAGTGAACCTAAGATGTGGTAATGACACGCTGAGAACTCCGGGCTGTAAGGAGGATGCTCAAGAATTTCCCAAGATAATTGTCGTAACAATGTTTGGTACTCTACAGGCATATGAAGATGAGCATTATCCTGCAAGCCCGCCGAATATCATGCCACGTCACCGGTTCTTGATATTCTTTTTTAGTTCATGCAATGTGGCACAGTACGTGGCAGCATTAACTGTGGTATCGTTTGGGGGCATCCATGATACTAACGATATGCTTTAACGTGCTCCGACGCTATCACTCACGCATCCGTCGAGATCTGACGATGTCGCATGCATTTCCAGCCCTCTGTTCTCTATACTGTTGTATGCGCAATCATCTTTCTTTTCAAATTGCAGAGTTATTATAGCAATACTACTTTCATTTGGGTGACCCTTATATAATTATTGTTATGCAGGTAAAAATCAGATGCATTATTTATCTCTTATTCAAATAAAAAGAATTCACACTTCGGAAAACAAGCATTTATACATTAATGTGTTCTTATATTCATGTTTTAATAAGTTTGTTCAACTTGCAGGTTACTCTGAAGATAAAATGACATCCGCGTAGTTTTTTCAAATGTCGTTTTTCATATGATTGTATCGGAAGCCATCCTAATATTATTTATTTATTTATGAAGATACTTTAGAGACGGCAAATCACACAAGAAAGAACTCACAAATCACGAGGCAGCAGCGACAAGATGAAAAAAGCGCGAGTCAAGATGAAATTGAAGAAAAATTTTATTTCTCAGTCTGAAAGCCCTTGGCTTGTTTAAACCTCTGAATTTTCTAGAATGTTCTAAAAAAAAAAGCTTACATAATTTCATCTTTGCAAGCCAATTGGCCAGATCTGGTGGATGGTGTAACCATGCGTAAATTTACTACAAAAGTTTCCCCTTATATGATATTTTAATGAGAACAAAGGTTATATATATATACGTTAATATGGTATTCCCGTTAAGCAGGAATAAAAAACAATTGCGTTCGGGGCGATGTCTTGGAAGGTTCAAGATCAAAGTGACTTAAAGAAAAATGCTCTATATCAAAACAATTTGTATAGGGAATCAAAACACATGCACGAACACATACATATTTATATATAGCTACGCATAGATAACTGAATAACCATATGGCATTATTCTACTATCCTCATAGACTCATAAATATGAATAACAAGATTATTTAGTTCTCGGATATGATTACAATACTAATCTTTCAAATAAAATATGAAGAGTACTTCGCGCTTTATGTATCTGATTGACCAACTGTTACGAAAGTAAGTGTTTGTGTGTGTGTGTGTTTTAGTATATATAAAACAAAGTCTTTATTTACCTCAATTGCTATGTAGCGGATAACTATATAAGCCAGTAAGAGCCTCAGGACTGAGGAGATCATTTTGGTCTAGTGGTATATTACGAGCTTAAATTTCAGAAGCTAGCTAGTTCTATCCGCTTCATTGAGGACCTTCACGCTGAACTAAGAAAAACGTAACCTTAACGTAACTGTCTTGGCACCATCTACCCGCCGCAAGAGCCAACAAAAGCCGTAAGATCCACTTGATGCAGAAAACCAAGCAGTCAGACACACTTGACGCAGCACACAAAGCTCTCTGCCACACTTGATGCAACAGCAACAACTCAAACTCACACGCTCACCATAACAACTATATCAACCGTTCACCTATCATCCGACTCACTGGTAGGGGAGTGTGCAGTGGTGCTATCTATATAAGCCAGTAACAGCCTCCAGATGGAAGTGATCGTTTTGGTCCATTGGTATGTTACGTGCTTACGGATCAGGTGGTACCGAGTTCCTTTTTTTCTCTTCAGATTCAATGATTTGTCATTGGAATGCACAAATAGAAAATAAAACAATTTTTTGAATGCAAAATGAGATTGTTTGGAAATAAAACATGGAATTTTAACCTCATTATACTTAAATAATACAATATTACACAAATTCATTAAAAATATCAAGGTTTATTAAATTATATTTTAGATAATTATTTTGTATTTTAAAAAGTAGAATAATTACTGTAATTATATAAATATTTATATTATATTTTATAAATATTATTGATAAATAATATTTATTATAAAAATATATTATAATAAGTATTAAATGATATTTTATATAAAGATTAGTTACAAATACTTTTATAATATGAAACACAATATATTATAAATAAAATATAAAAAAAAATCATAATAATATATGAAATATATTATAAATAAAACATTAAAAACAAGTTAAAATAATATATAAAATATTTTACAATAATTATTTTTAAAAAAAATTATTTTATAATTAATATAATAAAAATAATATGTATCTTATATTATATATGTTATTAATTTAAATGTTTTATAATTATATAAAATATTTATCAAGTCTTTTCTATATAAATTTAAGTACTTGTAAAAAAAAAAAATTAAAGTATTTTAAAAAATTAAAAAACGTTCGCGCGACTCGAACTTTGGTCAGTTGCGTGCTAAACAGGTACTCTACCAACTACGCCAATGCGTCACTGGAGGTAGTTAAAATTTAATTGTATAAAAGTTAAGCATGAATTTCGAAGGTTATTTTCTCCGAATTAACTGGCCATTCGGCGCTATTACATTGGGGTTCGATTACCTTAAAGGAGTACTACTATTACATGAAGTCTCTTCCCCAAATGAATTTCCTTAGTCTTGTCCTCATCTTGTCAGCTTTAAACGTGATCTCCTTCAATAAAGCCAAAAAAATATTTTAAAAGTATAGGGATGATCTTCAGTTTCTATTGTAGCTTTATGCATGTTTCTTTGCAAATGGAAATTATTTGAAAAAACGATTCACAGTTATTAGAAAAAAAATTATCCTTCGTTTAATTTAGTTTTTGACGGGCAGTTTTCTATGTATCATTTTACGAGCGCTTATCGTGAAATATTGTAGAAAATTTAAACTCTTAAATCGAAGGAGCTGTGTTGTTTTTTCAAACATTAACCCATAAAGTAAATTGCACCAATAAATAGTTTCTGTGTTAAAAGTATTAGAAAATGTATCTTAAAAACATTCATAATCACCCGTCCGAAATCACTTGGCTCATTTTACTGTACAAAAATACATCTACTTTAAATGTTTTATATAGTACGGTGGGGAAAAAGAAATCCGTTATTTTTTTCGGTAGATGGCTGTAGTGTCGATATCTCGTAAAGTATCGATCAAACATTTTCCAATTAATTCAATGCAACATTTCACACTAAAAAAACTATTTTGCTGCTCTGTATTTCGTCCAATCAGTTCTGAGTTACAGGGTGTTAAAAATGGAAGTCAACAAAGAGAAAATTTGGTACATTTTACAGTTTTTCTTTGATAAAGGCGAAAATGCATGCCAGGAGGCTGAAATTGCGAATGGTGTTTATGGTCCCGATACTGTAACAGCCAGTTACGGGCAATTTTGGGTTTCGTCGATTTTGTTCAGGCATTTTTTATGTCAAGGATGCACCTCGCACAGGCAGGCCCGTCGTCAAAAATGTAGATAAAAATCACAGAAATATTTGAAGTTGATCGGCATGTTAGTAGTCGTAGCATCACCCAGGATCTAAAAATAGACCATAAAACAGTTTTAAACCATTTGCGCAAAGTTAGATTCAAGCCAAGTTGGAAACTAGGTGTTTGAGTGCCACACCAATTAGCACTAAAAAAACATGATAGATCGAATTTTCATATGCGATGCCTTAGCCAAACAGAATGAAATCGACCCATTTATTATGCAGATGGTGACTGGGGATGAGTAATGGGTCACGTACTACAATATTGTGCGAAAATGATCGTGGTCAAAATGTGGCGAAGCAGCTCAAACGGTGACCAAACCAGGACTAACGGCCGTGAAGGTTCTACTGTGTATTTGGTGGAACTGGAAAAGAATCATTTATTATGAGTTGCTTCTGTATGGCCAAACACTAATTTTAGATATCTACTGTCAACAACTGGACCATTTGAAGCTAGCGATTGACCAGAAACGGCCAGAATTGGCCAACGGAAGAGGCATTGTGTTCCATCAGGACAACGCCAGGTCACACACTTCTGTAGAAACACGCCAGAAACTCAGGGAGCTTGGTTGGGAAGTTTTAATGCATCCACCATATAGTCCGGATCCAGCACTAAGCGATTATCACCTTTTTCTTGCATTACAAAACTTCTGGAGTGATAAGAAATTGGGATCAAGAGAGAAAGTTGTGAAAATCGATTACTAGAGTTTTTTGTCAATAAGGACCAAGACTTCTATGAGGGATTCATTATGAGGCTACCTTTAAAATAGCAACAAATTATACAAGAAAATGGTGCATATTTGACCGAAATCGGACAATCCGAAACATGTTAAATAATCTTAAATTTGCTGCAAAAATAATGGTTTGCTTTTTCCCCGACCTAATATTATGTAGTGCAATTGTTCCATTCATGAAAATATTTGATGGAACATTTCAACATTACTTGGCCCCTTGTCACAATTCGAAATTGGCCCATTTTTTTACGAGGAAAATAAAATAAAAGTGCTCGATTGGCTTTAAAATTCCCCAGACATAAAATCCTATTCAAAACTGATAGCATATTCTCAAGAATCATTTCGCTAAGATGAATCGCACGACAACAGAGCAAATGATAAAAAGGGCTATACTAGCGTGTTTCCAAGATGAGGAATTCAAGAACATGCGTGCTACTCCAACGAAGTTAATGCCAAGACGGGTTGAAAAGGTTTTGTCTGCTAAAAGAAGACATACTTCGTACTAATGATAAAAAATGATAAAAAATTAAGGTTTTAGAAAAAACACTTTTTTCCCATTTGTCCTAATTAATTCGAACAGTATATATGTATATATATATATATATATATATATATATATATATATATATATATATATATATATATATATATATATATATATATATATATATATGTATGTATGTATATGTATAATTTCTAATATAACTTTTCTAAATTCTTATACTTGGTTATTTTACAATATAGGGTTTTTTACTTCAGTTTTAGTGATTATTGTTCATTCATTTCTCTATAGTAGAGAATATTAACTGCATATATATAAAGATAGAGAGAATATACTTATACATTGAAGAAAGTTTAATGAATTTTCCACCTGATTCTCAAGTGGAATAAGCGACATGATACAAGTAATTAACGTTAAGAAACAAGTAATTAACGTTTTCGTATACATGCCACATGAAAATTTACTGGTTGGTCTGCGAAAAGTCGTAAACTGGTATAGAGAAACTTTTGACGCAATAACGAGAAATCCTAATCGCTACTCATTAACAAATGGTAGGCGAGCCAGCGGAAATACACATAATCATTTTCACCTCATATTGGCTAATACAAGAATAATCATTTACTAGAAGACAGTTTCTGTTTGTATACGAAAGAAATATTTTGATTCTAAGAGATATGTAGGTTTCACACAAAGTATTGTCACAAAATTTTAAGAATATGAGCGAAAACATATTCGCTTATATTCTTCTATAATCAGAATCTTAAAAAATAGGCTAGAGATTGAAATTTTAACATTTTTAATTAGAAGTCATTCATCTGTTTGTGTAACGAATAATATTTTCTTAAAAAAACAAAAATAGTCGAATGACAATTTTATTTCAAAATATGTTTATCTTATACTCATTCTCTCTTTTTTTATGAATAAATTATACAATTTATTTCTGCAGCACGTGTAAGCTTTACACGGGGATAATAGGATATGCATGGGATTCATCTGTTTTATCACACTCAGGTTATACCCGAGAAATCACCTTTAACTCCTATTCTGTCATTCTCACAAAATAGAGTGAAATAGCTAAGCAGTCTTGAAATTTGGCATGCATGCTCCTTTCACGGAGTAGAGATTCACTAAGAACGGGTTATGTGAACTTCGACCTCAATGGGGAGTAGCAAGTGATTAAATGGAGTTATAGATAAATATTCTTGTATATATATGTACATTATATATATATATATATATATATATATATATATATATATATATATATATATATATATATATACATCCTTGCCGAAGGATTCGTGCACGTTACGAGCAAACGTCAGAGTTTGAAAAAGCTAGGTCGATTGGATTGAAAGAGATTGGTTGGATGAATCGAAGAATCAGTCGCTCGACATCTGTGGTGATGCTGCGATTAAACGACACTAGCAAGAGCAGGTGAGCAACGGCAGATAACAGCGGCAGAACACGAGTGGCCAACTGAAGGCCACAACAGAGCGGAAAGACATATTGATTGTCAGAGCAGATGTCACAAAACCGGAATCGCCGTTATCAAATGTCCATCATATGCCCTGCATACGTGTCCAACATAATCCTTTACAAACGACTGACAGAGCTGAAGTTTTACACTCACATCTCTACTGTTACTTCGCTTACCTCTAATGTCTGTACACATTCAAGTCCGATTGTAGGGGTGCTGTGCTCTATCAACGTTGAACTGGGTTGACTGAGGACGCATTATATTTAGTGACGAGTCCCGTTTCCAATTGCGTTCTGAAGACAACCGTGAACGTATCTGGAGACATCCAAGGTTGCATGAAGATCCTGCCCAGACTATCACACGCTACACAGGCCTACAACAGTGTGTCATGGTCTGAGATGTCCTCTCCTATTATAGCCGGAGCAAATTGTTACTCATTTTTTGCACCCTGACAGCTGACGACATCCTACGACCAGTTGTGTGTAACACCCAGGACTAATTTTTCCACATGATAATACCCAGCCTCAAACGGCACATGTTGCAAGTAATTGTCGTCAAGCTTGTCCTAGACTTCCTTGGCTAGCTAGGTTGACTGACCTCTCTCCCGTAGAGCACATTTGAGAAGTTATGGGAAAGTGATTATAACCATCCTCGAATGTTGACGATTTTAGCTCAACAGTTTTTAACAACCTAGTACAGGTTGTTGGTGTTTGGGGTTTGAGAAACATCAGCCATAGCAAGTTTTAAACTCAATTTATATTTATCCCTTTACTTAATCAACACTACTAAAGATAGAAAATGCACCTGGTAAATAATTGGAAGAGCAATCGCACGGCTTAAGGCTATTAACAAAAAAGTATAATTTACTCCAATACATTTGGAGCACTCTTGGCTTCCACTTCTACTTCTTCTAAAATTCACTGTAAATATCTTTCTTAATTATACGACCTCCAGTCGTAATTCTACTTCACAATTTTATCACTTTTATTCTCCAACTTTCAATAATCGATAATTCAATGACTATCCGTCGACTAACATGGAGTACTTTAATGCCAACGCTTAAATAGAACAACTTATTTGCATAAACCATGTCTTCTTCTTCTAGGGAACGCTTTCAACAAAATTTACAGTTAAAAAGAATAATTTTACCCAAAAGAATTAATACAAGGTTCGCAGACAGACCCGTTACAAGTAGGAGACAATTTGGCACGAAATTCCGCAGGACAGGATTCGGTAACGTAATCAGCGTATGCTACTCCTTTACAGATTGTCTCCTGGTAAAAGTCAAACTCCGAAACAATCATTGAGTTTCAGGAAAATTTATTCCTTTGTTTTTATGTATGATATCCACATCCATTAATTTGTATCACAATCAGACAACTCCTTCTTGGTGCGTCATTTCTTTTCGTCTCGAAATATGTACTATAATCTGAACAGAATATTTTTAAAAGCTCATAAATTCACATCCTGTGGTTGTTCTCTAGCGATGCGAGTCCATGATAAATTTTCAATTATTAAGCTAGTGTATCCATTTTTTCCGGTATTTAAAGTTACAGCTTCATTTCGAATATTTAAAGGATGTACTAAATTCTCGTGGAAGTTTCAAAGGGATAAATGAGCTACTTTTTTACACTAAATAAGATTATACATCTATATTATTTAATAATTGTTTTAATATACCCTACACGGTACCCTTTTTTCAAACAAAATTTTGGGAGACAGTTACAGTAAAAATAATTGATGTTTTGTATTTAGATTATATTATTAAGCTTATTCTGTAAGCAAAAGTCAGTTTGACCAGCCATTATTTTACAATTTTAAAAATTAGAATTTTTAAGTTTTTTTCAAACTCTTATAAAATACTCAATTTTTAAAGTTTTTTAGTAATTTTAAGTTATTTATGATTCTTAGATTATTACAAACACTATTTAGTATGGATTTGAAAATCTATTCCCTTGGTGATTTTTAATAATTATTTTTCTAGAAAAACCTGGAAAAAACACGAAAATTTTTAAAATATCAACTTTAGCATTTTTTAGAAAAATAACTAGAGTTCTCAGCCCTAAATCCATACTAACTTTTATAGAACATACATTTGGGAGTATGTACAAAAAATTCAAGGCTCTATCTTGAACAGGAAAAAAGCCTTAGGGATTAGAAAACACTTATACCTTCAAAATTAAAAGTCTGAGAAAACGCATTTAAAGTTTGTAAAGTCATAAAACAAAAACTTATAATGCCCGTAAAACTCTAATTTTTTAATATGTTATTTTCCAATGTATGTTCTACATTAAAACACTATTTTTATTAAATATGACTGATAATTTTTTTTAAATTCAAAATATATTTTTGCATAATATTGATAGCATTTGTTAAGACGTCAGTTTATTCATCTTTATCTTAACCTAATATTTCACAAAAGTTTTGAAGCACGAAGCATTTATGTACAAAATAATAATGCTACTAACTTAAGCTAAAAATAGTCAGGTTTGCTCATAAAATTTAATTTTTTCAGTTTTAAATTGGGGCAATTTAGGAAGTTTTATCTCTTGTCGTACGACTTTAAAATACTAAAATATAGTATTACAATATGTTTTGTATAATGTAGTTTCGTACATCAAGGAAATATTCAGTTATATCTGCAGCATTTTAATTCAGAATACTTGTATTCGGAAGTCTAAATGCAGAATCAGCTGAGGACTGATTTTTAGATACATCATTTTCAGTAGTATTCCATCTCTTCGAAATATTGCTTCTCACAGAAACCCAGAACGCATTTGCCATGGCATTTTCTCTACAGGAAAATATTAATGATAAAACTTTTAAGTTATATAAACTATTTTTAAAGCAAAAATTGGCCATGAATTTAATCTTTATTAATTAATTATGAGAACTCAAAAAACTCAAAACATAATCAAGCAGAAATGATTTTAGTAATGAAAATTGGAATTAATAACCATTTCAAACTAAAAGCTCAAAAATATTCTTAATTAATTCAACTTAAGTGTGAAAAAATGCTTTAAAAGGAAACCGAAACCAAAACCATAGCTCATAAAACTTCAAATATTTTAAAAAATAATTTTCTAACAGATCTGAAATTTCGTGGCATCTCAATGATATGGGCCACCAAAATATGCAAAAAAAAATTTTTCGGTAAAAATGAAATTTTTAGGGTACTGTGTAGTCTTAAGTCACACTCTCTGAAACAACTCAAAGGGCTATTAGAGACATCCTCTTAATGTTGAGCTTTGATCAAGTGAAGAGGCCGACAGCTAAGCTGCCATTTTCTTTCAAACTTCCACACCACGTGAACAGAAAGACTGTGTGTCTCGACTTATTTAACGTGCGTAACATAACTTATAATGACTTGTTTTCAGAGCACTAGAACTCAAACTTGCGACATGACAACACTGGCCACGATTTTACGACCATGACCACTTGTTTGCCATGGTCACGTCTTTATGCTTCATAAAAAAATTTACTGTACAAAATGCAATATCCATTATAAAAAAGTACTATTCAATGAAACTATCAAAATGTTTACGAAAGGAAAAAAGATTTTTCAGCTCTAACAATACAAATTTATAAATCATTATGAACTTCTCCCTTAAAAATATTTTAATTCAACCATAAAATTCAATTCTCCTTGTGCGACAAAGAGAGAGAATTATCTTTACTTCCTTTTTTCACGGTTAATTATTCAAAAATTTACTGTTACGTTAGAATTGCAGAGTTTCTAATAACTACATTAAAATGTTTCTGTATGAATTTATGTCGCCATAAATCATTCAAGTACTTATGCTCAAGTTTCAGGAAATTCAATGTATTTAATGCTTGTCAGTAAGCTATTGTTACAAACGCAGCAATAAGTTTTCCATTTGCATTAGTACGAGTAATAAGAGTACTGTCAGAATGGTGAATTCTATTCAAAGCCGATGCCGTTACAGAATACAGAATTTCTAATACTTAAATCTGATTACAAAATCGATTGTATTTGTTTAGTATCTCCTGTTCTACTTATCATCAGATAGGAAGTGTGCGTGCGTGCACGTGTGTGTGTGTGCGTGCGTGCGTGCGTGCGTGTGTGTGTGTGTCCCTGTCCTTTGACGCCGTTACTAAGATTATTTGTCGATTGTGCCTTCTTCCATCAAAATAAATTGTGATTGAAAAATATTCAGTTGCAAAACTTCTAACTTAAATCAAGTGTCTGGCCGGATATTTTTTCTAATTATTTTGTTTCTAATTCTAACACCACATTTATCTGTACACTCTCCTTTCCTTGTTTTATAACCTCTGTTTTTTTTACGAGAACAAATTAAGCAGAAAATGAGAAAAGTATATCTGACACATTTGAGCAATAAAAACAGAAATGTGATATTTGTGATATCTCTTAAGAGATATTCTTTGTCAATGCCAAGTTGAGTTTTAAATCTCCTCTGTGATAGCAGCTGGAAGCTTAGTTCTTAAGTGGATTTTGAGACTCTTTTTTGTTAATAAGCTCAACACGACAAGTTCCATGATGAAAGCTTACTTTCTGCCGTAACTAATCAGAGGAGGACATTTCTTGAAGATAAATCATAAAGCATTAAATCCTTATAAAAAGTACCAATTTCAAATAATATGACAATTAATCCCTTAACGGGTGTGCCCGTACGCTGAATGGAGACTTATATTTCATTCTTTTTATCTATAACTTGCACGTATCATCTGATGGAATTCTTAAAGTGAGATTGTTATCCTGGTATTTTTAAGACATATGTAGTTTGCCCATGGTACTGAAATGCTTATCATCCGAAATTTTCTTTACGGTGAAGGCTGCATTAGGAATTTAGATTCTTGCAAACTTTCGATGAAGAACGGCAATCGGCAAGACAATGTGCAGTTTTTTGCTCGAGAAGAAACGAATAATCCCTTAAAAGCAATGTATTTCTGTCCCGATTGCAAGGTAAGATTTGTATTACACCATGCTTCAAATTGTGTGTGTGTGTGTGTAAATGTGCACATACACAAAACATTTAACAGTTTGAAAAACAGGTAATATTTTGAAAGCATGAGAGAATTTTTTTAAATGTATGAACAATCTTCATTGCACGTAAATTATACCTATTTTGTATAGATACACATCGAGGCAAACCCTTTGATTTTTTTATGTACCACAATTATAAAATAAAAAAATAGTGTGAAAACTTTAAAATTGAAGATTTAAAGAAAATTCTTCCATTTTTTTTATTTTATTAGGTATTATGCTTAGTTATAGGTAATAAAAAATTGCCTTTTTTTAGCCTTTTGAGCAAACATTGACCGGTTAAGGCAGCGTTTCTCAAACTGGGGGGCGCGAGCATATCGGAAATAAAAGATTTTAAAAAATTAATTTACTGGAATGAGAAGTAAAACAAAATACTTTCTGTGGCATAATAAAAAATACACATTTATATGTATATCATCTGGTGATATACGTCATCAAAAATAAAAGCTTCTTCAATACATAAACTATCTTTCTATCGTCTATCTTCATTAGCTTCATTCTACCTCCTATAACCAAATAAAAAAGCATTTTGTTTGATTTGCTTTAATCCTATGATGAGAGATTTGTTTATTACGTTTTCTTTTTACACGTAAAATACTGCTCTTCCACAGAAAAAACAAAATTCAGACCCAGAATCAAAAAATTTTGGGAAGATAAGAAATTCATCACTGTTATTAGAATTGAAATACTGTACATTAGCTGTAGGCAGCATAATATATTTACTGATCATCTACTTTGACCTTCGAACTTATGCTGCGGTGAATTCCGTTCCCTCTCTTCATTTAGGGAATTTGTAAATAATGTTGGGCTTTTTTCCATGTAAAAGAGTATTATGATATTTCGAAAATCACCGAGAGAACACTTTGAAGGATTACTTAGTCAAGACTTATTTTTATGAGTATTCTCAAACATATAAAGCATAATGAAAAACGTTTTACACAATTTTTAGAACTTATGCATTATAACTAACATTCACAAATATTATATTGAATTCACTTTTAACCCGGAAGCAGTCACACCGAACACAGAGATCACGAAATCGTTAATTCTGGCAAAACTGTTCCTTTGTTACCAATGGCCACGACACTATTCTCCTGTAAGGAAGTCTTCATGGGAACTAAAATATATTTGTCGCATATCTTCCTCTTTGTTGGGAGTAATAAACGTTTTCTTACAAAATATTAAGGTATTTGTTATGACTTTCAAAAGCGCGACCACTTTTTTCCAAAATGTTTTCTATGATCATGCTACATTTTCTCCTATGAACAAATTGGTGATTTTGATTTGCGTTGTTGTATGACTTATTATGTCTTATAAATGTAAAAGTGCACAGTTCTTTAAAAAAAGGATTGGACATATGTGATATCTATTGAAAGAAGTTGAAACTGATCAAGTAAGGGAAGAACCTACTAAACAGGGGCGTAGCTATCGCCGTATCGGCCGTATCAACGATACGGGGCCCCCGACGTGTGTAACTGCAGACCCATTAACAAGGCTCCCATTTTTAAAAAAGGGCCCCGAAGGAACTTTGATACAGGACCCATCAGAGCTAGCTAAGCCAGTGCTGCTGAAATAATACATATTAATCATCATAGTGAAAGTAATTTTGAGAAAAGAGATGAGAACATGAAACAAAAGGAAAATTTTCAAATGCAACCTAAAGAACTCCATCTACTAAAATATGAAGCGATACGTCTACCTGAAGACACACTTCGCCTTGTCAAAAACACACAAGCAAGATGAAGTTCAACATGCTATTTGTCGATCATCAAAGAACAATAAAACTACAATAACTTAAACAAAATATGACTGTATTGCCTGCAGATAATATTCTTGTAATATTAGTGAAAAGTGTCTGTGATTTGTGTACTTTATTAAGGTCACGTACATTTGAAAAGTTTTTGTTCAGCTTTATTGGATTTTTTTCTCAAATTATCAAATAAAAATTGAAAACTCCTTGAAAGTAGGTAAGTATACATTCTCTTTAATAAATTATTCACTGGAATTACGATTCTTATCGTATATAATAAAAATAATTATAAAAAGAAGATTGGGGTGGACTCAATCACCCCGCGTGACCATTAACTTTATTATCGAGTGCACGCCTGTTCCCGGTTTAAAATATTTTGAAGTCTTCTCTCACTTTCAATATTAAAAATAACACAATTATTCTTCATTGAAATTTTTTATTATATTTCATTGCTTAACATTAATTCTGAATGCTAATTCTGTTAGGCTTAAAATTACAGTTCGCTTAAAACTAATTATAATATGGGAGAATTCATTTTTAAAAAAAATCATCTTAAATTTTTTAAAAATTGTCGCGATTTTCGCTTTACTCTCTTTACAATTCAGCTATTATATCAGGAATAATGCTTTATTTTTTTTTTTTAAAAAAATGAACTCGCGCGAAAAGCGGGTACTTTAGCCAGTATACTTTAAATGTATCAGAGCAGTACAAGGTATTTTATAACTAATTTAATAATATTAAATTAAAAGCAAGTTTAATAAGTACTAGCGACTTCCATGGACATGTCTTGAGAGCAAAGGTTTACAAAGGAAGGTTTACGATTAGAAATTGACACTCTGAGTTATTTTTCTATACTTAGATGAGATCTATATTTTGTCTTTAAAGCAGCCACCGCATTTTACAATCTGTTCCAATTTAAAAAATTAGAGAAAGAAAAATAGCATAGTGTAAATATCCTAGTACTTAAAATTCATTTACTTAAAGTATGTATTACTTAAAAGTAGCATTTCAAAATTTAATATGCTTATCTTATTAATTTGCACGGTTAATAATTAAGATCGTATTGTAGATTTAGTGACAAAAAGTGCATTACTATTGCATTCAATACATTATTTTATAAGGGAGGGGGTGGCGTGATTAAAATTATGATTGAAAATTTGAGAAGTACTGTATTAAGGAGTTAAAATGAAAAATAACCTCCTTTTTCAATTTTAAATTATTAAAAAGCTAGTAAGGCTAGTAATCGTTAGTGCAAAGACTTCCTAAGAAAATTCAACATTACAAGCCAAATCATTCATTATTAGTTAAACCAGACATTTATTTAGTTCGTCAGTTGCTATTTTTCAATACATAATATTTTCAAATTGTTATGTTTCGATGCTTTATTGTATTAAAATCTTCCATAAGCTATTACAACATGACAACACATATATAATATAAAAGCAATTACAGATATTTCTTACGAAGTGCTTAAATATAATATTTCATTCGTCTTCTTTCTAATCAATCATCTATTTATATAAAGTCTCACATATCTCACTAATTCTAAAACTAAATATTCGAAATCGCTAATAAATGAATATTTGTTAAAAACCGTTGAAGGAAATATTTGTTTGTATTATCTCAGTGAATATTTGTACTTTCTTTATTGATACTTTCAAACGAAGAATTTCTTGTTTATTTTAATAACAGCAGAATATTCTCCATATATCCAGTCACTGAACTAATTTATAAATCAATTTAATCATACGAAGGTTAGGAGATAATTCAAAGAATTTTTACGCGTCATTTCAGGATACAAGTTAATTAGCTAGGTAGTTTATTTTAAGAACTAACAATAGATCAAACAAAAATAAATCTAATATAGATAAATGACAACAATTCTTACAGCTTATTAAATGACTTAATATTTACTCTCCTTATTTTCCCCCCATTCATTCCCAATTCCCCAAATTTCCATATTCCCAATTAATTACTTCGTTAAATTAGAATTCAAGTGAAAGAACTTTCTGAGGCACATAGAGCAATTCCGAATTTACTTCATGGTTGGAAAGGGTTATTTAAAATTTTTAAAAAATGCCACAATGCCGAGTACAACATCAAGTAGGTAGTAAATTTTTGGTCCACTTCGAAGGGCAATACAATTAGAGGAACAGATTAAATGAGAGGGTCAATTTTGACCTAAGTATTAGACAATCATTTTCTGTCATCCATTTGTCATGACTCATCCACCATGCGCGTCGGTAGTGTATCACATACATACAATTACCAATCACTTCCCAGTTAAGTTCAATGAGTGAAAGATTGTGAGACGCTGCTGGGCAGAAAAGCAATTGGGTACCTTTGGAATCAAGTACTATCCTGCTGTTAAATAACATGGGATACACTCTAAAAGAAGTAGTGCTTACAGCCTCAATGTATGATCCGCATGTCCTTAAGACTTCATAGTGTTGCCAATACAGGTCAGCAGTAACTGGTTATCTTTTCCAAACTATGATTCAGCATGATGTGTAATAGGATTGGACTTATGATCGCGTCGATGTCAAATATATACACGGCTACTATGTTGAACCACACTGGCATCCCTAGGATGTGATATATTCTAGTCTTTACGCCATATGTGCCACACTAAAGCAATATGGACGCATGAAGGTGGCTATCAGCAACAATATGGTGGACGGACTAATCTCTCTCTCTTTATCTCTGGCCTTCTAAATCCAATCCCATAAAATCACTGAAACTAACCCATTTGGTGGAGGAAGCTCCCTGACTATTTGTTTATTATTATAGTTCCAGCGATGCCACTTCATCCATTGAGCACTTAGGGTGGACGCCCAGGAGCCTAGAGACCGGGTAAACTGGACTTAAGATAGAAATTCTTTTCTATCATAAGTCTCTATCTTATTCTTTGTCTATCTTATTCTTCCTATTTATCTATTTATTCAGATTTTCTAGTTATAAGTTTTGATCCACCTGTGGCAAGGGGACCTGTAGCTCTTCTGTTCCAAGGCAACGAAATGAGCTTAAATCGGCACTGAGATCCAGGCATCATTTTATTGTAGTTACTTGTATTCTGGCATCTATCCTACTATGGTAACGGTAACGGTTATACATTTACGTGGAACCTTAGAGAAAGCTCTATTATCCACTCATCATAATAAATTGAACAGAGAACAATTTGCTGAAGTTACATAAAAAAATAGAAAGCAGTCCACATTAAATGCAGCGCAACAACGCTGGTGAAGGGGTGGGTGGGTTACCACTCTCCCAGTTGATTTTGTTTCTGTTTCGCTTTCATAGGAAAACGAAGAGAAAATGACGTCACATCTCCATGACAACAAAGCCTGTCTTTCAACTGTCTACCGCATCTCGACGGAACGAGGACAGAAGGGATAAATTTCGTTAATAACAAAGATTAAGAGAATAATATTTTTAAGTCCGTTACACGTTACCTCTTAAATAACTGCGTACAGTTATTGAAAGGAAATTTTAAACGTCCACTCGGAAGAAAGTGAGAAAAGGAATAAGATCATGAGGGATCATTTGAAAAAAAAATCATGAGGGGTGAAGTTGCCACACTAAACGCGATCAAAAACTTGCATGGTGCGGGGAAGGGGGATGGGGGAATAATTAGAGTGAGTGAAGTCTTGCAAAAGAAAATAACTAGTGTAACAATAAAGCTCATAATTTTTTAATTCGTATCAAGACATTCTCATCCTTTTCAGAGCTGGGAAGTGTTGATACGAGTGATTATGAACTGCTCTAGGTCTCTTAGAAGAGCTAGGAATAGAATTGTCGTAAACCGGGATTTCTCTGATAGATTCATTTGAAATCTGTGGTAACCGGTTGAAGAAATTTTCTGATTGTTTTTTGATGAAATCAAGAAGCTAGATCTTTATGCAGGACTTAGTTCCTGACAAACCAAGGTGCGTTTGCTGCTTTACGCAGTTGAATGTTTTGAAAAGTATTCTTTCCTACTACACGTGTTCTTTGAAAAAATAAACAGACCTATTAATCGGGGTTTTTTTTCGAAAATAGATTAGTCTGGTTGTAGCAGAATCTGCCGGTTCATAAACTCATACAGAGTTTGCACGTTGGCGCAATCGATGCGTATTCTGGATTATTTATATAACTGCATGAGGACCTAAGATTTGCATCTTTTCTAGCCATTCTTCATTATATTTGTAGTGTACGAGTGCATTTTCTGAAGTTAAGTAGTTATAATTACGACTATCAGCATTGGTAATGTTCAAATTAAGACATTTGTTAACTCTTTTATAAGCTTCACTTATATGTAACGAAATCTTTGACCTCAATTTTCAACCACTTTATGCGTTCAGAAAATTTGAAATTTTGCTCACTCGTCTAGGACCGATGACAATACAATAATTTAATAATTTTGCTGATCAGGATGGTCAAGATTGACAATTTCCCATTTTAATATCCTTTCCGCATCTGGCGATTAATTCCAGATCCTATTTTCAGATTTAGCGACTAATTCCAGACTTGGTGACTAAAAGATTGTTACACAATTTAGTTCGATTAACTATAAAAGGATGTTTTTTAGTTTTTTTTTAAACTGTAGTTTTTCATTCTTTGATTCAATCAAAAAACCACGAATTCAAATAATTGGCATGTGCATGCTAAATTGAATTTTTGGGGACCTAAAGTAATTTAGAAGTTACAAGAGAGTCGTTCAAGTTCAGAGGTCATTTGCTCGATTTAATATTAAGAAGCCCACTCAACATCTATCATGTTTCTCTGGTAAGCTTTTGCTTTTGTTTATGAGCTTTTTTTGCTAATTTGTTAAAAAAAATCAAAATTGAAGTTAAAAACCACATGATGCTGAAATTTTTTTATGTATTTTATTTTTCCAATCATACTAGTATTATTTAGCAATGAAATCCATACGCGTTTATTAATTAAATTAAATTAAACGTGTTTATTAATTGAGTTTCGAAAACTTTTCCTAACCCTTCATAATAGAGTAGATGTCTTGCATAATAGCTCCATAAAATGATTCAATTTTACAAACTCCATTTTTTTAAAGTTTTAGAAAGAATTCACCAAACTTTTAGTTATAATATAATAAATATAACCACATTTAGTTTTAAATCTTTACCTGAATAAATCGAGTAAAGTACTTATTCGAACATTCTTTAATTTAAACAACAACAATAAACTATCCACTCAAGATAAAACTAATGCATTAGCAAACATAGTTGATTTGGAAATCGTATTTAATTGCTAGAAGTCCAATTATAAATCCTAAAGTATTATTCGCTCGAAACGAAGCGCAGCAGCGCACCATTATTTATGATTCTCTTCAAATGCAAGTGGAAAAGGCATTTTTGAATGGGAATTCTAACGAATCAGTGTTAACAAGAGGGGAATATTCCCTTCACTGTGATTGTCCTGCATCAGTGAATGTTGGAGCCAGAATGGCATTATGGAAATAGGAACATTCAAGGCTCCTTAACTGAATAACTGCAATTGTTTGATATGGAAGTAATACGCTTCAACATTAAAGCAAATATATTTGTACATGGATTAATTTTGAAAGTGTTTATGAGGATACTTCTGCTTTAAAGCGTACGTGCTGTGAATGAATTCAATATATATATAGTTCCTTTAGAGCGAAGTGCTGACAAATTTTAAAAATATTCCAATGTTTTAATGAGATGCTAATTTTAAAAGGCTTTGTCTCATTTCGAAAAACTGAATGGCAACTCAAAGAAACTGATTGATTGGTTTTAATATATTTCTAAGGTAATAGTTAGCTACCAAAGGAAATGACAAATTATAAACGAAATTTCTTCTAAAGAGCGTTTCGGTTGCACCTAGTAAATTATTAGTATCCATTTCGATATATCCATTTACATTAAAACATAAAATTTTGAGGTTTGCTATTACTTTTATTATTTCGTTTAGTCATTCGATCTATTTTATTTCTTTTAACATCATAATTTTTTAAAAAAGTTGTTTTATGTAAATATATTTAAAATAGAATCGAATTGTTGTCGTTTTTAATTAAACATAAGTGATTCTTTTCAGAAGCAATCTGTAACTATTAGTAAGTGTTTATTCATGCCACTTTCTAAGGAAACGCAAGGGCTATTGGCGACATACCTCGTAATTTTGAATTGAAGCCAAATGACGAAGAAGACGCCTGAGATAGCACCCCAATCTTTTAACTTCCACACCACATACATCAACATGAGGAGTTTGACCTGTAGGGTCATCAGCTCCTCTACACAGCGGTTCTTCAACGACATCGAGATTGAGATTCGAACCCGTATCTCAATAACGCCGGCCACGAAATCATAACCACAACCAATAAGCTGCAGTGACCATGAGAGATAAACACTGATCGATTGTTAATCAACGTCGTATTTCATAGCTAACACGACAGCGGTTTTAAGCGGACTTTGTAATTTTGAAATACTCTCAAGTAAAGAAGATAATACCTAAGCGAAGGAGAAACAGAATCAGCTAATTATTGATGAAGCTAATTATACATAATAGTAATCTTTAGTATATAAAAGCAGTAGAACTTTAATTTGGAATTCACTGTATTTGGATTTAGATGATCAGTAGACCCTCAAGTAGTAATTTATTTACCTCTTCTGATAGAGAAATTTGATTTCTTAAGTAGAAGTCTACTTTTTGCATTACCTTTAAAACCGAAAATTTTTACTGTAGTACACTGCTTCTCAAACTTTCAGTATTTGCGACCCAATACTCAACCATAATTTTCATCGTGCCCCCTTCCATACTATTACAATGTATTGAATTCAATAATACTATACTTTGACGTTAAGGCTACAATACGACTTTAACATCTTAAGCGTATCCGGCATATACAAACGTCTCACTCAGCAAAAGCGTTAATTTTCCCGGACACATATATACGTCCGGGAAAATTAACGCTTATATATACGTATATATACGTCTTTCCTAAATACGATCTTTTCTGTGCACTGTCATTCATAAAATTATTCCGAAGTGTTTGGAATGCAACTAAAAGGCATTGACTGTGTTTGCAAAGGATTTACTTATTTCAGAGGATTTGCTTACTTATTCCTTTTTTCCTCTCCCCTCCAATACATCACATACACACGCCTGCGTGGAAAACGGTAGCGTTGGGGAGTCAATCACATATCTTTTAAGCAGCAGTAATGGGATTAATTACAAAACGTTCAAATTATCAAGATACGTGTTAGTTTTTGTGTATAATTTTATTTATGACAAGTGGGGTCACACAATGGTAATTATTAAATTCATTCTGAACTTAGTATTCATAAATTAATTGTAAAATATAGTGTGTAGTACTAATATTTATTAGTGTATTATATCAGTGTAAATGTGTATTTATTTCTTATTATGTCAGAATGCATTTTGTTTGTTTGCTTTCAGTAAATTAATAATTTTTTTAAATAATCTTTTGTTTTCGACTTTTCAATAGGCTCGTGCCCCCCTCGTGGAGCTACACGCCCCCTAGGGGGCACGCCTCACAATTTGAGAAAAGCTGCTGTAGTATGTTCAACTATAAAGTACTGTTTTGCAAGAGTGTACAGAATTAAGTATTACCTACAAAAATACTTATGATAATCCACGAAGCAATCGGATTCTGAAAATCACTTTTATCCAGAAAGGGAAGAAACTCGGTTAACATAAAGAGACAGCAGGTGAAAGTAAGTGATATTTATTTTGAGATAATACTCGTAATTTTCAGCAAACACAACGTCGGATTAATAGATTGTAGGACTACCACGGATGGCAATACGCTAATGATTGTGTATGTTAGTGGCGTCCAATAACGTCAAAGACATGCTTGATTGGTGAGAGTTCAGAGGATAATGGCCAAGGAAGCATCTATCACAGCAATATTTAGAATCCAATGGGAGTTTGATTAGAATAAATTCAAACGTCAAAAATTTAGTTGCGGAAGCCGCCCCTAGATGGTGCCATCAAAGAAATGGTTCTTACACTTGGGGACTTGCAGTGTCTGCCAAAGCTTGACTATCTAAATGCAGTCCATTTGAAAAAAAGCATCTGTTTATCTCGTTGAGCACATTAGATGATACGTGTAGCTTACGGTCGGGCATTATCTTCTGAAAAGAAGAGAAGTTTCACCTGTTGCAGCACATCATACACGCGTCACAGTTTCTCGTATACCAACTAGACATGACCTCCTAACGCACAGGATGGTGGGCCTAAGAATTACAAGATGCGTCGGAAATGGACTTAATGTTCCTTCGCCATCTGTATGGCGTTGCATCAGAATGCAGAGTGCAATACGGAAGACACACAAACACACAACAGGACATTACGCATTTCTTTACAAAAAAAATAGCCAGTTTTTGCAAACTTGGCTACTTAATTTTCATTATAGAGAGTGTTGTTATACCTTTACAAAATATTTTTCTGAGTTGTGCCTGATCAGGTTAATTCGTGTATACTACGTGTTCATTAATTTTCGTTTTCATGTAGTTAACGTATCCGACTACTTTCGGAACCGTGATTTTAAAAAAGTGCATAAATGGATCATTTTCATGATGTTTAATGTCACTCAGATTATAATACATGCATAAAATTGTTTTAAGGACATTTTGACAAAACAAATTTATTTAAATATAATATTTTGGCAAAAAAATTAACTTATAGAATATTTTTTCCAAAGGTTCTCCTTTTGTGAAAAAAAGTTCTATTATAATAATATTTTGCCTGTATATAGCTCAGACCTCTCTACAGAGGCTAAACTATAATTTTTGAAAAATTCACATTATCAGAGAAACCACCTATTGAAATAATTATTCGCGTTTTTTTCTTAAATTTGCACCCCTCTGTAGTCATAAAATATGAATAAACCCACTTCTAAGTTATATATTTCAAAAATTCTAACTGAGCCTCTGTACGGAGGTCTGAGCTATATACAGGCAAAATATTATTCTAATAGAAGCATTTTTCACAAAAGGAGAACATTTGGAAAAAAGATTATTCTAAGTTAATGTTTTGCCAAAATATTGTATTTAAATAAATTTTTGTCAAAATGTCCTTAAAACAATTTTATCCATATATTCTAATCTAAGTGACACTAAATATCATGAAAATTATCCATTTATGCACTTTTGAAAATCACGGTTCCGAACGTAGTCGGATCCCTTAAGGCTCTATGCCCTCATAGAGTTGTTTAAGTGTATTTTTGGCAGTTAATTTTGCAATTTTTTTTCTAAAGCAAACAATACATACAAGTGCAGTACAATATTTTCTGGGGAAACAATAGTACTTGTTCTTTTTTTTTTAATTTCAGTTCTCGATAACTTGTCATTTTCACAAATTCGGCCACCCTTTGTGCCACATTAGGCCGAGGTTTCGGGCTCTACTGTAGTTAGAATTCGTAAGATTCCGTATCATGATTCATAATTACTTATTATAATTTACAAATAGTATCACTAACAATATATAAATTATTTAAAATTTTGAAAAATCTCAAATATGGGTGAAATTTTTAAGGCAATTTTTTTTTAAAATAAACCTCTAAAGCAGTTAGAGAAAGAGTAATAAACTTATATCAATATAAAATACTACTAAACTAAGCTAGGTTCTAATCTGGGGAATGTATTAAATTTTTAATTTTTTTATTAAAATATAAAATTTTCAGATCTAATCGAATAAATACGATAAGAAATATTAAATATTTATAAGACTATTATTGAAATAACAGGCCATAACTAAGGAAATATTCAAAACATTAAAAATTGTTTTAGAACATTTCAGGGCTGAGGTAGCCCAGTGGTCAAGGTATCCGATCATGGCAGGCATGTCATGAGTTCGAGCCCAGTACCATTAAAGTCCTGCCGTGTAGGGCAGCAATGCACGTTAAATCTGTCGAGAGCTGAAACGTCCTCCCGTTCGTGTGGTAGTTAGGAGAGAGGGGTGCCTGCTCAGGTGTCGTCCACGTCACTTGACCATGGTTCAAAATTACGTGGTCCGTCGCCAAAAGCCCTCATATAGCTGAACAGTGCGACGTTAATACTCACTCACTTTAGAACATTTCCTAGAAAATAATATAAATATCAGAATCAAAAAGTTTTATAGGAATACATTTATAATATTTTGAGCTATCAGACGCCCTATGATAGATATGAAACCATTTAACACTACAAAGACTGAAATTCAGTATATACCTATATTGCCCAAAAGCAGTCAAAATGACGGCATTGTGAAAAAATAACTAATGTGTAAGAAAATTTGTTTAAAAATTAATTTGCAATATTTTTTTTAATATTATTTACATAACAAGTTATTAGTAAATATTAACAATAAAAAATGTGCTTCACTTGGGAAAAATGTATTCCAAAAAGTCTAAGAAGTTGTGTCATTATATACGTAATTGTTTTTTCCAATAGAAATCAAAAAGTAGTCAAAATGACTTCCTTGGGCAATCTAGTGTTAAATGTCCACTTCTGGTTGATTAAAGAACAATTTCCGGGTTTTCTAATTTTATGTAATTTATAGCGACTCTGCCTCTTTGTAAAGCAGAAATAAAATAATATATATTTCGTAAAAAGCCGCCAAGTTTCCATTGAAGCGCCATGTAAGAAACGGCGTTGCTTGCGAATAACGCAATTTTTATCATAAAATAGATACGACAGAAAATAGCGTTTAAGCATCCAGATATGAATTATTTACCCCATTTGAAGATGAAACAATAATTATACACAAGAAGATAAAACATTAATTACACAAAATATGTTCTATATGAGCAGCTGTATATTTTGTACAAGAGATGGTAGCATGAATAGTTGTATATATAATTTGTACAATGGAGTTCGATTCACCGTTATTTTTACAGGGGGTCTCTCCCCCTTCTAGTATTCAAAACAATTTTTAAAAAATGTTTGTTTTGATCAAAGTTGTTCATTTCAACATTGTTCGGATTCCTTAAGATAATTTGTAGATTTAACCGAAATTTTTGAACAATGCTGAAAGAAAGGAGAATGTTACTTTCGAACAAATATTCAAATTTTCAGTTTCGATTACATAAGACTACACGTGTGTGGGAGGGGTACTGGGGATTCACAGGAAAATACATTGTAAACGCAAGAGTTTCGTAGTTTACACATCTCGACGATATTCATAGTTGTTGAAAGACTTGAAGAACTACCACATATGCAGCAATATTCGAATCTTTATTATAATCCCCAGCAGTTTTCCAAAATCAGATCCAATGTAAAACATTCTAGATTAGATTATCCGTTATTGATTATGAAGAATAAACCTTCAGATGTTTCTTGGCTAAAAAAAGATATTAGGTTTCACATTGAGCAAATTGAAACAAAAATTTTATTTCGAATTTAAAAAAACTGGGAGATCAAAATTGTTTAATTCTACACAAAAATGGAATATTTTGATTTCGCAATCTACTTAAATTTCATTATTTCAATGGGATTCCTTATACAGTCTTAACACACAAAAAAGTCATTCATCAAGCTTTGTGGGATCAAAATGATAGAAAAGGGTGATTTCCCTTTTCTTTTTTATATATAAAAAGGTATTATTAATTACCATTCTGATTTCTGTGTTCGACATTTTATTCATCTCTCTTAAATTGACTTCTGTACATGTCTTCCAATATTGATTCAACAGAAACTTTTAATCGCGCATTTGCTCTTGCGAAGTAAATAACATTTTGGTATACCTAGAGGAGATATTAAGTATTTAGTCCAATTCCTTCAGGTTAGTGCTTATTTTTCAAGAACTCATTTAATCTTAAGTCTCGAAAATTTGTTTTTTTTAAAAAACAGGAAAATCTACTACTAAATTATAACCTTTAAACTCTTTTAAAATCATTCCATAGATCTTACTCCTGTAAACGATTGAAAGATTAAATTATTTATCAAAATTTATGAATCACAATGTTTAAAGCTACCATCATAATTATTTAAAATTTTTGAGTCACTTGATCGAATTTTTTCCCTAATATCTTCATATTAGCTTGAAAACTGCGATAGGTTATGACGGTTCGGGGGCTTTTCAATTCTATCAATTGCTCTTCTTTCAGGGATTATCTCGGAAAATAGAAATTGTCTTCGAGCCCTTAATCCAGTGCTTCTTAAACCTTCTATACTTGTGACCCAATTTTCAATCATAGTTTTCATCGCGCCCTCCTTCCATACTATAATAATGTATTGAATTCAATAACAATATACTTTGATGCAAAGCTGCAATACTTTAATTATAAACTGTACAAATGATCAAGATAATTATTAAATTTTGTATATAATTTTATGACATGCCCACAGGTTCACTGGTAATTATTAAACTTGTTCTGAATTTATAACTGTTAAATCAATTATGAGACACATTGTGCAATACTGATACATTTATAAGTGTATTATATCGTTGCAAATGTATATTTTATTCTTTTTTTGTGTCAGAATGTATTTTGTTTTGCTTTTTTTCAGCAAATTAATAATTTTTTAACAATAATCTTTTGTTTTCGACTATTCGATGTGCTCTCGCCCCCTAGGGTGCCCCACAGTTTGAGAAACTCTGTTTTAGTCAGATTGATGTTTAGGGAAATACAAATAAATATGTGACTAAATATTTTTACCGAACCTCTAGTGCACAGTAATACCTAGACACATACGCGAACCCAGAGTTAAGGTATTTTTTAATTTCTTCGATTCGTCTTTTGATTAGATAAGTGCTTTTTTCCTTTATCAGTTTCAGAGTTTGAAGAAATCTTTAATGTGACTGAAGAAGTTGTTGATCTTGCCAAGCAAATAAATTTAGAAATGGATAGTGATGACGTTGAAGAACTGCTAGATTTCCACAATCCAGAGCTGACAATTGATGAGCTCATGGAAATGCAAGAGCAAGACATTGAAGAACTTAAGTTTGTAAACCTAATTCAATCAGAAGATCAAATGATGGTTGAGAATTTAACAGAAGCCCTCAATTTAACTGAAAAAGGGTAGCAAATTTTAGAAGATATATACTCCAATGGAGAGCGCGTACTTTTTTAACAACACAAGGAATTCGAAATTTTTAGCATGCTACGCGAAACCTTTTCCGAAGAAAAAAATTCTTTGAGCAGGTAGACAAACTACTTTGTGAGATTTTATTAACTATACAGTGATACTTTAGCCCAGTGGCTGAATGGTTACAGCATCGCGATTCCCCACTACAGGTCCGAGGTTCAAACCCCGGGTTGGGCAAGGTTACTCAGCATTTCGCGATTCCAGTGAAAATAAAAGATTTAAAAAGAATTAATTTAAAACCACTGAAAGTTGTGAACTTTCAGAATACCTTGATAAATACCAAAAATGCACTACAGGTCCTGATCCTACAACCAAATAAAAATATTTTATTTAACTTGCTGTAATCTCAGGTTCAAATCCCAGATCCAGAATTGAAAAAAATTTAGGAACATAAAAATTCATCACTGTCATTATTTTTGAAATACTGCACATTATAGCTGTAATTTGTTTGACCTTCTAAGTTATTGGTACAGTTAGTTATGACCCATCCCCGGAAAACCACGGAGAGCACACACTTTGATGGATTACTTGCCAAGACTTAGACCAAGATGAGTATTTTCAAACATATAAAGCATAACAATTGTTTTTAGCAGTAACATACATAATATCATAATGAATACACTTTTTACCCGGAAGTTGTCGCGCGGAACACACAGATCACGAAATTGTTAATTCTGGCAAACTGGTTGGGGTTCAATTAAATTATTCACTGGAATAACGATTTGTATCGTGTACAATAAAATAATTATTTAAAAAAAGGATTACTCAGCCTTTCATCCCTTTAGTGGGTCAATAAATGAGTACCGAGCTTGCGCTTGGGAACTGGTGGTTTCGCGTCACACTGGCTGACAAACTGACCGGAACATCAGCTCTTTTGAGTTGGACACAGTAAGCCTTGGACTTCATGGGCTGTTGCACCACTGAGTTAAATTAAGTTATTATACAGTAATACCTTGATGTATTACTGCATACATATCTACAGTAATACCTTGACTTCTTTTACACTACCCCGAAGTTGCGCGATTTTCAAATCTCGTCGATTCGTCTTTTACTGTGAGGAAATAATTCATATAAAATTGATGAAATTGATAATGTGGTTAAAGAAGCTGTCGATCTTACCAGGCAAATAAATTTGGAAATGGATAGTAATGCATTCAAGAACCGTTCCATTACCACAATCAGAAGCTGGCAACTGATGAGCTCTTAGAAACGCATCAGCAAAAGCAAGACATTGAAGAACTTGAATCTTCAGACCCAGTTCAATCAGATGGCCGAATGACGTTTGAGAGTTTGATAGAAGACCTCAGTTTATAATTGAAAAAATTTACAAATTTCAGGATATATAGACTCGAATGATAAACATATTCTTTCGGCAAAATAAGGTATAAAAGAATTATTAGCATTCTACAAGGGAATTTTGTGAGAGAAAATAAATCTTTGAGCCGGTAGAGACTACTTTGTAAATTTTATGAAACCTTCTACATCAAAATAATTTCTGTTTACAGTTTTTTTGCCATTTTTTTTTATAAAAATTTTTTATTTTATTTTGTCTCTGGCCCCAATTAAAAATAATTTACACCCGAAATTATAAATCGACTTATACGGTTATCACTCAGGCCCAAGTATCGCGTTAAGTTTGACGTATTACTGTACAAGTATACCGTGAAGTATAAGCTAAATAGCATGTTTTGCAATTGTCAAAATTATTAATATTTCTCACGGATTATGAAAACGCTTTTTTTTTCTTTTAAAATGCTCTTTATCAAACAATCCTTTTTTCCCCCACAGATTTTAAATATTAATTTTCCCGTAAATCTCAAAATAAGCCAGGCATGCAATTTTGTTTAATTGTATTCTACTTAAATTAGATTAAAAATTACGTACCTTCAGGTTTAAAATTTATCTTATGTAGTGTATCTAAAAAAATTTAAAATATCAAAATTCAAAAAGCTAAGTTTAGTTCCATTAATATTAAGATCAAATTTATCGATGAAATATTCAAGTTTTGAATACTGTAATCGATTTTTCTCTCTTGAGAATTCAAATATGCATCTCAAAAGATATAAAAGGAACAGATAGAAAAGACTTTTCGAAAACAATGTGAAAGACTTTGAATTCAATCAATATTTTCTGTTTCCATCTGAATTCCTCTTTTATTCCGTATTCTTAAAATTCCCATGCATGGATAAATCTAAAGGCGCACGATTGTTAAATTCGATTATTATGTTATTTCGAAACGGAATAAACAATTTTATTCTATAAATGGAAAGACGAGCAACTGTTAAACATTTTATTTAACTTGAGCATACACAGAAATGTCAAGAACATTGTTACACAAAAAGATTAAAAACGAATTTATTTATCTAACCTTTATATTCTTCGCCATGAGATAAATCTACTTCCTCGATTAAAATGCTCTGTTTTTCTTTTATTGGATTATCTGAAAAGAGTAAATGATTCATGACTGATTCCCTTATGAAATTTTATACTAAACACACATTTTCTTCCAAATATTCAGTCACTCAAAAAATTATTGGGACACTTGGCATGCATAACGTAAAACCATTTATAAAAAATATGTATCCCATTAAAATAAAAACAAATGAATTAAAAAATATTTTAACATTTGGTGTACAGTATATAAGGAAGAAAATTTTATTAGTATTATAGAATTATAATTTGATCTAGCTTTACAAATATAATTCGAAGGCACACTGGAGTCAGAAAAGTATTGGGACACTTTCGAAATGAGAAATTTAACAAATATACAGAGCATCAATAAATTTAATTTCATACTACTTTTTAGACTAGATGTTTGAACACAAATGTTTCAACAGATAAGATTATTTATAGGAAAAATGGCGACAAATGAAGATAGATCGGTCGATGTGCGAAATCTCGTGATAGGCTATTGAAAAGAGGGGAAATCAATTCGCTGTATAGGAAAAATATTGAAATTGAGTAAGTCTACTGTTTTTAACATCACTGATAGGTTTAAGAAAACAAGCAGTGTTGAAAATAAGCAAAGATCAGGGCGTCCAAGGATATTTAATGAACGTGAAGAGAGGAGGATTGTGTGAGACAAGTACACATTAATCCAAGAACTAGTGCAGTAAAAATGACTTTGCAATGCAAAAATAGGTTCGGAAAATCAGTAAATCCGGAAACTGTCAGAAATGTTTTAAGAAAACATAAGTATCATGGCAGAGGGTCTCAAAGAAGGCCCTACATCAGGAAAAGAAATAGACAAGCTAGGTCGCCCTTTGCTAAAATGTAGGTAAAAAGCAACCAAAAAATATTGGGAAAATATAATTTTTGTTGATGAAAGCAAATATAACATTTTCGAATCGGATGGCAAGCAAAAAGTTTTGTGGAAATCAAATACAGCAATGCATGTCAAAAATTTACGGCCTACTGTTAAATATGGAAGAAGCAACCAAAATGTCTGGGGCTGCATGGCAAGCCCTGGTTTCAGGAACTTACATTTTATTGATGGTAAAGGGTGTTTTTTTAGAGGTATAGAACTTTAAATTGCAATAAAACAACGATGTATTATTCGATTGACATGAATTTTTTTCATTCGAAAGATAATCTTGTGGCATTACATTTTAAATATGATTTCTGGCATAGGACTGCCACGGCTGGCTCGGATGTAGTCCAATCTGGACGTCCAATTTTCGATGACTTTTTCCAACATTTGTGGCCGTATATCGGCAATAACACGGCGAATGTTGTCTTCCAAATGGTCAAGCGTTTGTGGCTTATCCGCCTAGACCAATGACTTTACATAGCCCCACAGAAAATAGTCTAGCGGTGTTAAATCACAAGATCTTGGAGGCCAATTCACAGGTCCAAAACGGGAAATTAGGCGGTCACCAAACGTGTCTTTCAATAAATCGACTGTGGCACGAGCTGTGTGACATGTTGCGCCGTCTTGTTGGAACCACAACTCCGGGACATCATTATTGTTCAATTCAGGAATGAAAAAGTTAGAAATCATGGCTCTATACCGATCACCATTGGCTGTAACGTTGTGGCCTTCATCGTTTTTGAAGAAGGATTCCACCAGCCCATAAAGCGCACCAAACAGCCAGTTTTTCTGGATGTAACGGTGTTTCGACATACACTTGTGGATTAGCTTCTCTCCAAATGCGGAAGTTTTGTTTGTTGACGTAGCCATTCTACCAGAAGTGCGCTTCATCGCTAAACAAAATTCGCTTTTGAAAATCGGGAACAACGGCAATCTCGTTTTGGGCCCATTCGACGAATCTACGCCTTGCTTGATGATCGTTTTGATGAATTGCCAAACCAAACTGAGAATAAATCACTTGACAGCTGTTAAATCGGTCGCCATCTTGGAAAGTAATGCCAACTTAAACTTCTATACCTGGAAAAAAACACTCTTTATATGGCGAATATACCTAAAAACTAAAAATTGCATCTTCAAAGTATGAGTGCGTGCTATACGACGGATTTTACGGTACATAACTTTTCCTCAAAATTCTTGTTAAGAGCATACTATATGATCTGTACTACTTTAAGAAACTATAAATCTCTATTGCATTTTTTTTAAAATAGAAATTTTAGTTTGCACTGTTTTATTCTCTCTTATATGGTTCACTTAAAAAATAAAATTAAAGGAATTTTTCCCTTTGAAAACATTCTGTCCTTTTAAATTTCTTCATTGTTTTCTATTTTCTGAATATAATTTTAATGACTTGTAGCATGAGAAATTCTCATTCATTTTGCATTATTTGTGGTTATTGTTTAACCAGAATGCTCATGAAACTGAATATTTAAGTCACAAAATCAGTAATTAGAAAGAAGGTGCACAAGTGAAAATATTCATCAAAACGTTACATACAAAACAATGTTGTTTACGAGAATTTTCGATAAACATTTTTCTCTCAAAGCTCTTCTAATAAATAAAATTTACTTGAACTACTACGATGTACCTGAAAAATTTTGATAATGCTCTATGCCCAGTACTTCAAAATATCATTAAAATGTTTTCTGAAACTAATTTCTTGAAAAGTTAATTGCTCAAAGTATATCGGTTAGACGAGAGGCAAAAACATATTTTGCAAAATACTCGCTTTGAGTAATAGAAGTACTTTTGAGCACAAAAAAATACAATATTCTTTTTAGCGATAAAAATGCAGGCAACAAAGCTTCCAAGATAGAGTAAGGTTTCGGGTGATTTAATGCAGAGATGTCTTCCTCAGAATGCTGTTATGTAGATAAAGAAAGAAAACAGCAGAGTATGTTTTCGACACACAACGTTCATTTTTCAAGCTAAAATCAGATTATGTAAGCATTAAATCAATCTTTCATTTTCTTTTATGCAGCACATTATTGCAATATAAAAATCGACACATCTGATTTTATATTGAAATCCATCAGTCACTTTTTATAAACCTGAATTATATGGGAAAGTTATATAATAAATTCGTAATATTGTAAAAAAGCAATGGACTAAATTCATGGCAGTCACATGATAAAACAATCACGTGTTCTCAATTGAATTCAAAACTGGAATTAAACTAACTTGTACTTGTTGTTTTATTTATAAAATTTATATATATATATATAGAGAGAGATAAAATTTTTTTATAATTATAAAAAGATATTCAATTATTATGAAAAAAAAAGCTTCATGTGAAAAAGATTTTAACATTAAAAAATCCTGCTTTATACATTTATTTTTGAATTTAGTGTATTTTGCTTACTTATGGGCGTTGCATTGTAGACAAATAAGTACTTTTTAAAAGAAAGTTTCTGCAAAAAGCAAAAATTGGCTACAGTGAAGTGCATGAACTGATTAATTGGAAACACATGATTACATTTATTATATGACTATGACGTCACACATGAATTTATGAACTGATTGGTTGAAAACACGTGATTTTAATTATATGACTATGACGTCACATGAATTTTGCCGATAGATATTATCGATTCGAACTCAGTGAATTGATTAAGCTTGTAAAATGCTTAAATTTTAAGATATGTGTGCATGTGCTTTTCGAATCCAGCATGCCAAGTGATTTTTCTAGTTACTATTCAATTTCGAATAAAGTATAACTTTTGCTTTAAAAAGTCACAACTTATTTAAAATCATAGTAATATTGACAAATTAGTACCAGCTAAATCGATAAGATGCGAAAGTTTGCAGAAACATCATACTGCTGAAATTATCACAGTCATGCCAATTTCCTTCCAAATCAATTTTTAGAAGTATTTTCTGAAAGAATGATTTATCTTTCGCTTTTGGCAACACTGCATATGAAGTGTTTACTTATCACTTGTTTAATCGATAACTTGGAGAGATATATTTTATTCCAAATCTTAGCAGTGTGAGAAAATTTTGAAGCGTAAAACTAATTACTGTCAAAATAATTAATTTTCTCACATACAGTTGAGGCCTCTTAAATTAATGTTGATATGAACGCGTGAATTTTGTGACCCACTGTTGTTTTATTACATCGTTTATTTTAAGTAAAGTTTTCTCTCTCTGAATCTTGTTGCAATATGCATAAACAGGCAAAATTTTACGATTATGCGTAATAATGCGTCCGTCTTATCTTTGCAAGTCTATAAAAATTATAAAATCTATAATAATAATTGACGAATCATATATTAATTATAAAAAATTAATTAATTTTAACTAAAATTTAATTTTTTCCAAAGAAACAAGTCCATTGTAGGTATGAGCACTGAAATGTAATCTAATTTTAAAAAACATTTTTCCTTAATATTTAAAAGTTTTATTCTTGTTTCAAGGTATTTCTTTTTCTTAAAATATTGGTTTTTCTGTAGCAAGGTTTGTTACTTTGGTGACAGTGTATTTTGCAAATAAATAATTTTAATCTTTTACAAGAGTAAAAACAATTTCAATTTATAAAATCAATTATAAATTAATAAATCGGAAAACTACCCCATTAAATTATTCAAAACAGATTCCTTTATACATATACGCGGAATTCACTTAAAAGAAAGAATCTAGAAATAATAAAAATTACTTTTAAATATCATAACTTACTGATTACGGTTTTTGGAAAACTGGGATCTTTTAAAGGCGAAAATTTTTGGTTATCTATAGAACAAGATCAAAAATATTTTGTTTTGCATTACCAATATTTATAAATTTCATGTTATGCTTGAAAAATTTAGTAGCAAAAATAAATACTTCATAAACTTAGACAAATATTTGTGTTCGGCAAAATCAGAATACTCTGAGTTTTCGTTCCTTACTGTAGATTATTAACATAAATCTGTTTGTATAATTCCTATACCAACACAAAACCAAAGAATTAATTTGATTTTAATTTCTTTTGAGCCATGATTGAAACGACTTTTCATTCTAATGTTTTTACAAGACTCAACTAATATCATTTGAGTAAACATTTTTCAAAACCGTTGAAAAAAAATTCGTTTCATTTAAATCAGGAGTACTTGGAAATTCCATGCTTCCCTTTCATCCTCTTTTTTAAAACTTCAAGATTTCATTTTAAAAACAAACAACAGTGTGTTAAATTTTTGTTGACTTTCTCTAACTCGTTAGAAACATAAAAGTAGGCTGCGTCGGACTAAGGGAACTTTTAGGGTCATGATTTTATTTGATTCATTACGTTCTGGGAAATTTTTAAGGAAAATTTATGTCAACTATGAAAAGGTAATAAGTAATGATGTTTGTAGATTTGAAAAAAGAAATTTAAAAAAAAATGCATTTCTTAATTTTTTATCACCAGTTTCCTAATATTTTTTTCTATGTTCGTTCAACTTTGTAGTTAGTACTTTTAAAATGAAAAAATAAAAATACAGTCAGACTTCTATTTAACGAATTCGCTAAATCAGGAAAAAAAGTTTGTTACATGGAAAATTCGTTAAACAGATATTCAACTTTTAATATACTTTATAAACCCCATGAAACAAATTTTAAATTCGTAAACACACTATATATTACTTTAAAAAAGTAATTATTCACATTTTTTTAAATTAATATCTATTCATTTAATATATTATGCCCACCAAAAAGAAATCTGTGAAGAAAACAAGAAGAAAAAAAAACGTTGTCCAGGAGTACACTGCATTTTCAACTTTTACTTTGTAGTAAAATTAATGGGGATTTCTTACGACTTTTTCTAACTTTAAATTTACAAGTAATTTTAAACGTCCATTATTTTATAATCAGTAATTTTAAGCATACGTTACCACATGCGTCCTTAAATTTAATTACTAATAAAATCTGTTAGTTTTATTTAAGTTTTTTATTTGAAAAAATACATTATTTTATTGCTCTAGGTGAGTTAGGAACCTAGTAAAACCAGTTCAAGACCGTTGATCCCCATAAGAATGTACTAAAAGTGAGAATAATTCGAAAAATGTCCATAATTATTTCAAAAATAGGGAGAAAAAAGTGAATCCCAAGAAAAAAAAGTTCGTTAAATGGAAAATGCACTTAGCTATTGGGAGGTTACAAAGAAAATCGTAAAATGTTCTTGGTCCCATGCAAAAGTTTATAAAGTAGAGAAATTCGCAAAATGGAGGTTCGTTATATGGAGGCTTGACTGTAATTTACTCTATTTCTTCATATATGTGTTATTAAAACTGTTGTATTACTCACCCCACTTGCATGTGTTTGAATCTATTATGTTACTTTCTCTCACTGTCTCATACTATTTTATATATGTATATAGAGATATGCAAACACACACGTATATATATTCATATACATACATGTACATACTGTCCCATAAATACCGTCTAAATTCTGAACAGCAGATTACTCGTTGAGAATACATAAAAAATGCCCAAAGAACTCAGTGAAAAACATATGAGCCCCCCTGTAAAGTCAGGCATTGGGCCCCCAAGCTGGATTATACAAAGGGTTGGTATATACTTGGTGGCAGTCAAGCTCTGGGGCCCTCTAGAAACCTGCCCCTCGCAAAGTGGGGGTGTACGTTACGCCACTGAAAGAAAAAGAATTGTCTGATCCATAGCTTATGAGTAAACTGTTGTATGATAAATACAAGTAACTGATGATGAATGAATAATGAAGAATGGTATTTCAGGATAGGCCCGTCGGAGCATTTTTGTGCTCTTGTACGTGATTTCCCGAATATGGTATACCCTGGTCACCTTAACAGACGGGTAAAGGAGGGGAAACTCTGGTTCAGTGGCCGATACGATCACCAGATCTCACATAGTTAGATTTTTTCCTGTGAGGCAATCTCAAGGAGTTTGTACATCTAAATGTAATGAATACATAAACGGAGTTGTTTGTTTGCGTGTTGCCTGTACTTCGGTTAACACTGTGTTCTTGCGACTTGTGCAATCATCCATTCTACGGCGCACTCAAGACTTCCTTGGTATGCACGGCGAACATTTTGAACATCTGCCTTTTTTTAAATATTTGCTAGTACTACTGTTGCTTTTTCCAATACGGCTGTGACGTCATACTTTGTTTTTTATATTTTTCTCCTCCATATATATATATAATGAGTTTCTGCACTATTTCCGCTCCGAAAGTTAGGTTATCAACGTGTTGTTGTGATATTGTTTTAAAATACTGTATTTTCATAAAAATTTAATATTTTTTTACTTTAGGTAAGTAGATGGAAGCTTATTTTTCCTAGGTAATTTACTTGATATTATCACCGGTAAACTAGTTTTAATTCATTTAATATTAATATTATTATATGTTCTGATTATTATTATTTTAGTTATAATGAGATAACTCCGTTTACTCGTATTTCTTTTTTTGCAGCCTAGTACTGTAAAAATTCGTTTCTATCAATATTATGTTCCAATAAAAGTACATAAGTTGGATTGGATGCAATATAAAAGATCATAAGGATTTCTGTGATAATGTTTCAACTAATATTATATTTGTAATTACATCCGTTCCCTCCTCAGTTTGAATTAAATTTGTGAAACATTTTTAGAGCATGACTCCTCTCGCGCAATTCACAACACTGCTTGTGATGTGTTTGGAAATCGAATACTTTCCAAATAACCTCGTGGGCCAATATTTGTTCAAAATTCATCAAAAGATTCTCATCCAACAAAATATTGCCCAAATTATATCCTTAATTAATGGCGAGATGATACTAAACTATATCATTGATCCATGTTATAAGCTTCAAATGACGTAGCATGATGTTTTTAAAAGATTTCGAATGTTTGTCTAGTAAATTTTTTACTTGCCTTGTTTCCTAAATGTTTGTTGAATAAAAACATGGCAAACTCCTAAAATTACCCTTGTAATCTTATGTGAATCATATGAGAAATTGGGATAAAAATTTCGAATTTTATATTTTAACGATTTTAATTTGTGATATCCCCCCTTGGGAGAATATCTCTCGGAGTATCAGCGTGAGCTCGAGGTGTAGGATTAACGGAAGAACTAGAATCAAACATTATCTTAATATATCTTTATTAAGATTTTCAACTTAAACTTCTAACAAATTAAATTATAATCAATAATGTGAGAGAATCTACGATGGCAAAATACGCAACACAAAATATATATAGTTAATAACGACTTAACCTAACTCGGGCCACTATCAATAACTGAATCACCTAAACTCAATTCTAATACAATCGCTGATTCTAATATTAAATATTCAATCCTACCTTACTTCAGTCTGGGGAATCAATCACTAATATCATAAAGGTAATCTTATATTTACTTGCATGCACTGGTATGCACCTTGCTTCTCTCTATCTTTATCATTTAAAACTTCTAATCACCGCCACGTAACTTTATCCAAACTTGAACCACGAACTATATTAACATTCCTCTACTTGCCATCAACTGCCAAAAATTGCCATCTCGCTTACTCTAAATTCCGATATTTAAAAACTTGTTAATTTGCATCTTTCATTCACACTTCACTTCTTGGATTTGGTTGGAAAAGTGTTGCCATTAATTCTGGCCCAAAGAACCCAAAGGACATGTTAAAGAAAAGACGCGTGAGCCCGTCACAAATTCTCAATGTTATTGAAGTACCGTACTGGAAAATTTATGTACACAAAGAAGCATTATTATAAATTATGCTCAACACTTACTATATTATTGAAAAGAAAATTATCAAAATATAAATATAGTAGTACAAACACAAATTTAGTTTTACTTAATCTTAGTTTATCATTATTTGATTAATCATTTAGAATTAACAAATTTGCAAGCCAGGTGTGGTGAACCTTTATGGATCAACGTGCCATTTTTTTAAAGAAATGTTTAATGAGGTATAGACGTGCAGTCAAATAATTTTGACTTGTGATTTTATTGGGAAAATAATAAAACTAAATACTCAAAATTCTTTATCCACTACCAAGAAATACAATTAGCACTGTAAAGCAGCAAATGTTTTAGTTACACGTGTAATTCAAATTATAAGGTAACATTCGTGTGACTTTTGATGATGCAGATTAGATGGCAAATAACTTACAATAGGAATGTATGATGTTACTTTTAGTAGAATGCATGGTGAATTGGAGTCATTCGTAAAACGGTTTCTAAGCGAGGCTTTAATGTTATTCATCACTGAAAATAATGACTCACAAGCATAGGTAGATGAAAATGAGGCGATAATAACATGAGTAAGCTTTTTCAAACAGTTAAATGTGTCTGGAATCAAATTTTGTGTTTCCAAACTTTCATTAACTATGTATCAATTCTAAATTTTTTATTGTTTTAATAAATTTTTGAATCCATATTGAATGTACCGAAAATCAGTTGCATATCAAATTCTTCAATTTCCAACCAGTAGAACTGGGACAAGTTTAGTTTATCAAATAAAGCCACATCAGGATACATAATAAACTTAAGTATTTCTGATAATTCTTTAAACTGAAAACATCCCACTGAAAATTCCTTGATTGAACAATCACAATTGCCGAAATAAATTCTTCAATAACTTTTTCTTCATCTGGTTTCTCATGTATATCTAAATTTTTGATATTTTTTTCAAGTTTGAGAAGTACTTGTAATTTCTTGTAAAAATATCGTTTATGAAAACATGCAGTTTAGGGTCAAAAGCGTGATTGAGAGAGAAATCCCTCATGAGGATTATTCCATAGTGAACTTTGTTATTTTGGACTAAACTGCAAACTATTTTGATTGGTGGCGTGCCCAAAATATTGTGTCACGTGCCACTGGTTCGCCATCCTTGCAATATGCATTTCTTTTTCAAACTTTGAAGTTATGTGCAGATCTGGAAAGAAATGGTTTATTCTTTTTCTGATTTAGGTATTTATATAAACATTTTCGAAAGCTTTTTTGGTGTGTACTTTATTTCAAAGTAATAATGGGTTCAAACACTTATACATTATATTCTATGTGATTTTCCTTCAATATATAACTAGAAAAAGGGGAAGTTGTGTAGCCATTAAATGGCTCTAAGCCTACTATGTTTACAAATATAAACATATTTACGGTTAAACTCCGAATCAACGAATTCATCGGGCCCTATCATTTGTATTCATTAACTTGGGGTTATATGGGGGCTCAAAAAATATAAATTTTTGCGCTTACCTTTCGGAAATTCTATCATAAGCAACTAAATACAAAAAATATCCATTGTTAGAAATTACATACATTTTATTCAGCGGATAGTGAATTAGCGGATAGCTATTAGTGGACTGAAATTAGTTAATTAGTTAGTTAACTCATTAGTTAATCTGAAATTTTAAAGTACTGTTAATACATACGGGACAATCGTTTTAATTTAAGGCTCTAAGGAGTTCTTTTTTTCGACTTTATTCAGAGAAGAAAATATACTGTGTCATTAACATTCTGCTACATAAGGCATGTTTTCACAGTTTCCAAACAATGTAAAGCATTAGAAAATGTAACAGTTTGACAGGAGTTTCATTATCAATTTCTGCATTAAAATCGGCTCTCATTGGCTCCGACAAATCAACAATTTCCTCAATTTCGGATGTTCAGACGGACAGTTCGTCACTAAATGTCGCACAATCGTTAAAATCTATTCTAGGAGTGAGTTATTTCCCATATGACTTCCACAAACTGTAGGTATAATAAACCTCATTTCTCTCAAGAAAAGAAGCAAATGGTAAAACTCTTCAAATATTTCCTGCTTTGAGGAATGGGATGAGATAAACGAATTTCCTGTGCTATTCATAACCTACGTGATTAGATCATTTCATGGCTCATTTGCACCTGTTAAGTATAAAAATGAGCTGCACCCTTTCCCGTCGAAATTTTCTGCTTACAAAAAAATTGTCTTTTAATGTTCCGGACACATGTTAACTACTTGTGAGTCAAAAAGTTCCCAGAATGTTCATTTACATTGACACAGGTGTACGTTGGAGGAGAAATATCTCTTTTGGAGGTTGGCAGCACTTATAAGGAAAACACGCAGCCATCTGGAATTTATTTCTGTTTGCGGCAGATATTTTCTGACAAAGCGATTTTTTTATTCGTCGGATTTTGAAATGTCGTTTTTGGAGCAGCAGGCAAACATCAAATTTTACGTTTTTCTTGATAATTTACATTTGCAGACACTCCAGATGCTGAAGTAAGAATGCATAAACCATGCAATGGAAAAAAACGGCTGTGTTCGAATAGCATAGATGTTTTCGTGAAGGTCGCACAAACATTGATGGCTTACGGACTAGTATTTCTACTACAGATGAGAATGTTGAGCGCTTTCCAGAAATCGTTTGTGCGGATAGACCAATAACCATTGATGCTATTGCCTCTGAACTTGGAATTTCCCATGGCAGCATTCACAGAATTCTTCATAATGAAAAACATAGTGTTTGTTTGCACTTGATTCCAAAAATGTTAACACCTGAACAAAAAGAAATGAGAGTGAACATGTCCAGGTATTTGATTTATACGGGCAATGAAGATGACGACTTCTTGAAGAAAATCATGACGTGACAAGAGATGAGACATGGTGCTTTCTAGACAACCCTCAAACAAAACGTCCGTGAAGTAAATGGAAAGCAAAAACCTTACCAAGGAAGAAGAAACTTCGCTTGGACAAAAGCCAAAGGAAAATGTGACGAAGCAACTGAAGGGCCTCTCAAATTATGGATTTCAGGAGTGTTTTGAATAATTATACCAACGCTGGAAAAATTGCGTGGATACAGGATGATAGTACTTTGAAGTCTAGTAAGATTAAATTATAGTTCTATTTTTTAATGATTCGTAATTAACCTATTATGGGAACTTTTTTATCCTACCTTGTATGTCATTTGAAAAAAATTCAATTTTTTTTCTCATCCAAACTATTACAAAAAAAAAAATTTCTACTTTTAAAGTAATTCATTAATTCGAATTTTATTGTTCGTTGAATAGGTGGAGGGGGTGCCTTCATTTTAATCGGAGATAAAGAAAATGTTCATTAAATCGTGAAATTAATTAGACAGGGGCTCGTTAAGTTGGGGTCCGACTGTATATAAAATACAATATTTGTCTTGATTCAAGTTCCCCCACCCCTCAAAAAACAATTCAACTTTATTTTGAGAAGATTCAAATGTATCATTTGCACTTATTTCCGAAGGCTGAATTTCTTTTTATAACATAACATAGCAGAAAATACATAAAATTGATAATTTAGCGTCGAAAAGTATAATCCGCGTGCAACATTAAAACTCTTATTATGTCTTATATTAATGTATTCGTAATAAAACACAGCTATGAAAAGCTGAGATTTCAAATAATCTACCAAAATCATAAAAGAATTGTTAATACTTTTGTCGTAATTCCAATGTTCAATGAAATTGGATACCTTACTTTTACTTCGAATAAACAGAATATTTCGAATAAGCGGAATATTTCATTTTTCGAAGCTAATGATAAACAGGGGAGCATTGAATACTTTGTGTGCTTTGTTCCCTGTGATTACTTAGCCCGGGAGTTATAATTATCTCCGAAAGAGGCTGCAGGCGGCATGTGCCTTTGCCTTCATTAGTTAGTTTACGAGAAGCCATAAACTTGCAAGTTGAAACCTTGTGTTCTGGTTATGTGAAATGCTGATCGTTAATTTCACCTAAAAATGGAGGGTATAACGGACGAAATGGCCATCGTCAAGTATATCAATCCGTGTAACTTCGTAACAACATGACAACATTTATGGCTCCAAATTTCCACCTAACTACTATAAGGATGTGATGGTATAGAGCTAGAAGATAAATGTTGCATTTTGATGCCATGAATAAGTTGTATGGAAGAATATGAATATAAGGTTCCTAATTTCGCTTTAATAAATGGTTTACGTTGTATGTTTGTTTAGTAAATATAACAAACACATGTCCTACTTATACTGTAATATACTTCCAAATATATACTAAAGTTTGAGAGTTGTGTATTTTCTTGTGTATGTGTGCGTATTATTTTCTTTCTTTATTCGTTATATTTTTAATATATTTTTGTTTTTTTGTTTGTAAATTCTTTTGATGCAACAATAAAAATATTTAGGTGGGAATCTTCATAGTGCTAGATAAACTTTTCTTCGATTTAATTTTAACTGCAGCCATCATACTTTGAAGCAACACAAAGCATATTGGCACCAGTACTCAAGTGACGAGGACAACTCCTAAGATGGCACTCTCCTCTTCGATCTTCAACGGCACACCAACGGGAGGATCATCAGCCCCTCTACAAATTGCGAGTCTGCAGTAGCACTAAGATTCGAACTAGACTCGATAACGTTGTTCACGAGTTTGCGGCGGTGGGTAACCTAGTGGCTAGAGCATCGGACTCCAGACCGGATGGCCTGGGTTCAATGCCTGATGCCACCAAATACCCTCAGAGTACACAAGGAGTACGTGCTCATTAAATTAGTGGGTCCGAAAATCTTGTGGGCTGAATCACGAGTGCAGGGGACTAAAGAATATTTCCCTCCCCTTCTGTTCCATGTCTAAATTGTGGAGGTGGAGATCGGTGATGTTGCCATCTATCGTCCCTTCGGAAATTTCTCTGAGCTAAATTGAACTGTCACCTGCATGGTGCTCAAGGCTAAGGCCAACGACAGGCGTCCCTTACATCCAGCCCCTTGCCACGATGAATTTGGTGGGCCTAGAACTGACTACGTCAGACAGGTGGCATTAGAAGCAACAGCACGAATTCATAACAATAGCCGTATTGTGACCCAATAGCGCACATAAAGGGGAGTCCATGCGTCCGGAACCCCCCCCCCCTCAATTAAATTTAAAAATTTAAATAAGTGTTTTTTTATTAATAAGTATCTGTAACGTTACATTAATTAATTCTAATTATTTATTTAATAATTTATTTTTAGTGGTTTTTGCTCCTGACAGTCGACAAAATCAAAAGAATATGTTTAGGGGCGTATCTGAGTAAGATACGAGAACGGTGAACTTTCGACCCTCAATTTTTTTTATCATTTTTTTAGCCATTCATCATTACCCATACTGCACCATTCTCACTAGTCCAATCCAAAGGGCTAAATTTATGTGACGTCATAGTGACATGACAATGACAACCACGTGTTTCTTGCCAATCATTTCAAAAACTCATGTGACGTCATTGTCACACTAGGAAAGCAATCATGCGTTTCCAGTAAATCAATTAATGCGTTTCGTTGTATTTCTCTTTGCAGAAACTTTCTTTTAAAAAGTACACATTTGTCAACGGTAATAATGCACATACACATAAAATATATATTTTATTTAAAAATACATGAATATATATGTAAAACAATTTTTTTTAAACTTCAAAAACTTTTTGAAGAATTTTTTTTATAATGTTTAGACATCTTAAGCTAATTATGAAATTTTTTCTAAATTTTATCTATAGAACAACGGGTACAATTAGTTAAATGTCTGTTTAGAATTAAACGGAAAACACATGTTCGTCTACATCAGGGATGGCGAACCAATGGCACACGTGCCATTGATGGCACACGTGCCATTGATCAAAACGATTAGAATTTTAGTTCAAAATAACTAAGTTCATTGTGAAGATTACGAACAAACGCGAGTATTCGGTCGCAGTGCGCGAGGCAGCGGGGAGCACCCTCGTTTGCTGTGGTCTCATATAAGTTATTTGTCATCTAATCTCTGCAACAAAAGGAGTCACACTAATGTTACTTCAATTTGAATTACACGTGTAACTAAAAGATTTGCAACTATACAGTACAAAATGTGTTTTTTCGTGGTAAATAAAGAGTTCTGAGTTGTTATAGTACATTAGTTTTTTATTATTTTTCCAATAATCACAAGTCCAAACTATTTGATGGCACGTTTATACCTCATTAAACATTTTTCAGAAAAAATGGTACGTTGATCCATAAAGATCTACGTCATATGACCGTCTTGATTTGAGCCCAATGCTTAAAATTTGTGCTCTCTCTTTCCTACTCCAGAAGATCGTGAAGTCAATGAGTCTACGTTGCCTTGAAATATAAAAGAACACATTGTAATCCATTTTTAGTACTTTATTTATTCTAGCTTGTATTCTTTTTATCCTACTGTCACCAGATAATATGCACAAAAGGCGAGAAAAATGTTTCTGACAGTTTTTGAGGAACAAAGGCCAGTATGACAGTTTTTGATCTATTTACTGTTTTCTCTAGGCAAGTAAAAGCCTCTAAAACTGTCAGTGCTGCGTAGAAAATTCTGAATCATCTTTATCACTGCAGGGAAATAAAGAAACTTGCAACTTTGTTCCTTACTGAGTTTCCAAGCATTTTCTTTGGAAGTTGAGATAAAGTTCCTTTATAGAAGGATACTTACTTTCTCTCAGATCTAGTCAATATGATGTTTTTGCAACATTTAAACTCAATTTTATATTTTCAAAGTATTAAAGAGAACTGGAAAAAAAGTTTTACATATGTATTTCCGAATTTTTGGTTTGTTTTCTTTGTCATAAAACAAAAACAAAAAATTGTAAGAAGACCTTTAGTATAAAACATTAATCGTAAACACATTGCAACGAAACATTTAATGTTTATGTAATATATACTCATTTTTAATCAAACATGAATCTGTGGGAACCTTTGGCAGAGGTATTTATACTAACCACCAACCTACCGATTCACTGCTACTCCGTACATGCCTAAGAAGACTGACAGGAAAGGGAGTTATTATTCGGGCCAGTCGATAAGGGCTTTTGGGTAGCCTAGTGGTTAGAACACCGGACTCCGGACCGGAAGGCCTGGGTTCGATGCCCGTACCACCAAATACCCTCCGAGTACACACGGAGTACGTGCTTGTTAAATCAGTGGGTCTGAAAGTCTTGTGGGCTGAATCACGAGTGCAGGGAACTGGAGAAAATTTCCCTCCACTTCAGTTCCCTGTCTAAATTGTGGAGGTGGAGATAGATGATGGCACCATCTATCGTAGTGTTCTATCTTCCCTTCGGGAATTTCACCGAGCTAAAATCGTACTGTCACCTGTATGGTGCTCAAGGCTAAGATCAAGCCCATTGCCACGATGAATTTCGTGGGCCTCGATCTGACTATATCAGACAGGTGGCATGAGCAACAACATTCCTATCGATTGTGGTTTGCAACTTGCGGTAGAAGAGACCGCTGTATACCCCCTTCCTACAAAAGATACATAGAGCGATACTTAGAGAAGGTTGCTTTCCAGCCAATATTGCAATTGTTATATACATTTTCAGAAGATATGAGGGTCTCTTGAACGTTTCTCCGTTGACATTGTGGAAAGTCTCTTGTTGAAAAGGCAGTTCTAGTAGAGGAGGGCAATGTTGCCATTTGAATCACAAGCCGGGATTTATTGGTAATGTCTTAGCTAGACTGCGCATGGAATGAGTGCATAAGTAACCTGAAGCGTTTGGCTATGCTGCCATCTAGGATTATCGCCTATCCTCAACCTTAGGAAAGGGTGAGGACAGGTTGTTTTAAGGTATCCGACTACGTTCGGAACCGGGATTTTAAAAAGTGCATAATTGGATAACTTTCATGATATTTAGCGTCACTTAGATTAGAATACATGCATAAAATTGTTTTAAGGATATTTTGACAAAAAAAATTATTTAAATATAATATTTTGGCAAAAAATTAACTTAGAATAACCCTTTTTCAAAATGTTCTCCTCTTATATAAAATGCTTCTAAAAAAATAATACTTCTCTTATATAAAGTAAAGACTTTTCCAGAGAGTCTGAACTATTTTTTTTGAAAAATTTACATTCTTGTCAGAGTTTCAACCCATTGAAATAATTATTGGCGTTTTTTTCTTAAAATTTCTCCCATCTGTTGTCGTAAAACACGGATAAACCCACTTCTAAGTTATATATTTCAAAAATTCTAGTTAAGCCTCGGTAGAGAGGTCTGAGCTATATGCAGGCAAAATATTATTATAATAGAAGCATTTTTCACAAAAGGAGAATATTTTGAAATTGGGTCGTTCTATGTTCATTTTTTGTCAAAATATTGTACTTAAATAATTTTTTTTTGCAATAATATTATTAAAACGACTTTATATACATTTTCTAATCTAAGTGTAACTAAATATCGTAAATATTATCAATTTATACCCTTTTGCAAAATCACGGTTCCGAACGTAGTCGGATATCTTAAACTGGGTGTCTTCGGGTCTGTAGTGCATGCGTTAGGTGAGATAGGCAAAAGAAAATTCCTAATGAGACCAGTTGCTAAGAGCTTTTATTCTTTTCTTTTGTTGTTTGCGACTTTCGGAAAAAGGATCCGCTGCAAAACTCTTTTTTACTTTAATATTGTAAAAATAATTATTGCAACATGAGTTTACAACTCGTTTTGTTACCCTTCTTTTTATGGACACCAAGGCTTACGTTTCAATAGGATAATCATGTACAATTGTCAGATAACTCCCGTATAGAACATATATATGGACCTCGATGAGCAGTTGTTTCTTTGACCGTACTTCGATTGCTTCGCCTATTGGAGCATGTATGGCGAGGTATTCCGCAAGGAAACAGGCACCAATTCTGAGTCTAAGCTCAGCTAAATAACAGCTTACATCAGGATTAAAGATGGGCCAAAACGTACCTGATTGTTTTATTTTCCTCTTGTATTTCTTGAATAGACATTCAATTAATATGATATAAAAAAAAGTTTTGTTTTTTCAGTACGTCCCATTTACTTATTTTTATATTATTCGAATATATCCTTCGTAATGCGTCACTTTTTCTGCTTATGCTTTTGTACTCATTCCAAATAAGAGAAGCTTGTTCTCTTCAAAAAAATGAATCAATTAAAAATGCTGCTCTTCCATTTTTTTAAAAGTTATGAATTAACCTAAAATCCGTCGTATAACGCGCACCCATAATTTCAAGCTGCATTTTTTAGTTTTTAGGCATATTTACAGTATAACGCGTACCTCCTTTTTTACGAAAAAATTTGAAATGTTAATATACAATGCTCTTATGTTTTTTAAAATATTTATTGTAGGTATTATCCCAGATTTTTGGGGAAAAAAGTATACTTCTTGAACTGCAACGCTTTTATTTTATAATGAATGTCATTTCTTTTAAATAAACTGTATTTCTATATGTGTAGAAGTAAAAAATTTCTAATGGACATCTCTTGTTATTTTCAAAGCTCTTATTTTTATACTCGGCGTATAACGTGCACCCTTAAATTTTAATCATATTTTTTGTGTTTAAAGTACGCGTTATAAGCCAGACTTTACGGTATATCATATTTTCTTAAGAAAGATCTATCGTTATCGATGTCAATGCATTATAGTATTTCAAGAATCTAATTTAATAATGGTTTTATGTGCTTTTAATTGTATTTACAAATTTGTAAAAGTTTGGAAACATGTTTTTTTAAAATTAACGTAGCATTAATACTAAGAGCTTTAAATTCAGTTTATATCAAAGGCATATTATTTAATCTCATTATTTAATTCTTCTGTATATTTTCCATAAATTTACAAAATTTTCAATTTTTTTTAATTTTGAGGAAATGTTTATTAACTTCGCACTCTAAAGCAATTCGAGGGCAACTAGGCGACGAACATCGTAATATTGAGTCGTCAAGTGATGAGGATGACCCCTGAGTTGCCCCCCCTCCTCTCTTCTAACTTCCACACCATGCTGATGGGAAGACTTTCAGACGCAAATGATTAAACATGCATCAGCGCCTCTAAGTGTTAAGTCTTTAGTGGCGTCAGAACTTGAGTTCTCGACTCGACAACGCAGGCCACAAGTTCGTGACTACCGCAGCATCTTGTTAATTTTGAACGCTAAACACAGTTAAAATGCGAGAAGTGCCACTTTTGTAAAAGAGCGAATTTTTTTAAGAAACACTTTTTTGAAAATAATTAAGAAAGAAAATTTTGGTTTGTTGCCGAATTCGATCAACAAATTCAGAGGAGGGATTAGTAGGCAACATGGAGACGACAAATCACCATTGAGCATGAGGGCGCAAACTACGTTTAGTCGATAAAAATCTCTATAATAATAGTCATCAGGAGTGAGTGAGTGAATATTTACCTCGCACTATTCAGCTACACGAGGCTTTTGGCGACGGACCGCGTAATTTTGAACCAAGGTCAAGAGTAGTCATCAGGAAGACACTGAGCCAGAGGAGGATAGTGGCCAAGCGAAAGCGAGGGTTTGGAGCCCCAAGGTATGATGAAGAAATCTGTACGTATGCAAATTTTCCACTCGTCTGAGGAGAATAAAAGGGACGAGCAAGTTGTCACAGATAGGCGTTGAATAAAGCGCGGGTGTTAAACTGCATTTGGTAATTATGTCAAATTGCACAAACGAGAAACATGCGCATATGAACCTCATGTACGGCCAAGCCGATTGTAGTAGAAGTATGGCAAAGATAATGAACCCAGGGCCTCTTTCAGAGGAGGCAATGTCCACACCATGCCACCTTCACAAACATCTAAAAACGACTGCGAGAGACTGGATCCTTTTGGATAACGAGGCTTACTTCTGGGCAAGAACTCAGGGTGCGTACACCTGAACTGGAAGACCGAGTATCGCCAGAATACCGGATTTGTCTCGACGCGTCCGACAACCCTTCATCCATCGATGTCAGCTATTCTATGATCTACGTGACCGCAACTTCAAACAATTCCTGTAATAATCACTTGTCGTTGCATTTCTGACGCCGAGCTGGGATGCATTGTTCTTATTGCGTAGTTGTTACTTATGCCACCTGATCGACAGTAACATCTGATCAAGGTCCACGAAATTCCTCCCGGCTAAGGTCTAGATTTTTACACCTGTCGTTAATCTTAGCTATGAGCACCATGCAGGTGACAATACAATTTTACTCGATTCCACCCCAATTTCGAGGGAGTACACCCTGGGGTGGTCAGAGGCCCCCCAACTATCTTCCCTTTCCACCAACTTCACGAGAGGTCTTACGGTACGACGGGCTATTTAGAGTACCTCCATGCAGCGAAGGCACTTTACATTTATAAACATCCATGCCTTCTCCGGAATTCGAACCCAGACCCTACGGCACCACTGTTAGCGTTACTAACCACTATACCGGATGAGCGGCTTCATACTCCCTTCTTATTGTAAACATGCTTTACGTATAATAAATGTATTTTTTGCCTCTTATTGTCACTTTTCATTCCACTCGACATCATGTATTTCATAACTTTTTTTGCGAATTATCCCGACTAAACGTGTTTTGCTACCCCATGTTCCATGGTGATTTGTCATCCCCATGCTGCATACTATACCTTATCTAAATTTGTCGATCGAATTCAGCAACACCCTGTATATGTAAATGGAAATAACTTAAAAAATGTAATTTAAAAAACTTGTTGAAAATTACGATAAACAATTATTTTTTGGAAATGATATAAAGGGTATTTAATTACAGAAACAAATTGATTTACTTAAATCTTAATTTACTCAATTTTTTAAGCCACATTTCCAGTAAATCTATCATTAATACTGTTTAAATTTTTTATCTAAATGATCTGAACAAATGTTTTCCTTGAAACAAAACCACTGTAAAAAATATTTTTTTAAAAAAATTCGTTCTCAATGGAAAAAAAAACTTTTCATTAAGAAGGGACTAAACGGAGATTGAACGAGATCTTGCTTGCATCGTTAATCAGATGAAACTAATTACCATTTAAAAATAAATGAAAAAGTTGCAATGAAAACAGAATATACATTTTCTTTCATTGTGTAATGTTTGAAAAATGATATTCTTCGTAAAAAAGGAAAGGAGAATGGAAATTTATCTATTTTGACTAATGAATTCTTTTGTTCGCAAGAAAAGAAAAACTTAGAAACTGTCCAGAAAATAAAAATTAATTACCAAATTCCCTATTTGAATAAATTTAAAAAACTTGTTCACAAATATTAATATTATTGAAGTTTTTCGATGACAATTAACTGTTCAGTATGTACTTAAATACTTTCGTAATTCATGAAATATTTGTAACCGCTTATGGTAAATATAGAATTCCATTATAACAGTCATTTAAATCGAGTTGAAGCGTATTTCTTTTATTCATTCGCAATGTATGTTTTCCAAAATGTATTGTATCACTAAAAATTCTCTAAAGGCAGGTTATATTTGGGAGAGAAGTCTTACAATACAGTTTACTAAGGTCTTGCACGTATTTAGAGATCCCTATATACTAATTATCCTCTTTCAGAAAAGGTACATTTTAACACTTTATAAGATTGAAACTAATTTCTCAACAAATTTTTTGGTTTCATTTTTAACCCTGGTACAAAGGGTGTTTTGATTATTTTTTATTCGTATGGATTAAGTATAGCCTTTTATTAATAAATTGGAACATTTTTTTTGATTATTTCGTTTATTTATGAATAATTTTTTTATGTAATGCTTATTTAAAAAGCATTACATAAAAAACTGATTATCTACTTAAATTTTTTTGCGTATATGTAATACATGGAAAAACAGGCAAAATCAATACTCAACATAGGAAACCTAAAATCATTTTCAATATTTGCTTGTAATTGAAACTCTTCAAATAATAAATAGAAATAGCATTAACTGGATTTTTTTAAATAAGAGTGACGGAAACTGACAACCATCAAGAGACAAAAAATATTTACAAGGGAATAAGAACACGTGTTCTTTATACCAAAAGTATCACAAAAGTTCAATGCTTAAACAGGGTTTAATAATTAAGAAAATGAGGATTGACGAGAGATATCCAAATTAAGTTATGCTGCTTGGATCAGAGAAAGATTCATAGAAGATGCCGTTCATGGTAACCAAGATTGTATTTGCACAGTTCGTACCAAATAATAAAAAATGGAGCACCCTTTCTTATGCTAATACGATAATGTTTACCTTCTCGCGAAGAGATTTTTCGTGGTTTGAAAGCATTCCATGCACCAATGATAAAAGGTTCACCAAAACAAATTTCAAAAATATTATTTGGTAATAAATAAATCTCATATTTATAACTATTGAAAATGCTCTTTGAGCATATGTTTTTTAATACTCTTGATGAAATATGGCCTAAAGTTTTAAAGCAAATATTGTTTCATTTATTAAATGGATATCAACCCTCTCCTTAATTTGTTAAAATAGTTCATGAAAATGCAGCATAAACATGAAGGATATATGCAAGACATTAAATGAAATCCTAAATTAGATCAATTTGCAAGGCTTTACTTGTTTCGACATAAACCATACTTTTTGAGCACTTTGGAAACTTTTCATACACAAATTAATTAGGTTTTAGTAATATTTCAGAATCAACTTGTTTGTATAAACGCTATTAATTAAAAAAATTATTTTTATTTCATTTCGAAATTTAAGGCATTAACATTTAAATAATTCATTATAACTTTTTTCCTTCTTTTACTCATAAACAAAAATTAAATTTACTAATTAAATTTATGAACTAAGAAAAACTAACATGATTTTCTAAATATATGTAGTGGGTATAGAATAACTTTTTTCTTATTACTATTTACAATGCAATACTGTTTATTGAAACTTATTATAACTGAGCGTATACAAAGACAAAAGTCGTTAAACTCGAAATACAAACCTTAAAATCATATAATATAAGATAAGTTCAATGAAAATATATATTTAGGGGAAAGTGCTAAATCAGGGGTGAGCAGATTTTTACATGGTACTGTCTACTTTTAATTTTTCAATATGTTGCGATCCACTTAGTTAAGTAGGTGTAATGAGCAAAAAAAAGCTTAACAATATCTGTATTATAACAATAATAAATACAGAATATGTATACTTACATAACTACAGTGGAAAAACTTACTCTTTTAAAACTACGTTTTAAGTAAAACGCAAAATGCAAACATAATAATTATAACCATAAATTTAATAATATCAAATTATGCATTTTCGAACAATTCACAAAACATCAAAAAATAAATAATTTTCACTAAAAATTAGTTCTCGTAGCTATAGCCTCAGTAGAAGACTTATATATATATATAGTCTTCATATTATCCGGCCCCCAATCTTGAATACATCGGTATATAATTACTAACTGCTAATCTTGCATTGGATTCTAAGTGGTCGTCTGTGAAACGGGAATGATAACGTCTTAGTTATATTCTTTGTTCAAAATGTAGATTCACACAGATCGGTAGAGAGAAAGAACGATGTTAAATGAATTGTAGTTTTTTTTAAAAAAATTAGGATACTTTACTTCGGCTATTAGATTCCCAAAGTTGTTTTTTACAAATTGCGTTCTATTGAAGCAGAAAAAAGCTTCGTTTTCCTCGAGAGATAAAGAGAACATGTAACATATTTTTAATTTATTTTTCACATCAACCTTGCCAAATTGGTTAACCCAGTGTGTTGTGTGTTTTTCTCAAACTGTGGGGCACACCCCTCTGGGGGGCGCGATAAGTTTACGAGGGGGGCGCGAGCATATCGAAAATAAAAGATTTAAAAATAATTAATTTACTGGAATGAATTAAAACAAAATTCTTTCAGACATAATACAAAATGCACTTTTACTCTGATATAATTTATAGGCACGCGATATTAAGTCATCAAAAATAAAAACTTCTTCAATACCTAATTAGCTATCTTTGATTCTATAACCAAATAAAAATAACTTTTATTTGATTTGCTGTAATCCCATGATGAGAGATTTTTTTGCTACGCTTACTTTTTAAGCCTAACATACAACTCTTTGAAAGAAAAAACAGATCCCAGACCCAGAATGGAAGAAATTGAGGAACATAAAAAATTCTTCACTGTCATTACTTTTGAAATACTGCACATTATAGCTGTAATCTGTTTGACCTTCTAAGTTATTGGTACAGTTAGTTATGACCCCTCTCTTACGTGTTTGTTTCTCATTTAGGGAAGTTGTAAGTAATGTATTTCTCTGTTGCGTTTTTTCCATGCAAAAAAAAACGTTTTACACAATTTTTTTAGCAGTAACATACATATTATCATAATGAATACAATTGTTACCCGGAAGTGGTCGCGCGGGACACACAGATTACGAAATCGTTAATTCTGGCAAAACTGTTTATTTGTTACCAAAGAAAAATGGAAAAGTTCTTGAAAGTAGGTAAGTAAACTTTCTCTTAGTTAAATTATTCACTGGAATCACGATTTGTATCGTGTACAATAAAATAATTATAAAAAAAAGGATTGGAGTGACTCATTAACCCCGCCTGACCGTATCGATTGCGCGCCTGCTGCCGGGTTAAAACATGTTGAAGTCTTTTTGCTTTAAATATTAAAAATAATACAATTATTCTTCATCGGAAAATTGTTCATTATTTAACATCAATTATAAATGCTAATTCTGTAAGGCTTAAAGTTACAATTCGCTTAAAACTAATTATAATTTGAGCGACCATTTTAAAAAGATCATTTTACATTTTTGTAAACATTGTCTAGCACTTGGCTTTGCTCTCCTTACAATTCAGCTATTATATCAATAATGTTTTATTTTCTTATAAATGAACTCCTACTAAGAGCGGGTACTTCAGCCTGTATACTTTTAATGTATCAGTGCTGCACAGAGTATTTTATAACTAATTAATTAATACTAGATTATAAGAACAAGTTTAATAAGTATTAACGACTTCCATGGGCTTGTCTTGCAAAGCAAAGTTTTTATAAGGAATGCTTATGATTAGAAAGTGACCCTCTGAGTTCTTTTTCTATATTTAGCAGATATCTATATTTTGTCTTCTAAGCAGCCACCGTATTTTGCAATATGTGTTCCAATTTAAAAATTAGAGAAAGGAAAATTAACATAATAATTATCTATTATTTTATTTATTTATTTTTGCTTAAAAGTAGTATACAAAATTTAATACTTATGTTACTAATTTGTATGGTTTATAATTAAGATCACCTATTGTAGCTTTAGCGTCGAAGTTCATTATTATTGCATTCAGTACATTAATGTATAAGGGGGGCGCGATAAAAATCGTGATCGAAAAGGGGGGCGCCAGGATTGAAAGTTTGAGAAACACTGGGTTAACCCATGAATGCAGCTTTTGATTCTAGTCTAATAAATTCTTGAAAACGTCTCTCAAATTTGAGTTGCAGTTTTATTCACGGGTGTTTCTATTATGTTGATAACCACCTGTGTTTGTTTTAGTATGCGTGTCTAACGTTTTATGTGAAAACGGTCACCCCAAAAAATGTCTTGGTGGTCCTCCGGTCTATCGCGATCGACTTAATGTCCATTCTTGTACTAAATCAGTTAACTGGAAAAAAGGAGCAATCTCATTGATATAACTATTTCTTGTTCTCATGAAAACTGTTCAATAAAGTTGTCAATCAGTTTATTTTCTTATCATTATAGATAAGAAATTTCTAACAATAATCAAATGTTTTGATATTCAGATTGCTTAAAGATATTTCTTTTTCTTCAGAAATATTGAAAACCCCAAACATTATTATTATAGCTATTTAATAGCCAAACCAGGGATCGTACGCATTTTTCATATTGAAATACCTTAAAAAATTGGTTAATTTCTATACCCCATAGTCTAGACATTGATATTATAATTGAAAAATACCAGAATTATTCGTAGTAAAATAAATGTTTACTTTATCTAAGCTGAAAACAACTGTTACAGTTAGATAATGCTATTTTTAGATTAATCCTATGACGTAAGATGAGGTTTTGTGACGTCAACATGTTTAATATTTAATGACTTTTGATGACATTAAATATTAAATCTATTGACGTCATATGATTAATATTTGATTATGAATGTGATTTAAAAAAGCATTCAAGCGCTGCATATTTGGTAAGTTAATTAGTTTTTGAATAATTAAATCAAAATATCAGCGACATTCTTTTTCAATTGTTGCTGATTGAAAATATCTCCGGAATTCCTTTTTCTATTTTAATTCAGCGTTACAAATGTTTCCTTCTCTCGCTTTCTGTAGGCTAAAAAAGCAATCAAAATTTCTCTGAATGTGAATGTTGTTTTCAAATTCAGAATTCTTTCTAACAATAATAAATTTTTGAAGCAATCTCTATGCATTTAAAAGAATTATTTTACAATACTCTACATCAGCAGTCGCCAAACTTTTTGACCTCACGGACTAGTAAATTCATAATTTAAATCCTACGGACCCTTAATAGGACTTTGTGAGTGTTAAATATACAGTCGGACCTATATATAACGAAGTGGCTCAATCCCGAAAAAAAGTTCGTTATATGAAAAATTTGTTATATAGAGGTTCATCTTTTAACATACTTTATAAACCACATGAAACAAATTTTAAATTCATAAGCACTATATGTTAAAAAAAAGTAATTATTTACACTTTTTTTAAGTAAATATATACTTATTTTATGTATCTTACCCATAAAAAAATAAAGAAAGAAAAACTGCAAGGAAAACAAGAAAAAGAATGTCAAAGGATTCACTGTATTTTCAATGTTAAGCAAATAATTTTATACTAAAATTATTAAATTTTAAGGGCATCTTATAGTTTAAAGTATACAAGTAATATTTAACAAACATTATTTTATAATTAGAACACGGGGACACGAAACAACTCCACTGAGGGGGTGAAACAGGATATCGAAGATGTTTCTTGCGATCTGGGTAATGGGGGTTAAAGGTTGCAGTTCTTGGATGAAATGTCCAGAATTCTATTGCTCTCGGCTAGTTAAGATCTAATAAAACCAGTTCAAGATTTATGACCCCCATAAAATGTGTTAAAGAGAGAATAACTTGAAATTTTTTCAGAAATATTTTTAAAAAAGGGAGAACAAAAATTTAACCACAAAAGAAAAAGTTCGTTAGACAGAAAATGCACTTCGCTATAGAGAGGCTATCTTGCGAAGAAAATCGTGAGATGTTCAAAGTTCCAGGAAAAAGTTCGCTATATAGAAAAATTCGCAATCTAGAGGTTAGTTATATAGAGGTTCGACAGTATTTATTAAAAAAAATTGTGATCTAAGAACGCAATCTTGGCATTTTAAAACATATGTCTACATTTTTCTGGGGACCAACGGTATTTTCTCGGGGACCACTACTTTGGCGACCCCTGCTCTATACTCGTGGAGGACTAACTTTTGGAGAAAAATCCAAGTTATAAGAAAAACAAGGTAACTAAGATATTAAAGCCCCCTCTTTTTTTCGCCCTCTTTCTTCTTTTAGTGTGTTTAAAATATAATTGGAGGAGGAAATCTAAAAAAAAATCATCTATCCAGTACTTTTTTAAATAAAACTAACGACAACAGGAAGTGGTGGCGCCAACTGGAATTATGGTTCAAAAAACATTTTTTTTCCTGTTTTTCTTTCTCTTTTTCACACCTCGTGCCCTATGTCTGTGTGTTTCAGGATCTTTTCTTCTCCTTAGAAGATAGCACCTGTGTGTGTTCTTGTCTGTGTTTATTAAGTGTTTTTTTTTTTTTTTTTTTTTTTTTTTGTATTTGCATTGTAATTGTAAAGCGTTTTTTCTGTATTCTTCCCCCAATTCTCAAGAATTTTGGGGAAAGGACCTTTTTGTACACGTTTTTCGTTTAATTTGAAAATAAAATACTTCTCGGAGTGTCGGATGCAGCTCTAAACCCTTTGGGTGAGCTCGATTCTCTGGAGTAAGTAAGTAACCATTCATACAGAGCCATTGTAAAGGCCTGAAAGACTAGCCCACTCAAGGATGTAAGTAAGTAACCATTCATACAGAGCCATTGTAAAGGCCTGAAAGACTAGCCCACTCAAGGATGTAAGTAAGTAACCATTCATACAGAGCCATTGTAAAGGCCTGAAAGACTAGCCCACTCAAGGATGTAAGTAAGTAACCATTCATACAGAGCCATTGTAAAGGCCTGAAAGACTAGCCCACTCAAGGATGTAAGTAACCATTCATACAGAGCCATTGTAAAGGCCTGAAAGACTAGCCCACTCAAGGATGGAAGAACAAGCCTTTTGGTGAAAGGGGCTCAACAGGAACGCTAAGTTCAGTTGGTGCCGAATGGCAACTTGAATGAGTAGAAGAAGAGAGAAAAGGCGGTACAAGAACTTCGGAGAACGTCGGAATGTACAGTTTTAAAAATTTAAATGTTTCTTTAAAGTTTTGATATGTGTACTTGTGAGAACCCCCCTGGATTCCACCCTGGACACTAAGATTAACTTGAGGCAAAGAATTACCAGACGCCATTTGTATAATAACAAATTATATTTATTCAATAGATTCAATTAGAAAGCTTCTAATTACAAATATTAAACAATATGTCTACCTTTAATATTACTTTAAATCACAAAATATGATATTAATCAACTACAAAGCTCAATATCAAACGGGTTTACCGGAATAAGAGGACCGAGGAATATAAGCAACTTGAATTGTTAACATTCCTTAAATTTTCACTAACTTTATTATATATTAACTCTTGTGGTCAGAGAAACTAAGTTATAATATATCACCTGGCTGTAATGTCGTTTTCTCCAGGTAGATCAATCCTTCTAAGGCTACTTCGCTGAATAATAACAGCAATACTCTAATCACGCAATCCACTTGAATTCTCTTAACTTCTCGTCACTACTGCTCTTGGCTCAATCGCCTTTTACCTGCTAACTTTCAACGATCTCCTTAAATACCTTAATTCATTTGCGAATCCCATTTTCTTCTTTTAGAGCTGGTTGGAAATATACGCGAATTTACAATCCCCGAAGACGCTTAAGAGTATTAGTGGAAAAGTGCCGTATAGATTCGTCACATACTGCTAACGTGTGTGAAAATAATAAACCAAGTTTGGTTAAATAGCCTCTTATTGAGAAAACAACCCTACGCTACCAGCATTGTTACCACCATGTTACACCATCTGTAAACAAAAAGCTCCATACGCGTGCGCAGGAAGGGGAAGGGACCTTCCGGTAGCGCGCGTGATCAATTAATATATTTTCATTTATAATTTTAAAATAAAGCTGTACACAAAGCACAATTTTACATTCCAGCCAAAAGACTAAGAATTTTCGAAGATATTTTATTTCTGTTGCTCAATACAAGAATATCTAATGTCGAAATATCCTGGTGTTAAAATTAAGATTCCAAGCGTAGTGAAAAAATGTTCCGAGGCATAATAATATTAGAACTTCATTCAGAAATTTCGTGTTTACACATAGAATTAAAATTCACTTCGTTTGTTCAAATACTTAAAAGTCCTGTCAACTTCCATTTTATTAATCCTTAAAAATTTCACAAAATGTGGAATGTGTTTTTGTCACTTCTGTTGGAGCTTTATGTGTATCAGCGTCATAGTTAAGAGTTCTCCCTAATTCATGTACACAAAAAAAAACGTTGCTGGAGCGTTGCAAATAAGCAAACGCTGTGCGGCATTTCTACCAATAAATTGAATTATAAATTCATTGGAATTAATTTTAATATTTTCACTGGTTCTCAACACACTTTTTCACAATGCAGAACAATTTAATATATATAAATCAAGTCACTCAAATGCTTAATTTTAGACGCAAATAAGGTAAATCTTTTCAACAAATAATTATAAAGGAGGGGAAAAAAACGATAATTTATAGTAGATTTAATTAATTTTTTAGTAATTCGTATAGCTAAAAATCTGGAGAGACGCAATCGTCTATACAAAGAGCCCTATACGGCTCACGAGCCGCGGTTTGCTCCACACTATGCTAAACTATGCTCTACACGAGTCATGCTTCACATTATTCAACTTAAATATAAGATAAAATATTCGAATTAATCCCAAATATTCTGATTTTTTATCACGTAACTGTATGAAATTATGTAAATATACACTGCAAAATTTTAAATTGATTAACTTCTTATTTTATATTTAGGAGTTTTAGCTAAATGAACTCTTTCCCTGTCTGTGTTTTTCCTTATTCGCAAAGGGGAAAGATTTTGGTAGCCTCAAACTAGTTTAACCCCACTTATTCAGTTCTAAGCCCGAAATTACTTCTTGACTTGCTGGGCTGCTTTTCCATCTTTTGTTTAACTGTATCACTTTTTATCCTTTTAAACATTTAATATGCTGTTTAGTGATTCTTCTATTTTGTTTTTATTATTTTATTTTTCATGTTTTAGATGAATTTTTGTATTTTTCATATATATATTTATTAAAAAAAGATCGAGATATAAATTTTATAACGTCAGCTATTGAAAATGTTCATTTAACTCGTAAGGATCCCATTTTTGATACCCGAACAACTTCAGAAGTGTTTTAGTTAGTTTTTATAAAAGGGAGGGGGATTTAGGTTATATATATTAATAATTTTGCGATGGAGAAAAATCCGTTGTTAGAAAAAAATGCCATCTGTAATGAGAAAATATTTTTAGATATTATTCCACTTCGTTAATTAAGTCGGTTAATTAAAAGTTATCATTTCAGTTATTAATAGCGGTGTACTATTTTCGTTCATTTGAGATTTAAGAACGAAAACTATTAAAAGTAACAATTGAAGGGCGTTTTAACAATCAGAACAATGAGAAATACACTTTAGGATAGTGCTTCTCAAATTTTCATCCTTTGCGACCCAGTTTTCAATCGATAATTTTCCTCCATACAATAACAGTGTATTGAATTCAATTATGTACTTAAGCTCTAGGGTGACAACGTGATTTTAATTGTAAACCGTACAAATTATCAAGATAGTATTAAATTTTGTATGTGATAAGCCCACAGGAGTCACTAGTAATTATTAAACTTGTTTTTAATTTAGTATTGATAAAATAATTTTCAAATACATTGAGCAGTACTGATACATTTATAAATATATTATATCATTATAAATGTGTGTTTTATTTTTTTATTATTTCATAATGTATTTTGTGTTTTGCTTCCTTTTTACTTATTTTTCTAAATAATCTTTTATTTTCGAAATGCTCGTGTCCCCCAAATAGGGTTATCATGCCCCTTACCCCGCACACACAGTTTGAGAAAAGCTACTTATGGAAGTCGTAAACTCCTGAAGATTTTCAGTGTGCACTTTTTGTGCCTCGAAGGCACAAACTGCAAACAATATTCCCTAACCCATCATTTAAGGTGGCTCACAAGCTGGTAAATGAAATTTTGAAAAATTTTATCATTTAAAATACTTTTTATGTACGTAAGGGTTTTAAAATGTGAAGAAACAAGAGCTCAGACGAGTGTGCAAATTACACATATGAACAAAAATCTCTCATAAGGTAACGGAGACAATCACAGCATTTAAACGATGCCGATAGATGGAGCTGGTTCTCCAGTCACATGACTCAGATTGATTGATTGAATATTAACGTCGCACTGTTCAGCTGCACGAGGGCTTTTGGCGACGGACCACGTAATTTTGAACCATGATCAAGTGACGTGGACGACACCTGAGCTGGCACCCCCTCTCCTAACTACCACACCACACCAACGGGAGGACGTTTCAGCTCTCAACAGATTTAACGTGCATCGCTGCCCTACACGGCGGGTCTTTAGTGGTATTGGACTCGAACTCGTGACAAGGCAAGCCACGATCCGATACCTATACCACTCGGCTACCGCGGCCGCACATGACTCAGAAGAGGGCTGCGTTGGCAGAAACATGTTCTGCGATTGAAATAAGAAGCATGGCATGGTTTTTGGGTTTGGTGCAAGGAATTTGATAAAGGCAGAGCAGATAAGAGAGATGAAGAAAGAACGTTTTCGGTCGGAGGTATTGGACAACTCCTCCTTATAGTCCCGACCTCGCACAAGTGTTTTCTATGTCTTTGGATCTTTACAGAAACACATGGGATATCAACATTTCAGAGCAAAGGCTGAGATTGTTGTTGTTGCGTGCCCTCATTGGCCAGCAGTGCTATACCAGGTCCACATAACTTCGTACACTCTCAAAAAATCGAACACAGCAGCAAGGGATTGTCAGTTAAACCCTGCTTGATGAACCCTAGATATTCGAACCCTAGGCAGGTGAAGCCGGCTCAGAAGAACGGTTCGTGTACATGTCAAAGCTCTTCGATCCTTCGGAAAATTTCATTGTTTTAAGGTGACCACACTTCGAAAGCGGGGTAGAAGAGTTTGTTCCTGTCTATTAAAACCGTGAGCCAGAGAGTCTCTCCAGGACGAGAACACTGGTACCCATGGTGCTCTGGAGGTACAGTCCAAGCGGTCTTATTCTGGTGTTTAATTCTTGAGAAAATCTACAAAAAGGTAGGGGGTGCTGACTGCTCTGGGACCTCGCAAGCGCCTACCTTGGCCAAAGTGTCCGCAATCTCATTTCCCTCTAGATCTACATGGGAGGGAATCCCCTGCAGATGAATCTGATGCGATGTGGAAAGTCGTTTTAACTTGCTAAGTATTGACACTCTAATATTCACACTTTGCCGATTGGACAAGTGCTGTATTACACTTGTTCTATCAGACAGTATCCAAATCCCTTTTCCATTTGGAAGGGATGCAAGAGAACCAAGGGCCTAATCAATGACTATTAGCTCACTGCGAAAAATTGAGCAACCGTCTGATTTTCTCCTCTGGAATAATAAATAATAATGTTGAGGTCTTGACGTGGTTGCACAACCTTCACACTGATTTCTACGATGCTGGTTTCAAAGATTTGGTGTACCGACGGAAAAAAATACCTCCATAAGTATCGTGACTATATAGAAAGTAATATATGTATCTGTGTCTTCCTACATTGTATGTATATTTTTTATTTCCTGAATAAAAGTTTACCCTGAATAGGCTTGCTACCGTACTTTTTGAAACCTCTACGATTTTATGTCTGTTGAATTAGAATATACATACAAAGATTTGCTACAATTAATTTTAAAAAATTATTTAAGTACAATAGTTTGGCTAAAAATGAAAAAAATGACGTTTTTATTACATTGAAACCCCCTTCATTGGAACTATCTGAACTTAAACATTTGTAAGATAGTTTACATGTTTACCTTATACTGAAACAGAAACTTTTCCTTAGAATCCGCTAACGTTACTTTCTGAGTAGGAGTTACTTTCTGAGTAGTAAAAATTCTTTATATGGAATAATAAACTAAAGAAAGGTAAAGTTTGTTGAGTTTTTCCTTTTATTTCCTTCATTTTTTAAAACTCATTGAAGCTTGTTAAATAGTTTTTCGTGTAGTACTACACTGATAAAACAATTTTACATGTATATACTAATTCAAGTAACTCTAAAAATATAAAAGTAATTCATGTACACGCTTTTGCAAATTCACATTTCCAAACGTAGTTAATATCTTTAATAGAAATGCATGAAAATAATATAGAATATGCACTATATATATATATATATATATATATATATATATATATATATATATATATATATATTATCTATCTTTGCTGGCTAGTTTAAAAGATAGTTCAAAAGATTCGTTTATGTATATTCAGGTTTTTTAACTCGGTGAATAATTGCTTTTCATTAATTTCAAGACTCTTGATTCTCTTGGAAAAAGCTGTGTGAGTAAAGAAATTTTGTTAAATTCTTTTTGAAAAATACTTTTCTTACGTAATTATTTTAGGATTTTTCTACTTTTCTTACGTGATTGTTTTGGGATTTTTCTGCTTTAAGATTTTGGGAGAATTTGTTGCAGAAAATAATCAGTGGTTTTATCATACTCTCTGTGAGTTTTTACATACTTTGAACTTTTGATTATTTTATTTGGTTTTCCTACCGAGTTGCAAAAGGGAAAGGTTGGCGCCTTCAAACTAGTTTAACCCCATTGATTCGATCCTAAGCCCTAAATTGCTTTCTGACTCACTAGGTTCTTTTTTGTAGTTCCTTTTTTGTATTTTTCTATAAATTTGATCTTCATGTTTAGATTTTATATTTTTATTACGTTATTTCTTGTTATGTTCATTATCTATTATTTCTTGTTTTTGATATATTATACAAATTTCTTTCATATATATATATATATATATATGGATGTTACACTTATTGGTAAGCTAATTTAAATTTTGCAAAGCTAGCAATGAAATTTATGTGTCGAGGAGGCATGAAGACGAAAAACAGTTTCTTAAAATTGGCCTTTAATAATCAATCATAAAGTCACTCTGCTCGTTACTGGAGCGATAAAAACAATAAGTTCAAAAAGCAACATTACCAGAAACATCCGATTCGAACCGTCTTCTAATATTGTAAAATTAATTTCTAATCTAAAATGGTGATGCAACCTGCAGTTGCATTGCCAACCAGTTGTTCTCTCCCTCTGAGTTAAACCACTCACATACTTCTTATATTTCTGTTTCTCCTTCCTTTTTTAAAAACTAACATGAGCCGAGTTTAAATACTAGCTCGATTTGCATGGCAGTTGCTGCCAACCTCAAATCACGAAACTCAAAAAGATCGGGTTCGAATCGGTGTGCTTACTTTCATTGAGATCATGGAACGGGATTGGAAAAACACAAGGAGATCATAAAAATTTGGATCCGACTTTTTTAAATGTCTAACAATCGGCCCCCTTTTTCCAATCTCGCACCATTATCTCTTACAAATAAGTAAATTAATTTTAATCTATAATCACATGTTATACAATTTAACACAAAAAAATACAATTTATTCACAATCTTTATTGTAATAAGCAAACTAATATTTTAATCTTAAAGAAACAGTCTCTCTCTCTCTTATTCTCTAAAAAGAAATAATTTTCTACAAAATTCTAACAATTTTTCCTTTACCATGGGTTTGGTAAAAATGTCCGCCAAATTATTTTTGGTACCTATATATTTAATTTGGAGAACCTTGTCGTATATCAAATTCCTTAGAAAATGATAACGAACATCGATATGTTTTGTTCTATAATTTTTCTACTGGTGACTTTGAAAACTTATAGCAGCTTGATTATCACAAAACATTACATTTTCACTAATTCCAAATTTAAACTTTTATTATCAATTACATTCTTTAGCCAAATGAATTCCTTAGCTGCTTCTGTTAAACTAACATACTCAGCTTCCATGGTCGACAGACTAACGGATTTTTGCTTGAAGGTTCGCCATGAAATTGGAGTTTCGTCTATAAAAGTTATGAACCCTCCCATCGACACTCGATCATCCCTATTTGTAGCAAAACCTGAGTCTGAATAACATCTTAGTTTTAATGATTTAACTTTTGAAAGTTCTAATTGGTATTCTTGAAATACCTCGTCAAATGACTCACTTCGTAATTGTGTGTTACCTCGTGCAACTAAGCGGGCCTTGTATCTAACAATTTTATTATTTTCATCATATTTAATGGTATAAACCCAACGGTTTTCTAAAAATTTTATATTATCCGGATGATCAACTAAATCCCAAACTTTACGTTCTTTCATTACGTTAATTTCTTTATCCATTGCATCATGCCATTTAGATGCGTCTCTGGATCTTATCGCCTGTTTGTAACAAATAGGAATAGTTACTTCAATCATAAGAGCTTCTTGTTGCTCTGACAAATCTGAAAATCCCTGGGATTCTGTATTATCTTTTCTAAAATTAAATAAACTAGGATCATACTCAATATTATGCCTCTTACAGTATCTTTCTATTTCGTTAAAAGATTTCAATCGGGTTGCTTCCCCTTCTATACTATAATATAGAAGGGGAAGTCGTTAGATCCAGTTACTTTCCTACCTATATTTCGAATCCACTTAACCTCTGTACATTGGATCAAGCTATGATTATCGGAAGATACATCTGGTTTTTCAGATGTTGAGGGCGTTTCCGTACTTGTCTTTGAAACTAAACGACTCGTTAATGAATCTTTTTTACTCTATCAGAATCATCCTCATCATCATAATAATCAGGAAGGTTTAAATTATATCCAAGGTTACTATTAACTTTTGTCTAAAATTAATTCCCTCTTATTTTCATCGAATCTTACATTAATAGTCTCGACTAATTTATTTTCATCTATCAACCATATTCTATAACCCTTAGTACGTTGTGCATATCCCATCATAATTCCCATTTTCGCACGCATATCGAATTTTTTTTTTTTTTAATTTGTTTGGCACACCAGCATATGCCAAACATCCAAAAGGTTTTGATGCAATACCTATGGTTTTCTACCTGAATATTTTTCGAAAGGAGTTTTGTTACTGTCTTTGTGACAAATTCGATTCCACGCATAAGTGAAACAAAGTAATGCTTCTCCCCAAAACTTATGGGGAACTTCACTAGAATTAAGCAATGTTTTGATGCCATCTAGAGCGGTTAAATTGAATCTCTCCGCGACCCCATTCATTTCTGGCGTATATGAATTTGTTACCTCATGCTTTATACCCAGTTCTGTCAAGAAATTATCCATATCTTTATTACAAAATTCTAGTCCGCCATCAGTTCTAACTGCTATTACCTTTTACTTAGAAAACGTTCTGCTCGTTTCTGAAATCTTATAAACGTATGAAATACGTCAGATTTATTTCGCATGGGAAATACAGTCACCTTTCTTGAATAATCGTCAATTATACTCAAGAAATATTTATTACCGCCTTGGCTTTCAGTTGGCATTGGACCACAGAGGTCCATATGCAAAATAATGGACGTTTTGATCTTTACGGCCCCCGTCTTTTAAAATGAAACTCTCTTGGACTTATATATAGCTAATTTACACGGTATACAATGAGTCTTACCACTATCAGTTAAGCGTGGGAGACCTTTACACTATCATTTTTACTAGTTTTTACCAAGTAATCGTTATTAACATGACAAAAGCGTTGATGCCATATTTCTATTGATCCGTTTTTTGTTTTAGCGGTTACATCACTAAAAAAACTAATTTCTTTTCTCTTTGGTATAATATAATGATCCGGCTTAAAAAAATACAAATTTTCATGGCGTGTCGCCGAGAACAATTTTATCCAGTCTTTATTAAAAACATTAATTTTACCTTTAGTACCCACAAAATGCGCACCTTTACTTTCTAATCTGGAACCGGATAATAAATTTCTCCTCAACTTAGGATTAAATAATACATCAGTCAAAGTTATTTCATGAAAACTCCCCTTATATTTTACCCGAAATCTAAGTGTACCGATTCCTTCTACGGGACAACTTTTATCCTCCGTTGCTAACGACATTTTCATGTTAGTTATCGGTTTAAGATCTAGAAATAAACTCTTGTCATTACAAAAAATGACTCGTGGCAGCAGTATCTATTACCCAAAGACCTTTATCAAACTCTGTGTTAAAAGTTTCATTTACAGTTGAAGGAGATTTTTGTAGAGACTTTTTCTCTTTACAGTTTACTTTAAGATGTCCGTACTTATTACATACATAACACGGACCTATAGTCTTAATAGATTGTTTAACATTTTTAATAGTTTTACAGTTAAATACCTTACCACTTTTCTTTTGGTAATCATTATTGCCATTTGGATCTCCATGAGCTGCAGCCGTAGCACTAGGTAACGTCTTCGACTTCTTCGAAGTGAAACTGCTCAAGTAAGCATTCTCCGCTTTCTCTAAATCTTGTTTCATCAACTGAAGACGATTGGCTTCTAATATCAGCTCTGCTTCAATTTTGACAACTCTGAAGTACTCTTCTTTCCATCTGTAGATTTGTTGCACGGTAGACTGGAATTCCTGAGGAAGCCATCTTATTAATTGAAATCCTATGTACAGGTCGTCCAATTTATGACCCGCTTCTTGTAGTCTGGTTGCCGCTGTCTTTACACGAGATATGAAGATTCCAACATCTTCCCCTGGTTGGTATTTTGTTCCAAAAAATTGATCTAATAGTTGAATTATCCTTGCTCTTGTGACTGGTTCGAAGTGATCTTTTAATATCTTCCATGCCGCTACTCCGTCACTTGTTTCCGTTATCATATTTTTCAAATCTGAACTGATGTTAGTATAGATCAACGTATAACATCTATCCTTACGAAGTTGTAAATCTAATTTTTCCTTGTATGTTGCTTCTTCATCAGGTTGCTCTGGCTTGGTCTGTATTATAAACTGCCAGCAACCATAATGCATTAAGAGTACTTGCATATCATGCTTCCATGTGTTCCAGTTATTTGGAGTCAACACTGATATCTGGTTGTTAAACTCCATACCTGTTACTCGATTTAGCGTACTAGCAACAGAGTTCATAAAAAATAGTTCTACACTGGAACAGTATTTAAATAGACAAAGTTCATGGTCTGCTTCAACTGTTTAGCCTGCCTCGACACAGTACATGGACTGGGCCCATAACCAAATTTGTTACACTTATTGGTAAGCTAATTTAAATTTTGCAAAGCTAGCAATGAAATTTATGTGTCGAGGAGGCATGAAGACGAAAAACAGTTTCTTAAAATTGGCCTTTAATAATCAATCATAAAGTCACTCTGCTCGTTACTGGAGCGATAAAAACAATAAGTTCAAAAAGCAACATTACCAGAAACATCCGATTCGAACCGTCTTCTAATATTGTAAAATTAATTTCTAATCTAAAATGGTGATGCAACCTGCAGTTGCATTGCCAACCAGTTGTTCTCTCCCTCTGAGTTAAACCACTCACATACTTCTTATATTTCTGTTTCTCCTTCCTTTTTTAAAAACTAACATGAGCCGAGTTTAAATACTAGCTCGATTTGCATGGCAGTTGCTGCCAACCTCAAATCACGAAACTCAAAAAGATCGGGTTCGAATCGGTGTGCTTACTTTCATTGAGATCATGGAACGGGATTGGGAAAACACAAGGAGATCATAAAAATTTGGATCCGACTTTTTTAAATGTCTAACAATGGAAATATATTCTTTAAAAAGATTTGCATCTTCTAAATTATAAAATGATAGCATTATGTTTTGAATATAAGGAAAAGTAACAATTTTTATTGGTATGATTGGCATTTCTGTTTTAAACTATATGCTGAATAAAATATTTAATATACTTTATAAGATTATTTTTATTCAACACCTGTTAGAAAAAAAGTAAAACCAGATTTCTCTGAGGCAATTTAGCTAAGGTCTTCTAACGCGCAAGAAAAAAATTCTTGTCAAATTTTATTTGATACTTCTTTGCCGGAACTTTCCATAAAATAACGTTACATTGGTCTTAAAAAAGATACTTTTCGTATAACAAGATTGTAACAAGTGTGACATAAGCAAAATATTGACAAACTGGTAAAAATTGCACTATCCCCTGTGTCAATAATGTTCTCCTACTGAAAATGTCCTTATTATTGTCGATATATTTTGTGACTTCCGTTGAAAAATGAAAGATAAAGTCTTTATGAAACGTAAAATATGATGTTTCACAGAATATAACTTACAAGTATACTGCATGTATAATGCTTTCTTAAATATTTCTTTAAAGCAATCTTTATTACTTCATTTTTCCTTTCATATAATCGTATAAAGAAAAGTTTGTGTCGAGTAAAGATTTTTGAGGTATTAAATGCTTCATAGAATTCGCCTGATAAATCAATAAATAGTTTTTATAAGAACTTGGTGACATTTTTAGAATCCGTAAGATAATTTAGAATAATTTAGCGATGTAGCATTCATCCATAACAGCATTTTTCAAACTGTGGAGCGTACCCCCTCCCTAGGGGGGGGTGATAACTCTACGGGGGCGCGAGCATATCAAAAAGTCAAAAACAAAAGATTATTTTTTTAAAAAAATCATTAATTCTGTAACTGAAAGGAAACAAAACAAAATACATTTTGACAATAAAAATAAACTACACATTTACACATATATAAATACACTTATAAATGTATCAGTACAGCACAATGTCTTTAATAATTAATTTATCAATACAAAGTTAAGAACATATTTAATAATTACCAATGACCCCATGGGCTTGTCATATATAAAATTATATACAAAATAATTTAATACTTAACTTGATATAATTTGTACTTTTTATATATTAAAGCTTTAGGGGGGCAAAGTATATTATTATTGAATCCAATACATTGTTATTGTATGGAGAGTTAATGGCGTGAGGAATATTATGCTCAAAAATTGTGTCACAAATACTGAAAGTTTGAGAGACACTGATCTGTAAACAAAAAATAAATTGTTTGTAACTAGAATATCAATATGAAGCTGTAAGTACTGAATAACAAAGAAAAGAGTTATAAAAGATCATTAGAATTTTAGATGCTTGTGTTTCAACACAATTCAAATTTTAGTTAAAATACGCTATTTTAAAGGATAAAAAAAATAGAAAATGCTGTCAACTCGCTATTTCCCGCCCCTCTCGCTTAGTGATGTTGAATGATTACCTTCTGCTTACAAATTATTGATTTCTGAACTCTAACATTAAGCTTTCAATTTAATACAAAAATCTTCTTATAGTTCTCAACTCTTAATTTAAAAAGTACATCACTTGAATTTCCGAAAAAGAATTATAATTGTCTTGTACACCCCTGCGATCCTACAAAGATGATTTTCACAGAACTTATTTTTAGAGAATCTTTGCTCAACAAAACAATCATGTTTGACAAATTTCAAATCTATAAGTCTATTAGTTCAAAAAAATTCCCCGTAACTGCCTTTGGAAGTCCATATCCGCAAAACCCATCCATATCGGATCTCTACTCAACTAAAGAAAAATGCTTACCAAATTTTAGCTTTTTAGGCCAAATAGTTTTGGATATTTTTTAATGAGTGAGTAGCATTTTTCCTTTCTATATACAGGGTGTCCCCGAATGCCGTATGCAGACTTTGTGGGGAGGTAGAAAACGTCCTGAGGAGCCATAATTACATAGGAAAACATGGGCGGAAATGCAACCCTAACTATATAAAAAGACACAAAAACATTAAGACCACAGCACAGAATGTAGTGTACAGTGGCGCACACAAGGGGAGGGGGGTCCTGGGGTCCGGACTCCCCCAAGGCCCTTGATTTTTTCCGATTGATTATAATTCTAAGTATATAGTACGTAAAATTTAATTAAGAATTTGTTATTAATGATTAATTTTATTAATTAATGCTAATTATTTATTCAATAATTAGTTTTTTAATGTGTTTTGTTCCCGAAAATTGACAAAATCAAAAGGAGTATGATACAAGAATGGTGAACTTTCGACCCTGGACCCCCCCCCCTTTGAAAAATTCCTGTGTGCGCCACTGGTAGTGTACAATGCTTTATCACATAAAACAAGTATATATATATATATATATATATATATATATATATATATATATATATATATATATATATATATATATATATATTATAAGAAAAATTTCTTAAGTCAATTCCTACTTAGATCAACAAAGCAAAATTTTATTTTAGCTAGTTTTTATTAAATAGCTACAATTAATATAAATATGTATATACATATGACAGAATCACAACATTAAATGGTAATTAATTTTTGTTAATTATCATTAAAGTATCATATTGTCATCCCAAACAATCGTGTGTATAAAATGTCAGTTCAACTGAATGCTTTAAAACGTGAGGAAAAAAAAACCTTTTCAAGTTTTGATACAAGTCGCCAAAAATGATGCCTACGTGCTTGTATGTCTAATTCTTTAAATAATTAGTTTTAGTCGATTAATTTTTACTAATTATAATTAAATTATTATATTATCATCCAAAATAATCATGTATATTAAATTTCAGTTCAATTGAGCACTTTAAAATGTATTTTATTAACGATTGAAAATTCCACCAAGATAAATAAATAAATATATAATAGAGAATATGAGCTAATAGTGTGTGTAGGAATTGAAAAACAATAATAAATAAAAAGTATGACATAAAATCATCACAGAAGGTGTTTGACATGGCGGCCATTGGCATGTATGCACACACGGCATCGACGTGACATGGATTGGCGGACATGTTCGAAAATACTGGACATTGCAACGGCAAGCGCCCGTACACTGGTACCGAGATTTCCAAACCATGCAGCATACCCTCATCAAATATTGGTGTTCTTGTGGTTTGCAGCCGCTCAGTATCTTCAATCGTGGCTCTGAAAGATTCATGCTCCACCTGCTTCTGATGCACCTGAGAGAATATCTGATGATTTGGTTGCCACCTCGTTGAATATCTTTCCCCATAGAATCGAACAGCAGCAAGTCCATTTCCGTTGACTAGGTGGTAAATGAAGGAGATATCCACTAACTCGGCGTTCGTTTAATGATTCATGTCCATCCCTTGTCGGCCTTGCGAGCTCGCGTACAGCGCCACCTATAGCTTTCCTATATAATTATGGCTCTTTAAGATGTTTTATACCTCCCCTCCAAATTTGTACACGGCATTTGGGGACACCCTGTGTATAAAGGAGAAAAACGAATTGCACTAGTTAACTCACTCATCACAATATCTCTGGAACTATTAGATCTAAAGATTTGAAAATTGGCAGGCATGTTCCTTTCTTGGATTGGAGGTCAGCTAAGAACGGGTTTTGCGAAAAATGGGACGTTATAGATAAATAATCCCGTTTTTGAACTGTGACGGGGCTTTATCGGTACTTCTATTAATAATCCTCTTGGGATATTTTGGGGGCCAGAATGGCAATTCTTGCCAACCAACCCAAGAAGAAAACACAGTTATGCAGATTAGGAAATGTATATATTGCAACGCAAGTATTCGCGTGGAGCTCTAGATGAAGCTCTAGGGGAAGAGTCTAAGAGTGTTCTAAGAGTTCTATGAGTCGGTCTAATAGTGTCAGTGAAGTTAATTTCTAAATGGGTCCGAGACCAGAAGATTATCCCTTAGCCGGATCAAGTTGGATCGAAGAATATATTGACGATAAAAGGACTGTAGCTGTTCGCCGAGGAATAGCGGTAAGAAAGTTTAGATTAAATTTTAATTCTAGAGCGAATTCTAATAAGTTAGGAAATCGTCTGTCGATAGAGACTCGGGGGTTTATTGTGCTATTTGTTAGAATTTCAGTTTGTGTCGCATCACTCCTGATCATAAACCTCCTAGACTAGTTTTGTTTTGCTAAATATAAATTGAGATCATAATAAAATAATTTTAATTATGGACGGTATTAGTTGTCAATATTTCATTCCCTCAAACATAGGTCACGTGGATGAGGAAGAAATGATACCCCCAACCCACGAGTTATCACAGAACTAGTAAACTTACAACCTTGAAATTTAGCAGTCAAGTTTTTTTATGAAGCAAATATCCACTACAACAGGTATCTTGTTCTAATTGAACCCTAAAGGGGGTAACGAGGGTTTAAGGGGAGTTGGAGATAAATATATTCACATTTTCGGACTAGTAGACCGACAGACCTGAAATTTGCCATATATGTTTCTTTCATGGACTAGAGTTCCTCTAAGAATTGGTTCCCGCCCAAAAGAGGAGTTCGAGAGGGGTTAAGGGGCGTTATAGGTTAAAAATTTTTGTTTTTGAACTGTTAGATGCTTATACTTAAAATTTGGTTATCATGTATCTTTTTTTTTTGTTCAATAGAGATCCATTAAGAACAGATTTTAAGAAGACCAACTCCTACGAGGGGAGCGGGAAAATTACTGATTCATATTGATCAGGAAAAAATGTTCCTGTTTTTAAACTATTAGACCTACAGTAACGCAATTCGGCAGGCATGTTTCTTTTGTTGAATTAAATTCCGCTAAGAACGGGTCTTTCGAAAATTGGCTCTCAAAGGAAGTTACGAGGCGAATGGATAAAAAAATTTCGTTCGTGAATTATTAGATTTAGGCTTTAAATCTGACAAGCATGTTTATTTTGTTGAGTTAAAATCCAATAAAAATGTGTTTGGCGAATATTCACTTTGGGGGGAGCTGGTTATGGGAGCAGAAAATACCATTCTACTTCAGTGTTAGATATTATTACACTCATGTCCATCAATTAAGGATAATTCAGAATCACACAGAAATTGAACTCTAAAATAAAAATTTCACCTGTAGAATTATCACACACATCTTGAAGAAGAATATGAAAATTACAGGAAACCAGCAGATGGCGCGGATAGTACGTCAAAATGACGAGAGGGAAAGAGAGGGGTATATAAGGAATGGTGGCAAAGAAGTAAAACTGTTCACAAGTGCTTTAAAAGCCTTTCAGTTAATAACCGCATAGTTATGGTACAAAGGAAGCATTTGGATGATTTTTTACGTGGTAGAATTATTGGACGACTGGAATGTGGACGTTCCCAGCTGGAAGTATCCGAGGGACTTGGAATCGCCCAGAGTGTCATCTCCAGGCTTTGGCAACGATTCCAAGATGATGGTAATGCGAGTAGATGTTACAGCACAGGTCGCCCCCGTGTTACAACGCTGAATGAGGACCGTTATATATATATATTTGGCAGTTACTGTCAAAAGAAACCGACGGAGCACAGCATCAGGCCTGTCTCGTCAGCTCTCTTCAGCTACCGGTACGATAGTTTCAAGGCAGACCGTGTACAGACGCTTAGGGCACATTGGTCTATATGCTCGTAGGCCTGTCAGATGTGTTCCACTTACCGCAACTCACTGTCGCCTACAATTAACCTGGAGTAAAGAGCATGCATTGTAGACACCACAACAGTGGTCTTGTGTGATGTTTTCCGACAGGTCCAGGTTTAGTTTGCATCTGATTCTCGCCGGACTATAATATGGAGAGCGTGAGGTACCCGTTACCACCAAAAGAACACCTTTTAACGACACCGTTATGGTGGTGCAAGATGGCTTGTTTGGGGAGGAATTATTCTTGGTTCCAGAACTGACCTGCATGTTCAGAGTGTAACGATGACAGGCCACATCTATCGGGATGTCATTCTGGAACAACATGTACGTTTGTTTCGGGGCGCCATGGGTGCTGAATTTCTGTTTATGGATGACAACGCCCGTCCTCACCGTGCAAACATTGTAGACGAATGCCTTCAATCGGAGGATATCACCCGTATAGATTGGCCAGCATAGTCACCGTACTTGAATCTAATAGAGCATGTGTGGGATATGCTTGGCCGACGAATTGCAAATCGTCAATCCTCTCCCACCTTTTTACCGAAACTTCTATGGCATTGCTTGATGAGTGGTGTAATATTCCCCAAGATCAGATTGATAATTTGATACTCAGCATACCTAGGCGTTGTAAGGCCTGTATTGCATCGTCCGGGAAACCTACTCCGTATTAACCATCATACTAACCATGTTGTACTGATTTTGTAAATAGGTTATTTTTTGAAATTTGCTCCAGGGAGTAAAAATCGCAATTTTCATTAATTATGTCAAACATATAGCATCTTTTTCGCGCTTTACCTTTTGTTTAATAAATAGACATAACAAATAAATCAAGTTTGTTTTGCTTCCTTTCTTTGGCTGTACTTAATTATCCTTAATTTATGGACATAAGTGTATTTAGAAGTCTTATCTCCTTTATTTTTAAATCAAGATGTGAGAGCTTTAAGAATGTTTTTCAATACAATCGAATGCTTAATGCTATGAGTTAGATATCAATCATTTATATACATGCATAAATAGTGCATGTTTATACAACATTTTGAACACCTAGCGAAACGGCTTGAATATGCGCTCATGGACAAAAAAAATGAGCACACCAAGAAATAATTGCGGGATCGCAATGAAACTCGGCATGAAGGTACATGTCGGGGAGATATGCAAATGATTAGAAATACAGCGTGATAGCGCATTACGTATAGCCGGTTGAGGTCGTTAAAAGTCGTTCTCAATGTAGTACAAAACACGTAACCAAAGCTTGTTTGAGTGTGGTGAATCGTTTACAAAAACAAGCTGAGGTAGACATGCCATTACGTCGTTTTCGAAGACAATATGAGCAGCTGTAACAGTTTGAGAGGGGTAGAATCATCGGCATGATGGAAGTTGGGTGGTCAGCTAGGCGAGTAGCTCGTCAATTAGGCCGCTCTGATTGTGTTGTGAGGAGGTGTTGGGACCAGTGGATCTGAGAGATGCAATTCACACGAAGACCAGGCTCAGGACGCACTCGACACACCAGTCGTCGAGAAGACCACCACATCGTAAGAAATGCACGCATACAGCCAACTGCTTCATCGGCCGCCATCCAGGCACAGAAAGCACCTTCAGTAGGGGTTCCTCGAACCGTACGATGGCACCTGGCTGAATGACATTTGGGGTCACGGCGCCCATTACGTGTGCTGCTCTTGACGCCCACCCATCGACGCTTCCGTTTGAAGTGGTGCCACGCACGAGGAAATTGGAGTGCCGCAAACGTAACCAGGTCGTCTTTAGCGACGGATCCAGATTCAATCTCAGCAGTGATGTCAATAATGTTCGTGTGTGGAGACCCCGTGGTCTCAATCTTCCTTTGCTTTACAGCAATACACCCCTCCCACAACTGGTGTGATGGTATGGAGTGCCATTGCCTACAATACACAGTCACCCCTAGTATTGATCCATGGCACCATGACAATCCAGCGGTAAGTCCATGACATCCTGCAACCACATGTGTTGCCACTCATGCAACGTCTCTCAGAAGCCGTTATTCAACAAGACAATACTTGGTCTCACACGCCAAGGGTATCACAAGACTGTCTCCGCACTGTTACTACCCTTCCTTGGCCTGCCCGATACCCAGATTTATCTCCAATCGAGAATATAGGGATCATTTGGGACGGCGAGTTGATTATCCCATGAGTTTAAATGAACAGAAGCAAGGTTACAGCAAATATGTAACGAAATGCCTCAAGACATCTTACATAAATTGTATGCCTCAATGTCCGATCGTATCGCATCGTGCATTCACGCTAGAGGGGGTTCGACAGGGTATTAAATCCTCCGTTCTTTTGCCTTTTTCTCTGAAATAAATGATCCTCTTTTTTTATTTTCTAATTATTTACTTATATCAAAATAGTCATTACGTATGTAAAATTTGGTTTCAATTTGACGACTCCTTTTTGGTGCGCTAATTTTTTTGTCCATGAATATATATAGAATAAGTTTTCTCATTTAATATGAATCTTAGTTAAAGTTTTGATCTAATTTTTTTCCTATTATTTTAGAAAAGGTATTCTCATAGAAAAGTATGATACTTTTTCGTTTCGCCGGCACAAATCTTGCCAAGCAGGCCTTATTGGGGACAACACACAACTTACTCATAAGAATCGCAAATAAATGTTAGTTCTCATTGGTTTTTCATATATTTTTGACGTATTATGAAAAGGACCTTACTGATAAGAAAAGACCATGACTTGATTTGAAAATGTAGTGGTAAAAGATTACCACACAGCGAAAATATTCTGTTTGACATCGGTTGTATCACTTTTGGCGACTTTATTGCCTGCGCCAGTGTGAAACGGAAAAGTACCAAATATATTTTTTCTTTATATTTTTTAGATTATTTCATTATGGACGTGTGTTTAAACTGCGGAAATTGTTTTACATAAAATTCACAATAAAATACTGTTAACATTACAATAATTCTTTATTTAAAATTTAGTCAAAAAGTAATTAGAGGTATTAATTTAGAAATATTAAACTGATACCTCTTATTCAAGAACATTGAATTGACTATTGCTAAGTCTTGACTAGATCTGAAAATAAAAATTCCTATTTAAATTTAAATGCCTCGTAATTTTTCTCGCTAAACTTTTGTATTAATAATTAAAGGATATTATGCAAGAACTTTTAGGTACCACCTCCATTGATAAGCTTGGTAGTTCCTTTTTTAAGCCTATTGGTAAGATGGATTATTCATCAAAATAATATATTTTTGGTAAAAAAAATATTTCCGATTGCTAAATTATCATACATTAAATATTCAATAAAAAATTTTGCTGTTAATACCATGTTATTCTATATATGAATTTCAAGAAAAATCCATAACAGTCATCATTTTAAAAAACAAACACATCATTAAAAATTTGTAAATAGCTACACATATTCAAATCATAATATCACATTTTACGCGATAAATTATTCTAGTTTTAAATATTTAAAGAACTAAACGCAAATAAATATTTTTCTTTGCATTTTAAGTGAAAAGGGAGATGTTTAACTCTAACATGTTAACAAATATATTTAGTGAAATATCAGGTCGAAAATTATTAGCAATCATTTGTAGCGTAGACTTTAATGACTATATTTTAAAATGCAATTATGTTTTATATGCATATTAGCTAATTTTGTGAAATGTATAGTATATGTATTTTGATTATTTTAACTTTATTAGTCAAATTTTATTTAGTATTAGACTTATTTCCTATATTATGTGTAAAATAAAAATATTCAAATATTTCTAAAAGGTGTTAACTTAAAAAACTTGCTTTCCTTTTAAGTAATCAAATTTATTTAAACCATCTACCAATTGCAAAAGCTATACAAAGATTACAAAAAAATGAATTTGCTATCATTCCGCCTTTTGCCACCATCATTCTTTTAGAAGAAATTCACTTATAAACACAGTATTTTTCCTAATTGATACGAATTTAACACAAGATTATTCAAAAATTTATATGAAAGGACAAATTGGTAATTAAATTTTCATTGGAAGTGCAAATGTTGATTTTAATTAAAGTTCAGCTTTAAAAGATTCTATAATTTTTTATCCCCAATTTTATATTATCCAAGCACTCAGCAAAAACTTCCTAGATTATTCTAAACAAGAATATATAAGCTTCATTCTAAAAACATACCTCGGGAATTAATTAAAGCACACGTTAGATTAAAAATAAATTTTATACTGTTCATGATTTTTAAAATCAAAAAGAACTCATGTATCAAACTTAATTAATTTCCTTCTAGATGCATTCATTTTTCTTTGTTTATCAATAAACAAAATATATATTTTACTAAGTTGTATTATATTCATTAGCTGTTGTTCGGAAACAGCAACATTATTCAGTTATTCATGTGTAAGAATCAGAAATCTTTTATAGAACAAATCTTTTAATATTTTAAGTAATCCACTTCATTAAGGGACAAGACAAAATCACGGAATATATACAAGAAATTCGCTTACTTATAAGTTTTATTTTCAAATTCAAATTTTAATTTGTGTGTTCGTGTGTGGGGGGGACTAAGTAATCTTAACTTTAACTTAATGTTAAAAAAACGAAACAAAAGAGCATTAATCTTTAAGAATCAAAACTGAGATAATCCTTTATTTTTATGCAATAGAAAAAATTATAATAAGAATTTTATAATAACTATAAAAATTAGGTATAACTTATTATAATAATTGTAGTTTTCAACTTACACTGCTGGCCACCGTAAATGTAACACCCTGAAGGAAGCATGCAAATAACATGAAACGTACAACAGTCATTAGCGAAGGTGAGATATACAAATGATAAGAATTTCAGCGCAGACACACATCACGAGCGCCTGTGGAGCCACCTCCAAGCGCTATTTAAGGCTTGGAGATTTCGACGATTTCAAGTTCGGCAATTGTGTTTTTCTTGTGGTTTTTCAAAAAACGATCAGTTATGTCTCGTAGAAAACAGCGATCAGCTTTTGATCAAGTATCTGAGTTCGACAGAGGAGGGATAGTGGCCTACCGAGAATGTGGATTATCTTTCAGGAAAATCGGTAGTCGTGTTGGAGGAAACCAAACAACTGTAATGCGGTTATGTGACCATTGGATGCAGGAGGGTACGACGGACCGACGTGGTCGATCGCATCCACCTCAGTCCACCACTCACGTGAAGACAGGCAATTAGTGCGCATTTCAGTGATGGATCGCTCAGTCACATCATGAACCGTAGCATAGTACATTGAGTCTGTAACGCATCATTCAGTGTCTGCGCGTACCAATGACGCCGTTTACAGCAGAGTGGTCTGTCTGCAAGACGTCTACCTTTGGTCCTTTGGTCCACCTTTGGTTCACCCTTGACGCAGAATCTCAGACGTCTCCGCCACCAATGGTGCGATGATAGAAGGGTGTGGGCGGCAGAATGGAATGAAGTTATCTTTACTGACGATTCTGCAACACCAAGATAGTCGGATTCGAGTCTGGAGACACCGTGGAGAGAGGATGCTGAACAGCTGCGTTATGCACCACCACACTGATCCTGCACCGAGTATTATGGTATGCAGAGGTATTGGATATCACTCTCGTATCCTCTAGTAAGCATTGCCGGTACTTTAAACCGCCAGCGCTACATCTCCGAGGTGTTGGAGCCAGTTGTCCTTCCTTAACTTCAGGGCTTGGTCACAGCCATTCTTCAACAGGATAATGCACGATCACACATGGCACGCATTGTCCAAAGGTTCTTCGTCATTCACCAGATTGAATTGCTTCCCTGGCTGACTCGCTCTCCGGATCTTTCGCCGATAGAAAACATGTGGTCCATGGTTGCTCAATGATTGACCCAGATTACATTCCCAACAGTCACACCAGTTTAACTTTAGCAACGCGTGGAAGCTGCTTGGTCTGCTGTACCCCAAGATCACATCCAAAGTCTCTTTGAATCAATGGCGAGGCGTGTGGCAGCGGTGATCTCCAACAATGACGGCTACTCTGGCTGCTGATTCTGGCAGGAACCACACTTCACAGAAGTCTATAAATTTAATCCTTTGATATTTGGTCAACATATTATCTACAAAATAAATTTTGTTGTGCTATCTCTTGTCTTTCTTGGTGTTGCATTTAAGGTGGCCAGCAGTGTATTTTGTAAAATTTTTGTCGTAAGAAATCTGTTGAAGAAATTAATTAAATTTTTGAGATAAACTTCAGTCTTAACAATAAAAATTCATTCATTTTCTTTAATTAGTCACTCACGAGTTACTTTACTTTCATAAGCTCTTTGGAGACCTTAGTTTTGTTTGTTTGTTTTTTAAATTGTTTTTTATGCCTGCTATAGAAATATAACTATTGAATGACAATATTTGCTAATATATTTAATTTGGGAAATATGTAAAAACAATTAACTTAATTCAACTGTTTTTTAAAACATTTTTCTTCACATTTTATTCATTTCGGGGAAGGACTAAATTGTAAATGTTCTTCAAAAATACGTATTTTTTAAAAAATAGATACATTATAAAATCTGAAATACTTAATGGTAAAATTTTTACATAGAGTTATTTGGATGTGATTATCAGATCGCTCTTTAAACAATAGTTGGATTGAGTTAACTTCACACTAAAAGCTACATGAGGGTTGTTGTAATAGAAAAACTTTTGACCATAGTAAAGTGACGAAAATAACACTTCAGTTTGTACATTTGTCTTTTAAATTCCACATCGCACCATATGAAGCTTAATACTCAATTTCAATTTAATGCAGCAGTATCTTATTCCAGAATCTGGACCTCCAAATGACTTGGACTCGAAGCCACCGTTCTTCTTCACAGCGACTATGAGCCCTGCACTCTAATGGTCAGAACATTTAAGCATTATATATTATTCATAGGCTCAAACTTTTCAAAAAAATAAATCCCAAAAAGCTTACTGCCCATCCAAAATATAACACCAAAAATTATCAGAAATATCTACTTATTGGCGATATAACACAGAATGAAAGTAAAATTATTGAGAAAAAAGTCTTTTTCGTGGTGAGAAAGACTTACGAGCCTATTTAACTAACCCAGTGACCCAATAGTCCATGAAAGCCAAGCGCTATTATGCCCGTCTCAGTATACGTAACCTTAGGCGCTTAGATGTATGAGCAGATGTCCTGATCAGGTAGTCCTTTTGACGCGAAATTCCAGTGTTTAGTTCCCAAGAAAGCTTGGTTCTCATTTATCAACCCCTTGAAGAGATGAAAGGCAGAGTCAATCTTGCCCACCCCGGGATTTGACCCCTGGATCTGTGGTATGGAAGCGTGAAATGCTACAACTTTCCCAGTGGGCCTTTTCCAGTGCCCGTCATTACGGTTGGCAATAAACAGTGTTACACGCTTCGACATTAAATGAAAGAGGATTTGGAGTTCTTGGAGTATATTAATCTATTCTGTCTTTATATAGGAGCGATCAAAAAATGTATACACAATTTGAGGAAGAAAAACGTATGTAGTATTAGTATTACAATGAATAAAAAATGGCTAAGTTACATCAAGTGCTTAAACTGTAATTTACCTGTCTCCAAGCATTTTTGAGCCCGATGTCATTTGTTGTTGGTGATATATCTCAGATTATCTACAAGAATTGCATGACCGGCCGTTTTAATTTCATAGTGCAGTTCCTCTAATGTACGCGGTTTTTTGTTGTACGCTACATTCTTGAGGTAAGTAAAAGTCAAATCAGGTAAATATGTAGGATGCTCAATCTAACTCTTCCGTCCAATCCAATGACCCGGTGCGACGTTATCAAGATAGGCATGCACATCTGTATGGTACAGGGATAGAATGCCATCTTATTGGATAAAAAAGGATCACCACCAAATAAAACCCGAATGCATGGTTAAATGACTGTCTCAAGCATCTCCAAGTAACTCCTTCCAGTAAATGTACCCTCATAAAAGAAAGGTTCAATAAGTCCCCACACCAAACGTAAAGTTCCGAAGCCTTGATCGCTTTCTAAATATGAACATGTGAATTTTGTGGGGCTGAGTGCACAGAATTAAGCCTGTTAACCGTACCATTTAATTTAAAATGTGCCTTGTTAAGACCATACTACTTGGAAAACAAAATTTGCTTCATTTTCAAACTACGCGAGGTACATTTCACAAAACTGCATTCTTCTGTCCGGGTCGTCCTCGTTTAGTGTGTGCTACAATTGTGGCATGGAAACTTTCCATTTTGCTCAGTGCAAATATTAACTATATTGGTTCCAACTTCACAAGTTGAAAAAGCAAAAATGTATTTCAGAACTTCTATTAAAACCTAATACACACGTTGCATTTGTAACCAAAAAGATGTAAAGTGCACTCATTTAACGATATTCTATGTTGTATTTGCAAGGGGGTTTGTTTGTTTGTTTTTTTTTTCTTAACGAGTTCTATCAGAATTGAAGTTAATTCATCGTTAACTTCATCATTTCCTGTTAATTGTTTGTTAATTGATTGCTACTACAATCATTACTTTCCTTCGGTGTAGTAGTTCCAGATTTCAACTAGAGATCAATAATCTACATTAGGGATAAAAATCATATTTTATAAAAAGATAATCACACAAAATCAGTTGGACTTACACTAGCAAATATTTCCTATAAGAAAAATCACACAAAAGCTAAAAATACACCTGTGCCTGGAAAAGCCTCTAACTATTAACGAAATTAGTTTTCTCTGTAGCGAAGTGTGGTATATTCCCGTCGTGTCACATCGGATCCTTCCACGTCTTACAAGACTGTCTTGACTTGATTCATGAGAATGTAAAATTGGGCTCAGCTAAGCACATTGCATTGCATATCCCCACCAAACTCCGGTGCAACGTGCACCCTCACCAAACTCTTCCCGTGCCCCACTTTGCGAAACAATGCTTTAATGCATGTTATTGTCGCTGCTAGCACTTACGATATGTGTCTACTTTGAAATGCTAACCCTTTGCGTGGTGAAAACTTCAAGTGGTTTGGATGCTTTCCTCATAGTGTTGCATTCTGGAGTGGTCCTGAATGTACTTAATCGGTTATATTGAGAGTGCATTCATTTGATTTTTGTAGAACTTGTGGGGTGAAAACTTGAACATTTAAGTATAAATTCATGATAGGTTTTTTTCACATGACTAAATTTTGGAACACAAACATCTGCAGACATGGTAAGTCCTTCAAGTATGAGAGCCATTTCAGTGTTAGTATCATCTAGAGGTGGCTCTCACAACCAAATTTTGACGCTTGAATTCATTTTAATTCGAGATTTTATCGGATGCTTTGTATTGAGGTGATTTAATTTTGTCGAGAGAGCCGGAGCCAAATTGATATTCGAAGGATCTTTTACATGCCCCATGATCATATGACATGCTTGCCTACGATTTTCGCATACAAAAAATCTATCGACTCCAGGCGGGCTCGAACCCGCATCCTCAGGATTCCGAGGTAGGCACGCTACCTCTAAGCTGCCGAGCCAGGAAATTTATAATGTAAAAGGATTCTTAATTATAAGAACTATTAACAATGCTTGCTGAGCTACAAGACGACACTCCAGTCAAGCCAAGCCGAATTTTCATCAGCATCTAAACTTTCAGACAAAACTTCCATCATCTTTCGTACCGAATTACAAATTTCATTCTAAGTCCATCAACTCCAGAAAATGCCCACCCCCCGTCAAGGCCCTTTTCATCAACTGATAAATGTTTTCCGAATATCCGTGCATTAATAATCGGAACATTTTCTTCTCAATGTTCCTCTTTATATTTCTTGAGGCGACCCAGAAATAAATGCGAAGTCTGACAAAGCACCGACCACCCACGCCGTTTGCTAAGAGATTTTGAGAAATAAAGAGGGGGCGATAAATTATAAAGGGGGAGGATCGAAAACCATTCATTGAGGTCGATGACTCCACCGCTGGTTCTCTCCAATGAGAGCGAGAGAGAGAGATTACGACTGAAATTGCGGATCTGACCTTTTCCGTGGATGAGAAGCGGGAATTTCATATAAATGAAATACTTGGATGAATGGGATTCTTTGGACGATAGTTGGAAGGCATTTCATCATCGTTCTTACGAACAATCGGGGGTCTATTGATAGATTTTAATCGGTTAATTTCAGTTGGTTAACGGTTTATTGATTTGAACTATCATTATCAAGGATCGATTAGTATCAGAAATTTAAAAGGGTATTTAAATTGTTCGTAATAACCCTTTAAGCGGTCAATTTTTTGGCCCAAAATGTTCCAAAATAATGCACATTTTTTTTATTGCATGTCACTAAGCATAATATTTAAGAGAAAATGCGAAAATTAAAGAATTTTATTTTAATTTTCAATTTTAAAGTTTTCACATTATTCTTTATTTCATAATTAAGGAACAAAAAAAACCCTAAATGTTTATTTTTTATAAATATACTCTGCATGTTATGAAGAAACATATTCTTAAAAGAACTTCTCTCAATCTTACAAAAAAATTCATGTTCGTTAGAGTCTTTTTCAAACGGTTGAGAATTTTGTGTGAGTGTGCAAATATATATGCTCACATAATTTGAAGCATGAAGCATGGTGTAATGCAAAACCTTACCTTGCAGTCAGGACAGAGATAATATCGGCTTTTTCAATTCCTACTATTAACTCACACTCTCTCTATATGTATATTTATTTATTTGTTTGTTTATTTATTGATATATCTTGGTGTAATTTTCAACCGCTAATAAAATACATTTTAAAGCGCTCAATTGTGCTGAAATTTTATATACGTGATTATTTTGGATGACAATACAATAATTTAATCATAATTAAGAAATATTAATTGGTTAAAACTAATTATTTAAAGAATTACAGATACATCCACGTTGTCTTCATTTTTAGCGACGTCAAAACTTTTAAAAGATTTTTTTTTCCCTCACGTTTTAAAGCATTCAGTTGAACTGAAATTTTATATACACGATTGTTTTGGATGACAATACGATAATTTAATGATAATTAATAAAAATTCCTTGCCACTTAATGTTGTGATTCTGTCATATGTATATGCATATTTAAATTAATTATAACTATTTAATAAAAAGTAGCTAAAATAAAATTTTGCTTTGTTGATCTAAGTAGGAATTGACTGAAAAAAATTTTTATAGAACTTGTTTTTTAGTTATATTTTCCTTTTCCTTTCTTCTCAAGCAAAAAATTGCCCATTGCCAAGCCTATCCCTATTCTTTACTAAATATTTTCAAAAATTCAAATTTCTACCTTCAATGAAAAGTCCCAGCCTTCGTCACAAAGAAAATCCCGGATGAGAAGTATTTTAGTACCATGGACAACAGACACGTTTTTCCGCTTAGGCACTTTAGGCACTTACCTAGGGCGCTGGAGATGTGGAGGCGCAAAAAATTGGATTGCGAAAAAAAGAGAAGAAATTAAAATTACAGTGAACGTACCAACGCCTAATGAATCATGAGACATCCCATTCCACACTTAAAAGAGTTAAAACTAAAATGAGATCTATTATGTAAAAAGAAAAGCTTAATAGTTTGATATTGATTACAATAATGTCATTAATAAGTTTGCAATGTTGCTTTTGTAAAAGTAAAGTGATAAGGGATGAAAAAGAGGACAATTAACAAGTTGAAAACAGTTCATGCAATAATGTATATTCTGTACTGTAATTGCAAACGATTTTATTAAGTTTATGTACTAATGTACAATAAAGGTGGGTGAATGTTCCGCGATGCCCGTAGGTAAGAAATGAACAAGAGTGGCCCAACCATGCCAAAATCCTTTCCTTAAGGCTACCGGTTGTTAGTCCAGAACACGGTTGGTAAGTCTATTGGTGGTGAATAATGGAAAGACTCTACAAAGAGCAAAAATAAAGAAAGGAAAAATTGGCATGGTAAGAACTAAAGAAGGGAAATGCTCTGGAAATAGTCGAAGGGGAGGGAGGCGTTAAAAGTTGAAGTGCCTGGGGCGCCGAGAGGAGGTTTAAAACGGCCCTGATGGAAAAATTGCATGTCTTAAAAGCACTAGCACTAATAATCTCACTACAAAAAGGAAAAATATGTGCAAATCAATGAGAGAAGGAAGGAAATATCAGTGCCCGTACAACGTGCTGCAAACCGGTTGTTTCCCGCTTTCGGTAGCCTATACGGTGCACGAACAAATTGATCAAGAAGTTAAGATATCAAAACACGTTCGGGGTACTTTCTTTTAAAAAAACTAGTATAAAAAAACCATTAAAAATGCTTTTTAGGAATCAATACTAATAAATACTACTGTTTAACTAACAGTATTTAAAGAAAATTATCTGAATTTTACAAAAATCACAATTATACGTGAAATGTTAGCAAACTTTTTGAAAAACTTCAAAGCAATTAAAGAAAAAAGTAATAAACTTATATCAGTTAAAGTATTACTAAAACATTTAGTTGCATTTATCTAAAGAATGTACTAAAATTGTATTGTTTCACTAATATTTTAAAATTTTAAGAGTTGATCGAGTAAATATTATAAGAAATGTGACATTTCTTTTATGAGACCATTATTTAAATAACAGGCTATAACTCAAAAAAAAATAAATTAAATATTTTAGTAATTAAAACAATAAGAAATATTTTACTGCGTTCTCAAAAAAATAGTATAAATATCGGGTTCACAAAAACAGAGTTTCACAGAAATACATTTGTAATTTTTCAAATTATCGGTTGATTGATTGATTGAATATTAATGTCGCACTGTTTAGCTACACGAGGGCTTTTGGCGACGGACCACGTAATTTTGAACCATGGTCAAGTGACGTGGACGACACCTGAGCTGGCACCCCCTCTCCTAACTACCACACCACACCAACGGGAGGACGTTTCAGCTCTCGACAGATTTAACGTGCATCGCTGCTCTTCACGGCGGGTCTTTAGTGGTACTGGGTTCGAACTCGTGACAAGGCAAGCCACGGCTACCACGGCCACTTCAAATTATCGGACTCTCGCCATGATGATTTTAAACAATTTAAATGACCACTTCTGGTAAATTAAAGACCCGCTTTCGATTTTTGTAGTTTTATTAAATTGATTGTAACTTGGCCTCTAGGTAACGTAGAAAACAAAACTAAGTAGGTTTTGTTAAGTTTAAAGATTGCTCTACTCAGTAAAATAAAAAACAAAAATTATGTGTTTTGACCGAATTGGTCATTTCAAAGTGTTTGGATACCTCAAATGTTAATACATAAAGTTGGAAAATTGGAGTGAATGCGAGCATTATATTTTATGCTTCGCCTACATTTTTAAAAGAAGTATCCTATATTTTAAAGATAAAGTGAAATGATAGACTTTGAGGGGTTTAGTAATTGATAAAAAAAAGAAAATAAATAAATAATAATCGTTTAATTATAGTTTACTTCTAAAATAAATATATTAATTATCATCCTATACATTGTCTTTTCCAGGCCACTCTTTCTATTGTTCATATGTGTAGCCAACACTTTAATCGTTTCAAAAGTCAAGAGAATGATGTAACTATGGGAATGATAAATCGAGAAAACCTTACTTTATACGCAATACTATATACTTGTACGCATTATACATTCATTCAAAGAATTAAATTGTACGAGTGTGTATCTATTTACGTTTTATCAACTTGGAGAAGCAGACGTATTTTGAAACAACACTTAATTTTAAAAATTCTTTAAAATTTTAAAGGACATTTATTTCAAAAAAATAGATTAAAGAATAACTTTAAAAATAGAAAACTAGCAAATATTTCTTTAAAAGAATTTAATTTTTTTTTAAACACTTACATTCTAAAAATAATACTTTTAAACAAAGAAGTAGACAAAGAACAGTTGAATAAGTTGTATTTCTTAACCCCAGTCACGTCTGAGCTTGTCAGACAAAAAGAAATTTCAGATATGATTTAACTTTTAAGCCTGCTCTATACATTCTTTTTACTTATAAAAAATTACGAAAATGTTTCAGATTTTTAAAAAAATTTCATGGTTACAATATTTTATTCCTTCTCTCAAAAAAACCTATGAATAAGACTGCGTAGCTGTCTTGTTTTATTCAAAGATCATTTTCCTGTTCCAATATATTCATTCGAATATAAAACTTAAACACTTTCTGTTTTAGATTTGTAGAAATTTATATTGTCCTTGATAAAAAACATATTATAAGATAATATGTACAAATAATCTTAAAAAAGTAATTGAAAATGTATCATTTACATATTATATTTCAAGTTTTTCTCTAGAAAAAAAAACGAATAGTATTTTGACTTTAAAAGAAAAAATTATACATTAAGGTATCCGACTACTTGCAACAACTTTGTTTTTAAAAAAAATGGAGATATGAAGATTTTTTGTGATTTTTAGATTTAGTAGATTTTAAGAAATAAAGGCTGAAATTAAGAAGAGAAAAGTAAATTATTACTGCTAAAATGGAAAAAAAGGGGTCGCGGAATTCCCAAAAAATTACATAATCTCTGTACACAAATAGTAAATGAACAAATTCTCAATTTTTCAATTTTGATGCATTATTTTGCTATTCCTATTCGAAATGACCTTCAGAATAAGAGATATTTTAATTTTTACAAGAACTACAGCACTTTATCTTAGTTATTATATGAAATTGCTTTAAAAATCAGGGATTATATTCACATAAAGAACTGTAAATTTTGTAATAAAACAGTGATTGGTAAATCTGAAGGTCAAAACAGTTCTACGGTTATACAAAACATACACAAAAAATTCCAGCAAATTATTTTAAAAACTTTTTTAACAATCGCTGTCCCCGTTTAAGTTTTTCGAAAAAAACACATTTTAAAGTTTGAAATCTTATGTAAAGTTATGGTATCTGCTTTTACTAAAACACTTGTAGATTTTGTTCCATTGAATGGAAAATAAAACACTTGGTATTTTTATAAAGCTAATAAAATGACCTATAAATTAAAATCATAAAAACAATTTGGCTAACTTCACAGTCTTAGGGTAGTCGGATACCTTAAGTATGTATACTCACGCAGGTATATACAGGGTGTTTCCTGATTCGACAGACAAATTAAAAGGGGTAATAGTAGGAGCATAGGGACAACAAATTATCTTAGAACATGGGGTCGCAAACTACTTTTAGTTGGTGAAAATCGCAAAAATAGTAGCATTCGGGAGGACGATGAGCCAGACAAAAGGAGCAGCCAAATGAATGCTGGGAATGAAGCATAGGGTTGGAGCACTGTGATAGGGTTGGAGCACTGTGATAGGGTTGAAGCACTGTGATAGGGTTGAAGAAACTTGCTCATATGCACATTCCCCCCCCTCTCCTGGTGTTGGTGCTGGGAGTATCAACCACTGCGCACCAGAACGTGTCGTTTATGCATGATGTTGCACCAACACGTTTTTCGATTGTAGTGCTTAAGGTATATATATCCAACTGGTTTAAAATCACCATTTTCATTAAAAAATCTAAAGTTATTTTATAGTCTATTTTTGTAGCATGTTTAATAAGCTTTCTAAAACTATAGTAATTTTAATTCTGAGTCAGTTAGAAAAAAGTTATAGGTGTTTTTGTTTAAGACAGTAAGCCCAAATTGAAACCGGAAGTGTGAGTTTTAGGTTGATTTTCACCGGCAAAATGAGATTTTTATTCATTTAAAATATTTTAATGAATTCTTTTTATGTTTGGTAAACTTTATTTCACTTTATAAATGTTTTAATAGATATATTTTGCTTTGAAATAGGCAACAGTTAACTGATTGAAATGGTGGTTTTGATTTAAACGAGTTACTATATTTTTATCATTTGTGTTCAAAACTAGATCTCTTTATAACTTTTGTATTAGTACTTTTATATAGAGTTATGGTTATTTTTAATTAAATTAAAGTTGTCATGTCTAAAACAAGATCAATGAGGCCAAAAAAGAAGAGATTTTCAGAGAGCAGTATTTGTTGGAGAAACGTCAATAGAAATATCAACGGAGCTTCCAAATTCAGTCATTAATTCTATTAAAAAGACTTACAAGGAACTTTGCGATGAAAGTCTCCTAAGAAAATGTCTTCACGGGAAAGGTCAGAACTGCAATGAAAGTTTTAACAATGTCGTGTGGAGTATAATCCCGAAAGACAACTTCGTTGAGCAACAAACACTCCGGTTAAGGAATTATATCGCAGTAATATATTTAATTCTGGGTTTGTTGGTCTATTACCTCTACTTCAAAAGTTAGGAATGAAATTATTTTCTGAAACGAAAGGATATTTTTGGTACCTCGACAAACGAGAATTTTTGATTCTACGAGGCATTCTAAACCAGATAAGAAACTGTTTCATAAAAAAGAAAGACCCTCTAAAACTGTAAAAGTTTCAAGTATGAGGTTCAGGAAGGCACAACATACAAATCTGGAGAGTTTTAAAACCTTTCTAAATCATTAAAAAGTTTTATTGCAAATATAAACCTTATTTTGCTTTTTGTGAAGAATGTTATTTTTGAACATAGTGGTTAACGGTAAGAATGATATTTCTTAAGTTAAATGAAATATTCTTATATAATTTTTTGAGTTTGTTCCTTGTATTATAATGAATGCTTTCTGCCAAAAACTGAGGGTAATTTTTCAATTAAGGTATTTTTTATGTAATTTTATATAAAAAAAGTTTTTAAGAAAATTCTGGGTTTTTTCATCTCGAACACCTGTATTTTATAATATTACAGTTGAATCTGAGCTTTTTTTAGTATAATGCATAGTTAAACGTTAAAGAATTGTATTCCTGCAAACATTTTACTTATTTTTGTGACCTATATTTTTTTAGAGTTGTCTGCAAAAGAGCAATTTTTTTTAATATTTTTGGTAGAAATTTCTCAATATTTTGAAAAATAAGCTTTCAAAAAATTCTTCTTGCTGTATTTTCATAGTTTTGCAACATACTTAATTAAAAAATAACAACTAAATGATTATTTAAGTTATATTTTAGAAAACTGTCTCCGAACCCAGTTGGATACCTTAACCACCTTCATCCTACACATCCTGGGAAACGGATCGGTCACGGTGGACTTGCTGTTTGGCCTCCACGCTCCCCAGAGCTCATTACCTTGGATTTCTTTTTTTGGGACCACGTGAAATCGCTTATGGATGAGACGCTGGTAGCTACAAGGGCGGATCTCACGCCATGTATTGTTGTCGCTTCAGCTGACATCGCCAGCCAGTACACCGTATTTGTTTGAAAACTTCCGACAATCCATCGTCCATCGATGTCGGCTATGCTTTGATCTGCGTGACTCATAACTTCGAATAATTCCTGTGACAATCCTTAGTTGCTGCATTTCTGAGTTGGAACTGTGATACATTGCTTGTACTGCAAACATGCTTTACGTCAGGGATAGACATTAAGTCGATCGCGATTTGACCTGTAGACCGCCAAGACATTTTGGGGTGACCTCCTTTACTAAGACCTAAGACTCGCATATTAAAAAAATATTTATGGAACACCGACACTAGCTAGGTTGAAGAATTTGTTTTCACAATCGATGCGACTGTGTTTATCAAAGTAAATGATTCAAGAAATGTGAAGATGACACATGTACCTTCAATGGAAGGGAACGATGACGCTTAACACGTTCGCTGCCCCTGTAGGGGAAAATAAATTAAGCAAAATACAAAAACAAACTTATTTAAATGCTCTAAAAAGAATAAAAGAAACTTTTCTTTTAAAACTTTTTTTACTATCAACTTATAACGTCATTAAACAGTTTATGATATAAAAGCTTGTCGCGAGATTTACCTGTGCTGCTAAACAAGTAAATTAAATAACTTGTGATCTGATTTATTTTAATTTTTAAAATTTTGAAACTAAGTAAATACGAGTACTTAAATCTCGTGACAAGCTTTAATATCATAAACTGTGTAATGACGCTATAAGTTGATAGTAAAAAAAAAGTTTTAAAACAAAAAGGTTCTTTTATTCTTTTTAGCGCATTTAAATAAAAGCTTGTTTTAAAAAAAAGTTATTGTACTTTTAATTTTTAGTGTAGAATATATCGATTCATTAACACGAAAAAAATATTCATACGGAATGATTTAGAAATCATTTTCATGAATACGCATCCATTTTGACTCATTTTAGAAAAAAACGTAAAAAATAGAAAATATCATTGTTTTTAAAAAAGAGTTATACCGTATCGTGGCGAAATAAAATATCTTTCCGATTCTGTACTTATTTTTGTCTGAGTTTGATAAAAATAATCAGACAGTTTTTTTAAAAACGTCGAGAAAAATATCGGAATTTCTTTAACCTCAATCCGAAAAGCCGCTCAGCTGGATAAAAAGACAACAGGGGTAAAAAATTATGCATTTTAAGGCTTTTAATTTATATCGTTTTAACTAATAGCGATATCGGAATATAAATAGCCAAAACAGGCATTGTCATCCAAACTAAACGTGTATACAAAATTTCAGCTCAATCGATTGAAGACATCAGCTTCAAATTTGAGTTGCAAGATTCCACCTGAAATACACTACAAATTACATTGCAAGTTAAATAAAAGCTTGTAAAAAACGATCACTATGATACCAGCCGTGTACAGGAATTCTTTCTAACGTGTACATACGGGTAGAATAAATGTTATGATCAGTTCTTCCAGTGATAGCATGGGATTGGCTCTTGAGATATCATTCCCCCGTGCTTTCACGGAATTTCACTCTCGCATCAATTTCATGTCCCACGACAGCGTGGGATTCGGCAGCGAAAAAGTGAAGTATATGCGTTGGTTTCAGATTCATCAGATCATGATGTTCTCTGTTTGTGGCATTGAATACGTCCAGAGTCTCGCAGATATAGTTGTTCAAGCATTCAACAATTTCGTGTTACTTGTGTTTTTGTGTTAAAAGTAGTGTTTGTCATACTTAAAACAGGGATACAATGTCAAAAGTGTTTAGGAAAGAAAACATACACTTTAAATACGGAATGGCCGCACTTACGACACTGGGGGGACCGCAAAACGTTGAAAACATTTGAAGCGATCCGTACCCTAAAAGAGTCCGCCCACCCCGTCTTTCAATGTATTTCTTACCTAATTCATTAAGATATCCGTCTACGTTCGGTACCGTAATTTTAAAAAAGCGCATAAATGAATAATTTTCACGATATTCAGTGTCACTTAGATTAGAATATGTGTATAAAAAATTTTTAAGGACATTTTGACAAAAAATAATTATTTAAATACAATATTTCGGCAAAAAATTAACTTAGAATAACTTTGTTTTCAAAATGTTCTCTTGAAAAAATGCTTCTATTATGATAGTATTTGGCCTGTATATAGCTCAGACCTCTGTACAGAGACTCAACTATGATTTTTGAAAAATTCACATTATTTTCAGAGTTACAACCATTTGAAACAATTATCAGCGTTTTTTCCTTAAAATTTCTTCCCTCTGTTGTCATAAAACATGGATAAACCCACTTCTAGGTTATATATTTCAAAAATTCTAGTTGAGCCTCTGTACAGAGGTCTGAGCTATATACAGGCACAAAATTATTATAAAAGGAGCATTTTACTCAAAAGGAGTGTTCGTGAGTGCCACGAGTTCAAATAATTTGACGAACCAAGTCTTTCGACTAAAAGTTTAATAAAAACAAAAAGGTAACATAAATTATTGTGGGTTTCGATGTAAAGCAGTTATTACCGACGTCAGCAATGCCGAAAATCCTTCAGCTTCTCCGAATATCTCATCCGGCTGGCAGGTGGCGCACGCAGGCGTCCTCACGTATGCGTCATACACGCAAGCGTCATACTCGCAGGCTTCATACACGCAGGCGTCAACAAGGAGAATATTTTGAAAATGGGTCATTCTGTGTTCATTTTTTGTCAAAATATTGTACTTAAATATTTTTTTATTGTAATACTATTCTTGAAACAATTTTATATACATTTTCCAACCTAAGTGACACTAAATATCATGAATATTATCCATTTATACGTTTTTGCAAAATCACGGTTCCGAATGTTGTCTTATACCTTAATGTATTTCTTACCTTCTACCCTTTTTCTTTCACTCGACATCACACCCTTCATATATATTTTTATGATTTACTGCGAATAAACCTGTTCTATAGTCAAATGTCGTTTTCATTCTGACTACTATCAGCCCTCTGAATTCGTCGGTCGAATTCGGCAACACTCTGTATGTTTGCAACTTTATAATTTTGTAACATTTTTGCAGCTTCCATCAATTCTTCCTTGAAAAACAAGCAATAGAAAAGACAAACTAGACTCTTTAACATTTGACCGTCAGTCGGTGTCGATTGGAAAACGGATCCTGTTTACTTTGTTCTCCTTTCCACATTTTTGCAGGGAATTTGAAAAATTTTCATGACTTTTAATCATTTTCCCTGGTGATTACACAGAAAAAGTTGTGACGGGCTCATCAAGATTTCAACTAATTGTCCTCTTGGGTTTCTTCTTTCTAACCAACTAGAGAAGAGAAGCGTAAATATTCAAATTAGGAATCTTATAAATAGTAGAAGTTTAATCCCTAGTTCAAGATATAATCTATCCGTACCTGTGCGATAAAGCTAAAGGTGGATATCATTCCACAAGGATAAAATCCACGTCAGTTAGAATTCAGCAAATTGCTGTTTACCCAAGATATAGCGGTAAGACTGTTAAATTAAGTTAATAAGAACTGTGTAGTTTCGGAAGTTAGAAACAGTCGGTAGAGTTAGATATAGTGGTCGGTTACGCAATTATTTGGTAATACGAATAGTGTGTCTCTTCACTCCAGATTCACTTTAATTGAATATTATTATTATTGTATATTGTTTAATATCTTAATAAAGATATTAAGATAAACGATATGGCTGCTTTTTCGTTCCTTCCCACATATCTAGGTCGCGAGGATAACGTAGAAGTGGGGCACCCCCGATCGGGTTCCTTACAAAGTTCTAAGGTTCTAAGTTAATTAGGAGTGATTTTACAGCTAAATATACCTAGCACGTCCGCTAGTGTCGTTTCGACACCAAGGCAATTTATCAAAATAAATATATGTCGTTCAACAAAATATAGTTCACTAAGCAGATACCATAGTAAAGCAAATTTCTTCAAGTTCTATCGTACATTTATTTCACTTTGAATGCAGTGTTATTAGTTTCACCGTGGAAATGAATCAATTATAAAAAAATTGTTGTGTCTAAGTGTTTCGTTACATAGTATTTGCTTATTTGCTCATAAAAAAATTCCCTTGATTTTCGAAATTTCGACACCCTGAAACGATGTTTCTTAGAAAAGATCTAAGCTCTGATGAAATTGCTAATTTGCTGCGATAGCTTTCTAAAAATGAATCGGATGGTGATTAGCTGTCTTGCTCTAATTTAAATTCTGATGAAGAGATAAGATTGAGTAAAAGTGACTGCGAAGAATCTGAAGAAAATGCAGATGTAATAGATAATATTCCAGTAATTTCTGATATATATGTCGCTTGGGATGGCACATATTGGATACTGCATAATTGTAACGTTCCTGGCCTCCTCACGCCAACAAAAAGCAGATAAATTCCCTAATATGTAGTAAATTCAAAATTCAAATAAAATAACTGACAGGAATTATTATGATTGAAACACAAACATATTGAATCTGGGACATCAGTATTTCTTAATATTATTATTAACAAGCTTTCTAACTTTTGCTTTCATGATAAATGATGAATATTTAAAATTTTATTTCATACAGCTTGTGACGATTCCCGCCACACAGCTGTGAATCGGCATGTTTGTGGATCATCGCACGTGCATTTTTCACCTGCATCTTTAAAGCTATTGCGTGGTCCCGCCTTGGATCACCCCGGCAACCTTTGACACCACAAGGTACCCTTTTCCTGATTATCAGGATGTAACTGGAAGCTAAAAAGAGGCTGGTCACTGAAACCCAAAAGAGAGAGAGAATGGTAGCGGGTCTAACAACCTCCGTTGAGAGCAGACAACAAAAGAAAACTTCTTCCTCACAAACTACAGCATTTGAACTCTAATAATCTTTTAATAGGCTTAATAACTTCAATGTATAATCTGTAAATAATAGCTGTGACATAAATGAACTAAATGTTTAAATTCATCAATATCACGCTACTGTTATTTATCTCAAACGTCACAAGCAGATGTAGCTAATAAATTTATGAATTTCATTTTCTCTCTATCCCTCTTCCTATCTATTTTTCTCACTCTCTCTCTACATCTCTATATCGAATATCTGACCCACGATTATTGGGACAATTTTTAAAAGGAGGTAGGGGATATTTCAAGGATTCAGATTTGCAAGCAACCCTTGATCAAAAATGTCTTTGTTCGGTGCTAGAGGGTGTTGTTCACAAGAAGTTGGAGGAAACAAACCCACATTACAGCAGTTATATGAGATATCTCCGCCCGCAAAGGAGTATAAAACGTTGTACGAAAACCAAGATGGAAGATTTACCATTGCTTTTTATGTTTCAAAGCATATTTATTCCGTGCAAAATGTTAACCAAAAATCAAGCTCTCATTCTTATCTGTATTTTAACATAGAATCTGTTGGTAGTTCAGTAGCTCGTTCTGGATCTGTCAGTAATTAATCCTGATTTTTATTGAAATGGATTTTTAATGGAGTTCTTTAAAAAAAATGTGAATCCATTTTGAGCCCAAATTTAGAATGTTCTTTTTTCTTTATTTTAACTTGTGGAACAGAATTTGTAGACCACTGTTCTACAGTATAAGACACTTAGTGACATCTATGGAGAGAAATAGTAAGTTAATGCATATTACTTCAATTTTAAGTAAAAAAATCCATTGTAAGTGAAATTCTAATGTTATATTTCAAAAACCGTTTTTTTATATATTTTGCTCGTATTTTATAAATAATTACAAGAAAAAATCGATATTATACATTGTCAAATCATGTATTTTACATTTGAAATATAAGTATAATTGTGCGACAAATTTACACTCATGGACAAAATATTAGTGTAGCAAGAAATAATTCCAGGATCGTAACGAAACTTAGCATGAAGGTACATGTCGGGGAGATATGCAAATGATTAGAAATGCATCGCGATTGCATATTACGTATAGCCGGCAGAAGGCGTTAAAAGCTGTTTTCCATGCAGTATAAAACAGGTAACCAAAGCTTGTTTGAGTGTGCTGAATAGTTTACAAGGGAAAAGCTGAGGTAGACATGTCATTACATCATTTTCGAAGACAATATGAGCAGCTGCCACAGTTGGAGAGGGGTAGAATCATCGGCATGATGGAAGTTTGGTGGTCAGCTAGGCGAGTAGCTCGTCAATTAGGCCGCTCTGATTGTGTTGTGAGGAGGTGTTGGGACCAGTGGATCTGAGAGAGGCAATTCACACAAAGACCAGGCTCGGGACGCACTCGACACACCAGTCGTCGAGAAGACCGCCACATCGTAAGAAATACACGCGTACAGCCAACTGCTTCATCGGCCGCCATCCAGGCACCTTCACTAGGGGAACATGTGCCTTCTAGAACCATACGAAGGCGTCTGGTGGAAGGGCATTTGGGATCGCGACGCCCATACGTGTGCTGCCCTTGACGCCCACTCATCGACGCCTCCGTTTCAAGTGATGCCGCGTACCACTTCAAACGGTCACCCCTAGTAATGATCTGTGACACCATGACAGTCCAGTGGTATGTCCATGACATCCTGCAACCATATGTGTTGCTACTCGTGCAACGGCTCCCAGGAGCTATTTTTCAACAAGTCAATACTCGGCCCCTCACGGCAAGGGTGTCACAAGGCTGTCTCACCACTTTCACTACCCTTTCTTGGCCTACCCGATACCCAGATTTGTCTACAATCGAGCATATCTGGGATGATTTGAGACGGTGAATTGGGCATCCTAAGAGTTTCAACGAACTAGAGGCAAAGTTACGGCAAATATGGAACAAAGTGTCTCAAGACATCATACTAAACTTCTATTCCTCAATGCCCGATCGTTTCGCAACGTGCATTCGCGCAAGAGGGGATTCAACAGGGTATTAAATCCTCCGTTCTTTTGCCTTTTTCTCTGAAGTAAATGATCATTTTTCTTTTTTTTTTCCTAATTATTTACTTATATCAAAGTAGCCAATACGTGTGTAAAATTTCGTTTCATTTTGACGACTCCTTCTTGGTGTGCTAATTTTTTGTCCTTGAGTGTATTTTTCAAAATATGTTACGCATATGTGGTTGCATTAAGAAGAAAGAGAGTTATGTGTAGTTTTCACAATTCTCACTATTAGTTCACATTCTCCCTATATATATTTATTTATATATCTTGTTTAAATTTTCAATCGTTGATAAAATACTTCTTTTTCATTTACTCAAGTTCAAATACATTTTTTAAATTTGTAGTGGAGTGCACTCGATGTTAATACAGTTTTTTCAAATATTAATTCATTAATTAAATTTAATTAGTTATGTATAGTTTAAGAGGTATATTTTTTAGTCGATATTATTCCTCTAGATGGCAGCACCGTTGGATAAAACAGCTTTTGTTAAATTTGTGATAAAGATTTAACTTAACCTAAATAATCATATGCTAGTTCGATGTCAGCATTCTTTTTACACTGGTTTTAAGATAAATTCTTACCAAAAAATCCTACTTTTATTAAAAAAAATTCTTACCAATTTAATGTGTTTAAGAAGTTTTTAATGTTAATTTAAAAGGTGTGTTGGCTACTTAATATTGTGATTATTTGATAAAAAAAATAACTAAAATAAAACTTTTCGTTGTTGATCTAAGTAGGAATTGACTTTAAAAAAATATTTTTATGTTACTTGTGTTACTAAATAAATAGCATTTTATAAAACTATTTGCATTGTCAATGCATCTAAAACTTTATTTAATGGAATACGAATTCGTTAAAAATGACATGAAACAGTATATACATATTCCAGTCTCTGTTTGACATTTTGCGCTCGGTAGAAAAATTGCATACCAAAATAAGCCTACCCCTCCCCCGACAGTAAAATATGCAATTCTTGACATTTAAATAATGAAAAGAGATTTTATACTTAAGATGAGAATATGAAATTTTCTGAACATATACTCTAATGCAAGCATTTAAATTAAAATAGAGAAAACAGCTATCTTTGAATAACATTTTTCGCCGTATAAATACTTTTTTCAATTTGCTTCAGATCATTTAAAAGCTATTTATCTCTATGCGTTAAAAAGGTTTTTCGGGAAAAGTTTCTCTAATAAACTTATTACGTACCATCGCAACAATGCCAACTCTCACGATGAGTCGCCAAGTTAGTAACATGTGTCGTACGCACTGAATTGCCAACTATGTGCTTCATTTCAAATGTCGTCAATACGGTGGCGATAGTACATTATTGCAATCTCTCACAGAAAAATATCACAACTATTGCCTGGACAGAATTCGTTGCGTGAGAAGAAAGACGTTGTCTCATACGAAGACTTATTAACAATCAACGGAACTAAAAACTCAACTTTCTTTGAAGCTGCAAGAGCTGCTGGTTAATCAAAATCTGAGGACTTTATCAATGAAGTGTTGGACGATGCAACTTCAGTGGTGAATTTAACTGAACAGGAACGCCAAGAATGGATTTGGCGAATAAAAGTGCAAATAGATAGAACTACATAATACATGCAAATTATAGTTTTAAGGGAACCAGGACATGCTCGAAAGAGTAAAATGCCAAAATTAAGACCCTTTGTTTATGAGACATATATCATTTACAATTTCCAATAGAGCTTAGATTTTTTTATGTCTATAATAAAGATAATTTAATTATTCTGTAGAACTCCAAAAATAACTTTTTACTCCAAAAGTGTTTTTTACTACTTAATTTAAGTACTACATAATTTTTGAGAACTCGTAATATATACTTATGTTTAGGTACCATTTTTTTAAAAAGTATCCTTTTTTTATGCAAAATATTTTTTACACATATATAAAACAATACATAAAATACAGTGAAACCATATTTTTAGTAAAATTTTAGTATAGTTTCTTTAAAAAAATTATCAAACTTTGAAATTTGAATTTTTTTTATTTTTCTGCTTTTTTTATGCATAAAACTATTTTTAAAAAAATAGGCACTATTTTAATAGAAAAAATAGGTTCACTATATGCATAGGCATCTTGTATAGAAGTATAAAAAATCAGGAATCATATAGTGCAATAGTTTTTTTTTAAAAATGTACCTAAATGCAAAAAAATATGCTTTTGAGAAAAAGTGAAAAAACTAAAAAAAAACAATATTTTCACATATTATACACTTAATTAGTATTTCCTTGCCTATTTTTATATGACTAATAATAATCCTTAACCATTTTCTAGAGTTACAAAAGTAATTTTAAATTCATATGTTTTTTTTTTTTCCTTTGTTTTAGTTAACATGAACATAATTTTCGAGATCTTGTAATACATATTTTCATGTATAGGTACCATTTCTTACAAAAATATTCTTTGAATATACAAAAAAATTTACACATATATATAAAGTAACATATTAAACATAATGGATCTGTTTTTAACTAATTAATTGCATAATTTCTTAAAAATAATCATAAAACCTTAAAATTATGAAAATCTTAATTTTCTTTTTTTACATATAAAATCAAGTTTCAAAAAATTAGACTCATACTAATAAAGATATTTTGTTCACTGTTTGCACATGTATCCTGTTTAGATATATAAAAGGTTTCAAACAATATATGCTACAATAGTTTTTTTTAAAGTGTACCTAAATTTTAAAAAATTAAACATTCGAGAAAAAATATAATAAAACTTAAAAAAAATTCTCCTTACATTGTAGATTTGATTAATATTTCCCTGCTTGGTATTCATTTTCTTCATCTAAATTCTGTTTATCCATTTTCCTTTTTAAAGACCTTCTTTTATTTCTGGCTTCCAATGACACTTTATTTACGATACGTTCAGCCTCAAAAATTCGTTTGTTATAAATTATAAGTAAGGCACGTTCAGTGTTGTATCCTGGTTTAATGCCCAGAGCTTCAAAGACTTTGATCCTACTTACATATCCATCGTTAAAACAAATTACAGCATCCATAACTCCAAATTTCAAAGTTTCAATGCCAACAAAAACTGTTTTAGGAATTCTCTCCTAAATACATTTGTTAAAACTTTCATTGGGATTTTGTGTTCTTCCATGAAGACACGTTTTCAATAAATCCTTCTCTGTGAGATCCCGAAACACTTTTTTCACTTTCAATAAAATTGACTCAGGTAAAGAATGCTTGTGAATATAAAATTCCCCCGTAACAATGCTACGGTTATAACCGCACCAGCTATCCTCACCAAGAGGACACAAAGCGTGTTGAGGATTATCCTCAGTACTTAGTTTATGAAAATAAATAGCCCATATGGCTCTTTTCATGTCCTCCACAGATGACAAATTTTTACGGATTGCTAGCCCATAATAATGTTGGATTGAGTCCACTTCTTTAAGCGTTAGCCGTCCACGTCCCGAAATATTTTTCCCATCTAATAGCTTAATGCCTTTGCTCGTTTTTAGAATGTTTCTCAGCCTTGTGCCTATACGCTTTTGCACATGGCCAACACATTCTAATTTTTCAACTTCTGTGTTCCCATATACTTTTGCTTCTTTTGTAGTAAGAAATCCTTTTGAGTCCCCATCACCAAGATACTGCGTATAACATGCTTTTCGTGATGTTTCAGATCGCTGAAATATACTTAATACCCCCGACATTCCATTCCCCCACTGAATCCTTCGTAATTTTTAGCACCATTTTCACATGGTTTTTTTTACCCTTACATGAAGAACAATATTTTGTGTGAGCTTCAAAGTCGATAACCTTTCCGTTCTCAACAGACGTAGTACATACAACTCCATTCAATGAAGAATAGCCTCTTTTATGCCATGTGCCATCCACAGCCACAGCTATATTTGAATTATTATCATTCGCTATGACTGCTTCGTGAACAGCTGCATTCATGGAGTCTTCACTAATTGCTTTTAAAACATTTAAAAACAAAGAATTATATGGCGTTCAAACTTTGCAGGTGGTGGAGGCAAATTCATGAGCCCACAGAATATTCGAGCAGTGGCTCCTCCTTTTCCAATAGCTCTCATTCCATATGTCAAGCTTAGGTTAACATCACAACATTTATTTGATATTTTTGATGACATTGTGCTCGTCGATTCTCCACAGTTGTGACAAATTATTTCCAAACTCACAGCTAAACTTCTACGACTTTTTAAATCTTCTCTCAGCTCAATTTTCTCTGAAGAACAGCAATATTTACAACATAAGAGATTTTTCATAAGGGAAGATAATAAATCCAGTTCAACGATTATGTTTACATTTTGAGAATCTTGTTCTTTTAGTAAATCCGGTATTTTAATTTTTCTCTTAGAAGCACTTTCCACGGAATTCGAAAGCAATTCTTCAGTCGATTTAGACTTTTTATGTTGATTGCTAGTATACTTCCTTCTGCCAAATTTTTTTATTCTTGGCATAATTACTCGTTTAAAAAAGTTAGATACTTTTAAAATCTTATGAATATTATTAAATAAAAGTAAAAAATAAATATTTCTTACGAAAATTAATGTAAAATTAAGTAGTTGTATGCCACAAGAAACTTCGGAATAGACGAACTCGGTTCAAAACATTGCCATAAACTGAAATTTAAAGTAAGAAATTTTGTCACACAGCTTGGAACAATAGCTCACGCATAAACGTGGCTAAAAAGTAGCGGGGTTAACATTCAAACGAAAAAAACAATCAAAAGTTAATATAGATAAAACACAGGGGAAACTACATATTTAAAGTTCAAAGGGGCGTGTCAAAAGGGGCGTGGGCATTTATTTACATTTTTATTTTTCATATTTTAGGGCTATTTTATCAACAAACATATAAGTATTATACATTTTTAGATTCAGAAAAATAAGCACTATTTTTTAGAACTAAAATTGAAAAATCGATTATTTCAAAGTATATGATGTCCCTGTGCTCTTAAAATTTGAGCAAGAAATATGGGTTCAAGTGTAGTATAGGGGAAGGGGGGCACTTTGGATTTGGTGATTTTTCTTCGGATTTTTCGATTTTTATCTAAATGTCATGATGAGATATCGAATTCATTCTAAAGTAAATAATAAATAATACCGAAAAAAGTACCTTGCTTACCATTTTTAGTCACCAAAATAAAGGACTGCGCCAAGTTGCCCCCCTATACTACACTTGAACCGAAGTAAGAACAGTTATATAATTTGTACAACGGGGGTTGGTTCACCGTTAGGGCAGCAGTGGGTACATCCCTAGTGTCAATAAAAAAACATTCCTTAGAAAATGAGTTAAGCATAAAGAGAGAAAAGCTTAGAAATAATGGAAGCATAATTTTTACACGTCAAGATAAAAGAAAAATTGTATTTGTTGGATCTAATTTATATTCAGTGAAACACACTCACAATATTTAACTGATTCAAAATAAAAAATAAAGTTAAACACTTTTTCTTTCTTTTATAACTTTTTAGATATCGCTGTATACACTCGATCTCATCTCTCTATATTCTCTTTTACAATAAAATAATAACAATAGTATCCCTTTTATATGCTAGCAAAATAAGACCAAAAAAAATGAACTGCAGAATTGTTTTATTTCCGAAACCTTTCAGAATTCAAAAGTATATCACTGAATTAATAAAAAAAAATGTTCCTATATCAAAACAAACCACACAATGAAAAAAAATGAAATCAAACATAAAAAGAAAATATATGAGAAAGAAAATTTTAAAAAAAGAGAGAGAGAGATAGAGAGAGACTTTTTTATTTTACTTATTATTTTTAGGCATAAAGGAATTCATATAAAAGAAAAGTGATATCGAAAGTTGTCCCTATATCTTCTATGTTAATTTAAATTCAGCAAGAAATAACAATAGAAAACGGAACCCCACACTAAATAAACTGTCAGATAAAATTGAATACCACACAGTGTTATCTTTGAAATGTTTTGATAACTTGCCAGATATCTGAACCGTATCTCTTACGCATGGTTGCAGTGTTAGATAGCATTTATTTTTTTACTGTCAGAAATGAAATGTTTTTCTTGAGTTTTTGTGTGTTTCTGCTCGAGTAATGTTTGCCCACAAAGCCGCATTTATATGCGTTGTAATCCATGTCTTGGGTGGAGTCAATTCGCAACATCGCTTTGGTTGCGATGAAGACTTTTGTACGAGAATAGTTGGTAAATGCCCTAAATTGAAGTGTGATAATGGAAGATTAATTAAAAATGCTACTACGTGTGGTTGCTGTGATATTTGTGTGGAATCACTGAGTGAGTAATGTATTATTTTTTAGATGTTTTAAAATATATTTTCACAATCGTTCAAAGTGTTGTTATCATTTTTAAGATAATATTGCTCATCATTTTCAAACAGCAATTCAAAAATGCTTGAGAAATGTAAGGAAATAACTTTTAAGAAAAGACATAACCTGAAAATATTTTCATAGTGCTAAAAAATTTAAGTTTAATAAATAATACTCTGACGTGTAGTCAAATTTCAATTCTAAAAATGTATATAATAATGCTAAACATATTTAAGGTACACCGGATGAGTGGCGTAGTTAATTTGGCGCTCGCCTTTTACGCCCAAGTTTGCGGGTTTGATCCCTGCCCAAGTCAGTGGATTTTCCTTATGCAAAAAATTGACTGCGTTCATGTTGTATCATTATGAGATATGTTAAAGATCATTAGAGTGCCTTTTTTGGCTATTAAAATTGCACTGCTGCAATTGATATCCACCTATATGGCGTCACACTAAAAAATGATTCTAGCTCTCGGGGAATGTACTAGGTCTGCCACATAGTAGTTATCAATCCGCATCCCCATTAGAAAGAAAAAAACTATTTTAGCCGTTAGTGAACCATTAAGGTATCCGACTACGTTTGGAACCGTGATTTTAAAAAGCGCATAAATAGATAACTTGCAGGATATTTAGTGTCACTTAGATTAGAATGCATGTATAAAACTGTTTTAAGAACATTTTGACAAATAAAATTATTTAAATACATTATTTCGGCAAAACATTAACTTAGAATAACCTTTTTTCAAAATGTTCTCCTTTTGTGAAAAATGCTTCCATTATAATAATATTTTGCCTGTATATAGCTCAGACCTCTGTACAGAGGCTCAACTATGACTTTTGAAAAATTCACATTATTTTCAGAGTTACAACCCATTGAAATGATTATCGGCGTTTTTTTTCTTAAAATGTCTCCCCTCTATTGTCGTAAAACAGGGATAAACCCACTTCAAAGTTATATAATTCAAAAATTCTAGTTGAGCAACTGTACAGAGGTCTGAGCTATATACAGGCAAAATATTATTATAGAAGAAGCATTTATCACAAAAGGAGTGTTCGTGAGTGTCACGAGTTTAAATAATTTGAGGAACCAAGTCTTTCGACTAAAAGTTTAATAAAAACAAAAAGGTAACATAAATTATTGTGGGTTTCGATGTAAAGCAGTTATTACCCACGTCAGCAATGCCGAAAATCCTGCAGCTTCTCCGAATATCTCATCCGGCTGGCAGGTGGCGCACGCAGGCGTCATACACGCAGTCATCATTACGCAGGCGTCAACGAGGAGAATATTTTGAAAATGGGTCATTCTATGTTCTATTGTTTTCAAAATATTGTACTTAAATAATTTTTTATTGCAATACTATTCTTAAACAATTTTATATACATTTTCTAATCTAAGTGACACTAAATATCATAAATATTATCCATTTACAATCTTTTGCAAAATCACGGTTCCGAACGTAGTCGGCTACCTTAATAACATATTTCCAACTGAGTACTAATGGACTGGTGGCCGGCGTGTCATGAGTTTGTGCTTAATACCGTTGAAGATCCTGTCATGCAGAGGGGGCTGATGCCCGCTAAATCTGTCAAGGTTCAAATGTTCTTCCGTTGGTGTTGTGGGGAAGTTAGGAGAGTGGGTGCCAGCTCAGGTGTCCTCCTCATCACTTAACCTTGATTCAAAGTTATGAGGTCCGTTGCCAAAAGCCCTCAAAAAGCTGAATAGTGCGACGTCAACATTCACTCATTCATACTCTAACTGAATACTCTTTCTGTGTTAAACCAAAAATTTTATTAAATTAATGAAAAATGAAACAAAATAATAGACAAACATTTCATTGATCCTCAGATTTTTCATTCACTTATTTTTAATTTCTAGTTATGAAGATAATTCATACTTTTGAATTTTGTGAGTTAATAATATACATGTGAGCTAACAATATAAATTTCAAGCTTCCAAATTGTAGTATAGAATGCTGACATTTTAAAATAATTAATTGGCCGCTGTAGCCTAGTGGTTATGGTCACGAACTCATAATTGGCGTATCATGAATTCGCGTTACAGTGCCACGGAAGACTCATCGTGTAGAGAGGCTGATGCCCATTAAATCTCTCGAGATCTTAAGTCCTTTCGTGTTGTGTGGCTTCTTGTATAAAGAGGTGCCAGTTTAAGAGTTGCCTGAGGTTCAAAATTACGAGGTCAGTCACCAAAAATCCTCGAGTTGCGTTATAGCGCGATAGTTTTTTATGTATATACACTTAAAAAATTATTGTTTTAAAACCTTAAAGGATATCGGTGTATGACTTTCCCTCCACACACTCAAACAGAATAATTCTTAACAAATATGCCTAAAAATTATTTGTTGTTGTTTCTTATCCTAGAGGGTGTAGCTTCGCTACACCATAATCACAAAACCAAAAATCACCAAAAAAAAATCCAAAAATGAAATAAGATTTTCTAAGACCCGTCAATAGTAAAATCCAAGCACTTAATAATATGACTAGGGGAGGCCTGATCAGCCTCGCACCTATGATACTCTAGACAGGCTTTCTGGCCCTGTTGAAAAGTAAGAGTAAGCGTAATAGAGCCGTCTGCTGATTCCTAGGAATATCAAGTTGATGACACCAACGAGGTTTTTTCTCCAAAATATCAAGGGTGAGGAGGATGTATTCTCCAAAGTGCATTTAATTCTATCCTTTTAACGGAGGAGAGTTCGGGAAAAGTTAAACAAGTATTAACCTGTAAGGTGTCAGCAGTGGCAGACTTAACCAAACGATCAGCTTTCTCAGCGGTACTCAACCTGTCGCCCGCCGGACCTTTCTGAGTGGCCCGGTCATGTCCCGTTTCCCTAACGAATTCTATTATTTAAGAGCAATGAATTAAAAATTTAGCGAGCAATTCTATCAATCACGCAATCCCATACATTGATTTTGCTATCAATTGTGGTGGAATTGTGGGGTAACTTTTTTTTCTTTTGTAATTGTAACGGTTAGTGTTAGCAAATAACTGTAGAATAGCGACTATTTTACGGGTGAAAATAGTTTTTAATTAACCCTCATGCCTTCCAAGTAAAAAATATCTAAAGAATATTTGTTTTTTCTGCTCGATTGGGATCTTTACGATTTAGTAGAAAAACAAACATGGATCAACAAATTGTTTAATTTATCATGAAAATGCTGTATTTAACAATTATAATTTTGCTCCTCACTATACCACTAAGCACAAATCTTTCTCAATGCCTCCTTTTTTTAGCAACAATATATTTACAGGGGGATTATTGATGAGAGGGAGAGAAAGGAAATCGAAATTACCCCATAACAGGGTAAAAAAATGCACTAAGCCCTTTTTTTTCTGTGAATTGAATTTGATGTTGAATATAGTTTTAAAATGAAATCCAAGAAAAACTATTAATATTTTGATCAATTTCTGCATTTTAAATGTCTTTTATTTTATAGCGTCCTTTCCCCCTCTCCCGTTAATCCTCATGTTGTGACACGCGAGAAGTAATTATCCTATGTATGCGGCCCGCGTGAAATAGTTGTCATATGTATGTGGCCCGGCTGAAAATAAGGTTTAGTACCGCTGGGTCCAATATGGGAGGGGACCCATTGAAAGTATATAGAGTGTCTAGTCAGTTAAAATCCAAATGTCCCTGTAGACAAGGTCAGAAGCAGTGTCAATAAATTGCAATCCCTTTTAAATTTCATTAATCTATACCTCAAAACAGAACAGCGGTTATTATTCCTAATCTTAATGTTAAATTTACCATCAGGTGTCTCAATGTGCACGCCGCTTCCAGAAATACCACCGTCACCCATGCTTTGACAATCATTTAATTCTGATAACCTTATGTTCTATATTGCCCTTTTTTTTCTCGTATATTTCCGCTTTACTATTCAGCACTTGTTAGAAGAAGAAATATCCACAGTTGGATATTGTACAATTTTGATTCTAAAAACAAAATCGGATCGGATGTGCAATAACACTATTTGAACGCTTTTTTTTTTATATTTGTTAATTTCCTCACAACTCATAATTTTCATTTTTATTGACATATAAATTTCTTACACGATTTTCTGGTTCAATGCAATTTTGTGATATTCACAGAAGAAGGAGATCCATGCAAGACACAAATATTTGCTTCAATGCCTAAACAAGAATGTGGACCAGGATTAACATGTGACAATACAAGAAAAAAATGCGTATCGGGTAAGATTATAACACTACATCATTGTCAGTTAAAACATTTTATGTATTGTGCAAAGATGTAATTTGTGCTCTCTTCTGCATGTTCTAGTTGTTTTTACTTGTTTTTAATTTTATTCTAATTTTGCGCAACTACATTTATAAAAACTAATCATTTTTGTTTATTAGGGAGATATTGTACCATGTACAAAATTTTTGGTTCATTTGTTTAAATGAAAATGTTTACAAGTATCTTATAGGGATATACATTAAATACACATTCCAGAAGAAAAAACACCATTTTTTAAAAAATATTTATTTTCAATTTTAAATATCTTAAAAACACATGTCAATATCTTAAAAAAAATTTTTTACTTTTACAGATTTTAATACGTATATTTGAACATTTTTTTTTCTTAATAATTTAGAAGTGTTTCTCACAATTTTCTCACAATGTGCATGGGATTGGTATTATGAGTGATACTTTTACTTATTTTTTTTTGCCTGGGACACTATGAAAAACAGTAAAGAAAAATCCTTTGGACCTTTTAAAAAGTAACTATTCACCTAAATATTTATTCCATACACAAAACCATCAAAAAAATATATATTATATATAAAAAGAAAAAAAGTATTAGCATTTTAAGCATACGATAATCGTGAAAAGTAAAGCCCTCATGAAAAGTTATTTAAAGTTTTAAAAGCCAGTAAAAAGCTAATTTAAATTATTCATTCTGATATATATTATACTGCAAGTTGTATTAAATATTTTAAACGCAAAATCCATCCTATCATAAATCAAAAAGTTAGTCATAAGTTAAAATAAAATGGAATGAAACTATAAATAAGTAATATAAAAAATTAAGTCAATTCCTATATATATACTTTAGGTCAACAAAGAAACATTTTATTTCAGTTATTTTTTATTAATAGTTACAATTAATATAAATATGTATATACGTATGGCAGAATCACACTATTAAGTGGCAAAATAGAAAGTGATTTTCCTTGCAATTTTCCATTTTCCTTTCTATATAGGGTGAACCATTTTTGTCTGTTTGTTACTATTTATTCATTTATTGTATACAAAGCAATGGGAGTGTTTATAATCGTGTAGCGGTATCTAAATAAGCCAGTAACAGCCTCCGGACAGAGGTGGTCTCGTTTGTCTAGTGGATATGTTACTAGGCTACAAACCCGAAGGTACCGGGTTCAAACCATTATATTGGAGAAAGAAAAGGGTACTACTGACTGCAGCTTCCCCATATTGACCTTGCAGTAGAACTTCTCCATTGTGGTGGTATCTTCTCAAACCAGTAACAGCCTCTCGGACAAGTGGGATTACTTTTGTCTAGTGGTCACGTTATACGACACGGATCTGAGTGTCGAAGTTTCTGTCTTCAGATCAGCACCTCTACATTGGTGATTTGAACAGGCAACCGTCTTACCGCACCGCTACATCTATATGCCTCTCGCACAATAGAATTACTGATTACAATCTTAATAAAGTTGCTTGAGAGATTATTCGAATATAAAAAAGGGAGGAAAAATTGTTGCTCTCTGTATCTTCCATGTTTTTATTATTTCTTTTCCCATCAAAAAAATTTCAGCATTTTTAATTTAATTATTTTAGAGAGTAGAATATTACAGTAAAAAAAAAAATCATATTCGCAAAAATTAGGCCATCTCAAGAGGAATTCAAACGCATGACCTTTGGATTAAAAGTCCGACACACTATCCGCTGCTCTACAGGGACACAGCAAACGAATTTCAATTTTATATACACTACTGGACTATTGTTTTTGTTACTATTTATTCATTTTTAATTTAATTAACGAATTAATATTTGAGAAAACAGTATTAACATCAAGTGTCATCCACTACAAGTTTTAAAAAAATGTGTTTGGACTTAAAAGGATAAATAAAAAGTATTTTATTAACGATTGAAAATTTGAACAAGATATATATATATAGAGAGAGAGAGAGAGAGAGAGAGAGTGTGTTTTTTTCCAGGTATAGAAGTTTAAGTTGGCATTACTTTCCAAGATGGCGACCGATTTAACAGCTGTCAAGTGATTTATTCTCAGTTTGGTTTGGCAATTCATCATGAATAGACTCACGCCTGAACAACGCTTTCAAATTGTGCAATTTTATTTCGAAAATAATGGTCGATTTTCATAAGCGAATTTTGTTTAGCGATGAAGCGCAGTTCTGGTTGAATGGCTACGTCAACAAACAAAACTTCCGCATTTGGAGTGAAGATAATCCACAAGTGTATGTCGAAACACCGTTACATCCAGAAAAACTGACTCTTTGGTGCGTTTTATGGGCTGGTGGAATCCTTCTTCAAAAACGATGAAGGCCACTACGTTACAGTCAATGGTGATCGGTATAGAGCTATGATTATAAACTTTTTCATTCCTGAATTGAACAACCATGATGTCCAGAATCTGTGGTTCCAACAAGACGACGCAACATGTCACACAGCTTGTGCCACAGTCGATTTATTGAAAGACACGTTTGGTGACCGCCTAATTTCACGTTTTGGACCTGTGAATTGGCCTCCAAGATCTTGTGATTTAACACCGCTAGACTATTTTTTGTGGGGCTATGTAAGATCATTTGTCTATGCGGATAAGCCACAAGCGCTTGACCATTTGGAAGACAACATTCGCCGTGTTATTGCCAATATACGGCCACAAATGTTGGAAAAAGTCATCGAAAATTGGACGTCCAGATTGGACTACATCAGAGCCAGCCAGCCAGCCGTGGCAGTCCTATGCCAGAAATCATATTTAAAATGTAATGCCACAAGATTACCTTTCGAATAAAAAAAATTCATGTCAATCGAATAATACATCGTTGTTTTATTGCAATATAAAGTTCTATACCTCTCAAAAAAACACCCTTTATATATATATATATATATATATATATATATATATATATATATATATATATATATATATATATATATATATGTGTGTGTGTGTGTGTGTGTGTGTATATATATATCCGTTTTTTTTTACTGATTTTCGATTCAGTTCCTACTATTAGTAGGAACTAATGGTAGGAATATTGAATCGAAAAACAGTAAAAAAACAGCTATGTCTAGCTTTATAGATTATTAAAAAATAACTGTTCATCTTAATCCTTAATCCATTATTAGACATGTGCTAAACACAGAGCAACTAGAGAAAGTTTTAAAATTTCGTACTGATTACAAAAACAGTCCAGGTTTTAAGTACATAACTATTATTGAAAATAAAAGGTCGAGAAAAAAAGTAAGTTAATAAATTTTAACTATTTAAGTTAAGATAATAGTGTCTGCAAAAAATACTGACGTCATATGTTCCAGTTTAAGATTCACGCTTCGGCAAATTACGAAAAATATAAATAACTGTCTAAATAATGTAGCTATTGTCACGAAATTTTGTACACATATTTAAAATTTAACACAATTAAAATGAAGTAATAAAATAGTCGATATTTCGTCATTTTTTTGGATAATGTGTCCCTTTAACATTCCTTAAAAGGAGAACTGACACATTTGATATTTTATCCGGAAATTATTACTACAATTTTTTTTTGTTCGATGCAATAATATTGAACTTAAATGATGTATTGAAAGTATAAACCTAGTAAATACGAAACATAAACTTTGCTTACTTGCTTTGCACGTTTTAAGAAATTAATATGTTGAAATCCAATCCTTTTTTTCTTTAAAATTTCGTCTGGTGCGCAATCTTAAACTCCAGTTTTGAAGTAAACAATTTTTTTTCTACCAAATACAGCGTAAAACATTTGAGAGATTTTCATTAAACTTCTATCAAACTATTCCAAAACGAGAATATTGCAATAATGTTTAGTTTTAGAGATAACAGACGATAACATTTTGAAATCATGTGAAAACTAGAGAACCAAAATGACACAATTTTAATTTTAATCGATTCTTGATGTAGAAAATAATATGCAGAGTTTGTAAACCAAATATCTTTGCAGAACTCATCTGCTTTTCAAACAGTATATTTTCTTAATTAATTGAGTATTAGCAAATCTCTATTTGCCCTGAGTCATATGCTATAAATTACGAATTTTAATTGGAACAGTTTAAAGTTTTATTAAGTAAATTGCTTTGAAATTATAGGAAATTGTTTTTTATCGGTATATACAATATCTAAAGAAAATTTTGTGTGATTTCCACATTAATAATATTTCCACTAATTAAATATTTTTTCCAATTATTAGTTAGTTAATCAATTAAATAAAAATAGCTCGAATATTTCAATTTCAAAAAATTCCACGCGTACTTACCAAATATCGACTATTTTATTACTTCATTTTAATTGTGCTACATTTTAAATATGTGTACAAAATTTCGTGACAATAGCTACATTATTTAGACAGTTATTTAAATTTTTCGTAATTTGCCGAAGCGTGAATCTTAAACTGGAACATATGACGTCAGTATTTTTTGCAGACACTATTATCTTAACTTAAATGGTTAAAATTTATTAATTTACTTTTTTTCTCGACCTTTTATTTTTAATAATAGTTATGTACTTAAAACCTAGATAATGGATTAAGGATAATCGATTAAGGATTAAGATGAACAGTTATTTTTTAATAATCTATAAAGCTAGACATAGCTGTTTTTTTACTGTTTTTCGATTCTCAATTCCTACCATTAGTTCCTACTAATAGTAGGACGTGAATCGAAAATCAGTAAAAAAAACGAATATATATATATATATATATATATATCTTGTTTAAATTTTCAATCGTTAATAAATACTTTTTATTCATCCATTCAAGTCCAAACACATTTGTTAAAAACTTGTAGTGGATGACACTTGATGTTAATACTGTTTTCTCAAATATTAATTCGTTAATTAAATTAAAAATGAATAAATAGTAACAAAAATAATAGTCCAGTAGTGTATATAGAATTGAAATTCGTTTGCTGTGCATCTGTAGCGCAGCAGATAGCGTGTCGGGCTTTTAATCCAAAGGTCGGGCGTTTGAATCCCACCTGAGATGGCCTAATTTTTGCGAATGTGATTTTTTTACTGTAATATTCTACTCTCTAGAATAATTAAATTAAAAATGCTGAATTTTTTTTGGTGGGAAAAAAAATAGTAAAAACATGGAAGAAACAGAGAGCAACAATTTTTTCTCCCTTTTTTATATTCGAATAATCAAGCAACTTTATTAAGATTTTAATCAGTAATTCCATTGTGCGAGAGGCGTATAGATGTAGCGGTGCGGTAAGACGGTTGCCTGTTCAAATCACCAATGTAGCGGTGCTGATCTGAAGACAGAAACTTCGACGCTCAGATCCGTGTCGTATAACGTGACCACTAGACAAAAGTAATCACACTTGTCCGGGAGGCTGTTACTGGCTTGAGAAGATACCACCACAATGGAGAAGTTCTACTGCAAGTTTAGTATGAGGAGGCTGCAGTCATTAGTACCCTTTTCTTTCTCCAATATAATGGTTTGAACCTGGTACCTTCGGGTTTGTAGCCTAGTAATATATCCACTAGACAAACGGGACCACCTCTGTCCGGAGGCTGTTACTGGCTTATTTAGATACCGCTACACGGTTATAACTTATAATTGGAAACTAACTAATAATTAGAAAAATACTTAATTAGTGGAAATATTATTAATGAGGAAATCAAAATTTTCTTTAGAGTTATATTGTATATACCGATAAAAAACAATTTCCTATAATTTCAATGCAATTTACTTAATAAACCTTTATATATAAACTGCTTCAATTAAAATTCGCAATTTATAGCATATGACTCAGGACAAACGGATTTGCTAATACTCAATTAGTTAAGAAAATATACCAGTTAAAATTTGTAAACAATTATTTTGGCAAGAAATTAAATTATTATTAACATATATTAATGAAAATTCAACCAAGATTAAGAGATTGAAAATCAGAGAGTTAAAAGAAACTCAACAGAAGAGAAAAGGAAATTTTGTAGCTGTACTTCAAAATAATGGGAAAAAAATATATCCATATCCCATAGACTTCAATGTTACAGTCTCCTGCGCGTTCAATGGAGGAACATTAATTGGTTAAAGATATAGGGACAAAACCTGCAATCAATAGATGTGGTTCTGTGCAAGTCTTGTAGTAATTGATCATTGTAATAGATGATGATGAATATAAACGATTTAGAGGAAAGCTTCCAGTTGAATTGAATGACTATCGTATTCACGCAACTTTAATCCAACAGAGCTCCTCTTAATTATCTTTACAGACAAGTTGTAGATTTAAATACTCCTCTAAAGTCTTTAAATGAGGTACAACAACTTTTTTTCACAATTCCTACTATTAGCTCACACTCTCTAAATATTTATTTATTTATCTTGGTGGAATTTTCAATCGTTAATAATTAACATTTTAAAGAGCTTAATTGAGCTGAAATTTTATATACAAGATTATTTTGGATGACAATACAATAATTTAATTATAATTAATAAAAATTAATTGATTAAAACTAATTATTTAAAGAATTACAGATATAGCCACGTTGGCTTCAGTTTTAGCGACTTGGGTCAAAACTGTAAAAGATTTTTTTCTCACGTTTTAAAGCATTCAGTTGAACTGAAATTTTATACACACGATTGCTTTGGATGACAATATGATACTTTAATGATAATTAACAAAATTCATTACCACTTAATGTTGTGATTCTGTCATATGTATATGCATATTTATATTAGTTGTAGCTATTTAATAAAAAATAGATAAATAAAAATGTTCTTTGTTGATCTAAGTAGAAATTGACTTTAAAAAATATTTTTAATATTATTTGTTAAGACTGATTTTTTTTCATATGTACTCACATTCCAAGAGTTTTATTTCCTCTTCGGAAAGATATTCTGAATCATACACGGTTTATATAAAATATAAGAAGGTAACAAAGGTTAAGATTATTATTTTTGTAAAGCGTTGGTCTTAGAAATTTGAATGTATTACTTGTAAATTATTCTTTTAAAAGGAATACAAACAAGTTTCCACCGTTGTTTTTTTATCAAAAATTGGACTTTTAATTTGAAATAATGGTACATTATGTTTTATTCAAAGTATTGTCCATCACTAGACACTAATTCTTCCCATCTTTCTAGAAGGATACGGATACTGCGTCGGAAGGACACTCCACCTTTTGAAGCTATCCACGAATCGACCCAAATTTTCGTTTCTTTATTTTATGTGAATTGCTGCTTAGGCAGACCACGTACCATCGATCAGAAAAAGTGATAATTGGAAGCGACAATGCATGGTGAATAGGGAGGGTGGGACAGGACTTTCCAGTTAAGTGTTTTCAAGAAGATTCTGACTGGAGCCATTACATGTAGATGAGCATTATCCTGCGCGAGAAAAATTTTGCCGTGTCTGGAGTAATAGTTTAGGTGTTTTTCCTTAAGTCCTCAGCTCAGTCTCATCAAGTGTGTCCGGTAGAGAACCCCAGTAATGCTTTCGTTCGATTTGAGCAACTCATAATACATGACGCCAATCTGATCCCCCCTAAATACACAACATGAGTTTTTTTTTCCATGAATGTTTTTATTTTTGCTTTGGTTCACTTTTTTGACATGAGGATTTGTGATTTTGTGCCATATTTCTAGATTAACCAAATTTGAAATTCTATGTTACACTTACTATCTTGCCCTTTTTATTCTTTTGTTGAACTAGCCATGTTATATAACGCTTAAAAATTGTAAATATAACACAAATAGACTTTCAAATAGAGTTGTTTCAATGAAATTGACTATGCTATGCGTAAACAAACTTAACATTATAAGCAATTGTAGTCCACGACGTAACTAAGGCAAAACAATAACAAACGACCCTCCACCCGATCAATCGCGTTTGTTCGTAATATTTCACAGTAAACTTAGTTATTTTGAAATAAAATGCAAACCATTTCGATCACTGGCGTGCCCAAAATATTGTGTCTCGTGTCATGAATGGCACGCGTGCCAATGGTTCGCCATCCCTGCCTTAGTGGATCCATTTTTCTTCACCAGTGACTATATGATGCTAAATATCTTTCATTTTATGCCTGCCAAGCAGCATTTAACATGTGAAAAATCGACATTCGGCTCCAGTTCCCATGAAACCCAATTTCCGTACTTTTGAGTCATTTCCGTCAATTTTAAACGATGTGAAATTGCTTGTTGAGTCACTCCAAAGGTAAATGCAAGCTCTTGCATTTGGCAAGAGTTTTCAGCCAATAGTGTACACCTTCGGCTTACTGCTACGTTCTTTGTTTTCGATGTCAAACTCACTGTTCTTATGCGTTTGAAACCACTCACGACAACTTCTCTCACTCAAAGTAGTTGTACCATGAGTGATCGATGCACTCCAGCCGTAGATTTCTTCATGTTAAGAAAGTAGATTTACTTCCTGTAAAGCACGCTTATTCGGTTCAAAATTCGACATTTTTGCATGAAAAAAATTTATATAATGCTAGTACAAAACCGCGCTAATTCTTCAAGAGTATGTTGCCGGATTTTCAGCGTTATGATGTGATGTTTTGTATTTGAAAATTTCAACCACAATGTACTGTGGAGCCATCTTTTATCGAATGGTGGAAACTTATTTCTAATGCTTTTAAATAAATTTTTAGGCAATATACTGCAAATAGTTGTACAAAGAACATATCTCGAGTTTCATGAATTTACATATTTTCAGGAGTTATCTCGTAAAGACTGATTACCTCTTGAGTTTTGTAAGATTGTATATAGCACTAAGTATTTTTTTTCAAAAAGATTCATTCGTCTGAGGAAATAAATAGGAATTTAATATTTTTATTTCGTAAAACTGATCGAACTTCTTCCATATATGAAAAAATGTATTTATGTGTGCAGAAATAATTCAGACATGCAAAATAAACTGTGTTTATTGATTCTTTTCATATTTCTAGTTAACACGAAGTGTGTGAAAGACAGAAAAAAATATGATAGCATGTCCTGGTCTGAGGAAGTTTCGCTTAAACAAAGTAGCCCAGAATGTGATGAATTTGGATATTATATATCTATGATCTGTTTATCAGATTTACTGTAAGTTTTCTCTTTCAAATTATTCTTTTAATAAGTTCAATCTTTGTTTTTAATTGCAATGAAAGTGGTTATTGTTATAAGGATTTTGTATAAAACGCTTCAAAGTATAATTATAGTAAATTCATTTGTAATTTTTTATTTATTTACTGCAGAATGCATTTACTATGTTTGTGTTATATAAAAACGCTGTATGTTACGCATTACTTAATGTGTAACTCAATGGCAGAAAATATTTTAAAATATTATCTAACGTAATATCTAACTTATATTAAACGTATCAAACGTAAATAATATCATAGATTTAAATACGTATTGCCTCAGATTCCTTCTTAAAGGTCACATGAAGATTCTCACATTTATAACTCTAAGAAAATATATTTGGTATAAATAATGAAAACACAAGAAATTCAAACCGAAATTTAAAAGAGTTCATTGAACAACAGAAAGTGTAATCCGAAAAAATAATTTATAGAATTTATCAACTAGCACTATTTAATAACGTTATGCATACAACAAAAAAAATTATTTAGGTACTATCGCAACGATGCTACCGTTCAAGATAACTTGCCAAGTTGGCAACCCCGATTTTGCATGCGCCATACACGCGGAATTGGCTACCATACGCTTCTTTTCATATATAATGTCGCCAATGCGGTTGCGATAATACGTAAGTACCTAAAAAGTCAAATGTCTGACATATATGAATTCTCATATGTAAATAAAATGTTATTAGAAGAAATATATTTATGAAGGTAATAATGTTTTCAAGAAAAATAATGATTTATTTTCATGCATTATTTTAGAAGATAACAGTTTGTCAATTTTTTCTAGTTAAATATGTCATCTATTCAACGCATTTTAAATTCGTGGAACGTGTATGTATGAAAGCGGTATGTATGTATGATATAACTCCTTTTATAACTTTAAAATTAACTTCTCAAATACACTGCTACCATTTTTGGATTGCAATCAAATGTATTCAAAAAAAATGTAATGTAAGGACGCTTTATAAATATTTTTATATTTTCCTTACATTTTTAAAATTACAGTGGAATTACACTGAACGATCAAAACGAATTATCAAAAACTGACTCGCTTAACGAGCAAAATTTCGCATAACGACCATAAATGTTTTGATAGCAGCTAAGCCTCTTTTTCTCTATCTATGAGAAGTATTGATAGAAACAATTCAGATCAAACGTAGACTGCGTTGGAATAAAGGAAAGGGGACATTCGAAGCCAAAAAGGGAAGGTGTAGCAGAAGAGAAAGATACACTTTGGTCATGAGATGAAGCAACGAGAAAGATATCTAAGCTGGCATAATCTCTCCGAGCTACCATACAACGTCAAAGGGAGGACATAAAGCCTTGACAGATTTAACATTCATCGGCCCCTCTACAGGACAGGCTTTCAATGACCTGAGGGCTTTTTGATACCCCCGACCCGGGGTTTTTATCTAGATTTGTAGGAAAAAATGATTGATCACTTAAGTTAGCCATAATGAAACTAATTTATTATTATTCCAATATATTGATCCAAACAACACAAGTCTTACTATAGGGATGAAATCAGGAGTGATATAACGTATTTCTAAATTCTAAGTAAATAGCACCTAGAATCCTAACCACTTATCTTAAAGAGAAGTTATCCTAAGAATCTTTATCTGTCTTAAATTCCTTAACATGCTAAAGCCCGTTCTATAACTACGATTCTATTTTTAATATCTTACCAACAGCTCACGGCGTTCAGCATCTCAGCTTCCTTTCTCCTTCTTCTATTGTATACTCTGTGAATACTAAAGCTCCATTATATATATATATATATATTAACTAATCTCCATATCGCGGTTTCTTCTTCAGAGGATTGGATATGAAATAACTCAACTCTGGCCCCGAAGATTCCCCAAGAGGATTGATAGGAAAACGCTAGAAAGCCCCGTCACAGCTTGAATTCATGCTTTTATTTTGAATATGGATGGTTCTGGGTGGGTGGCGTAATTGGTTAGGCGCTGGCCTTGTACAAACAAGTGTGAAAGTCCGATGACGGGCCAAGTCGGTGGATTTTCCTGATGCAGAAATTCGACACAGCCCAAGTCGTATGATTATGCGGCATGTTAAAGATCTCTAAAATACCTGTTTGGCTTAGGTGATCTTGGCAAAATTAAGTTCCTTGTTCAATTTCACTTCATCAGAGCTCAGGTGCCTGCCTCTGAGGAAGAAACTGGATGTCAAAATTACATTGTAGTAATTGGTATCTACCTATACGGTGCAGCACTAAAAAGGGATACCAACTATGGGGGAATGTACTAGGTTTGCATTGGTAAAAATACCAGTCCACATCGCCATTTGAAATAAAAACTTAGAATATGTTTTATTAGATTAAAAATATAATTATTTTTTTTTAATTTCCCAATATAGTTGAATTCTTATTTTACTATACTAATTCTTATTGAATATTATTTGTATTCCTTTAGAAAAAAAATTGAAATCTATACTCAGAGGTTACTCTAAAGAGAACTCTAAACAAGAAACAGAAGTACTCTAAAACACTAAGCCAGTGCTTCTCAAACTTTCAATGCTTGTGACCCAATTTTCAATCATAAATTTCCATTCAATAATAACGTATTGAATTCAGTAATAATGTACTTTGACGATAATGCTACAATATGTCTTTAATTAAAAACTGTACAAATTATCAATATAAATATTAAATTTTGCATATAATTTTGTATATGAGAAACTCTTGTGGTCACTAGTAATTATTAAACTTGTTTTTAACTTAGTATGGATGAATTAATGATCAAATACATTGTGCAGTACTGATACATTTATAAATATAATCATTGTAAATGTGTATCTCAGAATGCTTTTTGTTTTGATTAATTTCAGTAAATAATTATTTTTTTTTTAATTTTTATTTTTGACTTTTTGGTGTGCTTGCGCCTCCCTGGTAAGATTATCACGCCCCCCCCTAGGAAGGAACGCCCCCCCCCCAATTTGAGAAACGCTGCACTAAGCAAAAGTAAATTATGTATTTAGCATGAAGAACTAAGAGAGGAAAAAATGTTACTCTTAACTGCTTAGAGACATCTAAACTCAAAATTTAAGCTCAAAAAATATTCTTGTCGCTGTAACACGAAAACAGAAAATAAATTCCCATTTCATCTTCTAAATTCAACGCAGCTGAAAGATGATGTTTTTAGCACGAAAAATTTTTACTTTTCACATTCTCAACTTCACTTGAGTCAACAATAATACTCCAAAGTCTTTCTACTTCGTAAGAGAAGTGCTGCACGCGCAGAAACACTTTTATGGATCCAACAAATATATTTTAATAAACCTAGCTTAGTTATTGAATTTTTTTATCAAAAATATGTCAGAGACCCACTCCAAGGAAAGTTTAGATGTTTTGCTTCTGGAAATATTCTCTAGTTTTAATAATGTTACGAGTGTCATACCAAAAGGAAAAATGCAATTTTCAGAATTCCATAAGAGAAAAACAAGTTTACCGCTGAGAATAAACAGCTTGAATAAACACAGTATTACAAAGTTATCCAGAAACCAAGAAATGTTTTCATTCAACTGTTTCCTTAGCGAACACAACTTATGTTTTCTTTTTTGAACGCATTGTTTTTAATTTTTTACCCTTTAACTTAACAATTTTCGAGATAGTTTCAAGCGGTAAAACCCATTATGTTTAGGAAATATAATTGCTTTAGTATATTAAATTCCAATGTTGCAATAAATCAATAAACTTATAACAAAAATTTCTATTTTTCAACACTTTATTTTAATCTATTGCAATGTAAAGCTTTTAAATGGAATTTTCCATGTGCTATATCAAAATTATTGCAAATTTATCTCAAGTTGCCAAAACGAAAAATTGAGAAGTGCGGAAAAGTTGTGCGTTTTTTAAACGTGAAGAGGGTTTTTTTTGAAAAAAATGGTCATTTTTATTCAAAGTAGTAAATAAAGGCCATGTTTTGAAGGTGTCCTAGTTCTGTCTTTAAAACAGCAATGACGAACTAGAAGTAAATAATTGCAATGCATAATAACAATATTTATTTTAACCCTTACGATGTTTAGTTTTCGGTCGTTAGGAAAGGCATGCTTTATGTGAAAATTGTGTTTTTTGTGGGGAGGATCCCAAAAAATTAAGTTTAGTATAGTTGTTATTATTTAATCTAAACCAAATAATCAAAATAGTAAATTATGACTAATAAATAATAATACAAAATAATTACACTGCTGGCCACCGTAAATGCAACACCCTAAAGGAAGCATGCAAATAACATGGAATTTGCAACATGCATTAGCGGAGGTGAGATATGCAAATGATTAGAATTTCAGCGCAGACACACATCACGCGCGCCTGTGGCGCCACTTCAAAGCGCTATTTAAGGCTTGGAGATTTCGACGATTTCAAGTTCGACAAATGTATTTTTCTTGTGGTTTTTCAAAAAACGATGAACTATGTCTCGTGGAAAACAGCGATCAGCTTTTGATCAAGTATCCGAGCTTGACAGAGGGAGGATAGTGGCCTACAGAGATTGTGGATTACCTTTCAAGGAAATTGGTAGTCGTGTTGGATGAAACCAAACAACTATAATGAGTATATGTGACCGTTGGATGCAGGAGGGTACGACGGACCGACGTGGTCGATCGCATCCACCTATGTGCACCACTTCACGTGAGGACAGGCAAATTGTGCGCATGACAGTGACGGATTGCGCAGTCACATCACGAACCATAACACAGCACATTGAGTCTGTAACACATCATTCAGTGTCTGCGCGTACAATTCGACGCCGTTTACAGCACACTGTTCTGTCCGCAAGACGTCCATTGCTTGGTCTACCCTTGATGTAGAACCACAGACGTCTCCGCCGCCAATGGTGCAATGGCGGATGTGGGCGGCAGAATGGAATGAAGTTGTCTTTACTGACGGGTCACGTATCTGTCTGCAACACCACGATGGTCGGATTCGAGTCTGGAGACACCGTGGAGAGAGGATGCTAAACAACTGCGTTATGCACCACCACACTGGTCCTGCACCGGGTATTATGATATGGGGTGGTATTGTATATCACTCTCCCACTCCTCTAGTACGCATTGCCGGTACTTTAAACAGCCAGCGCTAGATCTCCGAGATGTTGGAGCCAGTTGTGCTTCCTTACCTTCAGGGCTTGGCCACAGCCATATTTCAACAGGATAATGCGCAACCACACGTGGCACGCATTGTCGAAAGGTTCTTCGTCAATCACGAGATTGAATTGCTTCCCTGGTCGGCTCGTTCTCCGGATCTTTCACCAATAGAAAGCATGTGGTCCATGGTTGCTCAACGATTGACCCAGATTACACCCCCAGATGCCCCGCCAGTTTGACTTACCAGCAACGTGTGGAAGCTGCTTGGTCTGCTGTATCCCAAGAATACATCCAAAGTCTCTTTGACTCAATGCCGAGGCGTGTGACAGTGGTGATCTCCAAGAATGGCGGCTGCTCTTTGTTTCTGATTCTGGCAGGAACCACACTTCACAGAAGTCTATAAATTTAATCATTTGATACTTGGTCACCATGTTATCTACCAAATAAATTTTGTTGCGCTAATCATTAATTGTTAATAATACTAATTTGCACTAAAAATAAAATATAGGTCACCATGTTTTGAAATCTTCACCAAATAAATTTTTGTTGCGCTCCCACCCCAAGAAAAAAACTCTTGTCTTTCTTCACTTTTTTTTTCTTTATTTTATTTGGTGTTTTGATCTTCAGTATTTACGGTGCTAAGCGGATCACAAATTGCTATGTAGCATAACATTAAGCGAGACATGAGGCCTAGTAGGATAAAATATAGTTGCCACACTGTTCAGACATTAAATAAAGAATATTTATTGTTCTGGATTTGCACTAAAAAAAATAAAACATTTTTTATCAGTAATATGAATGCAACATATCGTACATACCACAACTCTCAATTTTCCCATTCCTCTGTGAGTGCACGATTTTGAAATAACACGATTCAAAGCATCAATTTTCAATAGGGTTTAATTACTGTATAGACGTTGAATTTTTGAACAGCGAGTTTCGATGACATGTTGCGTTATCGTCCATAAAAACAAATTTATCACCGACAGCACCCCATGAGGAAAAAAACTTCATCTTCGTTGGCCCGTCATAGTCCCATTCGCAACCACATGTAGAATGCCGGCTCACACCATGATACTGGTCGGATATCGGTCCTTTTCCTGGATATTTTCTGGACGATAAGCAGTACCCCTCTCGCGCCAGATCAGTTGGCGTATGATCACTTTTTTCTTTATTTTTTCATTTGGTGCTTCAACACACACAACAGGTTGCGTGCGTATAGTCCTCAAACGTCATTTTTCGATCTTCCTGAGTATAATTGTATTTTGTGTTTAAGTGTTCAGTTCGTTGTATACAATTCCAGTAGTTTTAAATTATTTCAAAAACATCTGTTCAAAAAGTTAATGTTCAAACATAAAAATTTTAAGTTATTTTTCCTTTAATTTGACTTGAAACAACAACTGTCCACACGCGTCAAAACCTTTAAAGCCGACAATGATGAATTTCATACTCAATATAATTAATCTATTAAAGTGGTTGCTATGGATGATAGTGTTATCCGCTCTTAATATCAGTTCGTTGTAACAATGAAATTCTTCATTTATTTTTAATCCGAAAATATTTCCGATAATTCAAACGAAATTCTTCATTTAAATCAAAACCGATAATTGTGCTAGACATATCTGACGCGTCTACTGAGGATGGCATTTTTAATCCAGTTCGTAAGAAACGTGCATGCTTGTCAAGCAGCGCTAAAAAGCTGTTAGTAATTTTTTTCCCAATTTCAATTTGAAATTTTATATGGGTATGCATTGGTGTATGGGTTTACATGGGTGGTCCCAAATCTATGGTACAAATTTTAAGGGACATTGTGACAATCATTTATTGTATAGGAATGTAAGAGTGCAAGTGACGCGGGGATGCACAAACAGAGGAAATAAAAAAAGAGAAAGTGAGTTATCACTTAGTTGGGTTGCCGGTAGGATGCAGTAGATATCTAGCCACCCTTCAACATGATGCATCTCAGTAGGGGAAAGCACCATTCGCAATTATGCTGATATCTACGGTGAGAGACTTTAAGTATGCCGAAAATGAAGACATGCATTAGATGTACGGCCGTGCAAATGGTAATGGCAGAGCTGCTCAACAAATATATCACGCGCAGTTTCCTGAACGACGAATAACGGATCGCAATTTTTCTCGGCGGTTACATCATCAACTTCGTGAAAAACGTTCGTTCCTCGCCACCAGACATGATGCTGGTCGACGAACGCAGTCCAAGCCTGGAAGAAAGCATCTTGAACGTTGTGGCTGATAGACCCGAGTCAAGTACAAGAACTGTTGCTCATCATGCAAGTGTGAGTCTTAAGACCATTTGCAGTATTAAACGAAAATCGCTTACATCTCTTGAATTTTCAGCTAGTACAAGCTTTGAATCCGGCAAAAGATCTTCTCCGATTGACAGTGGATGGTACAGTAATGTGTGCTACAGCTGGACTTCGTAGCTCATATACTAAACAGTTATATGTAAACATTACACTTGTCAACGACGCTTTCAATAAACACTTTGTCTTTTCTTACATCTCTTATTTCCTCTGTTTGTGCCTCAACACGTCACTTCGCTCATACATTCCTATACACAATACATGATAGTTACAATGCTCTGTACCTATTTTTAAAGTTTGTTCCATGAATTCGGGACTACCCTGTATATTTATAGACTAAATTTTCACTATACAGCGATTTTATTTTTTTCCTTTTGTAATAGAAAGGAATTGTTTTTGTTTTATAAATATGTAACAGGGATTTCATTATTACTCTTTTGCATAGTTTTTTGCGAAAACATTTAGAGGTTTTTTTGTTGTTGTTTTCATTGTACGTGATTTTTTAAAGTTGTAGAAAATTACACCCCAAATTTACCATCTATTAGTAACAGAAACATCTTTAGAAAGCGATGCACGCGTTTGTAACGTTTGAAACAGTGCAAAATCCAGATGGATGCGTTCAATGCATCCATAACGTTGAGAGATAGATTAAGATGAACGTGCTCAGCTCGTTCGTAACGGCCAAAGGGTTAAAAGATAATTATGAGATTTAGCTTTGTAATCAAAATGTAAATTTAAAAAAATAGATTTCAGAAGAAATTTGTGTAAAGTTAGTTTTATTTCAATTATATCAGCTAAATGTAAAATTAATATTATTTGCATTTTTTGTCCGTCCGACGCATATTCTTATTGTTTCAAGTAACTTAATATTTAATTAATAAAATTGGTGCTTGCGTACTATCGCAACAATCACCAACTCTATTAATAACTCGTTAAGTTGGCAACCCGAATTTCTTATGTGTCGCACACGCTGAATAGGCTACCATGTACTTCGTTTCATATAATGGCACCAATGAGTTGCGATAGTACGTAAGTACCATAAAGTTATAAGACGTACAATTTATCAAAAGATACTTTTTAAGTTCCATGATATTTTACGTACTTTAGAAGTTTAAAATGATATACAGAGAGGTGATGATATATTTTATCAATTTAAATATGAAATTGTGGTACTTACGTATTACCGCCACCTATTGACGACATTATACAAAACGAAGCACCTGGTTGCTAATTCAGCACGTACGAAACATAGGAAATCGGGGTTGCCAGCTTGGCGAGTTAATAATGGAGTTGGCAATTGTTACGATAATACGTGTTTAAATATTATTATAGATACTTACGTATATTATCGCACCAATCGCCAGCGTTCAAGATTAACTCACCAAGTTGACAACCCCGCTTTTGCTTGTGTCGTATACTCTGAATTGGCAATCATGTTCATCGTTTCACATAATGTCGTCAATAAAATGTAATAATACGTAAGTACCTTATTGTACTCGAAAAAAATTAGTTTTCATATTTATAAGTTATCCTTGAAAACAAAAATGGTGCTTACCATGGGGTTGCTAACTGTTAAGAAAAGATTATGATGGAAAAAACTTAAATACTGAAATAAACAACACATCATAAAAAAAAAAAATTTCTCAATCTCAGTAAAATACACTAAAATGAAAAAATGACTGACAAAAAAAATTTCCTAAGCCAAATTTATCATTAAATTTTTTGATAGCGACTGAAATTAATTTAGAAAAATTATTTATGAAAAAGGAAAATGATACACAAATGATTATGAATAATTATTTTAAAAGACTCAATAAATTATTTTACAACTTTTTCTACAGTTGTTACTGCGTTGATAAGAATGGCGAAAGACTTTTTGGAACACAAATGGCTTCAAAAATCGATGCTACACAAATGAATGCCTATTGTAGTAAGTAAGAATCTGTTTCTAAGAACAAATTTTCCTTTCTATTGTCTAAAATTTATATTGAATCGCAATAAAAATTAGTATTATATTATTATGTGAACTCTATCTTTATAAATATGTATTTAAATTAGAATTAATTTTATGTATTAATTATTTATATTATTAGGTATTATATATATGTTTCATTTATATAAATTTTATATACAATATGCCCACTTAAGTTCGTTGTCACCCTAATGATTTATGAACGACAAGGGTTATAGTCATAAAAATTAGCTATAAGTATAGTAAAGTTGCCAGGCGCTACAAAGCAGAACTGCTTGTAGCGCCACCTGGTGGGTAAATGTCTGAGTTGGTATGTGATTACCAGTTATATCCCGAACCGCCTCAAACCAGTTATAACTGCTCAGAAGTAACGGGACGGATCGACTTTGACTATAATTTACTCTTTTGGTTGGTTTTAGTGGTTCACTATAGAACCTTTCAGTGTGGTAGCTGGTACTTATAATTTTGCGTTTCACTGAGATGGATATTACTCCGATGAAGCGTTCTAAAATAATCATTCTTAATTATCCCACTTCTACCACTGTGGGAGATATAGTTACGGTAGTTGGTGTGGATAACTCAAGGTTTCAAGAATTTTAAGAACATTTCAAGATTCTTGATCATCGTCTCCAAACACAAAAGGAAAATGTGGGCTCAGACAGAAAATTACTTCAAGAACTGATAAAATTCTAATAAGAGCAAAATAAATCAAAATAAGACAAGCACAGACCTTCAAAGAGATTTATAGGATTATGATGATGAAGCGAGTACCTCATCTTACAGAAAAGGGTTCTAAAAGTTAGCCGTAAGGAAGGCTCCTTTACCGAGGAAAAAACAGCTACCAATTAGCAATCTTCCTTTCCGAGGAAAAAGCGATTTCTAACTCAGAAAACTATGAAACAACCTTTAGCATTTCCCAAAAATACCGATCCTGGACTGTTAACGACTAGAAGGATATTTTCAGCGATGAAACGCATTTATTTGTGCAGGTATGCAAATCAAGTGCAGCTAGACGAAGTGAAATGGAAACTCTGTTGCCAGATCATATCCAACAGACTGTAAAACATCCTTCTGAATAAATGTTTTGGGGTTTTTTCACAACAAATGGCACTGGAAGCTTAGTTCCTTTTAAAGACATGACGAATTATGTCAAATACATAAAAATATTACGCAGTGGAATTGTTCCATTCATGAAAACATTTGATGGAACATTTCAACATGATTTGGCATTTTGTCCCAATCCGTTATTGGCTCAGACTTTTCTGCAGAAATAATGAAATAAAAGTACTTAATTGGCCTAGTAGTTCACCAGACCTAAATTCTATTGAGAATTTATGACATATTCGCAAGAATCGTTCAGCTAAGATGAGTTGCGCGACAACAGAACAAATGTTAAAAAGTGCTATACAAGTGTGGTTTCACGATGATGAAGTAAAGAACATGAGCGCTGTATTCGTGGAGTCAACATCAAGACAAACTAAAAAGGTCATTTCTGTTATAGGAGAAAATCCTTCGTACTAATATAGAGATTCTTCTATCTACTTAAGGTATGTAATGATTAAAAGCTAGGGTTTTAGAAAAGATTGTTTTTTACCATTTGTCCCAATTAATTCGAACAGTTTAGTATTTGATGGCGTTAAAGAAAACTGTACTTTCGGGAATTGCTCAATTTTTTCTGCTCAAGGTAGAGTCTTGAAATGTTTTGTATATATACTCCGAAACGTGTGTTCCGTAAAAGTTGGTATGGGTTTATATATATATATATCTGAGATCTCTAGTTATTTTTTAAAAAATGCTAAAGTTAATCTTTTAAAAAATTTCGTGTTTTTTCCTGGTTTTGCTAGAGAAATAATGATTAAAAATCAACAAAGCAGCAGGGGTTTTCACATCCATATTAACTTTTGCTTACAATAATCCAAGAAACATAAATCACTTAAAATGACTAAAATATTTTAAAATTGAGTATTTTATAAGAGTTTGAAAAACTTCAAAAACTCCTAATTTTTTAAAATTGTAAAATAATGGCTGGTCAAACTGACTTTTTACTTACAGAATAAGCTTAATAATATAATCTAAATATAAAACATAATTTATCTTTACAGTTACTGTCTCCAAAAAATGTTTTTGAAAAAGGGTACTGTGTATCCTTAAAATGTAAAAGAATTTTAGAATACTAAGAATTTTTTGGATTTACTAGCCCGTATATAATACAATTTTATCATTTCTTTCTTTTTTCTTTTACAAAAAATCAAATTTTAAAACGTTTTCAAAACTAGTAAACTATTCAGAAGTATAACATCAGTTTTCTGATCTGTGCACACCAAAAATATTGAAATATTTTAAAGTCAAAATTAGCATTTCTTTTTTTCTACCTACATTTTTTGAAGCATCTCTAATTCCAAATAATCTACTAAACTTTGAAATTTTCTAGACAAAAGAATATATATAGGAGATATTTACTTCAAATTTCTTTCAGTTATTTTAAATAGTTTTTGAAATGTATAAATTTGAAATTTAAAAAACTGTAGAGTCATGGAGAGAGAGAAAAAAAGTAGCTAACATATTTTTTATCGTGGTAAAATTTATACAACTATAAGAGAACACTTTTGTTTCCACTTGAGATGTAAGAGATTATCATATAATTATAATATTTAGGTGGGGCAAATAAAAGTAGCCCGGACGAGAGGATACAATTGGATGCGAATGTGACGTGCACACGAAGTGATCGAAACTGGTTTATATCTTAGTGTTGGATGTGTCAGTGTGAGTTGATCAGTGGCAATATTCTTTTGTGGCAACATTAAGTGAGGAGAAAAAGATCTACAGTTACTTCTGATAGGATGGTGCAACTGATCAAACATCCCATCGTACCATGGATCACATTTACACAATCTTCCCTCCAGACAGAGTTGTTAGCAGAGGTCATTCTGATCTCAGCCCTAGCTGACCACCTAAGTCACCTTATCTGTCAGTGTTCAATTACTATTTTGTGGGGAGATCCTCAAGTCTGAGGTGTATCGCTACAGCCCTCATTGTTTTCAAGATAAACAGTAGAGCAGTTCTGATGTGATAGCAATGAGTTCTGATGTGATAGCAGTGATTCCAGCAGTCCACCTTCGACCTGCCTTCCGCAACATCCTGACTAGAGACCAAAGGTGCAAAGAGATGAATGGCGGTCATTTTTAACATCTGCTATAAGTAGCTTAGCAAATTATCTCCTTTTCTCGGCCGTGTTTCTTTGTAATCTGGAACTCTGTTCTCCGGGTTGCTTTTATTTGCTCCACTCTGTATAATATAATGTAATCATTCACTGGAGCCAAAAAAAACTGGTACACCTGCCTAATATCGTGTAGGGCCCCAACGAGCACGCAGAAGTGTCGCAACACGACGTGTCATGGATTTAATTAATGTCTGAAGTAGTGTTGTAGGTAATTGACACCATGAATCCGGTAGGGTTGTCCATAAATCCGTAGGAGTAAGAGGGGGTGGAGATCCCTTCTGAATAGCACGTTGCAAGGCATCCAAGATATGTTCAATAATGTTCATGTATGGGGATTTTGGTGGCCAATGGAAGTGTCTAAATTCAGAAGAGTGCTCCTGGAGCCACTTTGTAGCAATTCTAGACGTGTGGGATTTCACATTGCCTTACTGAAATTCCGTCGGAATGCATAATGGTCATGAATGGGCGCAGGTGATCAGACAAGATGCTCAAGTACTTGTCACTTGTCAGAGTCGTATCTAGACGTATCAGGGGTTCCATATCATGGCAAACTGCAAACACCCCATACCATCACAGAGCTTCCACCAGCTTGAACAGTCCCATGTTGACATGTAGGGTCCATGAATTCATGAGGTTGTCTCCATATCCGTACGCATCCATCAACTCGATTCAATTGGAAATGAGACTCATCAGACCAGGCAACGTTTTTCCTGTCATCAACAGTTCAATGTCGGTGTTGACGCACCCAGGTGAGGCGTCAAGCTTTGTGTCGTGTTGTCAAGAAGAGTACACGAGTGGGCCTTCCACTCTGATAGCTCATATCGATGATGTTTCGTTGAATGGTTCGCACGGTGACACTTGTTGATGGCCCAGCATTAAAATATGCAGCAATTCGCGGAAGGGTTGCCCATTCGTCACACTTAACGATTCTCGTCAGATGTAGTTGTTTCTGTTCTTGCATGATCTTTTCCCGGCCTCAGCGATGTCATAGATTTGATATTTTACCGGATTCTCGATATTCACGGTACACTCGTGAAATGGTCGTGCGTGAAAATCCAAATTTCATCGCTACCTCGGAGATACTATGTCCCATCTCTCGTGCGCCGACTATATATCACTTAAATCTTGATAACCTGCCATTGTAGCAGGATTAAAACCTATCTAACAACTGTGCCAGACACTAGTTGTCTTACATAGGCTTTGCCGACCACAGCGCCGTTCTCTGATTGGCTCCATATCTCTTTATTTATTTTTGCATGCCTGTACCAGTTTTTTGGGGGGCTCTTCAGTGTATATAAGAATGTGTATCATATGTAACAAAAAACAGTTTTGAATTTCTTCTGTAACAATCTCTATCTGTCGAAAATTCTTTTTTCAGTATTTTCGCATTTTATTTTTATCTTTTTAATATCATTTATAAAAACTTGAAATATTATTAAAATAAACATTTTCAAAGACATTATTTTAAAAAAATTTCTGCTCCAAGTGTAGAGATTCTAATAATTTTTTCCCCGAAATCTTAGGAACACAATTGGGTTTTACTGTTTTAAAGCATTATATGTATAATTCTCTCATCTCTATTTAATCCTTCCATATAAAAAATTCATTTCTAAATTCTTATAAAATTTTTTGTTAAGGTGACGGACTACATTCGAAACTCTGATTTTGAGGAAGAGTACAAATGAATATTTTTCGATATTTAGTATCAATTATAGATTAGAAAAAGATAAGAAATTTTTTGAGTATCACAACAAGAAGAAATCATTTAAACGCAATTTATGGCAGAAAAAGGATTAAAGAAGGATATATTTTCAAAACACCCTCTTATGAAAAATGCTACTATTAAAATAATGTTTCACCTATAAGTAGCTAGAAGTCTGCACTAGGGCTGAGCTAGGGTTTTTGAAAAATTCACGTTATTTTCTCTCAGAGTTTGGATCAATTAAAATAATAACCGGTGGGTTTTTTTTTGTTAAAATTTCTCTATTCCAATATAATGAAATATGAATAAATCCACCTCTAAATTATATGCTTCAAAAATTTCCTGACAATTGAAATCCTAACTATATATAAGCAAAAAAGGTTATTATTACTATCGAAGCATTTTTCATAAAAGGAGAATGTTTTGAAAACATGTTATTCTTTCTTCATTTTTGGTCAGAAATTTGTTTTTAAGTAATTTTTATTGTAGTAATATTCTTAAAACATTTTCATATGTGCATTCAAATTTAACTGACACTTAATATTAAAAAAATATTCATTTATACGCTCTTTCGAAACTACGGTTTCGAACGTAGTTATACCCCTCAAAATAATAGAAGTGCGGTATAACAAAGGGAACTAGTGACGTCCCAACGGTCATGGAGTTAAGCGCAGGAAAGTATCTCAGACCGGACTCACCGATGCTTATGCTCTAAGGCAAGCCAGCTTTTGACTTCCTTTTATCCAGCCGACAGAGAGGTGACCGGCGCAGTTTCCACGCCAACTCCGACTTCAAAGTCCACCGCGTGAGGGGTGACTGAGACCAAGAACTTAACTCAGAGGCGCAGCAGTCCATGAGGTACAAGGCCTACTGTGCCCATAGTAGTATACGAGACCTTGGGCTCTAAGGTGCATGAGCAGATGTTCCAATCAGGTGGTCAGAGTCTGATGTGAAATTCTTAGTGTTAAGTTTCCAAGCAAGCTTGGTACTCATTTATCGATCCATGAATGAATGAAAAGCTGAGTTGACCTTACCCAGTTCGAGGTTTCAACCTTGAACCTGTGGTGTGGAAGCGCGATGCTCGACCACTTAGCCAATAACCGAATGGACTTAGCCAATTACTAGGACCAATAGCCGAATAGTAATCTCGGCTACGTCCAAACAGAAATGATTCTGCCTCACGTGTTGCTTTTGTTGGCGTGACATATTCCATCTTTAAAGAGACACCAAAAGGGGAAACCTAGATACTCTCGATACGCTAAGAAGCTTCATAGACGCTAAAGAGACACATTTCTACAGACATCAACACTCTACGACGCTCCAACATAATCCAATGGACTCTATCCGTTTGACTTCCAGATTCGCTTGAACTCTCTCCTGCTTCCTGTGACTTATCCAGACTCACACCAACGAGCATCCCAATGTTTTCCCAACGCAGCCTTTCACAGAAGGGATCTGGCCTTAACAGCGGCTTCAACAGCGCTGCACTTTAGCAGTGCCATAACAGAATATTGACCTCATCAAGTAAAGAATTGGGAAAACACTTTCAAATACAAAAAGGCTCCATTAATAATATAAACTCGCATGGTTTTCACACATGTGCCGTCATAATCATAAAACATTCCAAAACATTAAATAAATACACATAAGATTTGATAAGTATAGAAAATAAAATAAGAAACATGCAGAATATGTAAAAGAGTGGATTGATTTTCAAACTAAATAAATAGAATGTTAAAAGAAGCTACGCTTTCAAGATAATTGTGTATATTAACGCTAAACCTAACAACAGTTCTTGTATACCTATTCCTGCCACGCTCGGTCAAATTGGCTGGCAATTAAAAAAGTTATCAGTTTTATTATTCAACCCAGATAATGGTTGGTTTATAGCTAAATGTATATAAAATGTAGCGTTTTCATGATAACTTTCATCCAAATTTATTTTTAAATAATTTCAACTGTAAACTTTAAAAACAAAAAACTTCATCTTTCCTACTTAAGAAAATAAACTTAGTATTGTGTATTATATTATGAAAGAGAAAAAAAACCTTTATATATAATGTTGTGTATACATATCTCACTGGGCTTCAATAGAATTCCAACAAATTATTTTAGTCTGAAAAGAACATTTGCCGCACACATATTGTTTGCACCTTGAACAGAATTTTGTGTAGTTTTATAATCTTTACAAAATTTTTTTACAACTTTTGTAGCATTTAGCTCCCATTTAGTCTCCAACACCGTAAATGCTTTAGCTATACATTTTATAATATGATCCATTATACCCCTTTAAGACCCGAATTATTTTTATCTTTAAATATTAAATTCTTCTGGTTTTTAATACTTATTGACCCCCAATGACACTGGGAAAAATAATAAAAGAATTCCCGCTGCCCCCTGGAACGTAGACGGTACCCGCACGATCGTGCGAGTTGGGTGTTATCTGTGAAACAGATCACCTATGAAGTTTGCGAGTTATACCTTTTTAGTTCTAATTTGATAGAAGAAACAATTTTAATTCAATTAAAATTGTTACAATTAAGGAAATCATTGATGTAAATAATTAATTCTTTTATTAACTCATTATTTATTTACTATGAAAATCTTTAAAACTTGTTTTGTTCTTGGCAAGTATAAATAAACTTCGCATTTTTCACAACATGTTTTCGAACTGATTTCGTAGTTTTCAAATCTGAACTTGCGAGTCCTTGAAATATCAGCAACACATCAAAAATGGCTATACATGTCAAGAATTTTATCCTGTAATGACCAGGATAAAAGACATGACATGTATAGCAGGTGGATTACAACACTTCGATCTTTTTGCGAGTGGAATTACAACACTATTATCTTCATCATCAGTTAAAATACTTTTGTTAGTAGGTGGAGAAGAAGGTGGGAAAGAAGCAAGGGTTTCATCCATGGTAACCCCCAAGAAAATATGGTTTTTATAATATAATAATATATTTCATTTTTATTTAGGCTTCTATCAACATTGTTGAAACAGAAATGAAAACTCACATGGCATTTACTTACCTTTATAGTTGCAGTGACTCAAGTAACGCCCAACCCGCACGGTCGTGCGAGTAACGAAATCCCAAGTCCTAGAAGCAACATTAATAGAGTACAGTTAATATTTTTTTCTATTTTGCAATCATTTAAACACTAATACAAAAATTTGTATCGAAGCAATTAGAAATTGATAATTATCTTTCAAAGACAGATAAAAAGATGTGTTTTCGTTGTATTTGAAAACAAAGCTAGATTTCTCAGCTGAAAGTAAAACATGGACTCCAACCATCGTCTGTTGATAAAAAGTGATACTTAACACTTTCTGCAAACCCGCTCAATCATTGAATTCGAAAATTTCTTACATACGATTAATCTACAAACAAAAACGTATAAGAATATCTTACCTGCACGATCGTGCGAATTGGGTCTTAGAGGGATGCAGTTATCAATAAGAGAAAATGACGCCTTTATTTGTCTTTTCATTATACAGTAGAACGTCATTTATCCGAAGCGTTAGATTTTTTTGTGTCAACTACATGCACTGTATATGAACAAGTTTTCAAACACTGAAATGCTCAACAGTTGTTTCGCGTGAGGCCAAATGTGAAGGGAAAACACAACGTCAGGGATATTTGGGAAATTTCAGTTGTGTGATTTGATAAACATCTGCGCGGAATATAAGGTCAATTTGTTTCCAAGTGAGGGGTTGTATACGTGCTCTTTTGTCGAGTTTTGAACTGCTACGTCTTCGAATTCAAAACTGAAGCGCAACGTCTTGAACATAGAGACAAAACTTGAAATATTGAGCCGTCCCTCGAAAGGGAGAAAGTGAAGCGTCTCTAGCACAGTTTTATAATGTTGGAAAGTCAACAATTTCTGACATAAAAAGCTGAGAAACCATTTTAAATTTTGTGTCAAAACTTGACTCAGAAGATGGCTCGAAGAAAATAAAAACATGAGGGGATAAAACAATGTTGCTTTTTATTGTGCACTCTACTTGTGGCTTTCACAAAGAAGCAAAGGATACCCAATATAAAGCCCTCTTTTGCGCGAAAAAGCTCTGGAACTTAACGAGAAATTAGGCAGTTTGACTGATTTCAAATCTAACACTGGATGGTTAAATAACTTTAAATCGCACCACGGGATACGGGAACTGAAAATTGAAGGCGAATTATTGTCTGGTGATAAGAATTCTGCCCACAAGCTTAAGGAAACATTTTTGCAGAATGTGGAAAAAGAAGTTTACTCCAGAGATGACGTTTACAAAGTAGAGGAGACTGGAGTAAATTGGAAGGCTCTGCCTAGAAAGTCAGTGACTTCAAAGCGGGAGTCTACAGCACCAGGTTTTAAAGTCAGCAAGGAACGTGTTACAGTCATGCGCGACACTAGTTTGCGCGAACACTAGTAGAACAAACACTTTACCATTGCTTGTGATTGGCAAATCAAAAAAACCTCTCTGCTTCAAAAATGTTTCATGCCTTCCTACTCTTTACAAGGCGCAAAAGAGTGCGTGGATTAATGGTACGTTTTTCTGAATGATACTCTAAAGACTTCATTCCCAACGTCAAGAAACTTCGTGAACGTGAAGGGAAAACAGGCAAAGTTTTACTGATTCTCGCTAATGCCTCCTATCACCCAACAGCCGAAATTCTCAATGATATTGATGACGACTTCAGCGTGATGTATCTGCCACCAAACGTCACTGCGCTGGTGCAACCAATGGACCAAGGCATCATTGAAAAGTTCAAGAGAATTTATAGGAAACAAGTTTTGTGGAGATTACTTTTGGCAGAAAACGACAAAAAAGTGGTGCTGCTTTTGCTGAAAAGCTTAATATGAAGGACGCCTGCTACAAGTTAGCCGAAGCGTGGGACTCACTCGAAAGACAGAGTCTAAAAAATGCATGGAATAAGCTATGATCAGATTTAGAAGGTGAAAAAGACTTCAATGAAGACCACAGGGAGGAGATTATCGACTTTGTCCAATCGATCCCAGGATTTCAAGAATGCGATGAAGATGCAGAAACCTGGATAGCATGCGATGCAGAAGACTGTGGATTTCAAATGTTAAATGATGACGAGATTGTGACTTACGTGCGAGAAGAATTCGACTCTGTCGACGATGAAATGGAAGAAGACGAGGACAACAACGAAAGTAGCAAGGTCCATCAAATGCTGATGCGTTTTCTACGTTAGAGACAGCTATGGAGTGGTACGAACAGCAATCAAAGGGTTGTCCTTCTCAACTACCGTTGCTCTAGAGAATCAGAGATTTTGCAGCGAAAACACGAAGATGTACAATGGTAAATGAAAAATAAGTGATTATTTTCCGCAATAAAGGTAAAATTGCGACATTTTGCACATATTTTGCTTTTCCTTCAAGCACGTTTCCCGCTTGTGATGATTTTCAATATTCGTATAGTGTCTGGTTTCATATAATACATGGATCGCATTCGGTTTTCGATAATCCGAACAACGTATCCGAACGGCCTCCTGTATCAGTTGATCCGGATAAACGAATTTCTACTGTATGCCGTTTAGCACAGTGCTATCCCACCTTTTAATTGGCCGATCCAATTAACGTGTGATTATTTTACTACGGACCGCTGAAGGGGAAGGGGGGCGTTAATTGTTCATATTTTGGATTGTTTCGACAATAGTTTTAATTTAAGGGGAGTTGGAAACCTCTCTCTCTCTTTCTCTATACTGACAATGTTAAATTGGCTGTTTTCGATGTACCTTTTCTTAAAATCTGCTTTATGTACATACTTGAAATTTTTCATACTATTAAAGTACACCTCTCTCATTATACTAAAATGAGCTTTTAGCTAATTTTGAATTTTTTAATAAATTATGAAATATTTTATCAAACATTGCGAAATTTGACCCATTTTTTACTTAAAAAATTTGTAAAAATTAAATTTTTAAGTTTTTTACAAAAAGCTCATTTTAGTATTTATTAGACATCATTATAAATAATTCATAAAAAATTTACATACCTGTGAACAGTAGTTTCTCAGAAAAGGTACATCACACATTAAAATTTACATTTTGAGATAAATTGATTTTAATGTATACAGTGAGACTTCTAATAGTCTAGGAAATAAAAAAATAAAAGGCTCAATTTAAAATAAAAGATACATGTTTAGGTTTATATTAGTCGTTACACTTTTAAGCAAAAACAAAGTAATTTGTTTACAATTTTCGCCATTAAAATGGGCGTGGCCCAAATTCAATGATTACTTAGAAATACGTTTTAAGGGCTTTTAAATACCCTAGAGGTTAAAGTAAGGTATTTTTAGAAAGGTTAAAATCTATACAATTTGAAAATGTAAAAATCTCAAATTGTCAAAAAAATAAGATTTTAGCTTTCCAACACCCCTTAATTGTATTTAAATATATTTTCAGAATAAAATACAATTACACAGAAAAATTAATATAAAGGAAGATTTAACATAAAATATAACGTGTCCGGGCTTAAAGTATCCAAAATTAATGTCTTATTATTACAGAGCTACCCATCAAAATGTAATAAACTGTTCCTTAATGGATTGGAAATTTCTACGAGATTTTTGGGTCTAGTCCCGGAGTGGGCGTTAAGTCGATCGCGATCGACAGGTGGACCGCCAAGACATTTTGGGGTGACCACCTTCACATTAAATCTTAGACGCGAATACTAAAAGAAACACAGGCGGTTACCAAGATAATGAAAACACCCGTGAATAAAACTCCGAACCGAATTTGAGAGACATTTTCAAGAATTTACTAGACTAGAATTCCACAAAAGTTGCATTCATGGGTTATTCATTTAACAACGTTGATGTGAAAAATATAACTAAATATACGTAAGTTACATGTTTTCTTTATCTCTCGAGGAAAACGAAGCTTTTCTCTTTCAAAAGGACGTATTTTGTAAAGAATAACTTTTGGAATCTATTGGTCGAAGTAAAGTATCTTAATTTTAAAAAAGCTGCAATTCATTTAACATCGTTCTTTCGCTCTACCTACCTATGATAATCTACATTTTCAACGAAGAATATAATTAAGACAACATATTCCCGTTTCACAGACAATTAAGACAACATATTCCCGTTTCACAGACGATCACTTAGAATCCAGTGTAAGATTAGCAGTTAGTAATAATATACCGAGGTATTCAAGATTGGGGCAGATAATACGAAGACTAAGTCGTCTATTGAGGCTACAGCTATAAAAACTATATATATAATTTTAAGGGAAAATTACTTAATTTGTGATATATTGTGAATTGTTTGAAAATGCATCATTTGATATTAAATTTATAGGTATAATTATTATGCTTGTATTTTGCGTTTTACTTAAAGCGTAGTTTTAAAAGAGTAAGTTTGTTTTTCTACTGTAGTTATGTAGGTAAGTATACACATTATGTATTTATTATTGTTGTAATACAAATATTGTTTGTGTTGAGCTTTTTTTTTCTACGTCACATGGTGAACCGTGACACCTTGAAAAAATTAAAAGTAGACCGTGCCATGTAAAAGTCTGCCCACCCCTGGTCTAGTCTGATCAACTGCACGTGTGCGCATTATTTGGCTAACACAGACAATAAGCTTTTTACACTGAGTTCATTAGTAAAGATATGGACGCCACAGTAAAAAGGTGCCGTGCGTACTTTGATTAACGGAATTTAAATCAATCACGCGTATGCAGCGACGTGTTTGAACAGAGTGGGTGTCGTTACTGGCTTGCCTAATAGACTTATCATGGACTCCTACAAAATGAATCCCGCACGCGATCAACAGTGTCTGCTATCACGAAAACTTAATGATACTTGCCAGTGTCAGACACCAAAGCTCCTGCCTCCTTTAAAGTGCTGTCCCATTGGTGGATAGATTTTAATGTCGGAGGATTGACATTCCAAGGTGTTCGAACAATTCGCTGTACACGCGTGACTGATTTAAATTATGTAACCAAAGTACACACTGCACCTCTTACTGTGGGATCTACATCCGTATAAATGAAGTGAGTGTAAAAGATTTATCATCTGTAATTGCCGAATAATGCGCGCACATGTGGCCCATCAGACTAGACCCCAAAAATCTCGATGAGTTTTCCAATCCATGGATGAACATATTGTTACATTCTGAGGAGTAGTTCCGTTTTAATTGGCCATTACTTTTGGATACTTTAAGGCCGAAAACCCTATATAAAGTGGTTTCTATGGAAAGTCACGCAAACTCGAGAGAAATACACCATAGTAAATAAAATAGAAATAATTTAATGTTACTTGGGCAGCCTGGTACCATTTGATCCACGGACCGGGGGTCGGGCATCACTAATTTAGAATATCCTGTTGGGTTTGGCATATCCCTAAAATAATAATACCCTCGTGTCCTGCCAGATTTGAATTCCTGTCTATTTCTTCAGCTTCTTATACCTTCAACTGTAGTTTCGATGCTTTAATTCTCTATATCTCTTTCATTTTCGGATGTTACTAAAACTCTCTTTTCTTCACTGGACGCTTATTCATAATATTCTTATCTTCCCTATCACTCTGACTATAATACACTTGATGTAAGTAGCTCTTTACCTGTTTCCATATCCTCTTCCAGAAATTTCCTTTATTCATCACATATTATATATTTATTTATCCAACCCCCGTGCTTGGCTTCTTGACCATTTGACGCCGAGCCTCCCAGTACCGGCTGACAACATCGTCAGTCCAGCGCATTGGATCAGGTGGTTGTCATCCATTCTGGCACGGCCGCAGAACAAGCAGGCCTCATCAGTAGCCAGGCCAATTAAATGGAGATATATTCCCAAAACGTCAGATCCGGTGGTTAGGCGAAAGCGGGCAACAGCCTCGGCTCTCCCCAGGTGCCTTGAGATTGGACCTACAGTGGTCAGAGATTCCCATGGCTCCCCAAAGTTCTTGGCTCTTTGGGGTCACAGCAGCGTATTTGTCAATGTATGTGGAAATAAATGTTCTTTTGTCTTCTGAGGGTCAAGGGGATTTCCTATTGAGACGACTCGGTTCCCTGCTTGGCGTTTTGGTCGGCTCTCTCATTGTATGGGATTCCAACATGACTTGGGACTCACTGTCACATACTGAAGGCCTTTTATGCCCATCATTTTTTCTAAGCAATTTTGAAATGCTTTGACACTTTTAGGGCAAATATCTACAACAAAATAATACACTATATAGGTAATAAAAATTTATATCCAAGTTTTGATGCTTATTTTATATCCTTCAAATAAGTAATCGTAACAAAATTGCATAAGAAAGGCTTTAGAACTTCTCTGAGATTGTATTCAATACTATTGTTGTTAACTCTTTTTAACTGCAACCGACTCTGAGATATTAATAAATGTAAAATACAGGGGCGTAGCTACCGCTGTATCAGCCGTATCAATGATACGGGGCCTCCAAGCTACAGGGGCTCCAACATGTTTAACTACAGTTCCACTAACAAGGCTCTAATATCTTAAAAAGGGCCCCGACGGAATTTAGATATAGAGTCCATTCAGAACTAGCAATGCCAATGATAAAATAGTTCATAAAATATTATTTCCGCCGTTTAAATTGACTAGCCGTAGTAGGTAGGACACACAATAACTTTTCCTTAGAAAAGAGAAAAAAACTGGAGAAGTAAAAACTAGTATATATATTATATACATATCTAAAGAAAAGTCATATAGTTTGACAGTGGTATTATAGCATTTAAATATGTGTAAATCTTACAAAAGTCTGAAAACGGGCAATTTGACCGGTACTGGTAGGTTTAATGTTAATATTGAAATACTTGCAATTTGTATTACGAGTTAAATTCCTTCAACATTAGGCAAATGCAGCCACAGACTATTTTTTATAGAATTTCCTAGCAGACTTCAATGCATTTGATCCGAAAAGTTTTTCTTTTCTTTTGGAAACGAACAAGAAAAAGCAATACTCACTTTCAATCTCATTTCACGCCCTTTTAAAGATCGTCTGCACAAGGAAAAGAAGAATTTTTGAAGGAATGAGTAAATGTGTTCAGACGAGGGACAGGGACACATCGAAAGTAGACAAAAAAGCGCAGAAAGTGCTTTTTTAGCTTCAACTTCAGCTAAACTTTTCTATAAAAAACAGCTAAGGTTACTGTTTTAATGGAAAACCTAATATTAAACGATGGCTTTTTAAAATATATATATATATATGTGGCATGCAGCCAAAAGCAAAACACAGTCTTCGCGCGCAGGCGCAGCTAATGAGAACTGAAACTGTGGAAACTTTTGAACTAGTGAAAGTGAAACAAAAACTTTTGGACATGAGAGCAGAGAAAGAGAGAAAAAGGAGAACGCGAGAGGTGCGCGAGCAGGCGTTACCTTCTGAATATCATCGTCAAACTTATCTGTAAAAACTTATCTACCTTTTTAATTAATTTTTTTGTTTAATGTTAAAATAAAATAGAAGATAGACCAACGTATTGGACCCCTTGTTGTCTCCCACAAATTATGGGGGCTCGGCCGCGATCGACAAAATTTCGATTTTGAACCAAAGTCTGGACAATGAACAACAGCGTCCGTGAAGGAGACGCTCCGCCATTTTTCGGAAACTTCGTTCAACCTGTGTAGAGGTTGGATTTTTCAACTTCATTCCGCCTGTGTAGAGGTCGGAACAAATAACAAAATAACCTGTGTAGAGGTATTTTTCAACGAACTATCGACAAATATTCCGCCTGTGTAGAGGTTGGAAAACCCATCGACGAAAATTCCGCCTGTGTAGAGGTTGGAACCACTCACAAACACCTGCGAAGAGGTGACAAATCGAACAATTTCAAGAACTATTTTTCATCTAACGATATAACCTGCGAAGAGGTGACATCAGTGGAATCAACGTTTTTATTGGATACATCGTACGTGCGAGCAACAAGGGAGCCAGAAAAAAAAAGGTAGGATCTTTCTAAATTTTTATAAAATGTATAAAAACGCTCTTAAAGAGGATCTCATAAGAGTTGTTCAGGAGCTAGACGGTATTGTCGAAAGTATTGACACTATAGTTAAACTAAAGACTAAAATCGAGAACAGTAGTACATTTGAAAGTGATCCAGATTTCGTTAAAACTTTAATTCAAAACTGTATAGATGAGAGAGTATCGCAAAACGAAAGAGAGGTAACTTCAGAACAAAAAATTGAGCTCGCGAAACTTCAGTTGGCAAAATTAGAAAAAGAAATCGAACTTCAATTAGCTAAAAATAAAGCATTAAGTTTAAATCCTGCAGCTAAAGTCGAAGAAAAACAGTCCGAAACTAACATAGAAAATATGATAAAAAGTATAAAAACTTTATCTCTTCCTGTTCCCACCAGATCTGAAAATTTTAATCTGTTCTTCCAATCATTAGAACGCGCATTTTTAACCAAGAAAATAAATGACGAATATAAAATCTGAAATTTTAATAAATCTTCTGGGCGAAAAGAGCTCATAACGTCTTACTATATATTAAAGAAGAGGAATTAAATGACTATGAAAAACTAAAATCTATAGTACTCAGAGAATTCCAATTAACCCTCGCGAGTGTTTAAACTCATTTAAAAATGCTGTAAAATCATCAGGCGAGACATACATCCAATTTGCTGCAAGATTGACGGCAAACTTCCAATATTATTGTTCGTTAAGAAAAGTTAATTCCTTTGAATCTCTATGTGATCTTATAATTTCTGATAAATTATTTGAAACTTTAAATAAGGAAACTGCAACTCATATTGGCATTCGAGAAGCAGAAGATTGGTTTAGGCCTATTGATTTAGCTAAAGAGTGTGATATTTATATTACATCTAGAAGCGGATCACATAAAGAAATTCCTATTACTTATGGATATACCCGAGACCCCTTTAAAAATAAATCACAAAACTTTAAAACAAAGATTAAAGAGAACTATCCCCAATATCATGAAAGAGAAAAAAAAAAATTGCTATATATGCGGTGATTCATCTCATTGCGCAAGAGACTGTGAGAAGCGTTTTAAACCTAAAGAATCTAATGATCACATCCATAATAAAATAAACGTGAATACTTTGAAAATCGAGAGCGAAAAACAAAATAGCGATGAATGCGCAAAATCTTCAATACGTAAACATTTTTGTGGAAAATCAGCCCGTAACAGCATTGATTGATTCAGGTTGCCAGATCCCAGTTTTAAATTCCTCACTAATTAGAGTGCAAACACCTTCCGAAGAGATCATAACATTAAGTTCATGTTTTGGCGAACAGCGTATGGTAGAAGTTAAACCCATAAATATTTCTCTTAATCAACACTCTCCTAGCTTAAGTGTTGGAACGGCAATATCACCGACCTTGACCGAAGAATTTATTATACATCCCAGTGTATATTCTGAAATAGAGAAACTAGGCCACGCAAAGAGCGATGTTTTATTGAATGAAAGTGAATCCTCTTTAGGTGCTCATCCTTATGCTTATTCTAGTGCTATTTCTTTTCCAAATGTTTCTGTTTCAAATGTGATAGAAAACTCTAGTTATGATTTGCCATATGTTAAGAACTTTAATACTAGAAATGATTCGAGTTCTCTAATTAAGGATTATAAATGTAATAAAATTAAGATTACTAAGTTAAAATTGAGTATTGTGAGAGAAAAATGTTCTGATATAGTATTGTGTAAGAAAGCCAATGGTGCCATGAAAACGAGTTCCGTGGAATTTATCTCCCGCTCACCTAACCCTTTACCTATGAAGAGTGAATATCGACGGTTTGTGTTGCTCCGGAAAATTTTTGAGCCTTGGCAGTGGAAGCGAAGGAAAAAGAGAAATCGTTTTGAACAGACGTCCAGAACTCTACAGAGGAAAATATCGATGCGTTCAACCAAAGATCAACTTGTTGAAAAAGATGTTCTTATGCCGGTGAAACACAATGTTTTCCTGTGGAACCTTCCGGATGTCGAAGAGGTGCCTTCCCATGATGAAGAAAATGTCTAGTTCAGAAAAATTATGATATGTTTAATCTCTATATATTTGTCGTATAGTCCTTGTCTGTTCCGTTTTTTTTTTTTTTTTTTTTTTGTATGTTTCAGATTCTCCTCTGGTCTCCATGGAAATACCGCTGCGGACAGCGTACGGTCAGAATGGCCGTTGTGGCATGCAGCCAAAAGCAAAACACAGTCTTCGCGCGCAGGCGCAGCTAATGAGAACTGAAACTGTGGAAACTTTTGAACTAGTGAAAGTGAAACAAAACTTTTGGACATGAGAGCAGAGAAAGAGAGAAAAAGGAGAACGCGAGAGGTGCGCGAGCAGGCGTTACCTTCTGAATATCATCGTCAAACTTATCTGTAAAAACTTATCTACCTTTTTAATTAATTTTTTTGTTTAATGTTAAAATAAAATAGAAGATAGACCAACGTATTGGACCCCTTGTTGTCTCCCACATATATATATATATAGATAGATGGATATATATATATATATATATATATATATTATATATATATATATATATATATATATATATATATATATATATTTCGACAGAAATCAAGATTAAAATTAAACCATCATTTAATAAATACTTTTTCTTTGCCTAGACACTTCTTAAGTTTTCAAAAATTGATTTGTGAAAATTTGTTGTAGAATCTTTCCTATGACAGTATTTTTGAAGAAATAAACCAAAATTTAAATGTGTTTGGAATCAAGTCATATTTCATTAATATTTCTCCAATTCTAAAATATGTTTTGCGTTCAAGTAAATTAAGTAGATTGTAGATTATTCAAAAAAAATTAATGACATACATATCAAATATTCATTGGTGTGCAAAACTTAAATAATATAGGGGGTTTTTGCCATAATTCCACGAGAAATCTTTTGAGATATTATGAAGTACAGAAGTGAGAGAGAGCATTTTGTACTTAAACGAAGACGAAAGCATAGCTGCGGAAAAATGAGTACAATGCATATGATATAGAATAAATTTTTTAAAAAAAGATGTTATTGAACTCATAGTATTGTCACACATGATTTTCTGTCAAAGAGGAAGAATAACAAGCAGAAGTATGGAATATGCCCTCCCCTTTTTGCAATTGTTGCTTCGCATCGTCTCTCCATATTCAGCACCAGATTGTCCAACAGTTTTTGAGGTAAAAAAAAAGACTGCCCATTCACCAATAGCATATATTTTAATCGTTAGGTGTTCCCCGGAGGATGTAATCATGCCGCAAGACATCTTCTTAAAGCATCCCATATATGTTCTATGGGGTTTAAATCGGGGAGAACGCAGGCCAATCCATTCAACTGATACCTTCACATTCTAGTAACTGCTGAGCATCAACAGGCCGGTGTGGCCATGCATTGTTATCCATAAAACCGAAATCTGGTCCAATAGCACCTCGGAACAGACGCCCATAGGGAAGGTTCGCCTCCTTAAGCGTTTATAGCGATCTCCGATTACAGAACCTCTGTCGAAAAAGTGGATCTCAGTTCGCTCGTTCATCGCAATGCTTTCCCAGACAACAACTCTATGACCACTGTAACGGTATCTTTCCGTGATGTTACTGGGATGAAACCATGTTCTACCTATTGGCGCCTGAGTGGGCCATGTATAAAAGTTTCCTGTGGGGCCCCGTATCAAAATTCCTTGTGAGCTCTGCATCAAATTCCTTGTGGGCCTTTTTTAAAAAGGAAATAAAAGAAACTTATTTCAAAGTGTCAGAATGTTAAAACATTTTGGGGCTCCTTTAGCTTGGAGGCCTTGTGTCATTTATACAGCTGATACTGCGGTAGCTATGCCCTTGCCTCTACATCTGTCCGAATCAACTGGCGTTGATAATTGCTTGTGGTCCTGAAACGACTCTAATACGTAAAGAGAACACGACTTCATGGAAGAAATTACCAGTTTTTGTGCTTTTTACACAACTCTAAGCAGTACTGCTGACAGTAAACTTTCAAAGGGGTGCATCGTTCAGGAAGGCAAACAAATAGGCCACCTTTGTGAAAGCGTCTGGATACACTTAACCGCGACATTTGTCACCCTGTTGCTGTACACAGTTGACAAGCGATGGCACTTGCTGACTGGTATCGGGCTCACTTCACATTCTGGACGATATATCGGTCATCCACTACAGTTGTTTTCCTTGGGCAGCCACCACTAACCTTTCAAACAGCTATACCTATGGTTTCGAAGGCCTTCCAAGTGCGCGAAAAGACACTTTTGTTGATTCCGAACTCTTCAGCCTCACTGGTCAAGCAACGCCCTTCTTCCAAAGAGTGAAACTTTCAACATGTCCGATCATATTTGTGACTAACTGTGCATCAAATCTTTTCTTCCATGCATCTTGCAATTTACTTAATCATTAACTCCGAATTGAAACTGGAATTTATAGTTGCAAACGTAACTCAAATTAGTTAAATTTTGATTAATGAACTAAAATTTCTAAACATATAATTAAAAAGGACTTTTTAAAAAAAAACCTCTCCCTCAGACTCTCTATCCTAAAATTAAACACAGTGACGCAACAGCCCATTGGATGGCCAAGGCTTATTGTGCTCATTTCAGTTTTCGTGACCATGGGCCCTGAGGTGCATGAGCAGATGTTCTGGTCAGATGGTCAGTCTGGCACAATCTCTCTCCTCCTAAACTCGAATAATAAAGTCAATGAAAAATACTGTTCTCGCTTCATACTTTTTTGAAAAAGCTACTTAAGAGCGTTTTGAAAAAAGTTTAAAATTTAAAATCGAACATCTCTCTAAAACCAATGAAATTTTTCTCAGACTTTAAAATCCCTTCAACAAAGTATAGAAGTAGTTTGAAATTCGATATAGTTTTATGAAAGGATAACATTTTATTGAATAGTCACTCCAATGAACTGTTGAATTGCTTTCCGATTTCAGACTATTTTTTTCAAACCGAGGTGAAATTATATACTTCAAGTAGTCATATTTTATAGAAAAAAAATGCCAGTTATTATTATTACTTTTTTTTTATTGTGGAGGGGAAAGATCTTCTCATACATACCTTTTTTTCAGCAATAGTTTTTTTTTATTTGAAAAAGGGAGTTTTAGATATTTGAGGATATTTTAGAAAGTTAAAAGTTAATACGGTTTTTTGAGAAGTACCGATTTAATTACTTTTCAGATAAGATTTCTTTATAGATAATTTTTGTGCACAACGCTAAATTTTATAGGAAAGACTGCTAGTTTTTTTTTTTTTTAATTGTGGAGGAAGAGGGATTTTCTCACTGAGGATGAAAAAATCCCAACACCATGAAAAAAGTTATTGTTGAGTAATGAAATTTCACCAATACATTTGTCTAGATAGCATTTAATTGATTAAAGTTTCAAGATCACACGTTAATTTAAGGCGACACAGTACAATTCAATTGACCGAAATCGGTCAAAAAATCAAATTTAATTTTTTAGCCTAAATTTTTCTTTGTATACTGTCTTTCTTAAATTTTTCTTTGTAAACTTTTCTTATACTGTTCTATAATCTCACAAAATTTGAAAGCTCTAAACTTAAAAAACGCAGAATTATGATAGCTTTCACGTTCGTTTTTATTAGCATCCCTATGGCAAATCAAAACTTTAAACTGACTTATCTCAGAAAGATAAAATAACTAGTTTGTCTTCATTTAAAATGCTAAGACTTTTTTTTCTATTGCGCCTAATGCTTTGAAATTTTTTTACCTATTGCTAATAGTACATGTAACAAAAGTTGGTACGCATTTTTGAATCAAAGCAATATTTATTTTTTTAAAAATAATTGAACTCAGAATTTATACATTTTTTAAGGAATTTTCAATAAACATTCATAAAAAGAACTATTGCATGAATAACAATCACATTAACGCAAAACCCATACCAACTTTTATTATACATAGTTTGACGTCCTTGTAAATCAAATTTCATGCATGTACGTCAATTTTTGTAGGAGGAGTATCATTTTAAAATCACTTCACAAATTTTAAGTTTTTTCCTTAAAAAATTATATGGCTAGCTTTTTACAAAATTTTAAGCACAAAATCTGCGTAATAGGAGGCAACCAAAAAATTATTAAAAATCCTTAAATTAAAATTTTTGGCATAAATCGTACCATGTCCCCTTCAGCGCCAAAAGAGTAATTTTAAATGTGAAATGATGGTACATTAATAACAAGTGCAAGAGCCAGAATTTTAAATGCAAGCATGCAAACGTGCATGCAATGTGTCGTACCGGTACGGGATATCAGTTCCTGAGATGAAATTACATGCCCATCGCACTTGGTTGGACAAAATAAAAGCGTTTAATTCTGGCTGAGGATAATGATGGAGGTATTGACTAATGATGTCCCATTCGTGTTCGATTGGAAAAAGATTTGGCGATCTAAAACGCCAAGACAACACGTCGACTATTTGTAGATCCCGTTGGGTTACAGCAGTGTATGAAGGCGTGCATTATCCTGTTTGAAAACACCCCTTTGACTGCTGTCCATAAATGGCAGTGTAACAGATTGAATCACCATACTGATGAACACGTTTGCAGGCAGAACGCGTGAAATAACCACGACACGACTCCCACTTTCTTTAGAAATTGCTTCCCAGACCGTAACTCGAGGTGAATGTCCAGGGTGTCTAGGCCGCAGACAGGTTAGTCGCAGGCGCTCATCTGGCCTCCTTCTAACTAACTCACAGCTATCATTGGCACTTAGGCAGATCTTGTTTTCATCAGAAAACAAGCAGATCTCTCTACTCCGTCTTCCCAAATAAAGAATATTACAAGAGTATAGATCAAATCACCAAAAAATTAATATAAGCTCTTAATTTCTTTAAAAACCCAAATAGTGTGTGTGTGTGTGTGTGTGTGTGTGTGTGTGTGTGTGTGTGTGTGTGTGTGTGTGTGTGTGTGTGTGTGTGTGTGTGTGTGTGTGTGTGTGTGTGTGTGTGTGTGTGTGTGTGTGTGTGTGTGTGTGTGTGTGTGTGTGTGTGTGTGTGTGTGTGTGTGTGTGTGTGTGTGTGTGTGTGTGTGTGTGTGTGTGTGTGTGTGTGTGTGTGTGTGTGTGTGTGTGTGTGTGTGTGTGTGTGTGTGTGTGTGTGTGTGTGTGTGTGTGTGTGTGTGTGTGTGTGTGTGTGTGTGTGTGTGTGTGTGTGTGTGTGTGTGTGTGTGTGTGTGTGTGTGTGTGTGTGTGTGTGTGTGTGTGTGTGTGTGTGTGTGTGTGTGTGTGTGTGTGTGTGTGTGTGTGTGTGTGTGTGTGTGTGTGTGTGTGTGTGTGTGTGTGTGTGTGTGTGTGTGTGTGTGTGTGTGTGTGTGTGTGTGTGTGTGTGTGTGTGTGTGTGTGTGTGTGTGTGTGTGTGTGTGTGTGTGTGTGTGTGTGTGTGTGTGTGTGTGTGTGTGTGTGTGTGTGTGTGTGTGTGATGAATCCCCAGCCCCTCAAGTGTCAGTTGGGGTAAACTTCCTACCAGGACAACTCAACCCACCTCTCGCAAGAACTTTGACTTCTACTTTCGCCGGACTAAAAGAAGACACGTGTACTAAGGACTCACTCGCTGCTGATCAACGCTGAAAGAGCTCACGTTTTTGTCATGGCTTGGACTGCAGGCTGCTTTACTGAATATTGAAATAAAATATAATAGGATAAACGGCTATATTTTGCATTTCTCCTGTCAATCCAATACATGATATATATATATATATAATATATAATCCATATATATATATACACAGATAGCTATAGAACCTAAGTATAACTATTCAAGATAGGGAATATTAGGCACAGTAGTACAATAACAACAGGGCCGGCTCTAGCAGTTTTGCCACCTCGGACAAAAATGTAAAATGCCCCCCTCTTTCTCTCTCTATATAAATATTATTTTAAACCCTAGAAATTCAAAATAATTCGAAATTAAGGACATAATTACTTGTTATAATTTCAAACGAGTGAGACATGAAAGAGAAGGATTCGTCTATTTAAGAAGCCCAATTTCTTCGAAAAGTAGTCTACTAATGGTGGGAATTACAAGAGTTTGTTTCAACTTTTAGTAACTACACTCAAAACATCTCCTGTGGCTCTCTATCTACTATAACCTCTTATTACCCTTGTCTCCTTTTGGATAGTTGAAATCAGACATCGTAAGGGTGAAAGGAATGTCCGCTGTGACTTCACTCCGGGATGGGGAGAAAATTACTAGTGAAAGATGTGTAAACATATGAAATTTCGTGATTTAACACATACTTCCACCTTGAACCCTTCAAGTTTGAACATTAAAAAAAATTGTAATTAAATATACAGAGTACAAAATAAAGAAATAAGATACGTTAAATGAAATGCCAAATTTTAACACCCAAAAATATTTAAGAAAATATATCAAATTTTTTGCAACAAGAAAAATATTTTTCAAATTTGATCTAAATGCCGCCTCAGTTAGGGGTCCAGTTTGCCCGGCCCTAGAGCCACCCCTGATAACAAACTCCTGGCCTTAGGAACCAAGATTGCAGGTTTAACCAAGTTTTAGGGCTAGCCAACCTTCACCTGTTATTTGTCTATACAATGTGCCAAGGGGGAAGGAAAGAATAATATAGAAGAAATTTAAATATTACACAAATAAAATCACTATACTATAAAAATATAACGATAAAATTATAGCCGATTAGGATTCACAGTATAGATTTAAAATCGATGCAATAAGTTAAATAGTAAGACTTACTTCGTGAGTATATCATCTAGTTATGTTTCCCGCCAAATACAACAGAGGAATAACAGCACCGCATAAAGTTAAAAAATTATGATAGAATAATATAAAGTCTATATATATATATATATATCTAATATATATTATAAATGTGAAAGTTTGTGAAAATCTTTGTTAGTCTTTCACGCAAAAACTACTGAATGGGGATTTTAATGAAACTTTACAGTAATATAGCTTATACATCAGAATAGCACATAGGCTATAATTTATAGCATAAACTATAATTTATAAAGATATTGTATGAAGTGTCCAAAATATAACGATATTAGTCATGTAAGTAGGAAAAAATTCTGTCATCTGCTAGCAATTCTGGCATGAGCTGCAAAAAAAAAAAAAAAACCACGTCTGCATATATCTATCTTTTGTTTGTGAAAAACCATTTTTGTTTTGGCTACGCAAGGTGCTCGCTTCTAATTAATTCTTCTGATATAATGCCTATTTTTTTATTTCAGAATCAAACTAAGTTTTAAAGGGAGAGGTTGTTATAAATCTCTCTTTATTTTAATGTTTTTTTTAACATTTTATTATGCACATTTGGTAGTAAGAGAGAGAGAGAGAAATTGATCTTTTTTCCAAATAAATACTTTTATCAGTTCTTGTACTTAAACTAAATAAACTTTCTCTTTCACACTGCATCATTTGGACAAATTTTCAAAATTTGTTTTTGTGGTTAGTAGTTAATTATAACACTATAATTTTAATTTAATAGGCAGATATTGCATTTTTAAGTATAAAAATAATTAAAACTACTGTACTGTATCTTTTGGAACGAGTGAATATTAACGTCGCACTGTTCAGCTACATGAGGGCTTTTGGCAACGGACCACGTAATTTTGAACCATGGTCAAGTGACGTGGACGACACCTGATCTGGCACCCTCTTCCCCTAACTACCACACCACACCAACTTAGAAGGAATATTCTACCAATACTTAGCAGGAATATTCTTTGAAATCCACTCTTCCAAGACATATAGCAGCACGGGTTCCATGATGAGTATTTTAGCGGAAAAAATAGTTTGTCAAAATTTAAGTGTCTTATTTTTTGTATGTTAATGAAGACCTAGAAAATTATTTCACTACTTATTTTAAGTGAACGGTATATATAATTAATTTTACAGTGGAATATCTTTAATTAATTTATTAGCTCTAACGGATTAAATTTTCCAAAGTGGAGTAATTTGTTTATGTATATTCCTTAATTTTAAATGTAGTGATCCAAAAAAAAATATTTTATGAAAAATGCAGTAAATCATAATCCGGTTGGATAAAGTATTAACGTGCATCGCACCCTTACACGGCGGGTCTTACAAAGCTCTAATAAAGCTCGAGTTATGAAAGTAGTTAGGCATTTGCCAACTTTACTCTATCGTTAACATTTCGCTATGTTTTTTGTTGAATCGTCGTTATAATTTTATAAACGGCGTTGCTTGCGAATATTACGATTTTAACATAAAATAAATACTACAGAAAGTAATATTAATGTATTATACTTTCAGATAAAAATTATTTATACACTATTTTAAGCGTTCATTACACAAAACTTTTAACAATGTGTTTCTTTTGCTGAGCAGAGATCAGCTTAGGATGGTATTTTCAAAAATCGACCCTCAAGAGTGTTAGGGGAGTTATAAATAAAAAAAATATCCTTTTTATCAGCTATTAGATCTACATACTTAAAATTTAACAAAGGTGTTTTATTTCTCTCTTTTTTTGTTTTTGTTTTGCTGAGCTACGCAAAAAAAGCTTTTTTTGTTTAATTTGCAACTCACGTAAAATTAACTCATTATAAACTTCTTTATCCTTCAATCTGTGTTGTTTAATTTTTCAGTTCACCCGTGCGAAGAACGGGTATACCAGCTAGTATACATATATATGTACGTTTAAAAAACCATAAATATATATTGATATAAATATTTGTAGAAAATACATGATTACAGGAAATATTTAAATAATATTAATTTATTAAACATGTGGCGCCATCTATTGAATAATTGTATAATTAATTAAAATTACTATTATTAAAAAAATGTCAATAATAATTATTAATACATATTGTATTATCACTGAGAACTATTGGAATTATAATTGTAAAGAAAGTTTGTAGGATATCCATGTTCAATACATTGTTTAATAAAGTTATTAAAATTTAAATATAAATTAATTATATATATATATATATATATATATATATATATATATATATATTTGACTGAACATTTTACTTTGTGACTTAAAGAATTTCGGTCTTCAGTAATACAATACTCATTTTTCTTTTCCTAAATTGTATCATCTTTCAGGTAAATTGCTACTAAATTAAATCAATAAATGTCAAACAAATATTTTTCACCTTATTCCATTGTCATGAAATTTTAGTTGGTTTTTTTTTGTGTGTGTGTGTGTGTGTGTGTGTGCAAATTTGGTTATTTTAATTAATAATATTTCAAATAAAGAAACTTTTCATTGATATCTTGATACTTACTTGAATTCATAAATTAATCCTTTTTAAGATAACCGCAGAAAGCTTGAGAATACGTGTGACATATTTCTGTGTAGTAGAGTTTTACAATGTTAAATCATAATTGAATTTATAAAATAAAATATTAAATCCAATTTATATACATTTTCTAAACATTTTAAATACATTTTATGTAAATTAATTTTAAATGAGCTAGTGGGTACCCCGTGTCCGCCTAAAAGACGACCAACCTCCATTGCACAAATTATACAATTGTTCATATACTCATTGCTCAAATTATAAAACTGTAATTTACATGTATTAAGTAGTTCTATTGGCGATACAGCCGTTGACATCATTTTTAGAGACTTGGCGACCACTTTTGGCAACCATATGGATGTTTCTAGAAATTACTGGAGAGATTTATGACGTAAGTGGATTTTTCGAGAAAGCACCGGAAGGTAGGGGGTCCCCTTAGGCAAGTCGTTCTTGGCGCTTCTTTTTAGTTAGATTCAACTCTTTAAGACCCATTTTTACTAAGTATACCTTATGTATAAATAAATTCACTACAGCATCACGAAAAACTCTTTTTTGAAAAGAGAGATGTATTAATTTTATATATATATATATATATATATATATATATATATATATATATATATATATATATATATATATATATATAATTCAGTTTTTTTAAATAAATATTTTCTGCACTCTCTACGATAGTCTTGCTGGAACTGAAAATGTCACTGATTGAGAATCACTGCTTTAATTAACATATCAGGATATAGATTATATACCATTTATAATCTATGAGAAGTTATTAAATTACTTATAGCTCACATTTAAACTTATAAAACTAAAAATAGCTTTTAAGTACCTTTTCTAATATTGATTGTGTAGCTATTAATGCATACTCTCTTCGAATTCCATATACAGGGTGTCCGGGCATAAAGTATCCAAAAGTTGTGACTTATTTTAACGAAACTACCCATCCTAATGTAATAAGCTGTTCATTCGTGGATTTGAAAACCCTCCGAGATTTTTTAGGTCCCGTCCGATCGGCCACACGTTTACGCATTATTCGGCAATCGCAGACGATAAACTTTTTACACTGACTTCATTAGTTCATATGTGGACGCCACAATAAAAGGTGCAGTGCCCACTTTGGTTCACGGAATTTAAAACAGTCACGCGTGAAAAGCGACGTGTTCGAACAGAATGGAATATTGTTACTGACTTGCTTAGTAAACTTATCAGAACTCCTACAAACTGAATCACGCACACGATCAACAGTGTCTGCTATCACAAAGACTTAAGAATACTTGCCAGTTTGAGATACCAAAGTTTCCGCCTTCTTTCAAATTGTTTCCCAATGGTGGATGTCGGAGGATTCGCATTCCATTCTATTCGAACACGCGTTACTGATTTAAACTCTGTTAATCAAAGTACGCACTGCACCTTTTGCTGTGGAGTCCACATCTTTACTAATGAAGTCAGTGTAAAAAGTTTATCGTCTGCGATTGCCGAATAATGCACGCACAGTGCGGCCGATCGGACTAGACCCAAAAAATTTTTGAAGGTTTTTCCTATCCACGGAGGAACAGTTTGTTACATTCTGATGGGTAGTTCCATAATAATGTCATAACTTTTGGATACTTTAAGCCCTGACACCATGTACATAGCACGCACACACAACTTATTATTTTCTTCGCAGATTGCAGCAGGGGATTTAATGAATTTCCTAGATCTGTTCCCGACGGTGATTTTTTACGTTGCTTACCTAATGGAGATTACGATGCTCTCCAGTGCACAGAAGAATGGTGTTATTGTATGAAAGGTACCAACCCAAACACTGCAGACGCCGTACACTGTAATACTTCACTACAAGCTCTTAGTTGCTGTAAGTTTAAAAAAATACTTTATATTTTACAGTGAATGGCAGTTGTGTCCTTCGTAATAGCTTTCATGATCATTCTATGATTATATAACTATTTGCTTGTAAAACGGTAAATTGGACCCCCAAGTGTACTTTTTCATTTTGCTTCTAATGATCTGAGCGGCCCACGTGTAAATAATTCGAAGCAGCGATTTTTTCTCCATTAATTCAAATTATCAAAAATCTAAAATGGCGAAAGATCAAATAAAGATATCATAAGGGAAATTATGTCATATTTAATTCACCAATTCAAGCGTAAAAGTACAATTTCCTTCGACGCAAGATTAGCTTAGGAGAAAAGAAATCATTAAAACTTTTTTTATGTAATTGAAATATTAAATAATACGTCAGAATGAACTGATTTTTTATGAATACCCTTTTCCTTAAAGGGATATAATGAGCTTTTTCTCTTTCAGATAACAGTGGAATTAATGTTTAAGAAAAAGAAGACAAAGTGTCCTTACAGAGAGAGAGACATATTTCCATATAATTAATTATTACATACAAAATAAAGGTTTATAATTATTAAAATTAGAGCATTGAGAAGGGATCGGGCAAATAATTAGACGAGAAAAAGATTTAAACGGTTCTTTATACACCGAAAATCAATGAAAATTACATAAACTGAAGAAAAATTAGCACAGGCACACATATGCAAAAAATGCGACAAAATTAATGAATTACCAAAATTTAATGAGATGAGCAGCGTCTTTATAAGACAATAGCTAGCTGCGGCAGTAATTAGTTACGTTTATGTTACTATAATGGTGAATGACCACGATTTAAGTGACTTTGAACAAGCATTAGAACCCGGCACAAACGCGATAGGTCACATTTTCAAGGTAAAGACGAGGTATTTATTTTCACGAACGACCATTTTAGATGTCTGTTGGATACCAGAAGTTCAGAAAAAACATCAACTCTCCAACAAGAGCCAGGGCGATAAAATATTCTTAAGGATCATCAATAACCGAAAATGGTCTTTTTCACGTGATAGACGAGCACATTTGCTCAAATTGTTTCAGATCTCAATGTTGTGGCATAAACTACAAGGCACAAAACTAAGCACCCTGTTTGAACTTTCCGTCACCACCATTGTACTGTTGACAATTAGAAACATATTTCCTGGTATAAAGAGTCCCGTTCCATATAGTATCAGTCAAATGGCAAAACTAAAAAAAATTCTAGGAAATCATGGACAGCATGTCAGCAGTAATCTGCTCGAGTTGGAGCTTCTGACACGATACAGCATAATTTGAAGCCCTATAGAATACACAGGTGTCTCGCAACAGATCGTTTTGATCACTTTCACCGATTCAAGATACCGATGGGCTTAGACAATTCTAATAAGATAATTTGACACTCCACCAGCAAAAAGTTGCAATCAAGGGGTCCAGGGGCGTACTAACTTCAGCACCCATTATTGTCCAGAAGGTTATTCAACTTGCTGTACAGAAAAGATCTTCATTCCCATTTCAATACGATTATGGAATTTCCAGTAATAATTGACTGAATGTTTAACTTCGCACTGAGAAGCAACACGAAGATGACTTGCAACGGACCTCATAATGATTGATTGAATATTAACATCGCACTGTTCAGCTACACGAGGGCTTTTGGCGACGGACCACGTAATTTTGAACCATGGTCAAGTGACGTGGACGACACCTCAGCGGATGGACGGACCTCATAATTTACAACTACGGTGAAGTAACGAAGACGCTTCTTTAGCTGGTCACCAGTTCTTGCCTGCCTAGACGGAGGGGCCACTAGAATATTTTCACACATTATTAGAATCCATGATACGTCATGTTGCTGCAATTCTGCGTGCTTATGAAGAATCCCCATAATATTATGAAGATGTGCCAATTTTCTCACACAAGTGTATTGTTCAGCAGAAAGAAATGCGAATTCACTTCATATTTTAAAATAAAACGTTTCCTAAAGCAAATTATGAAAAAACTAACTTAACGATAATAAATATAAAGTAGAAAAACTGAGAAAACTTCATTTTCCCATATAATTCAATTTTCCTTCTTTGAAAAGCATTTTACTTGAATACAACTAATGTCAACAATTTTGATAATTTCAATATATCTTACACTAACATTAAATTATTCTTCTATATTTTTCAGACGATAAGAATATTCACAAAGGCTTAGATTCTTCATTGCGTAGTGAATGCTGGCACAAAAGAAATGATTTAAAACAAGTGATTAAGAAGCATGAACAAGCAAATATAACTGTTATTGGTGTTGATTTGCCAAGATGTGACTTGGATGGTAGTTATGCACCAGTTCAGTGTATGAGGGAAAGGTAATTAATATATTTTATACATTCAAACTTTTACATATATGCATAGTTCAAACATATAACATACTTTTTTATACGTACATTTATATTTCGCGTACGCGTATTAGTATTTGTGTATACATAAGAGTATGGATATTTGAGTTTTGTTCGAAACGTACCTAAACTTCCTGTTTTTTTTTCCTCTCAATGGGCTGCATATTAGTAATTTAGCCTTTGCAGACACGGCAAGTCAACAAGAGAGGAAGCACTTTTTTTGATGGCCCCATTTAGTGGCGGCTTCCGCTACCAAATTGCAACGTTTGAATTTTTATTCAATTCAAACTCTCGTCAGATGCTAAATGTGGTCTTTTTTTAAAAAATTTCCGAGAATACCAGAGCCAAATTGATACTCAAGGGATCTTGTACATGCCACATAACAATATAACATGCGTGCCTACGATTTTCTCGCATCCAGAAAAAATCTATCGACTCCAGCCGGGGTTAAACCCGCAACTATTAGCTTATGGAGTGGGCACGCTACCTTTAAGCCGCTGGAGCCCCAACCGATAAAATCTCCTTACATTAATTTTTTTCTCTCATCAATAACCAGAAAAGTAACCATTTGCATCCGTTATTGGTTCTTTAACGAGATTCATTTCATTCTGTTAAGAGTTTCTCATTCCTGATTCCTTTCCCATGCTTACATCTGACACACCTCAAAAACTTCAGAATGTAAAGGGGAAAAACGAAAAATCAAAAGATTTCCCATTTTTTCGCATCGTTTTTTATCACTTTTTTTAACCCCTTTCAAGAAAAAAAATAAACCCTCCATATACACTAACCCAGGGGTCGGCAACCTATGGCACACGGTACAATTTTCAGTGGCACTCTGCATTACTTTAAAAATTTGTCAATTTTTGAGTGGATGAAAGTTGATAAATTTGTAATCGACAACTGGCGTAGCTTGTCCTGTGTGGGCACTGTATCGAAATTCCTTGGGGGCCCTTTTATTTGGAAAAGAAATAAAAGAGACTTATATTTGAAAGTATAAGACTTATTTATATACGGGGCACCTGTAGCTTAGGGGTCGCATATCATTGATACTGCGGTAGCTACGCCCCTGTAATTGACCTTATTTGACGAACATCTTGAGAACTATGAACACTCCCGGATATGATAACTCTTAAGATAAATTCACAGCTATTTTTGTAACTCATTGAATGTAATTGTTGAAGAAATTTAATTGTTTGAAGACAGAAAATTGCATATTCTCTGCTTTCCGCTTTTGGTTCTACATATCTAAGTTAAAAAGCTTTCTTCATATGAAAAATATTTTGAATCCGCAAAGAAATTGTTTCACAACTGAACGCTCAAAATCGTGTCAAACTGAAAATCACAAAATGAAAGTAAAGCGGTGCAACTAGGTTCGCATTAAAAATTTTATTTAGCTATAATGAAGGGAAATGTTTATATTTTAAGCTATTTTTTATTTTAATAAATATGTTTAACAATAGATTGCCCAACGAAGTCATTTTAATTTCAATCAGGAAAACAATTATATATATATGATAATGGCATAATCTTTTAGAATATATTTTTTTCCAAGTGAAGTAGATTTTTTTATTGTTAATATTTACTAATAACTTTTGCTATAGGACTGTAAATAATATAAAAAACTTTAAATAAACATTAGTTATTCTTTCACGATATCTTTTACAGTAATTTTGACTTCTTTTAGAAAATATAGGTATATACTAAGTTCCAGTCTATCTAGTGTTAAAAATACATATGTACAATTATAAGTAATTTTTGTTGAAGAAATAGTTATATTTTGTGTTGTTTATTTTTAAGTTAAGAAATATCTTTAAATGATGTGAAATGTTTATTGCATAATAAAACTAAATCTAAATTATTGACCTCGATTCCCTATCTCTACATGTATGACCATGGGTGAGTGAGTGAGAGATTAACGTTGCACTGTTCAGCTACACAGTATAACCATGGGAATGGAATTGTTTCCAAAATGTTCTAATGGTGTGACATGCAGAATAATATTGGTAGATTGGTTTAGCACGCCACAGATAAAAGGTTGCCGACCCCTGCAATAACATAATATTTGACAAAAAACTATTACAAGCCTCATCAAAACAATCATTATTTCCAAAGAAATGTTTTAAATATTTCAACAGACTTCAATGCAAATTTTAAGTAACACATATTCATTGTGCTCAGAGAAGCTGAATACACTGATTTCAGTTCTCTTAAAGTATAAAAATCAACTACAATTAATTTTAAACTTAACTTTAACAAAAGAGCTTGGTTAAATTAAGAAAGAGCATTAAAAAAGTTATGTTTACAGTTGCTATTGTGTTGACAAAAATGGCAATGCTTACGAAGACTACCAAGTTCCTAGAAATTCAAAAGAAGCAGATGATATGAACTGCAGTAAGTATAAAATTATTTCTAGTTTTTCCTGTTTCTATATACTTTGAATTAAAATCCTATTTCCTTTCAGGATGTGCAAGAGACCAAGATCTAATCAGTCAAATTAAAGAAAAAAGTGAAGTAATGAAAGCTTTTGAAAATTATAAGTGTGCAGCCAATGGAAATTATCAAACAAAGGATATACTTTAATACATTTTTACACCATAATCACTACTTTTTGAATTTGTAGACCAAAAGCGTGACCTTAAAGAAAACAATGCTAGTTAGAGAAATTTAAAAAAAACAGTAAACAAATAAAAAACATGGTAAAATTTTTTTAAAAAAATAATGGAATATGTGCCTACTGTACAATATAACCAAGTAGAAATTTAAAAGGTACTGGTTTTATCAACAAAAAAAAAAAAAAAATTATTGCAGTTGTTATAAATACAGACATTTTTTTTTACATTATTTTATACATAGCTTTTTATTTTACTGAAGGTGCTATGAATCATAGAAATAATTGGTCAATCTATGTAAAAAAAAAACACAGCTCTGTGTGTTGTGTGAATATGTGTGTGTGTGGTATGTGTGCATAAAATATTAATAGAACAGAGAGTAGAATAAAATACTAATTTAAAATACATGCATATATATTATATATATATATATATTAGAACAGCCTTTCATCCCTTCAGTGGATCAATAAATGAGTACCAAGCTTGCTTGGGAGCTTCTTTCTGTAACGCTGAGGGTTTCGCATCAGACTGATCGGAACATCTGCTCATGCACCTCAGGGACTAAGGTCACATAATACTGATATGGGCACAATAGGCCTTGGCCCTCATGGGCTGTATAGTACCCCTGAGTTAAGTTATGAACACTTTAAAAAAACAATTAAAATTTTTCTTTTAAGGTTTTATGAAAAAGGGGATCCAAAATAACAAGACAGATAAAGATAAAATATTTTTTTATATGACTAAATTCTTTTCTGAACAAGACAGAAAAAATAAGGTGTTTTTCAAGGTGTACTTCATTTTCTTTTTATGATTCAAACTGTAGCTTCTTTCTGATTAGTGGTGGCATAAGAATAACTTTTACATCATTCGTCACAATTAATTGTGAAAGTACATATACTTTTATCATAAAATGCAGTAAACATAGCTTGCTTTAAAATCTTAAGCAAAATTTCTTTTTATACTTTTACTTTAATATTTAAATCATTCTAGTTACAATATTGGCTAATTTTTGTGAGCTGACTACAATATGTTTTAATAAATAATCATTATATTTAATGAAAGAATATTCATAAAATTTTTCATGACCATAAAATAAATGTATATTAAAAAATTGCCTATTTTAACTCCCATCTTCCCCTTTAATTGATTGACCTACTGTGCATTCTATCTATTAAAACATAACTATTGTTTGCTTGTTTTTCACAAATATGAATATTTTCAATATTACATTTTAGTTATTCAAATTATGCACCCAAACAGAGTCAAACAGAAAAGAATTTCAATAATAAATACATTAACAAATGAAAGCAAAAACAATCTAAACTATTGTTTGTAATGAAAATAACTCTTTTCCAATGTTTCATGACAAATATTAACAAAAAAATAATGTCTTTCATAAAATAATGACTTTTTTTCAGTAAATGAAATTAAAATTGAAAACAATTTATTTTATTGATATATCTTTTTACTTTGAAACTATAATCTGTTGATAGTAACTATTTCAAAAGTAATAATATAGCTTTCATAACATACATTTATTATATCTTTAAAATGTTTACATGTGTTTGAATGTAATTTGTTTATACGTAATTTTAACAATAAACGTTTTAGTTAAAAATAAATTTTTAGATTAAAAATTTATTTTTAACTGAATTATTTTTGTTTGTATGGATTCTGCTATATACATTAACTTTTCCATTCTATTTCCAGTGATGAATGATTATTTAAAAATTAAAACTTATTTAATAAGGTAAAACATAATACTCTCTATTTTACACTTGTTTAATTATTATTCACAGAAACTTTTTCATTTATGCATGTGAACTAGGTGAATATAACTGATAATTAAGAAAATTTTAAGACTGTCAAAGAAATGCATTAAAATGCTACGCCTCAAAAGGAATTTTTTAAAAGCCAAACATAACTGTGATGCAGCCCACTGTTATATGTGTATAAATAACTTAATGCAAAAATCTATTTCCTAAAATTACAGAAGTGTGCATGTTTTCCCCACCTTGCTTGCATAGTTTCTAAAATGGAAAATTTATTTTGCTATTGCTAAAAAAGCAAAGTCCATAAACAATAAACAGTGTCATTTCCTCTCCTAAAAATTAATTCTATTGGGAAATATAACCAAGTACGATAAAAATATAATGGAAAATATATCAATCATTTCATATTTTAGAAAGTGCATATATTCCATATTTTATTTTTAACATTATGCATAACACATCTTTTGTTTCATATTTGTAATATGTACGATAACTGTTCACAAAAGAGAAAAAAAGTTTCAATGAAAAATTTGGAACAATTTTCATCCTCTTAAATAATATGCAGAATTTTTAAGTAAATACCAGGTAGCTGAAATTCAATTAATATCCTTAGCTTTTAAGTTGTGCTTATCAATTGAACAAATTTGATGGGTTTGTTAGTATTGCACAAATTTTAAATGTTTTAAACATTTTAAATATTAGTGTACAATTTGCAATAAAAATTAACTCTACAAAATATGATATACAATCTCTGTAAAGAGCTTAAAAATTTCTGATTTATAAAGTAATATTTTGCATATTTCCACCTCTTTCTTCTGTGTATAAACAAGCTATGTGATTCACATTAATATAAAATTTTAATATATATATTTCAACACAATTCACATTCCTATATCTTATTTTCATAAATTTAATTAACATTACACTTCTTTATTTTATGATAAAAACATCTTAAAAAGCATTAAAATATAAAATGAAGGACAACTTGCCGAAACCTACTTGAGACTTAGTCTCAGTTTTTACACACATTAAAATATAGATTTGACAATAACAATAGATATCTGAAAACTTCAAAAACATTAAACATCAGAAATAAAACTTTGATTTCAAAAAATACAAACTCTTAATAGATGAAAAACTTTTATTTAATTAGGAATTACATTAAATAGACATTACAAGTCAATAGTAAAGAAACACGTCATACAAAAAAAGGAAAGAAAATCATAATTTTTTCTCTTTTACATCTAAAGGAATATTTAACTTGTGACACCGAGTCACACTAAAGCAAATACAGCAAAGTACTAAGAAGAGCAAAATTGATATCAGATAAAAGACAAAAGATGTTTAATTTGACAATTATGACTCAAAGATTGCAAAAGAAATGAAGTAATCAACATGTAGATGATATAAATAGGCTCATCTATATATAATCTTCCAAAAATAGCTCTGCTACAATATTTGCAAAGGAAAAATTTCATTTACAATCTTTGTAAAAATTCTAAAAGTTGTGATGATTGTGTCTAGGGTGAGCAGTCTATTTGTACTACATCTGATATATCTTCATTAGGTCTGAAGCCAAAATGCATTACATTGCCTTTTCTATAGCTCCAAGCCATATGCTCGGTAGTAAAATGAACACCTATGTCACCACTGTTACTCACGCATATTGCACCACCATATCCTTGAACTCTGTTTTTCATATATTCTAAGCCTGCAACAACTGCATCATGGGCAGACATACCTAGAAATTCAAAAAAAAAAAGTTTTTTAAAGAAAAAGAAATGTTTCAAGTTTTATTGCTTCAATATTGCAGCACTATTAAAAAGTATATTCAGAAGTAAAAGCAACACAAGGAACCCCACAAAATATGTATAGCTAAATATTTATTTAAATTAAATTCATTATTCAAAACTGAGTTCATATAATAATGAAGCTTTAAAAACAATTGTTAAAGGAAATTTTATTTAAAACATTTCCTTCAAATGTGTTAAATTAAAAAGGCATGAATTTTTAATCAATTGCATCCTTTTGACTTTTAAAAAAGTGAAATATACTTATGGAAATAAATATTTAATTTTCTTTTAATATTTTTGAATACCTTTTGCATACACAGGTTGTGCAAAATTAAAGAACAAAAGATACAGGAATTTATATTGAGCTCTATGAAATAAAGCTCTCATAGAAGAAAATCAAAATCTCCCTTTCTTATAAAATTATGTTTGTACAGAAAATGGAATTTTTAAAAATAACTTATGAAGCCAAAAAATAATACAGTGAAATTTTAAGCTTAAATTTTTCAAACAATGTAAAAACAGTTTAACATATTTTTAAAATATTCTTCAAAATATCAATATGAAATCAAACAATTCCAGTTTGTTCACCCTAATAAAAATTATTTTAACACATCAGAATGATAACTTCAAAGTAAATGATTAATCATTTATCAATTAGCTATTAAAGAAATAAAAATTTATATAATTTTACTTGCTTTACATAAAAATATAGATAATTTAGAAGACATACTAGATAAAGTTTAGGATGTTTTAAGAATAGATAAGAAAAAATACCATTGATAGCATGGAAATGAAACAATAAAATCACTAGATAAATCTTCACAGTTATAATTTCATTTCAATGGAAATATACTTATAGTGGCATTTTGATTATATCAATTGTCAACAAAATTCATCAAATAAAGAAGTCAGCTTTTCATAAAAAATAAAAAGCTCAATGAAGTATTCATTAAAAAAACTACTTTAAAAGGAATATTTAAGTAAGCTAAATTAATACCAATGATTACTTAATTCATTTTTTAAAAAATGCTGGTAAACTAATTTTTTCAGCTCTTTTGCTAAGCTTTTGTAAGATAAAAAAAAATATATTTTTAAAATAGAAAAAATTGGATCACAACTAATTAAAAGATTAATGTTGATTTAAAATTTCATAGAACAATATTTTCAAATAACATTGGTGTATTACAATATATAATCCATTAAAAAAAATTCATTTAATGCAATGCATTTTGCTACTACCCAATACTCAAAATTGAAATTTAAAGATTTTAACATTTATTTTCAAACAATATCCACTATATGGATATTTCCCCCTTCTACACTATTTTTTAAAACAAGACAAAAACTGTCAAGTCTGAATCAATACAATTTTTTGTCTAGATTTGTACAATAATATTCAAAAGTATACATTAAAAAAATACAATATCCATAGAAAAAATATTTAAACCCACAATAATATGAATTACTGTAAGATAGAAAGGGTTTTTACTTAAAACTGAATAGAAAATGAGTTCAATCATATGTAGAATCAGTGGATATTTTTCTTCAATTTCATGAATACTACAACCTGGTAGTGTAAAAGATTTATTAGTTACAGGAAAAAGAACTACACATGAAATTAAATCTGCTTTGGTGAATAATAGTTATAAATATGTTAAAAACAAATTAACATGTATTTTTAATGAGAAGTAAAAAACAAATATAAATAACTATTCTTTATATACTATTGCTCAAATACAAGCAAGGTGTGGATATTCATAAATTCTTCAATAGCAAAAGCAATATATATTTAACTCAGCAACATATGAAATGTTATTAGAAAATACAATGACTTTAACAGTATACAAGGGCGTACTCAAAAGCAAACAAATATTCTTTTTATAACTTATTCAAATTTTAAGCACAAATGTTCAATCTCCTTCAAAGTACTCTACACTTGCATTAATACACATGTCTAATATTTCATTTAATTGTACAAAACATTGTTTAAATTCATCTTTCGTGATGCTTGATAGTGCTTCCAATCATTTATTTTCCCCTTTACTTCTTTACTTCAGAAACATCAACAAAAGACTTTTCTTTTATGTCTCTTTTCATTTGAGGGGGGGGAAGTAGCAGGGTAGAGTTGGGTAAGTATGGAGGGATGAGGAACAGGAGTCATAAATTGTCATTAATAAGGCTTTGTGATTTGAGACATTGCCCCATTGGGAAAAACCAGTCAAAATCCACTGAAAGGAATTCAAAACCACTCCCAACAGCTTCACAATTTCTTCAATGAGCCATTTTCAATCTTTTTTGATGACTTCACACCAACTTTTCCCAGATTTTCATGTGTGTTCAGGCCATTAAAGGATAACCAGAATGAGGTTTGTTGTCCATTGATATTTCACCATTTGTGAAACAGGAAAAGCACTGAAACACTTGAGTTTTCCCCCATAGCATCTCCTTGTACACCCTTTTCAACAATTCAAGATTTTCTGTTCCACTTTTTCCAAGCAAAAGCAAAATTTCATTGCTGCACACTGTTCACAAAAAGCAGTTATTGAAAAAACAATTGGTCAAACAAAACAGTTGCCAATATATATATAATCTGCCAAAACTAGTCCTTACCTCCTTCAGCAATGACACTTAGCTCACTGACTCAGGAATGTTAACTCTATGCACTCCCAGCAGCAGAACATAATAAAAAGCTCTGACCACAAAAAAAATTAGTTTGGTTTCTTTTGGTTATCCCCTCATAAATCTAACAAATTATGCAATATGCAAAAAAAAAAAATACAAAGTATCTTACTCAAAAAGATAGGAAGAACTTGACATTTTACACATGCCTAAATTTTTAAACATGAAATAATTCAGAATAGTTGCATTGCCCTCTTTTAATATCTTTCAATTCAGCAACCTGGAAAGGTTGCCAAATATAAACATCACATACAAAACTAACTTTTGATCGAAAAGGATTTTTCTCTCCAACAAAAGTCTTCAAGATTAAAGAAAATTGCCAATGGTGGAGAATATAAATGTTGTACATATTTCATAAAAATACTAGTAGTTACATTATACATTCAAACCATACCTTGTTGCATAAGACCAGTGATATGGCGAGATAAACAAACCCTCATGATTGCTTCTCCATGGCCAGTAGTTGACACAGCACCAATAAAATCATCAGCAAAACCACCAGCTCCTACCATTGGTGTATCTCCAATTCTTCCTGGCCGTTTTGCAGTGATACCACCAGTTGAAGTAGCACAAGCAACATGGCCAGCAGAATCAATTGCCACAGCACCAACTGTGTCATGATCACTACAAAAAATAGAGAAAATTTAATGTATTTGCATAAAAAAATATCCAATCAATACTAATTCAAATTAATCTTGCTCTGAATTTAATGTGTCTTTTTGCTTACCTTATGCATTAATTCTCTATTTTAGAACCAAAACTTTTTTTTTTCATATTTTATTAAAAAAAATGTCTCCACAAAATTTTTTTGTTATTGTTCCAATTAAATTGAATTGTACCTTTTTAGGAGATCACATGGTCTTTTCTTGCACATTCATAGTTGATTTTTTTCTCAAAACTTAATAATATTATTCAAACCTCCAAATAGGAAGCTACATTAACAGTCTGACCTCGTGGAACATATTCCAAATGCTCTATCTTCCTCGCATCAAAGCAATAAATAATCCTCTTTATGTTTAACTTCACTTGATGAGCTTTTTTTTTTTAATTGATAATAATTTTTAAGGACTCGTTTATTATTTAGTTCCAAGATTATACAAATAGTACCATACCTCTTCACCAGTACTCATTAGGAATAAAAATTTTCAAGTTGTGTCAGAGGAGTTCTTTCACACAGCACAGCATGTTTCTATTTAACAATCTTTTTGTAACTCAGTCAAAATCCCAGATACAAGTTTTTACAATAACCTATTTCTAAATTTTTTGTTAAAATTCTTTCAAGGTAGTCAAAATAACTTCTCTATCTCTTAAATGACTCATTATATGTCATCAATACAAAAAGTAGTGCAAAAAATTTTTTTCACATTTTTATCCTTTTGGGATGTCCAAGAATAAGAATAATCAACAATGGAAACAACTTTTTTAAAAAAAAAAAGAAAGAAAGAAACTCTTTTGACATATTTAAGTTCATAATACTATACTTGAATCCTTTTGATAGTATTGTTCTAACAAGCTGAGTGCAAGATCAGAATAGTTTCTCCAGCATTTCCCCAAGCAGAAATTAAAACTTCACAGCTAAAAGCTGTTCTCTCAAATCAGCCATAACAAAAAACTACTGATTGAGCAAAACAGCTTTTAAAAAAAAAATTCACTGCAACCAGACTATACTTTTCCTTGGTGGACTGAAGATAGAAAGAATTGCCCTACACTCACTTAGCAAAAAAAATGCTCACCATAGAAGCTCAGCATAGGGAACCATTATTCTGACTTTGAGTTGGGGGTATCCCCTCATATATATATATATATATATTACAACAAGACTATACATTGCATGTATTGTAGACTATACAATTAATGTAAATCAGCATTTTTCATTTATTTAATGAAATATGCCGGTTTACATTATGACATGTTACTTACAGTAACATTTCATAATTGAAAAGGAGCAAAACTACTGCCAAAAATATATCCCTTCAGTTCATGGGTTTTTTAATATTTGCACTAGAATTGGTCAACCAAAAAAACAAAACAATTTAAAAAATAACTTAACAATCCTAAAAGAAATAAGTAGTTTGTAATTAACTTACTTTAAGGTCATAGAGGATTTAACAACATTCATAAAAGTTTTATATTGATGAAGCCTATCTTGAGCATAGTTAGTGACAAGCTGTTGTGGTTGAATTAAGGGCATGCCCACTGTTTGAGCAAACTGATGAGCACCAGCACCAATCAAAAGAACGTGCTCACTCTGAAAATTAAAAAATAAACATTCATATTAATATAAAAAATTCATACTATCTAATATAGGAACTAAATAAAGAATGCAGAAAATACTAGCAATGTAGCTTCTCTATTTTTGAAACAAAATCCTCCCATTTTAGCCTGAAGGACAATATATTTCTTGCTACACCTTCTATTACACATTTGATCCAAAATTATATCTTTCATACAATTTTTAAAACTTACATGCCTTTTTTTCTGAAATATATTGTCAATATATAAATATAAAATATTGTTCAAGTATATTTCTAAACTTTCAATTCTTACATTTCTCTTATTGAATGAATTGGCTGAAAGAGAGGGGGAAAAAACAAATTTTTTGCTCAAAATATTTCAGATTCAGAAAAATAGTATATTTTTGATATTTGAAAGTAATAACTGCTCAAAATAAATTTCCTATAACCTTTATTATAGGCCTCATTTTTAATTTCTTTCAAATTTTATTACAAGAATACAATCTTTGAGGGTTTTAAGAAATTTATTTCAAAAATTTCAATTGTAATTTAATTCAGTAGTTACATATTAGCATCACTGCAACCAGAAATGCCCCACGACAATCATTTACCATCAAATAAAACAGATAGAAACTGTTTTAATATCACGGCACGATTTGTGTGCCATAAATTTTGCAGCGATGATGCTAATATATCAGTACCTTTACTTCTTAAAATATAATTCAAAGATAACTTATCGACCTTCTCACTTATAGAAAAGGTATATTTCCATGCTATTAAAATCAAATACTTCAAAGCTGATTAAATAAAAATAATTCAATAAAGTTTCACAACTTAATAAAATAAAATGATCCCATTACAATAATTTTTTTTTTAATTTATTCCATGAATACAATATTATAACTTGCTTGATTTTCTTTATCTTAGTTATGTTTAACATTATAACAATTTCCTTTAATTATAGGATCTATGAGAAAAAATTATTGAATAGGCATTCAAATACGAAATTTTAAATAAATCTGAAGTATATACCGTCCATTGTCATATTTAAACCATATAAAATAATTATGATTTAAGGACATTTTCCAAAAGTAATATTTCTAGGGCTTACAGAGCTAGAGTAACATGCCATAATTAATCCTTCAAATGATGTATACACTTGTACTTCCCATATACTTAAGAATCATGAATGAAATTTTCATACATACATTTATATTTTGTATATTCAAACACATAAATTTTTGATTTCTATATCATACGTTTAAGTGTTTATACATATCTATATCAAATGTTTAATTTGTTATGTTAACAAACATTCTAAACATAACAATATATTAATATTAAAATGCAATAAACTTCATACTAAAAAAAGTAAACAATTAACTTTACCTGCTCCATAATTTTTCTGGAAAGTGAAACAGGACTTGCAACTTCTGTGACTGCACCAACAGCCCCAGCTCTCATACGAGTACCTTCCATAATAATGGCATCCATCTCAACTTCTCCATTGATTGTAAGAGATGAACCAAATCCTAGGAGATTTCATATAATAAACAGAATTATAAATAAAATACATTTAACATTATTACAAAACGATATAATTTATAAAGTTCTAAAACTGAGAAGTATGGTTCATTTTAGATAAAAGAGCATAATACAAGTCAAAAACAGAGATGCAATTTGAAAAAAAAAGATTTCTAAATCTTCACTTTCTACTGTAATTGGAGGGGATATTTAAATCTGTGACTTGCATTTGATGATTACAGGTAAACTTATAAAGTGAATGAAAACAAGAAAAATTATTTTCAATTTACACAAGTACCCTATACAATACCTGCCAAAAATAGACATTAAAAAAATTACTTAAATGCACACTTAAAAAATTATTTAAATGTACATTAAAAATTTTAAGGTATTAATGAACATTAATGCTTTATTTAGTTCATTTTCTTTCATTACACAGCACATGAACAAGTTAAAAATTCACTCCGAGTTAATATATATATCCCATGTAGCTTCCAAAAGTTTTATAAATATGGTATGTAATTAAAATATGAAACTATTTAAGGTATTAAAAATTTTCACAAAAAATATAATTTTGATAAAATAAATGTTAATAACATTTTGCTACCATACAAATAAAGATTAAAATTCAATTATATATATTTTTTTACTTTTTACTTAAAACAATTTAAATAAAGCCACCCATCTGGTATAGTAGTTAGTGACACTGAATGCTGCGCCATAGGGCCTGGGTTTGAATTCCAGAGAAGGTATGGGTGTTTATAAATGTAATATGCCATTGCACATAGAAGTACTCTTAAAAGTTGTTGAGCTCCACCCCTCTTCTTGTGAGGTTGGTGGAAGAAGAAGAGAGGTGGGGGAAAAGGCGAAATTGTAATGTCACTTGTATGGAGCTCAAAGCTACTGCTAACGACAGGTGTACTTTTTGCTGCAGGTAGCCTTTTGCTGCAATGAATTTTGTAGGCCTCTTCAAAACAGGTGGTATTAGCAACAACAAATTCAAAAAAAAACTTTTCAAGATAAAATTTTATAACTTTGATTTATCTCACCAAAACCATAAAATGACAACCAAAATAACTGCAGTTTTTCTAATTCTGTAAATGGAAAATTTTCAACTTTATGCCAATAACTTTTATGCAACTTTATGCAATATATGAAAATCGTAAATAAGCTGTTAACAGCAAGATTTTTTTTCGGAAAATTGGAAGATTCATATTTTTATTCAGTGAATCTCAGATGGAAACAATGCTTTCAAAAAATCATTCGGGGATGCTGTCGAAAAATTTAATGAAGCAAATACAAAGATAACTAAAGCATAAATAAAGAAATTTTAAGATTAGAAAGTTTTGAACACTTAATGGAGTGTATCAACTAAAGTTATACTTTAAGCAATTTACACTTTTCAGTTTTACAAACTTATTACCATCATGATCAATACACCGAGAAACAAATAATGCAAAATGTTTCGAAAATAAAAAGAAAAAATAGAAAATATTATAAGCAAACCTGCATTAAATACAGGATCATCTTCCATCACTTTAACAGCAGCCTCCACAGCATCAAGAGCAGTCCCTTCTGGTGATAACAAAACATCATATCCTTTGTTCACAGCTCGTTTGACACCTTCTATTTTAAGTGGTTGCTTATCTGGAGGAATAGTAGCTGCACCTCCATGTACCAGCATGATGGGCATCATTCTCTTCTTCACTGTTGGTGAACGGAGATGTTTACGAGAGAAACGAGGAGAACTACGAGGTGAAGGACAGGGGGAGGAACGTGGAGAATTTAGCGGAGACGGACGAGGCCGAACAGATGTGGACATGTTAGTATGGTTAAAAAGCGAAGTCAGATTGAAAGCTAGAGAAACAAAGCAAAGAAATCCTTCATAGACAGTTCAAAAAGAGTAGAATGCAAGAAAAGGTTAATAGAGGAAAAAAATATTTGTTAGTCATACACCAGGGTAGAAAATCAGAAGAAAAATAAAACAATTATGGAAGTATATATACAAGAAATGTCTCATATTGTGTATAGCAAGTCATAACAAAATCTGATTTATAAGCTTTTATATACATTATCCCATATGATTTAACAAAAATTTACAAAATTAAGAAGTTATAGGAATTTAACAACTATGTTTAGTGATAATATGTGTAAATTGCACTAACATTACTATATATATATTGCATAAACATGTTCACAACAAAATTATCTTCTAAGTACTTCAGTAAGCACATAACTAATTATTCAGCTCTAAGAAATTCATTTTTGTTCCTTTCAGAGCTAGCCAGTGTTAATTTCATCATAGAACACTTTTAGTAATAAGTGTTAAATATACCCAAAGTAAGATATATCCTAATCAATTTTCCTAAATTACTACTAAAAATCACCAGGAAAGTGAAAAATGATTGCTGATAGCAATATTTCTAACAAGACATAACATTTAGTGATTTTTTACTTGTGCCCAACTGACCAAAAGGTGTCCTTTTTTTAATGTAATTTTTGAATTTTAACAAGAAAAATAACAGAGGCAACACAGATAAGAATTAAAATGACGTTTTTAAAAGGGAGGGAGGATAGAGCAAAAACCCTCAACAAGTTAGATTATTAGTCAATTTTCAGAATAATCTAACACATTTTTTTAAACATTACTTGAATAATCTACTTCAAATGTGTTTAGAAATTAAATTTTTAAAATGGATGAAATTTCTGAATTAAATTTTTAAGCAAAATCACTACTAAATATCATAAGTATCAATTTTATAACAGATAATTTTTGAATTTTTTTATGTATATAGTTATTCATTGTTTAAACTCTGAAATTTATATAATTAGACTTTTATTTAAAAATAAAAATATATATATTGATAGAAAAATATATGTATCAGCATAAGAAAAATTTTGAAAAGTACTTTTATATATAGTTTTAAAAATGTGATGAACCATAACCAAGATTACAAAAAATAAGTCAAAACACAAATAGAGCAAACAATACATGAGAATTTTATTCAAAAAGCAGGTTACAAATAAAAGCATAAACAAAACGAAAAAAAATACAAACAACAAATTACTTCATAACAAAATTTTAAAAATAGATATACCAAACAATTAAGTTAATTAATCTCTAACAATCATGTTATCACAATGTATTTGGCCATATTAGTAAATTTAGACAGTTAAAATCCTTTCCTTTATGTAATGGCATTATCTGCCCCAAACTTTATCAAAAAAACTGCAGCCATATTTTATTGTTCAACTAAAATTCTTCTTCCAAACTAGAAAATATCTATTTTCAACCTGCAATAAAAGTATAAAATACCTTGGTTTAATATATAAAAACATTATCCTCATTTTAGTTAAAATACATAAGCACATTTTAAAACTGTGTTTCTTTAGTTAAATTAGAGAAATTTTCTATCATCATAAACAATGAATTTTTTACAAAACTTCTACAAAGTGCATTATTTTCACAAGCACTTTCAAAAGAGAAGGGTACATAAATCATAATTAATTCAAATATAAGTAATTAAAATACCAGTAAGCCTTTTTTCTCCTTTCGATTATTTTCTTCTAAATTAAGATTCTATTTTGCCAAATCCTTTCTTATCTTTTATCCTTCTTAACTCTTATCTTCCATATCTTTTTTGAATTCAAGCATGATAACCGCTTAGAATGTAAACTGGTTTTTCGCATGAAAAATTCTGTTGGCATTTTTTTTTTCAATCATCCTTGCATAATAATACACAAAAATAAATTACTACGGATCAACATATGTTACAAAGGAAACAATATTTCTATAATTACACTACTTTTTCAAAAACCAAAAAAAAAAAAAAATACTGCGCTTCCATAATTTTTAAAAAAAAATAAATCTTTACAAGAGAAATATCATATATAAGTAAAATTTGAATAAAAATATTGAATCTTAAGTCAAACAAAGAAATTAAATAAACTTACATTAGAAAATAACTAAATATATTAATGCTGTGTGATGTGTTCCAGTTGATCTTGAACCTTTTTGAATTTTCTTTCAAAAAAGTTCCGCTTTCCTTTCAAATATTTTATTCTCCACTCTTTAAGCTTATAACCAAAACCAATTCCAAACAAAAATGAAACCGATGCAATAATAAAGAGACTCTTCTCTGAAATTGTGACAACCATCTCTTTGGCGATTAAATTATCGATACGATACAAAATATCATTACAACAATTATCAGGTAAAACATGCACGAGAAAATAGTTCAATTTTCTTGTTTCATATTTATTTAATTTCCTCCTCGTGAAAAAAAAAATAGTAACTATGCATGAAATTACTAAGATGTGGTATTCAAATGGTAGTATTTGTTTTTGTCTCCAAAACTAAGAACAAAGTCCCGAAGGACATATTTTCTTTTTGTCCATTCTAAAAACTGGGGATAGATGCTATTTTTTTTTTATTCCCGTCCTCTAGGTCACTGAATTTAAATACCTAGGGCTCATTCTTGATGAAAAATTGAATTTCTCCCCCACATCCGTGCTACACTTCAAAAAGCGGCAGGAATGAGCCAAACGCTCAATTGCTTAATTTCTCGAAAGAGTAAGCTCCCAATCAGACACAAGATTTTTCTCTATAAATTATTTCTCCGACCAATTTTGTTATATGCATCTCCCATCTGGGCTTCTGCTGCAGTAACTCACTTGAAAAAGTGCAAGTTTTTCAAAATAAACACCGTAGAAAAATTACTAATGCATCCTGGTTTGTCAGAAACGAAATCTTGCACAAAGATCTCAAAATTGATCCAATTCTTGATTTCATTAAAAATCAGTCCAAAAAGTTTTTCGACAGATTACCTGAAATTCCTAACCAATCTATCCGAGTCATCCCTGCCTATGATAACTCGGTCCCAAGCTTTGCAAAAAGAACTAGAGCTGCTCTTCACCACCCATATCAGCATTTCCCAGTCCTTAAAAGACTTCGGAGATCCTGAATATAGTCTTTGGTAACTCTTTTCAAAAATTTTATTTTATTTAAAAAATTTCTCTCTAATTTTAACTTACATCATTTTGTGCAAGATTTCATCTCCTTTAAATTACCTCGACTTAAACTCACATTCTTTTAAAGAATCGATCTTGTGTGGTAGTTTAATTCCATGTCAATTATTCTCCTTTTTCCACATCTTTTGTGGATCATCTTTTATTTTACTCATCTTCCAGCAAATGGCACCACATTATCGACACTTTCTGTATCAACGTCTTCTCTTTCCGTTCGTTGTTCAGCGACACTCCCGTCATCACTACACGATTCAGCAGTGTTTTTCCTTTCCCTTTACTTAAACATCATGTACCACGAGCACCATGTCATTAATTGCTTTTATTCTCCATTTCATCTTTTTTTATCTTCCAAATTCCGTGTCTACTTTCTGATTTCGTTCCGTTAAGGACGAATTAGAGAAGAGCACAGATTTCTACCACCTCCCTCCGGGATGGTGCCTCATTAAATATGTTCCATACTTGCCGATTGAATAATTTCCCGCTCTCTCACTGGTAGTATGACCTTAGCTACAGGTGAGAAACCTTCTTTTAGAACGGCTCTGAGCTGTTGTTAATAATTTTGATAGCATCTTTTATGGAACTTTCAATTAATTATTCTTTTTTTCTTATTAATTATGATGAGAGGGTAATACCATTTTTTGGTAAGGCCCCTCGTATTTTGAAGCCGTGGGCCGAGGGTATTTGTTTTTATTTATAAACGATTTGAGAAATTATTTATTACTGGTATTAATTGATATTTGATCAATCAGTAATTTATAAAAGGTAATCAAACATCAAGTACGACAAAAATCTCTAAAAAATAATACGACATTCAACCAAAATCTTACATGTTAGAAATTGATGAAAGAAATTACTCTGAAGATGATATTCTCAGGCAACCCAGGATGAAAAAATTATCACAAGCTAAATGTATGCATTTTAATACTGGTGTGATGAAACTTGAAGCAAATTATGCTTGACTGATTCCACTGAAATGAAAATATCCTTTGAATAACAAAGTCATTATTTCATATCTCAGGGGTCACAAGGATAGAGATGTGATTGAAGTTAGTAAAAATTACTTTTAAAATAATTTATATGGAATGGGAAATTTTTTTAAGGAGAAGTTTAGGTATATATTCTAGTGGAGTCTAGCGGAAGATGTTGCAAAAATTAATTAATCGCTATGATATTCCCACACAGTATTTCGAAAGAAATTTAATTTGATCAGAAAGAAAGTAGATATCTCACATTTTCTGATAAGGAGAAAAATTTATTTCTACGAGAGAAATTAAAGATTTTCTTTTTTGGTTTCAAACAGTTCATTAATTTCTCTAACGGCAATTAAGGCAAATTAATGTATATGATATGTTGTACAATAATAATAATATTACATTAAAACGTAATAATTTAACAAATTCCTTTTTAAATAACGAAATTAAAATAATTTATCTAAATAAAACTGAATGCTTATATTTTCTTGGAATTCATACAAATTCACATCGTTGATTGCAATTCTCCAAAATTGTGCAGGGAGCTTCATTGATGTTTCAAAGGAGCCGTAAGCATATTTTCACTAAAAAAAGTTTTCAAATTTATTTTTAGTAAATTTTTTTCTTAAACCCTTTGCTAAAGAAAGAGTTTTTGTGTGCATGTGCGACGTTGCCAAAAACCGTGATATGCAGCAAGTAGTAGAAAACCATTTCCCCTCATGTTTAGAAAACGAATACTGCATGTGTACAATACATCTTTTAATTTGGTATCATATAAGAATAAATTTCGGGGAAATTGGCTTCTGGGGGTGGGGGATTGCGGGGTTGTTACAGATAAAAATTGCCATTTTCATCTATTAGACTATCAGACATCCAAAATGGCAAGCATGTTTCGTTGAGTAATCTGCTATGAAAAGGTTTTGCGAAAATAGAGTCCAAAGAGGAGGTTACAAGGGCGTCATTGATACAAATTACCGTTTTTGAAATATTAAAGCTTCATACTTGAAATTTTGAAAGCCTATTTCTTTTGTTGGGCAGAAGTTCACTAAAAGCGGATTTTGTGTAAATCGACTCCCATTTGAAACAATTCAGTTCAGTTTTATTGGATTTCTTCTCAAATTTTCGAAGACATATTGAAAAGTCTTTGAAATAGGTAAGTATATTTTCTCTTAGTTAAATTATTCACTGAAATTGTGATTTTTATTGTATATAATAAAAATAATTATTAAAAAAAAAGGATTAGTGCGAGTCACTCCGCGGGAACATTAACGTTAGTATCGAGTGCACACTTGATACCGGTCTAAAACATTTTGAAACTTTCTCGCTTTAAATATTAAAAATAACACAATTATTCCTTATTGGAATTTTACATTCTTTTTTATTATTTAACATTAATTCTAAATGTTAATTCTGTGAGGCTTAAAATTACAGTTCGTTCAAAACTATTTATAATGTGAGTATTCATTTCAAAAAACCATTTTACGATTTGTATACATTGTCATGCACTTGGTTTTACTCTCCTTACAATTAAGCTATTATATCCAGAATAATGTATTATTTTTTTAAAAAATAAACTCGTGTGAAGAGTGGGTACTTCAGCCAGTATAAGAACAAGTTTAATAATTATTATTGATTTCGATGGGCTTGTCTTGCAGAGCAAAGTTTTTCAAAGGAAGGCTTAGTATTAGAAATTGACACTCTGAGTTTTTTTTTTTTTTTTTTTTTCTATATTTAGCTGAGATCTATATTTTGTCTTCAAAACAGCCACAGCAGAAAATCCGGCTTCACAAAGGTAGGATGTTGAAAATGGGGTAATAGTATACGAAATGCTTTTGTTTTCAGTGCAGAAAATTCATCATCCACATGTTGGCGCATGCGCGTCAACGTTATGCGCACAAATGCAAATATTCTTCCTTGCCGCGCTGTGCCGGCAGATGAGAACTTTCTGTGGAACGAGATAGACGAGAAAATTTCTCTTTAATACTCAGACGTGAGCATTAATATATGACTCTAATACTCGAAGCTCACAATAAAAGAATTAATTAAAATTTGCTGCGCTTGTAAATAGCATATATGTTGTGTGGTTGAATAAAAAAGTAAAAAAAAAAAAGAAAGAAGCGTGGCTGATCCGTCAAATAAACAAAAACAAACTAAAAATAAACACCACCTCTGCCCAAAATTCAAAGGCCATTTATTTCAAAATTGCCCTTTAACTATGCCACTGGCTGTGAAATCTATGAAGATTTCTTCTTCGGCAGTTGAGAGCCCTTCTGAAGTATTGTGAAATGAATTCCTAACCCACTCGTAACTTGCTATCAAGTTGTCCTCAGCAAAAAAAAAAAAAAAAAAAACTTTTTAAAATTCCATGCCAACATGACTAAATGATTTTTGTGGTTTTAAAAACAACTTCCGCGTGCTGGTCTTCAGATTTGTAAGTTTTAACGCATAGTAAGTACCCATGTAAGTTATACCCAGGGTTTTTCAGTAATAGTAATAGTAAATCCAAAATTTAAGTATTCTTTAGAATATATACTTAATTTAATTTTCGGAACCATGCTCTTCTGTGTACTCGTTGATACTTTATTATCATCGAATGTTCTCTACGACTTAAAAAGTGGTTCAAGAGTAGTATAGGGGGTCACTTTGGATTTGGCAATTTTTCTTCGGATTTTTCGATTTTTATCTAAATGTCATGGTGATATCGAATTCATTCTAAAATAAATAATAAATAATACCGAAAAAAGTACCTTGGTGACCACTTTTAGTCACCAAAATAAAGGACTGTGCCAAGTGCCCCCCTATACTACCCTTGAACCCTTAAAAATATATCTGCGATTTTGTTTAAATCTACTGCCTAAATAATTAATACTATGATTTACAACTAACGCGTAAATTATAAAATGTACATTCAAGACAGATTCAGTAGCTAAAGAAGTATCGACTCGACCAAAACTGAATGGAATTGTACCAGGTACAGCTTTTTTACATGTTTTGCGCAGACGTCCGATAGGCTGCCCGAACTCACGCAAACGTTCACCAGAATTTTTGCCAGATGTGATGAATATGATAGAGAGCAACATAGACTAGACTATTTTTCTAATGATATTTGTACCTTTAGAAATGGATATGATGAAGGGAATAAATCTTTAATTAAATATATTTTGCAATCTGTTCTAATTTAAAAATTAGAGAAAGAAAAATAGCATAATCATTATCCTATAGCTGGTATACAAGTTCTTCGCACTGGTGAACTGAAAAATTAAACAACACAGATTGAAGGATAAAGAAGTTTTTAATGAGTTAATTTTACGTGAATTGCAAATTAAAGAAAAAAAAAACTTTTTGCATATCTCAGCTGAACAAAAAAAAAAAAAAAAACACATTTGTTAAATTTTAAGTCTGTAGATCTAATAGCTGATAAAAAGGATTTTTTTTTTAATTTATAACTCCTCGTAACACTCTTGAGGGTCGATTTTTGAAAATACCTCCCTAAGCTGGTCTCTGCTCAGCCAAAGTAACACATTGTTAAAAGTTTTGTGTAATGAACGCTTAAAATAGTGTAAATAATTTATATCTGAAAGTATAATACATTAATCTTACTTTCTGTTGTATTTATTTTATGTTAAAATTGTAATATTCGCAAGCAACGCCGTTTCTTTATTTATAATGGCGATTCAATGAAAAACATAGCAAAATGCTAACGATAGAGTCAAGTTGGCAAATGCCTAGGTACTTTCATAGCTCGAGCTTTATTAGAGCTTTGTAAGACCCGCCGTGTAGGGGACCATGCACGTTAATACTTTATCCAACCGCATTATGATTTACTGCAGTTTTTTCAAACAATATTTTTTTTTGGATCACTACATTGAAAATTAAGGGATATACATAAACAAAATACTCCTCTTTGGAAAATGTAATCCGTTAGAGATAATAAATTAATTAAAGATATTCCACTGTAAAATTAATTATATACACCTTTAACTTAAAATAAATAGTTAAATCGTTTTCTAAGGTCTTCATTAGCATACAAAAACATAAGACACTTAAATTTTGACATAAACTGTTTTTTGGGACAAAAATATTAATCTTTGCAATCTGCTACAAAACTATTCGCCTTCCCCGCTAAAATACTCATCATAGAATCCGTGCTGCCATATATCTTGGAAGAGTGGATTTCAAAGAATATTCCTGCTAAGTATTGGTAGAATATTCCTTCTAAGTTGGTGTGGTGTGGTAGTTAGGAGAAGGGGGTGGTGCAAGCTCATGTGTCGTCCACGTCACTTGACCATGGTTCAAAATTACGTGGTCCGTTGCCAAAAGCCCTCGTGTAGCTGAACAGTGCGATGTTAATATTCACTCACTCACACACTCCAAAAAATATAGTACAGTAGTTATAATTATTTTTATACTTAAAAACGCAATATCTGCCTATTCAATTAAAATTATAGTGTTATAATTAACTAATAACCACAAACAAATTTTGAAAATTTGCCCAAATGATGTAGTGGGAAAGAGAAAGTTTATTTACTTTAAGTACCAGAACCGATAAAACCATTTATTTTGAAAAAAGATGAATTTCTTACTTCCAAATGTGCAGAATAAAAACATAAAATAAAGAGAGATTTATAACAACCTCTCCCTTCAAAACTTAGCTTTATTCTGAAATAAAAAAAAAGCATTATGCTGATCACGGGAATTGATTAGAAGCGAGTGCCTTGCGTAGCCAAAACAAAACGATTTTTTCACAAACAAAAGATTGATAGATATATGCTGTGGTGGGCTTTTTTGCAGCGCACGCCAGAATTTCTTGCAGATGGCAGAATTTTTTCCTACTTAACAAATATCGTTTTATTTTGGACACTTCATACAATATCTTTATAAATTATAGCCTATGTGTGTTATTCTGATGTATAAGCTATATTACTGTAAAGTTTCATTAAAATCCATTCAGTTGTTTTTGCGTGAAAGACCCCCAAATATCCTCTCAAACTTTCGCATTTATAATATATATATTAGATTATATACTTAAAAGTAAGTTACTTAAAAATATATATTACTTGAAAGTAACATATACAAAATTTAACACTTATCTTGTAAAGATGTACGGTTTATAATTAAGATCGTATAGTAGTTTTAGAGTCTCTCAAATAGTGCATTAGTTTTGCATTCAATACATTATTATTGTATAAGGGGGGCGCGATAAAAATTAAGATTGGAAATTGGGTCGCCAGTACTGAAAGTTTGAGAAGCACTGGTATTATGTGAAAAATTGTTATTCCATGTGAGTTAAAGAGTTTTTATTTCAGGGTGGCTGACCCTGAATTGTTGAAAAGAAGCACACACAGACTTTTTGACGTGAAACGTCTTTAAAATCGCGCCGAAACATACGGTTCAAAAAGTGGACCGTAACGAAAAGGTCTATATCATCGTACCTTAATAATTACAAAACTAGTAGTCCTAGAAACAAAAATGTGGTGTGAATATTTCACTTATATAGTCAGCTCGCTGTTCTGACCTTGAGTCCGGGTCTGGGTCGAGCGGGGCGGCGGGGGAGGGGTACTGCGTTAACTGTGCGAAACTGGCGCTCTCGCTCGTTTCTATTCAGTGTAACTCGTGACTCCGACTTGATAGCGTGGTGATTCTTTCGTGTGTTTATCAAAATTATTGAAACCGATTGATTCATACAAAAATAAGTGTAATTTGGACAGTATTTATATTAAAAATAACCAGAAAGTGATAAAAAATATATATAAACATTTGCTATGTCGGCCTCAGCTCGTGCAAGAGCCAGCCAGAAATATAAATCACGGCTATCGTTGGAAAGAGGGGGCTATGGGTCACACACAGGTACCCCAATGTCCGGTGCCGAGCGAGCGAGACGGTTTCGGGAACGTCGCAAAGCCGACGCCGCGAGGAACTTTTCTGCTGCCGCCAACCCCGTAGACGTAAGTGTAGACGTAACCAATTTCCAGGTGTGTCCGCAAGCGCGATCACCATTCATAAGTCGCAAGGTGGCACATTCGACGAAGTCGTTTTCAACTACGATAAGTCACAACAGATACAGCTTGTGTACGTTGCGCTGAGTAGAGTAACATCGATTGACGGTCTGTATCTCACCAATGATAAAGACGATTTTAAATATTATCACGGGCGACGCAGCACGGCGCCAGCGGTGAAAGATATTCGCGACGAGTACGATCGGATGGCCAATCATCGCCTTCCCACGTTGTCAATGCAAGCAAGAGCCTTCTGTAAGCGAGATGTCCTAACCGAACGCAATGAAGACCAGGGTGGCTACCTACATCGACGACGGCAATTAATTTTGATCGTATCTGCTTTCAATGCACAAAGTTTGGTTGCCCATGCAAGAGATATTGAAAGCGATAATATATTGATGAACTCCGATTATATGGTAATTAGCGAGACTTGGATGAATTGCGCGAAACTGTGATGATCAATGGCTTCGAACTAAGAGCAAGTAATAACACCACACTTGAACATCGTACACATTGTCCGTCTACCTCATCTGAATTGCCGGTGCGAGTTTCTGCAGCCGGAGGTTCTGCAATCTACAGAAACCTACAAAGCTCCACGAACTGTAGCGAAATCATAGTAAATGCCAACAAGTCATGCGGAAATTCAGTCTTGAGAAAACATAATGTCGGCGACATATGCTTGGTGGACGTTAAAGTCGAAGATCTTACGCTGTTTATCCTCGGTGCCGTATATATACATCCTAAGGCGTCGGCAGAGGCTGTTAAGCTATGTCTTTATCAATCACTCCTGCCATATTCAGCAAACTTAACAAAATTAATACCGAACTCTCAGCCAGACTTGGAGACTCCAATCGTTCTATGCGGCGATTTCAATTGCGATCCACAACAGAACAGCTATCTTGTTGAGTTCATGAGGAATGAATTCGGCCTTAACTACGTACAAACATCACCGACAACATTAGGCAATACCAATATAGACTGGACATTCACCAGAAATATTAATGTTGACATTATGCCGTATGTTTCTTATTTCACATATCACAGACCTATGTTAAATAAAATCGTTGTCGAATATTAATTATAATAATAATTTATGTTTCTGTTATGTATCTGTTCTTTTTTATTAAAATACTTAAAACACCGCCAATCCTGTTTTTATTTATTTCAATCTTTTACTTTAAAAGCGATTCGCTAACATAGACGTTTCACAAGAAAACCAACGGCTGTGTGCCCCAGCACAGCCCCACCCGATTTTTTTAGGACAAAATTGTAAATCCGACAAGATGGAAAAGAAATATGTTATACAGAAGACGATGGTAATAGTTTTTAAGTAGCATTAAGTAGAATTAAGTTAGTTAAGAGGTGTGTTGGCGATGCAAATATTCTTCCTTGCCGCGCTGTGCCAGGAGATAAGAACTTTCTGTGGAACGATATAGACGAGAAAATTTCTCATCTCCCAGCATAGCGCGGCAAGGAAGAATATTTGCATTTGTGCGCATGACGTTGGCGCACATGCGCCAACAAGGTATATGGCCCTGGTTTTTCCAGTTAAAACGTATATGGTTTTCTCCGGGCCTGTTACCTTAATAGGACACACCAATGTATTTGTAAAAGAGAATCTACCGTGATTAAAATACATAACTGATAATGTTGGTCCAGTTGTTCGAGTAAAATTATTGTGGCTGTCGAGAGTTCAAATTAGAGAGGAATATTAAAAATTAAAGTTAGGATGATTAGGAAAAATTAAAGTTTAAGTTGAATATTGGAAATTAATGATTAAAATGGCTATAGGAAGTTAAAATTTAAAAGGAATATTGAAAGTTAGAAGTTCAGAAAAATAAAATTTATGCACGTAATTTCTTAAGGCTTTAAGACCCTCGAATAAATCACGTTTTGTTTCTTGGAGAGGATGTGACGGGTTCACGCGTTTTTTCATTAACATGTCCTTTTGGGTTCTTTGGGGCCAGAATAAATGGCAATTCTTTTCCAACCAACCCGAGAAGTAAAACGTGAATGAAAGATGCATAGTAGGAAGCTTTTAAATAACAGAAGTTAAGAGTAAGCGGGGTGGCATTTGGAGAGTGTTATGATAGTCCGTGTTTCAAGTGTGAAAAGTATTTCGAGAAGTTAAGTGACAGTCAAAAGAGGTTACTCGTGACAGAGAGCCTTTAGTCAAGGTGCATACAATTGCACGCCAGTGAACCGCAACTTCAGCTAGGATCAGATAGATTGCTGTTTCTTTGGACATTAAGGCAGGAGTTACCATTTTAATATTCGGATCTGTGTTTACATTGAAATTTAGGTTAGGCGATAGTGGATTGATAGTGGTTCGAGTTACATTATTTCGGTATTATATATTGTGTGTTTAGCCACCGTAGATTCCCTCACATATCATATTATTACCTAATATGTTATTGGTTTAAGTTAAGATCTTAATAAAGTGATATTAAGATTATGGAAGCTTCTGGTTTTTCATTTATTCCTACACCTCTAGCTCACGCTGATAATTTAAGAGAAAGGCACCCTTACAATGCTTTGAAAAGTTGATTAGTTCAAATTTTAAGGAATCAATAAACAAAATGATAACCCTGTTAGTTGAACTGTAATTACATGTGTTGGGGCCCCTGTAGCTTTGGGGCCCCGTATCATTGATACGGCGGTAGCTACGCCCCCGCCTTTAAGCCTAATGGAACAGAAGGTAATTTTCAAATAATTCGTGCCAAAATAATAGCATAAGAAAGAGAGTTTTTAAACCCTGCTATTACATTTTTGAAATGATATAATTCCTTAAAAATTTAATAAATACGTTAAATAAAAGTGCGTGCATTTGTGTGTGTGTCCACGCGCGCTCATAAAATATATGAAAATAAATAATAATGAGTAATGGAAAAGTGAAATTGTGTGCATTAAATTTTGTTATTTTCTATAAGATATAACATTAGTCTTTAAAAACTAATATACATCCATCTCTCTCATCAATAATCTGATATCTAGAATCTTGATAAAGAATACGTGTTTTTCTAAAATGTTTAATATGTTTTAACACGAAAATATAAAAATGTCAACAGCTCTTGCCACATACAACTCAAGACTTTATTTTTCAAACTGAATATTCCATCTCCTTATCTATTGCCATCGAAAGTTCCAGAACTTTCCATAATTAAAATTACAGTTAATTTTTATAAATAAAAGCACGCGCGCGCGCATTAATATAAAGCATTAATAAAAGCATTAATATAAAGCACGAGAGAAATAAAGAATTACAATTTTTAACACGCTGGGATGAATGGTTAAATCATTACAATAAATAAATAATAAATATTACCATGTGTTACAATGTTAGAAAAAATAGGAAAATTTTTAAATATATATGCTTTACGTAAAATATCTGGCCTTTGTTAGTGTTGAGAAACTATTTCGTGGTGAAATGCGATATATGATTTTCAGAAATGAAAAAAATAATAATAATAACTGCTGATTAACAATATTTTGAAACGTGATAACTTTTTGAAAGCAAAAAAAAAAAGATATTTTTGCTCCAAAAAGAACAAAACAACCTAAGAGTAGTTTTAAAATATAAAGCATTAACAACAAATGCATTATATTTTAAGTCGCTGCGAATAATTTATTATTTCAAATATTATTAATATATTGTGCTATGTTGAAGAAATGTGTTTGAGTTTTTCATTTTATTTAATTGTATACTGAAACATATATAAACTAAATATTTTTGATAAATATATGCAATTTTTAATATACATTCTTAATTTCATATTACATGGCATAAAATTTACTCCTTTCTTCACTATATAAATGTAGTGTACATTTTGCTAGTTTTTACTCGGTGTTTCATGCAACGTATTAATCGTGTAAAAATAAAGTCAAGTGTACAGGAACTCTCGAAAAACGAAAATTGGATGACGCGGGTGCCAGCGAAATAAATCGCTTATACCCAGAATCACGGAGAAAGGATGAAAAAGAAAGACCGATATCTGAATTCACTCCTCCCGCAGGGGGAGGCTGGAGGAAGAGAGCGGCCGACGAGGACGAAACTGGAGTGACGTCATGAGGGCGAGAAGGGAAGAGCGCAAGAAGGGAGGGCTTGACAGCCCCAAAACGTGTTCGAGGAGCACCAAAAACGCAGTGAGAAGGAGAATGCTGCTATTTTTTGCAGCCGGAATGAAAAGAAAAGAGTCTGCAAGGAGAAACTTACAGACGCCACAGCAGGTGGAACGAAGCTGGAGCCAGCTTTAACACTGATCCCAGTTCTGATGAGGGGCAAATGCGTTTGAATATTGTGAAGTGTAGCAATTAAGTGTTTTTGTTGTAATTACGGCGGTTTCAAGGGCAAAGGTCACCCTCTCGGTTTCCGACCGCGGTGAACTTCGCTTCAGTAAGAACATTAAATCCACGACTCTCGGCGCGGAGCTAGTATTTACTTTAGGAACTCTCTTATACAGTATAAGGAAATAATGAAAAAAATTCTCACAGTTATAAAATACAAGTAAGTCAGACTTGTTCACTGTAGAAAAAAGGTGTGTCTGTGCCATGAACACGGTCGTGTGCTGCACGCAAATGCGTCTCATAACGGGTAATATTTTTTATGTATGTCATAAACATGTTTGAACAATAAGAAGTCCTCCGATTTCCATGTTTTGTTTATGAGGGCAACTATTTCCTTTCCACAGGTTCAGGAAAGAAATAAAGTAAACAAATAATTACTGTGTCATAATATAACTTTATTAATTCTAGGTCTGTAATACAAAAAGTACAACACAAATGTAAGACTAGGATCGTAATCGGGTATAATTTGTGATGAATCTGTACAGAACCTTTCCACTAATCTTCTTAGGCGTCTTTTTGGGGAATATAAATTCGAGTTTATTTCCAATCAACTCCAAAAAGATTATCAGGATATTCAAATTAGATAAGGTATTTAAGTCGAGCGTTCTGAGATAGCAATGTAGATTATGGAAGGCTATTGAGCCAGCAACTTTAACCGCAATATTAGAGGATTAGAATAGTGTAGAAGAATTGCTGTGATTCTAAGGAAGTACCAGAAAGCTGATATAGCCAATGGTAAATATAATTTACTTACGCTTAAAGGAAGCGTCAGTTTAGGCGAATTAGTTAAAGTTAATGAAAGTTAAGAATTCGAGTACGTGTATTGCTCGGACCTCCTATTTCGGTAGACCTTACTTGATGTTGAGCGTAATTATTAATTGGTTGCATCATTCGTAATTTAATTTATTATAAAGGTAAATCCCTTTATTGGACGTAACATAAAAGTATTATATGTTATCAGAGATTTTGTTGAGAAAATTCTAATAATAAATAAATATTATTATTCAAAATGGCTCTTAGTGGTTCTTTGCCTCAAATTAATCTTGGTGTTCAAGGTGAGACCCAGGGGGGTCTCCACAAATTTTAGTGGTGTTTTTCGAATATTTTAATAGCAATCGTAACGTTTCTGCTAACGCTGTGCCCAGATGGATACACACACACCCGAGTATGAATTTGAAGATGCCATTGACCTTTACGTTTACTAGACAGGCATGACCAGCCTTTGCGTCTCTCTCTCTCTCTCTCTCTATTTCATTCCTAAATTAATTTCCGAAATCTCAATGTTAACACTACTACAATAAGTGAAGCTATTGATGTTGTGATATATGGCGACTCACCGGCTTGATGATGATGATACCGCCACCGATGATGTAGTCGGAAATTGTCTGCGCTTAGCAGTGTTAAAATATGTTCTCAGATCAAAACCAGGCACATTCACTGCCATGGAATCTTCCATCCAAGTCTCGCTGATTGTCAAATAACAAGATAAGTCGGTGATGGAATCAATAGAGATGTCTTCTGAGTGCGCAACCAAGCTTTGGGCATTAATGGTGGTCATAAGTATAAGACAACGCTGATCAGGAACACTATCACAAAACTTTTTTACTTTGGCGACTAGTGTCTGTAACGGATGATGGGCCAATCTCAGGTACTCATCTCGGATCTCTCTAACTGTAGGAGATGCCTGACAAATAATTGCGGACCACAGGATAACTATTCAACGGGGCTATTAACTAGTGACTGGGAGGGTGGCAGAGGACTTCTGGCGCTTATGATCCTATCTTTTCTGAGAAGGAGAAGCAGCGTTCGAGTCCTTTCTGACTATGAATCCACATTCTGTCTTTTGGATGTTATAGAAATAAAGAACCGAGACATTCAAAATTTGTTATTCTCTTTCATTAGATCCTCTGGACAAACTGCTTATCTACAGACAATCAATCAACAGACGATGGGATATGGTCGTTTACTGGCAAACAATATTCTTTTCCATTTTAAAAGTTTTCTGTACTTTTCTTCAAACAGTATTTCTTACTAGCTGCTTTGAACAGGAATTTTTTTAACGCATTTCCGAATCTATGCAACTCCTTGTTTTCTCGTTATTTTGAATGAAACGATGTTTGCTTCAAAGATTTCTAATAGAGGGAAAGATGTAGTATAAAGAAGTAGAACTCAAGGAAAAATTTCAACCGTTTGAAGCAAGGGACAAACAATTTTATAAACGTAAAAGGAAACTCTAATAATAAGACTATTGTTAACGTTTTCTGACCTTTTGTTTACACGTGCCAGGGTCCCTGTATCATTGATACTCCTGATATGGCGGTAGCTACGTCTTTGTACAGAGCCCACTCAGGAACAGCTACACCTTTGTTGTTGATAGTTTAAAACGATACTTAGAGATAGTTGTTTTTCCAGCCATTACAACAATTGATATACATCTCCAGTATGTTTGAATGTCGTTGGAACGTTTTTTTGATGTTTTTAGCACTTTCTTGTCGAGTAGGTGGGTCCTTTGCGCGTGCACCATAGCCACTTGAATCAGTAGTCGTGATTTATTTAGAATATCTTAGATAGACTATGGAATGAATGCATAATCAACCAGTAGCGTTAGGCTGTACTGCCATCTAGTGTTCATTTCTTAGATCACAACTTCAGATGAAGCTGTTACTGGGATGGAGGATGACTCACATATTGTGACCTTGGAATGGTTAGCAGCAGGGTGTCTCGAACTGGCCACTTCCGAGTTCAATGTTCATGCGTTAGACGACTGGGGTGAAAAGGGTTCCTATTCCGGCCAGTCAATAAGGACATTTATTCCTGTCCTTCGTTGTTTGCAACTTGAGGAAGAAGATTTCGCTGCAAGATACATTTCTATGATGACGCTGGATGTCACTGGGAAATGGAACGCGAAGCGTTCCTCCATCCCATATCGAGATTTTTGATGTGTCCTTGTGTGGGTGGGCTTGCCTGAGAGAGAGTGTCCTTATTGGTGGTTCGAACGTGGCAAGTAGGCGTGGTTATGAGATCGAGGATTTTCTTCAATACGGTTTCGGCGGGAATGTCCAAATGTTGTCTAAAAGGCTTTGCTGTGGTTAGTCAATGGCACTGCGAGAGTAGGCACTCAATTGGCTGCACTGATGCGTTGGAACAATTCAGAGGGGAGGTCTAGAGAACTAGCCTATGTGGGGTTGCAATTTAGTAAAGATTAAGTAAAATTAAGATAAAATTAAAAATGTGAAGAATTTAAAAATTTAAAGAATTTAGCAAGGGTAGTGAATTGTTAGGGGGGATTGTAGGAGTCTAGGAGAATTCTCCTATATAGTTCTCTTGAGATCTGGCATTGGAATATAATTATTGAGCAATTTTACGTTTTCATTATCTATATTGGGTAAGTTATTAAAGAAGGAAATAGCCAGTTTTAGTATATAGCTTTTAAAAGGAAGAATTGTAGTATCTTCGTAAATTTTAGAATTTCTGGTGTATCTATCTGCTCTAACAATATTTCTGATAATCGAGTTCTGAGCAACCTCGAGTATTTTAATATTAGAATCTGCTGCGTAACCCCACACAGGAGAACCATAAGTCAGAATTGGACGCAGAACGGCAGTGTAGAGAAGTACATTTCTATGACTATTAATTTGATACTTTTATAAATTGGTCCTTTCTTTTAATAGTGGTAAACTGTGGAAAATGCGATATTTAAAAACCCAATGCACATTTTTGTGTCCTTATTTAAAATCCTCAATATAATTATTTAAGTAATCGTAGAAACAAGGTAAAAAAACAACAATTTTTGCAAACCAAAATTATACTTTGTTTAAGGAGTCATAGGACTCTTAACAGATATCCGTGCACTCGAAGAAAACATCCTTCTTCTAACCAATGTAACTTAGCAATAAAACAAAACAATATTTTGAAATTTTTACCACATGTGTGATAATCATATATATTTACATTATTTCTCAAATTTTCAGAAAATTTGAGAAAAAATTTAAGAAGTTATTAAAAAATAAAATTTGGTCAATTTTTCAAAAATATGAAAATTAGCATTTTACACCGCGCAGAAATCTGAAGAACAGAATTGATCAAAATTCACAAAACTAATTTTATTTGATATATAAAAATGTTCCTTTTTGAACTTATACACACTTTTAAAGCACTTAGAGAACAAAAATATTTTTAAAATACAATTATGAAGAAAATTTTAAAATTTTATGAAAAATTCAATTAAAACACAAATAAAAAAATTATATAAAAATTTGTTTAAAATTTTTTGTATAAGTTATAAAAAGCCTTATTTTGAACATGTGTATGAAATTTCATATTGATATGATAAATACTTTTTGAAAAATTCTGCGCGGAAGGCAAAATTTTTCATTTTGAGAAAAATGAAGTTAAAGATAAAAAAAATAACAAAAAAGAAAATTAAACATACCAGTATGCTTTAAAAAGTCCCAGCAACATAAATATTGCCCTCTGCAAGCTTGCATTGCTCAATTTGTTTGAGTATTTTAAGTTTTTTAGCTTTACGAGCTTAAAAGGAGGTTTTAGAAGCTTGTCTCTTAGCCGTTGACTTGCGCACTTTGTCAATATTTACACAATTCAAAACATTTGTTTTATTCATTTTTAAATTCAAAGCACGCATCAGATCAATTCTGTTCTTACTTCCATCATTGTTCTCACATGCAGCTATAAATGCAGCTATTTTTGTGACATTAATTCCTGATCCAATCAATTTCGGGCTATACTTCCAAATCAGTGAATTCAATGACTCATTAGCATTTTGAGTTTTCCCCCCTAAACACCTTCTTAGCAATTTCAAGTGTGATAAATCTTTAAAAACAGGTTTAATCACTTCAGAAACTGCTTTTGGTAAGGTGTTCTTGTGAGAAAATTCATTCACTGTATTGTTGTGAACCGAAACATTGTACTTACACCAGCTATTTTTGCCTTTTGGGCAAAACCAATGTTTCGGCTCATTATCTGTGCTGGATGTATGAGCCCACACAGCTTGCCTCATCTCATTCACATTATGGAAGTTGGCACGAATAGCATTACCATAAAAAGTCGTCAATTTACTTATAATAGCATCGGTTAGGCGACCTTTCCCACCAATTGTTTTCCCATCGGAAAGCTTCTTTTTCCCCCGTAAAGCTTTCAACTTCCGCAAGCGGCTACCCATTTGCCTTTGGACATGGCCCACACACTCTATTTTTACAATGGGAACACTATCCCCATATGGTTCTTTTTCATCAATAGACAAAAATGTCTTTGAGTCACCATCACCTATGTATCGCTGATACTTTAATCCATGTTTTTGTTCTGATCGGAAAAAAAATTTCTGCATTCCGCATACTTCCATTCCTCCAGCAGATCCGCTATGGTTTTTTCTGCAGAAAATTTGATGGTTAGCCAAAAAAGCACTATATTTTGGTCCAAACTTAGGCCCTTTATAGGAGTCACATCCTTTGCAATAAGAGGACATGACTTCCATGTCGAGAACTTTCCCGCAGTCAGCTCCAATCAATGCACAGACTCCAATAAGTGAAGTATGCCCACGGGTCTTCCAGGTCCCATCAACTACAACAGAATTTACGGTGCCATCAATAATTTTTTCTTCAGCAGCAGCTTTCTTCATCGATGCATTTGCAAGCGCTTCACTTATATCAGCTATCTTTGCATTTATTCTGTCGTAAGCTTTCTGAGACACTGCATTTGACAAACACATAAGAGAACAAAACGTCTCGAGCGAAGACAATCCTTGGCCTATATAGCGCATGGCCAAAACAGACCGTCTGTTGATTTCAGGTATATTTTTTTATACCAATCAATTCACAGGAATTAAGTTTTTTTTCAATGCTACATTTTCTGCATGTGATCTGAAATGTGGAAAATAATCCTACAGTGGATTTTTCACTCATTTTTATTTTGCCATAACACACAGAGTAACAAAGTAACTTTTCAATTTGGGAAAATAATAAACTAATGTCTATTAGTCTATAACCTTGAAACTCAACGCAAACATCATTTTCGTAAGCTTCTGAAATCTTGTGTGCACTTGGTAATTTTTTAGCCGATGAACTTTTGTTTGGCGAAACATTTTCAAAAGAAATAATACCTTTTTCAGACAGAGATTTCTTCCGATACATGTTTCCTTAAAATCTTTTCTTCTTTGGTCTCTTTCCGGATGAAGTTTTTTTCAATGGAACATCCATGTTCAAAAGCTTTCAATAACAAATGAAAAAGAATGCTAATCCAAAATCGAAATGTAAATATAAACAATCCCGCTTAGATTAAACGAAGTTAAAAGTTGAGTTGCAGTTATGCTACTCCCGAAATCAATTTGATATTAGGTGTGGCTCTTTTAATAAAACTAATCGGCGAAATATTAAAATGTTTGGAACGTGTTCTGACAGATGTCAAAAGTGGGCGTGGCAGATGCAAGTTTTTGTTTACGTGTTACTAGTTATTTCTCAATAATTTCGGAAGTTTTCACAGTATCAACAAAATTTTGGTAGCAAAATGCTCAGAAACGTTGAGGCTTTAACTTATATTTTTTTCAAAAAATCGAAAAAAATGAAATTTAAGAGTCCTATGAGGCCTTAAACAAAACATATGACGAGAATTCAATTTAGATCAAAATACAACATACTAATGTATTTTGGTACCAATCGATTTCTTTTAAGTAAAAAGTATTTCTTTATTTCCTGCCATTTTCTGTCAGAGCTCCATCTAAAATGTTACATTCCCTTTTTTTCCCTTCGCATATCATTTTACATAGAATAAATATGAATACAAAGAAATACAATTATCTTAAAGGTTGTAACTACAGGAAAATCTAAGCATTATGTTGAATAGCGAATTCTTTAAAAATCAATCGATTGATTAATTATTAATGTTGCATTCCGAAACAACACGAGGGGTATTGGCGACAAACCTCGTAATTTTGAACCAGACACATGTGACGAGAATGACATATCTAAGCTGGTAGTGCTTTCTCCAAACTTCCATATCACATGCCAACGTGAGTAAATGATTCATTCACATTTAGGAAAAGATTCCTCCATTCAGACACATTCGACAGATCTCTTCGTGTACCGCTACCGCTGTTTAAAATCAAATGTTAGTGTTATTTTCTATTTAGAGTTCCCCAATAAAAGGAAAATGCATTTGTACTCTAGTACAACGGTTCTTAAACTCTCGATCACCGCCACTCCTCTTAGTGCTGGTTTATCCATTGGACCCTTGTGGCTGGCACTCAGAGGATGGGGTCTGGAAGGGCCCGGATAAGCTGGACTTAACCCTATCTTCTGGTTATAAATTGCAATCCACCAGTACCAAGGGGCCCCAAGGCCCGAAATAAGCTTAAATCGGCACTGCCCACCCCCCTTTATGTACCATCCTTACTGCGTAGACCCTCAAGTTTTTGAACACTCCTCCCTGATTCCCAACACATGGCAGTGTGATTTAAAGGTTCCTCACAATAATTCTAAGACTACCTCTGCTACTTATACAGACTTCTGTAACAATTCTTTTTCCCTCTTTAAGAAAATAGTAAGCATCTAATTATATATATATAAATATTACAAAATACTAATTGCAAATAAATATATTATGTACTTAACTGTATTAATTAAAAATTTTAATGAGAAGGATGCTGTATTGCTTTCACAAGTGCTGTTATATTAGGTTAATATTTGAAATGTGCAGTTTTTAATCTTTGCATATGTGTTTTTGCCATATTTTTTGAAAATGCTACGATGTAGTAATGGTTATATAGTTGCAAACAATAAACAATTGAATAAATATTCTAGATCGAGATAGATGTTCCAGTGGTTTTTTTCATTCAGAGAAATTTAGTGATATAGTCTAGGATGGCACATCTTTCATTTTTTTCACGAAGTCTTTTAGAATCTGTAAAAGAGGAAAAGGAGCTGGAAAGGAGCCCCTAGAAAGGAGCTGGAGACACCGGAGTCCGAGAACTGCAGTGGTGGCCACAATTGTGGAGACGATTTTAATTTGTTATGTTTTTTAAGTTTGTATACTTATAGAAAATTTTATGTTGTACAAACTGCAAAGTATTTTATACCATTTTAAAGAAAATTTAATACTGAATTCAATACAAAAATATCCAAATATTTGCTACTCAAAAAAAGTTATGCTGCAATAACTGTCGATATGCATTTGATACTGATGATAGCAGTGAGTTATCAGTGCTTAGTGAGGTTGCCTTTATTTCTTATTACAGCATCGCATCCATGTTTCATTGAGCTGAAAATAGTTTTAAGCTATTCCATCGTTATTACTCGATACCAGGAAACAATTATATTCTCAATTAGTTCCTTTTTATTTCATGGGTACCTCATTTGGACAAGAGTTTTCAAACGATGCCACAACTTTTCGATAGGGTTGAGGTCTGAACTGTTTCCTGTCCAGGATAACAATGATATTTAGTCAAAAAGCAATGACACCAAATAAAAGAGTAGATTGTATACACATGTGACGAGAAAGTGGTATTTCCTTTGTTAAAATTATTTAACAGGTGGGTTGTTCAGTGACTACATCTGGAGACTGGACGTTTTTTTAAGATGTCTGGGGACAAATTTAATAATAAAAAAGCAGGAAAAGAAGCCGAAAAAGGTTCACCACATCTATTGATGACAGAAGAACAAAAATACTATGTTTCAAAGATCAAATAATTTCAAGGACATCCATCAGAAGTGATCTGAGTGATGTTGGTGTTTCTATCAGTTTAAAAACAATCACGAGTATATTAGCAGATGTAAGACTAAAAGGTAAAATTCCACGAAAAAAGCCGTATGTCAATTGAAAGAAGCATTAAAAGAGACTACAGGGGGCAATGGAACACATTAATTGGACAAACGATTATTAGTCACAACTTATATAGAGGGACGAAACAAAAATATCGTTATTTCGTAAAGATAGCCTAAAATATGTAAGACGTAAAATAGCAAAAATGCCACATCCTGACTGCATCCTAGAAACTGTGAAGTACCCACGTAGTTTTATCATTTAGTCGTGTATATCAGTAGATGGTATCGGTCGCCTTCATATCATCGATGGGACACTCAATGTCATAAAATACATTGATACCATTCTAGAACCCAAACTTCTGCCTTCCTTTAGAGATCTGTTTCCTTTAGAGATCTGTTTACCAACAATACTTCATTTATTTTTCAGCTCGAATCTGCTCCTTGACACACTGTAAAGTAATTGAAAGACTTGTACCCTTCTAAGATAATTGAGTTCTTGTCCTGGTCAGGAAACAGTCCTGACGTCGATCCTATCGAAAACTTGGGGCATCTTTTGAAAACTCTTGTCCAAATGAGGTACCCATGAAATAAAAAGGAACTAATTGAGGATATAACTGTTTCCTGGCATCGTATAATAATGAATGGAAGAGCTTAAAACTATTTTCAGCTCAATAAAACATCGATGCAATGCTGTAATAAAGAATAAAGGCAACCTCACTAAGCTCTAATAACTTACTGCTATCATCAGTATCTAATGCATATCGACAGTTATTGCAGCATAACTTTTTTTGAGTAGCAAATATTTGGATTTTTTGCATTGAATTTAGTTTTAAATTCTCTTTAAAATGATGTATAATATTTAGCATTTTATGCAATGTAAAATTTTCTGTAAGCATACAAACTTAAAAAACATAACAATTTTTAAAAAAGTGTCCTCAATTTTGGCCACCACTGTACAGTTTAAGAGCCGTTGCTCTATGACGTGAATTACATAAAAGAAGGAAATTATAAACTAATAACAAATTGTTTGTGTGTCTGCGGACCCCTCTGGATTCCACCCTGGACACCAAGATTAATTTGAGGCAAAGAATCACTAAGAGCCATTTTGTATACTAATAACTTGTATTTATTATATCAATTCAAAAATCCCAGAAACTCTAATAACATATAATATTTCTATGCTACGTCAAACAAAAGGGATTTACCTTTAATATTAAATTAAATTACGAATTATGAAATTAATCAATAATTATGCGCAAGATCAAATAAGGTCTACCGAAATAGGAGGTACGAGAAATACACGTACTCGAATTATTAGCTTTCATTAACTTTAACTAATTATATTAAACTAACACTTATTTTCAGCGTAAATAAATTATTGTTACCGCCTGGTATATCAGCTTTCTAGTTCTTTCGTTGAATAACAGCAATAATGCTTCACTAACGTAATCCAATGGAATCCTCTAAATTTGAGGCTACTGCTGCTGGCTCAATAGCCTTCATACTTGCTAGCTTACAACGCTCTACTTAAATACCCTATCTACTTTGCATATCCCGTTCACTTTTTGGAGTTGATTGGAAATATATATATATATATATATATATATATATATATATATATATATATATATATATATATACGCGAATTTATAATCCCCAAAAAGACGCCTAAGAATATTAGTGGAAAGGTTCCGTACAGATTCGTCACATGTTGACTGTATGCTTAAAAAATTTTGAACCATAGTTCCATGTTTATAAAGCAATTTCATTTTAAAAGCAACGAATGTTTTTTGAACCTTTGAAAAATAGCGTTTATTGCACTTTAATAAGTACAAAGATATGAAATATGATTAATATAATAAATGTTAAGGACATGATAGACGATCAATAAGATAAAAACGAAAAAGTTTAGGAATCCTATTTAAGAGGCTGTAATGATAAGAAAAGAAAAGACACGTGACGCTTACAAATTTAAAGAGTAATGTTATTTAATCACAAAAAAAAATGTTAAAATCATTCATAAGAGAAACATCAAAATATTTTTTTTTATTTTAACTCTTTCCAATAAATATTCAATTCATATAAGGGCAGAAATTATTTACACTGACTAATTTTTTAATATTGAACTAGAGAATGAAAAAATAAAGCAACCAGAAAGAAAAAATTAATAAGTTAAAGAAAAAGGAATTTCTTCGATATAGAAGTGGGGAATTTCAAACATTTGATTCCAAGCATTATTTCAGTAAAATAAGAATCAAAATTTTTTTGAAGATTGTATTTTGTTCTCAAAGCCATGTTACTTAAAGCCTGATATCTCAAACACTTATGAATGTGTTTCTTTAATGTTTTGTTGATTGATTGACAGGTTGAAGGGGATATAGAGCAACACAGGCTATGATCCCTCAAAAAAAAAAGGCAAGACAAGAGAAATCCTAATAGATTAGTAGATATCGAATAATTTCATTCCCTTCAAAAAAACTCTGAAAGTTGATTTATTATTCATTGCCCTTTCCTAAACATCTCTAAATGTAATAGTGGAATGTGGATCAATACGAAGAATAGACCAGAGATTGTTACGATGCCTAGTATATCTAATACAATTTAATATAATATGGTCCAAATCATTTATACAATTACATGTAATACACATTGCATTATCCTGTAAATTAAATTTATGTAGAGTGATAATCATTTTACTGAAGATTCGAGTGCTTAAGATTTCTTCTCTTCGATTCTCTGTCCACTTTGAAATGATATCAATAGTCGGAATATTTCTCAATTTTTCAAAATATTTGCTTGAGTAAAATGTTTCATTGATATTTTGAATTCTATTTCGATATATATTTTTATGAATGTCTTCTGAAGCAATCCAGTCTATGTAAACATTGGACTCTGTGACCGATCTTGCGAGATTATCCGCCTGCTCATTCCAAACAATTTTCGAGAGTCCCGGAATAAAGCAGAATTAACTGATTAACGTAGTTAGATAGCATGTAAATTTTGTTAGCAAGTCTATGAATTACCTTATGGGATTTGATCGAGAAATTTTGAAGTGCAGAAAGAACAGAAAGACTATCCGACAAAACAAGTAAATTTACATTAGACTCCACCAGATCATCTAAAGCTTGACAAATGGCCAAAGTTTCTGCAGAAAAAATGGAGTTATAATGGTTGATCCTGTAAGCAAATGAAGATTTTTTGATATACCTGCTATCGATGTAATTTGGTCATTTTTTGAAGCATCAGTAGCTATAATGAAAAACTTCTGAAATTCCCGTTCGACCGTTTCATCAAATAAAACACTTATTGCAGGAATCGGTAGATTTTTATCTTGAAATTTGAACCTATTGGTATAAATTTTACATGGAAGGTCTAAAAAGGTAATTAATCTGGGAATTGAAATAATTTGATCACCACCAATATTTAAATCTTGCAGCACACTAATGATATAATTTTTATCTTCTTCTAAAACATTAAGATTCAGTGCCTCTGGGTTGTTGCAATAAAGAGGAGAGAAATCACTATTGGAGATTTGAGTAATAAAGAACTTGTTTGCCAATCTTCTAATTTTATCTGACAAAATCTCTTGACCAGCCAACTTTAGTAGCACAATATTTGGGGTCCATTGAGGGAGACCTAATGCTATTCGGAGGGCTTTTGTTTGGATAACATTAAAAGGCTTTAATTGATTTTCAGACCATTTATTTATTATGTGACAAATATAATAAAAAACACTGCATGTGCTGTTATTGACTAAATTAATGAGATCTCTTGATCTCGGCCCATAGTGTTTATATGCCATACCTTTTAGTGCATTGATCCTTCTCAAGGCTTTACTGCTTAGTTGATTTTTAATATATAAATTTTGACAACGTTTAGAAAAAAAAAAAAACTCCTAAATATTTAATAGAAGTTTGCCATTGTAGGGGAAATCCAGCCAACAAAATATTAGGAAGAGTATAATTTCTTTTATTTGATAATTCAGCTATTGTACATTTCTCTGGGCTTAAATTTAATTTCCAATATTTACACCACTGGAAAATTCTTTCCAGAGTATTTTGTAGTTTTTTGCAAATAACAGCAAGGGATTTATGAGAGCAAAATATAAAAATGTAGTCAGCATAAACCAGGCATTCAACTTCCGATTCTAAGGTTTCAAAAATATCATGCATGTAGACAGTATATAAAATAGGAGATAGAACACTGCCTTGGGCTAGGCCTTGCGGAACAAGTTTTTTGGGAGAAAAATAACCCTTTCATTTTATTTGGAAGGATCGAGATGTGAGAAAGTTATGAATCCAATTTGCTATATTTCCTGTTATACCAATTTGTAAACATTTATAAATAAGACCATCCACATAAACAGAGTCGTATGCACTTTTAATGTCTAAACTTATTCCTACAAAAAAAATTTCTGTAATTTTGCTTTCATTATTGCTTTATGTACCAGATAAGTAGCACTTCTGCTATCTTTGAAAGGAACGAAACCATAATGTTGGGGATGAAGTTTTCTTTCTTTAGTTAAATAGTAAGAAATCCTATTAGCCAAAATTCTCTCAAAAGTTTTTGAAAATACAGAAGTCAGAGCTATTGGTCTGTAGGAAGATATCTTAGTTTTATCTTTATAAGGTTTCGTAATCGGGAGAAGGATTGCATGCTTCCAAGAATCTGGAACGATTGCATTATCAAATAATTTTTGGAAATATCTTAATATTACATCCCGTTGACCCTGATCAAGATTTTTGAAGAAAATTGCTGTAACATGATCCGCCCCAGGAGTTGTATTTTTTTAATTTTTTATTGCACTATGCAATTCAAGAATATGGAATGGTTTGTTAAGAAGGTTATTTTTGTCGTAGAGAAAATCCAAAGGAAGCGGTTCATGATAGGCATTTTTAGATGCAAAATAATCTGCAAACATATCTGCTTGCAATTGAGGATGAGTGAAACCTATTATTAAGCTGAAGAATATTAAGTTTTTGATCCGTGTCAGTAACTGTGGAAAATTTTTTCAGAATATTAAAAAACATCTTGGGATTAGAAATATTATTGCATATCTTGTCCCAGTACATTCTTTTGGCATTTTTAATGTAGAATCTAAGCTTGCTCGCATATAGTTTATAGTCTGATCCATAATTCAGATGAAATTTCTGTAATAGCTCTTTTCCTAAATATTTTTTTAAGCTTATAGAATTTATAACACGTACTATTCCACCATGGTGGGAAGGATCTATTCGAGACTTTAATTTCCCTAATATTATTAGCAATGACTTGCGATATCTTATCAGAAAGATTCTCAGAATTAACTTCAGGATTATTAAAAATAAAATGTGTTTGGTTCATAACTGCTTGCCAGTTTACTTTTTTAAAAATTCGTTTATTTGAATTGAGGAGAGAAAGCTCTGTAATAATTGGACTATGATCACTTTCAAAGGAGCAATCTAAAACATAACTATTGCAGTATCCAGATATGCTTGAACAAACTGTGAGATCTATCAATGATGTTGCATCTGCTGAACTTCTATAGGTGGGAACAGTCGTGTTAAGAAGAACCAAATTAGAATCAGTAATCCATTCAACGAATTCATTACTATACCTTGAAATGTGATCCGATCCCCACATCGGGTGATGAAGGTTAAAATCACCAAAAATAATCATAGGAGCCATCAGGGATTCGAGAAAAGATTTGATTATTATAATATTAAATCCCCGTGGAGCGTAAATATTTACAATATAAAATGAAATATTTCGAACATGTATTTTAATTGCGAGGATTTCTAATTCTCTGGTTTGTTGAATCTGTATAGGAATCTGCTGTGCAGAAATATTGGAAGGAACAGCAATTAATAAACCACCACCTGATCTGTCTTCTCTATCTTTTCTAAAAATGATTTTATTTGGAAGATTTATATTATCGTGAATTGATAAAAAGTTTCTTGAAAACCCAGATATCTGCTTCAGAAAAGGGAGGGATATTTAACCAAATGAATTTATTTTTGAGGCCTCTACAATTCCATTGAATTATATTCATAAATACTGAAGAAAAAAATTAACTAGAACAAACTATCCTCCCTTTGAGGAAAGAAAACCAAACTAATGAAGACAATAATTAGCCCCCAAAACAAAAACTTGAATAAAAGAAACATATTTACAAAAACCCATCTTACTTCCGGAATTATCCCCTGTCCATGTTATTGGATGCGTCGCTTTCACTAGAAGCGCGTGTTTTACGGATTAAGGATTTATTACCAACAGCTTTTTTTCCCGCAATGGGGAGTGACTTGATTTCCCCATTTCAAAAATCTTGCTAAGGTGAGAAAGTACAGACTCCATTGTTTTTTGAAAAGCTTCCATAATTAAAGTGGTTTGCTTTTCCAATATTGCTTGAAAAGATGTTAGCATGTTTTCAAGTTTTTTTTTCAGATAGTCTTGCATATCTAGATTAACTGTATTAGTCTGGATTACTGCAGAATAAGATGTCCTTTTATTGTCCCGGAACCTTCTTCGCGCTTCTCCCAATGTAAGATGTTGCTCACATTTCAATTCTAATATCTTTTTTCTTTTATATATTCGGGGCAATTTAATGAGTTAGCTGGGTGATCACCTTTGCAATTTATGCATCTTGAGTTATTAGAGCATTGTCCAGAATGTGAATCACCACAGTTGATACATATTGCAGTTTTTTGGCAAAATCTAGTAGAATGAAGAAAACTAAAACATGTTGTACATTGTCTGGGTTTATCGATAAAATTTTGAATTCGATGATTGATGAACCACACACACACAGTTTCACAGTTTCTGGTAGAGTTGTCCCGAGTATTGTAATTAATACTGGTGAGAATTGTTGCTGTGAACCAGTTTTAATAAATCTTCTCTTATTTCAAAATTATTAGTTTCTTGTAGCTCTTTTGCTATCTCATTCAGAGATATATCGAGTGGTATTTCATAAATAAGGAATCTTGACGTGATTCCCTCCCAAAGAATATTCGTTTTAACGGACACATTTGAAATTTTCTCAAGAGGGAGTATTTGTGCTGCACATACTGGGTCTAGCGTAGAGAACCTTATCTTTCCATTACGAGTAAAAGACATACTTTTTATGTTTTCATGACGAGCAATTTTTTTCTTTATTTCTGCATTTAAAAGCTGTGGGTTAGACTTTGGAATCTGAGAGGATCCTTGACTATTTTCAACCAAGATATTGATTTCGGATATAATTCTTTGTCCAGCTCGTAGAATAATTTCCGCGTCCCTCAGAGAAGATCTGAAAAATTTTGAAAATCCTGTTTCCATTGTTAAACTATTATCGATTAAGGGTTGTTCAACATCAGAGACGATGAATCTAGAGCGACTCAGCTTGAGTCTTTTTTCAAATAAAAAAACCAGAGAATAATAGAAATTGGAAAATTACCAAAAAACAGAACCAAAAGTAGAGAAAAAAAACCCTCTTGCTCTGAAAAGGGAACCAAAAATAAAAAAAGAATGATACAACCTGTTAAGACTTGAGGAAATGAATACACCACCTTCAACCTTTCAACCGACCATCTTCCCTTAATGTTTTGTATACGTGTTATTTAAAGTATGGTAAAGGCAGTAAATTAGTTCAGTTCAGTTCAGTTCAGTACAGTGAAATCACTGTAATAGTGGAGACTCGGCTAACGCCTTATGCTCCGATAAAATTTTGATTAGTTTTTAATCCAAGTTGTAACGCAAAGTTCGTGATTGCATTGTCTTTCAGTAGTTTGAATTATCGCCTTGTGCTTCAACTGAGATTAATAAAAGTAGAGTATTGAGAAACTATTAGCTGGAATTTTAGAATCTATCGGTTGATGTCAAAAAATTTTCAACTTGTTGAACATGCTCTATTGTTTTACATTTCGCTATTGATGAATAAGGCCATTCTCCGTGGTTGGAGATAAAATTTTTCAAAATTTCACGCTGCGATTTGTATTTGATATAGTTTAATATAAAATGTTCACTAGTTTCTGGTATTTTACAATGTGCATACAAAAGAGAATCTGTTTGTTTAAAAAGGAAATATATATCATTTAATGGTAATTTTTAGCTCGCAACTTATTGATTAAAATTTCTGTATTTCTATTTTTTACTGCTTGTCTGTTCCATTTTTCAAGATGAGAAATATAAAAATAATTTTTATGTCTTTTGCTCTTTTTCCATATTTCTTCACTTTTATTTTTGTGTTGTTTATTGAAATGTGTGTGTATGTAGGTCTTCCCAAGTTATCCAAGAAATAATATTCCACGGCTCTGGAGAAGCTTTAGCTAATTTATATCAACTTCTTCATTAATCCTTATTCCCTTGTGAGCTGGTACCCAAATGAATGTAATTGATTGAGCTATTTGGAGGCACTGATGTAAAGTTGAACTTAAATTTAATATTATCATATTGGATTTTCTATTAATATTTTGGATGCTTTTTAGGACTGATAAGCTATCCGTCAAGATGATATAGTTTTCTGTTTCAGAAACCCAATTTTTTAACGCAGTCCATATGGCTATAGCTTCAACTGTGAATATTGAAATCATTTCTTTCAGTATGAAATTTTGTCGAACTTTTTCCTTAGGGTTCAAAATTCGTATTGATGTTTGATTAGTATTTTTTGAACCATCGATTGCTATTATGATATTGTAATGTAATCATGAAACATATTTTGTACTATGTCATCCGGAAGATCCTTGTTTTGAAATGGTAGTTCATGAGTATAGATGTTTATTTTGCGATTTTTGTAGATTGGAGGAGGAGGGATCCATTGAAGAATATCTACTTTAGAGATACATAATTCTTGGAGCAGGTTGATTGTCTTTTGAAAAATACTGATCTCTTTTTCTCTATATTTATAAAAAATACTATTTGTATTCCAAAATAATCTTGCGTTCGGTGCGCAATTTTTTTAATGCTATTTGCTTAGTTATAAATTTTTGGCAAAGGAAATTATGGCGATTATTAATACTTCCATTCATAGACTCTGTTCTTAATAAATCTAACGGGGTATTTCTTGGGAGACCTAGGGCTAAACGTAAGGCAGCATTGTGAATCGGTTCTAGTTTTTGTCTGTTGCTATTGCTAGAAAAGGAAAAAAAGTTGACTTCCATAGTCAAAGATAGAACGGATTGTGGCATTAATAATATTTAAAAGATGATCAGATCTTGTTCCTATTTTCGGAGAAGATAAGGCTTTAATGGCATTTAAATATTTAAATCCTTTTTGACGCAGGTAATTAATATGATTTTTCTAGGTGATATTGGTGTCGAAGATGATACCCAGGATTTTAAGACTCTTCACTTCGGGAATAGGTTTGTCGCATATTTTAAGTAATGTAGGTATTGTGCTTCTTTTTCTGGAAAAAGTTGATTAGACTGTTTTTTTCTGGAGAGGTAGACAATTTCCATTTTTTACAACAGACTGAAATTTTATTTAAAGATTCTTGCATTTCGCCTATTGTTTTATTCCAATTTGTACCACTATTATATAAAAATATGTCATCAGCATAAACCAGAAGATGGCTGTCGTGTTGAATTTCAAAAATATCTGCCGTATAAATCATAAAAAGGAATGGACTTGAGATACAACCCTGGGGTACACCATAATTATGTTTAACGATTTTTGAAAAAATGTTCCTCCATTTGATTTGAATTGTTCTCTGATGTAAAAGGTTTTGAATCCATCGTAGTAATCTACCAGAGTATCCAACTTTGTTTAATTTAGAAATAAGGCCATTTGGCCACACTGAGTCATATGCTGCTTTAATATCCAACGCTACCAAAATAAAATATTCTTTGCGTTCTCTAGCCAGTATAAAGTCATGTTGTAATTGAAGTAATGTATTAATGCTGCTTCTGTGAGGGTAAAAACCATGATGATTAACATGAAAAATTTTGTTTTGAAAACTTAAATTCTAGCATTCTATGTAGAATCATTCTTTCTAATAATTTGACAATTACTGAAGTAAGAGATATAGGACGGTATGACGAAACTTCCTTGGAATTTTGTGAGGTTTTATGAAAGGTAGGATAATTGCGTGAGTCCAATCTTTTGGAATTTGACTTGAAGACCAACTGTCATTAAAGGATTTCAGAAGGAGATTTGTTGCTTTGATGGGGAAATGGTTTATTGATTGGAGAGAAATTTTATCATGCCCTGGACTGCTGTTCTTTTGATGAGATATTGCTATTTCTAATTATTTTAAAGAAAAAGGTTTATTAATATCCTGGCTATTGTTTGGAATAGAAATATTTGGAATACTATCGTTGTTTTGTTTTGCGTAATATTGTAAAAAACAGTTTTCTTGGGATTGTTCGTTTGTTAATATGGTTCCGTTATTTTCAATAATATTAAATGAAGAATAGTTAGGATTTGTTCTATTTTTGATTATTCGGATTATTTTAAAAAGAACTTTAGGAGAAGATTTTTTTTCGCATGTCTTGTGCCAAAAATTTTCTTTACAGGCTTTGATTGTTCGCTTAAGTTTTGCGCTTACTTCTTTATATTTTATCCAATCTTCTTCTTTAAAGTTTTGCCTTGCTTTATTAAGGAGTTTTCTTTTCTTTTCTTTTTGCTCTTAAATGCCCGCATGCTGCTGTCCACCATGGAGCTCTTGAACTGTTCTGATTTTTTTCTGATTCTTGAGATGAGATTTGAGCTTTTTTAATTTCTTTTATAATATCTATATTTATGTTTTCATTTAAATTTAAGTTTTGTTGAATAATATTGATAAATTTGTTCCAATTTGTTTTTTGTTTAAAACTATTAGTTGCTGAGCTGTTTGTTCTTTTGTAATTAATAATTATAGGGAAGTGGTCACTTCCAAAATTATCGGTATTTGTGGACCAGGATAAATCATAACTTAAATCTATAGATGCTAAAGAAAGATCTATAGATGCAAAAATTCCCGATGAATGGAGATAAGTTGGACTTTTATCGTTTAATAATATTAAGTCATTTTCAATGATCCAGTCAGAAATCTTTTTTCCAGAAGCACTGGAATGTTTTGATCCCCATATCTCATGAGATGCGTTGAAATCTCCCAATATCAAACTGTGATTATCAATACATGATGCTATTTTAGATAAATTGATGTCTTTAAAGTTACCCGGTGGGATGTATATATTAAAAATTGTGATAGGAACTAAATCTATCTGAACTCTGACTATTAAAATTCCTAAGTCTTCACTAATTTCTGAGAATATTTTTTTTTATTGCGCTAATATCTTTATTTAAAACTATCACTAACCCGCCTCCTCTTTTGATTTCCCTATCAATTCTGAATATATTTTTATTGGGAATTGTGAAAATATCATTTGGATGTAACCAAGTTTCTTGAATTATTAAAATACTTGCTTTTTGAAAAATTGACGCGAAAAGAATATCTGACCTCTTGTTTTTAATTCCACGTGCATTCCATTGGATTATATTCATGATTTAAAACGAAAAAAAAAAGATGCGATGCTACGAATTACTTTAAATATTCAAAAAAGAAAGTAGATTAATATTGAGTTTTTAGAGAGAAAAAAAATATAAGAAAATTTGATTATTTATATTTAAGTTTCTTTTTATTTTTTTTACTACACTTTCTAATGTATTTCCTCTCTGTTCTGATATTTTCTTGAATCTTTTTGCTTTTTCATTCTGTTTTCTATTTATTAGACAATCATCATCTTTTGGAATTGTTATATTGGATGCAACTTTTTTTAAGGTGGATTCCATGGTATTCATTAGGGAAGAAAAGCTCAAATTTATTTGTGCTACCACGGTATTCAGTTCTGTCGTGAAGCGTTGTACTATTTGTTCTAATTTCTTTTCAAATATGTTATTGTTTTCTTCAAATTTCAACTCTAATTTCGCAAACTTTTTTTCAAGATTTTCTATCTTCTCTGTTTGATCATTATAGGTTTTGGCCGAGTATGATGTGTTTTTTTCCTTTGGAATCTCTCAACTGCTTCGTTTCTCGAGATTTGTTGCTGTACTTTAATTTTTAAGATTTCAACTTCCTCTTGATATCTTTTGCAATCTTTATAGTTAGCTTCATGCTCCTCTCCACAGGAGCTATTTTTTATTTCTTTGCAATCGTTTTCAGAGTGGTTTAGTGAGCAAATTCGGCATTTTATTGAGCTTCTACAAAATTTTTGAATGTGTTCAAATTTCCAACAATTTGTGCATTGACTAGGTTTTTCTTAATAGATATTAATTTTAATCATTTCAAATCCTATTGGAACTCTTTCAGGAATACTGCGTCCAATTTGAGTAACTTTAACTGTTTTGATAGGTTTAAATCCAGATTCTGTTTTTTTTTTTTTTTTTTTTTTTGGTAAAACGTTGGATATCAAAAATTGCATAATTGTAATTTTCTAATTCCGATTTTATGTCGTCTATTGTATATTTTGTGTCTATTCCTTGTAATATATAACTACTGGTTAGGTCAATAAAGGATAATCTTGTAAAGGGTGTTTTTTAGAGGTATAGAACTTTAAATTGCAATAAAACAACGATGTACTATTCGATTGACATGAATTTTTTTTATTCGAAAGATAATCTTGTGGCATTACATTTTAAATATGATTTCTGGCATATGACTGCCACGGCTGGCTCGGATGTAGTCCAATTTTCGATGACTTTTTCCAACATTTGTGGCCGTATATCGGCAATAACACGGCGAATGTTGTCTTCCAAATGATCAAGTGTTTGTGGCTTATCCGAATAGACCAATGACTTTACATAGCCCCACAGAAATTAGTCTAGCGGTGTTAAATCACAAGATCTTGGAGGCCAATTCACAGGTCCAAAACGGGAAATTAGGCGGTCACCAAACGTGTCTTTCAATAAATCGATTGTGGCTCGAGCTGTGTGACATGTTGCGCCGTCTTGTTGGAACCACAGCTCCTGGACATCATGATTGTTCAATTCAGGAATGAAAAAGTTAGTAATCATGGCTCTATACCGATCACCATTGACTGTAACGTTGTGGCCTTCATCGTTTTTGAAAAAGTACGGACCAATGATTCCACCAGCCCATAAAGCGCACCAAACAGTCAGTTTTTCTGGATGTAACGGTGTTTCGACATACACTTGTGGATTAGCTTCACTCCAAATGCGGCAGTTTTGTTTGTTGACGTAGCCATTCAACCAGAAGTGCGCTTCATCGCTAAACAAAATTCGCTTATGAAAATCGGGAACAACGGCAATCTCGTTTTGGGCCCATTCGACGAATCTACGCCTTGCTTGATGATCGTTTTGATGAATTGCCAAACCAAACTGAGAATAAATCACTTGACAGCTGTTAAATCGGTCGCCATCTTGGAAAGTAATGCCAACTTAAACTTCTATACCTGGGAAAAAACACTCTTTACTTATTTTTACACCATTAATTTCTTTAATTTTTAAATCTTCTTTGGCGGTCTCGCAATTATTTGTTTTAATTATGATCTCGCCGTTTCTTGTTTTGCTTATATTCAGAATATTTTTTTTTAATTGTGAACGCTTTCATTATGCTTTCTTTAGTTTAAGTGGATTACCATTCTGAAAGTTATTTTCTGATTTTAAGAAAATTGTAATATTTGGACTCGTATTTAAATTTTGTCTTTCCGCAAACTTGGTCAATAATTCTATATCTGTTAAATTACACCTATATTTATGGAATAAAAAACTAGAGTTTGTATTTTCTACCTCCATATTATTATCTGGGTGAGGGTAGTCACCCATTTCCCTACTCCAACACTCAAATTTGTATAAATACACTATCTGGTGTAAATACTTAAATTAAAAGCTCTTATCCGAAGATAGAATAAAAGTTATATGAACTAAATTTCAATACAAAATAAAAATTCAAACCGATCTCACCCACTCTAATCCGCTTGAAAAGTCAAAATTTTTCAATATTTTTAGCACACTGTCACTCAACAACCTCCAGTCTCCCAGTAAATTAAGGATTTAACTCTAACAGTATTTTTTTTGCTAGAAGTTTATTGTTATGTACACCATGTATTTTATAAAATTCTCTATAAGAAAATGCGCTATGAATCATAACTTTTCGGAAATTTGAATATTACCAGATATTAGTTCATCGCCTTTAGGACTGTGTTAAGTTGGTTGTATAAAATATAACTTAAATATATGGCTTTGAATTCCATGTAGAGTGTTTTGCAATTCGGTAAATGTTCATCAAATTTTACCTAAAATACCTCATTTTAATAAATTTAAGTTGTTGTATAATATTCCTGCTTGGTATTTTTCGTTAATTTAAGTCATAAGCACCAACAAAATGTTATAAAATAACTAATAGCATGGCGTTTCAGAAAACTTAGTCCTTGAACGTAGGCCGCCTTCAATTAAAATATAGATAAATATAGATAAATAAAATCAGATCGAAAACAACCTATTTCAAACTTTCTGCCTCTTTAAGTATAAATGAATAGCTAAAGTACATTAGGATCGAATCGAAAAGATACGTTAAATTTGGATAGTTAAAAGTTTCAAAGTTATTTTATGAAAATCCACAGCTTTCTTTTTGTTATCGAAAATATTCTTTTTATTAATATAGATTTAGTCTTTCGATTAACCTATTTTATTTTATTAGTCTAGAGTTTTCTTTTTATTATCAGATGATTCAGTATTGCAGCTGCGAATACTCGTTCACGGCTTAACAAATAGATTTAAAGACAGAAAACCTTCATCTGCTATCCTTGTGTTTGAGCAAGAACCTGCTTGTAGAGTTATTAGATTGACATATCTTGCGTCAAAGAATGATACCCAATATCCACCAAGGAATTGGTGCCTAAGTTTCTTCTGTCCCCCTTTGGTATCCATTTCATTTTAGTGGGTGTATGTATTTTAGGGACCGTCCATGAAAGTAAATTATGAATTTTATGGGGTATATTTTTAACATCTAAAAGATATTTTGGTGGAAAAAACAATTTTTTAACAAAAACGATACAGCATGTACATTTGAAATCGGATTTTAGCATGGACAAAATAAACAATGTTTATAATATATTAAAAGCCGTAAAAGAATTGACATTTTGATAAAATACAGCAATATTGTCAATAAAAAGTTAATGTTAGAGTTCTGGATCTGACAGTAAACTTTCTTCTTTTCATAATTGTCGATTACTTCTCTCAATTAAGCTTGCTTCTAAAAATAGAAATAATTTTATAAGAAATTTTCAAACGTTTTCCACTTTTACTGGCAAATATTTGAAAAATTTTAAAGTGCCACTACTTCATTGAGTCTTGTTGAGAGTTTCAATTGATCATTGGTGAAACTCTCCAAACTTTTTAATAATGCAGGGTGTCCAGGCTTAAAGTATCCAAAAGTCATGGCTTATTTTTGGAGAACTGCCCAACACAATGTAATACATTGTTCATCCGTGGATTGGAAGCATCTCCGAGATTTTTTGGGTCTAGTCCGATTGGCCGCACGTGCACGCATTATTCGGCATCGCAGACGAAACACTTTTTTGAGCTGACTACATCAGTAAAGATGTGGACGACACAGTAAAATGTCCAGTGCGTGCATTGGTTAACAGAATTTAAATCAATCCCGCGTGTACAGCGACGTGTTCGAACAGAATTGATTGTTGCTCGTGGCTTACCTAATGGACTTATCAGGACTCTTACAAAATGCATCACGCACACGATCAGCAGTGTCTTCTATCACGAAAACTTAAGGATACTTACCAGTTTGAGACACCAGTCTTTCTTAAAGTTCTTTCCCATTGGTGGAAAGATTTTGATGTCCGAGGGTCGATATTGCATTCTGGTCGAACACGTCGCTGTACATGCGTCACTGACTTAAATCCCATTAACCAAAGTACGCATTGCATTTTTTACTGTCGCGTCCACATCTTTACTAATGAAGTCAATGTAACAAGTTTATCGTCTGTGATTGCCGAATAATACGCGCACTTGCGGCTGATCAGACTAGACCCAAAATTCTCGGAGGGGTTTCCATGTCATGGATGAACAGTTTATTACATTCTGATGGGTATTTTCGTAATAATAAGCTACTTACGCTGGATACTTTAAGCCCGGACACCTTGTATATCTAATCGCTTTAAATATTTATGTACCGTTACATTGACTGATCCACAAAAATACTCGCAACAAGCTGGAAGTTTGACATACTTGTCGTGCAATGATTTTACAACAGAATATAAGGAATTATTTAAAAATTTAATGAATCTAAATTAAAGTCAGTTTATGAAACGATATCTTAAGTTCTAAGTTTCTTCCCTAAGTAATTAAATTAAGATTTGTTAATTGGTTTAAAATAACTTTGGACCATATAAAAATCACAGGAGTGAAATGATCTTGATAACAGTCACCAGTGGCGTAACGTACACCCTCATAAGCTCCGCGTCGGGGGAAGCAAGGTTATAGGAAGCCCAAAGCCTGACAGATGTCAAATACGTACCCCTTTGTAAGATTTGTATTGGGGCCAAAACCTGACTTTGCATTGACTCCTAATATTCTTCGTTACGCCACTGACGGTCACACTTATGTTACCCCTCCTGTTATATTCAATACGCCACTGTAAGTATTTTAAAATCCATTCGATTCAACGTATAACTGTCCTGTAATGTCTATGATTCTCTTAGATATACCAAGACTTAAGCTCACTAATTATCTATTAAGAGTTAATTTTTCTACATAGCGAGATAATGCGACCCAAGTGGGGTCATTTTTTTCTTTTAAGTGGGGTCCACTTAAGAGAAAAAATGGCTTGAGAGCCACAAGATAAAAAAAAATGTAATCCTTATAATTGTTTTAGTGATATTACGTATTTTAATGCGATTTTCAGTGTTATTTATTTATTTTTTTGATTTTTTTAAAAAACATAAATAATAAAATTGAAATAATTTTTAAAAAAATATAAATGATAAAAATGATAAAACCGAACATCATTGATTGGTTAGACGTTTAAAAAGTTTCACATACATCTTTTTTTATCCATTGAAGGCATTAAGAGATTTTATTTTAAAAATGTAAAATCTTTTATATTATGATATAATGGTATAATCTAGGGGTCGGGAACCTTAGAGCTATTGTGTGCCAAATCAATATAGCATTATAATTCAGGGGGCTCACAGTAGAATATATTTAGAACGATTTTGATTCCCGTAGAAATGTACAAGAAAGTTTTATTATACATTAATTATGCATTACTTAAAGATATTAACATATAAAAATAAGCAGTTTTAAGTATGACTACTCCTACACAACATATATACAAAAAATTAAAACTGTGCAAATATTATAAATTATATGTATCTATTAAAAAAATTTTATAAAATAAGAAATAAACAACATAAAATGTTTGTATTCTTGCAATATAGTTAATGCAATATTTTAATGCGAACCTTGCCCCTGTAAGGCTGTACTTAACATTGCAATAACAGGGGTATATTTTGTAACTTTCACATTGACATATGATTTTCTGAATGTGCAATTGTTAAACAATTTCTTTGTGGACTGAAAATATATTTCATGCGGGAAAAAATTATTCAGATTTATATGCAGAATCAAAAGCGGAAAATTGAGTAAATGCAGTTTTCTTCAAACAATTAAATCCTTCCGTCAATGACATATGGTAATGCAAAACAATTGTCGATTTACTGATAGAGTTATCTTTCGGGTCTTTTCACATAATTCTGGAAAATTTTGTTTTTAATAATTCTGAATATTTTTTTCACGACTCAACAAGAAGTGATGCTTCATTTTTCAATTATTACACAATTGTTTTGATTTGAATTGAATATTTAACGCAAGGAATGAATGACATTTAAACAGAGGATGTTGTTGTTGTTTTACATAAATCACACAAACTACAAGGTTCACACAACTGCAGGTTTAGCGGAATCATTTTATGGCAAAGAAGTGAAAGTAAGAAATAGAGCTAAAATAAAAATGTGTAATGCTTAGAAAGAAAAGAAACACACACAGAGTGATTTAACTTTATTTCATAGCTTTGTAGAGTGGTATAGAATGCCACATGTGTCACGCGTGAAATTGGTTGCTGACCCATGGTATAATCCATACGGTATAATGTTGCAGTAATACCTTGCATGTTTTTCTCTGTAAGATTATGCCCATTTTGAATTTATAATGCTATTTGAGGAAAGGCGATCTGTTTTACAATTAAAATCTGTGACCATACATACATATGGTATAATGTTGCAGTAATACCTTTTATTTATTTTTTTTGGACAGCTTTTTATAAGATTATGTCCATTTTGAATTTATAATACTATTTGAGGAAAGACGATCTATTTTACAATTAATATCTGTGATTTGACCTTCAATCAAAATAACATTAACCAGCAAACAATTATTATTTGCCATTAATGGAATTTCTTTTTATAATCCTAAAGCTTTTCTAAAATATAGTTTTAAATCATCCATTTCCTTTGAAGTAAAAGAAAATTTTTTGTTATTCAACAAATTTGGTAGGAAAGTGTATTCTTTCTTAGTCTCTTGTTGTTTTTAGGTTTTGTCCTTTATCTACAATGATACTTCGTAATGCATTTCAGTAATGTCGTTTTATATAGTTAAATCTACGATGATATATAACAGAAATTGAAAAAGGAAATGTATTCACCCATATGTTATTTACGACACAATAATACATTTCTTCATTGTAATGAGCACGCAGAAAATATTGATGAAAACGTATAAAGAGAAGTACTTAGTGTGATTTTAAATACATTTATTATACTACGATAGTAATATGTTTTTAAATACTGCTGTAGAAATATATGGTTTCATTTAAGTTTGAATTAAAAATTTCTATATTTATAAATAATCAAATTTTAAATTTCCTTGTAATTTTTTTTTAATTTTACAAGCATGCAGAGGTCAGTTAAGTAGTTATGATTATAGTCATAAATATCCTTAGTTATAATGTTCTTTTTGGTTATACTTTGTACAGTTGGTATAAAATTAAATAATTTTTTTATACTAAAAAATACCATTAAGAATATTATGATCAATCTTTGCTTCGAAATTCTTTAAACGGACAAAAATGATTCAATTAAAGCTTTATTACTAATCTGGTGAATTTTTTTGTTATTCCGAGTCCGTAATTTGTACTTTACCCCTTCATCATGATTGGTCCGCTTGTCTGTGACATCCCCCTATATAAAATACTACTTTTTCATGAAAAAATGTCATATTCATATTGCTACCAAATCAGCATTCATAAAAAGGTTTTCTCTATAATTCGAAAAAGGTAAGTAGTTTAGATTATAGAAAAGTAATTAATTACTTCTTTTCGGCATTTCTTCTTTTAGGCTAATTATTTCTTCTCTTTGTATAAAAAATTGTAAATTTGTACATTTCATTATATTGATCAAAATGCATTCATTCGAATATTAATCAGTCAAGTATACCATAACATGTATTCCATCTAAGTGAAACTCGTAATGAAATTTCACATATTATACATTTAATAATCGTTAAACAATTTAAAATATTTTTCGAATATTACATTTTTTTATATTATAATTTTAGCCTTTCAACGAAAAACTCAATACACAAATTGTCTCTTACTTTTGATTTGCTAAAGATACAAATGTTCCATATTTCGTTGATTTTAAAAACGATATTTTCATGCTTTTAGTTTAATGGAACATAGAATTTACGTTTTTAAAAGCTACAATATTAATATAACTAATTGGTTTTATGACAGGTAGAAAAGCATTTTAATTTCCAGAATTAAAAACATTGATCAAGAACTGATATAAGATAGAAGTACTATTTAAATAATATAAACACATTCTAATACATTTAAGTTGAGCTATCTCCTACTGAATGTAGTTATTTTTACTACTTTTCGTCAGTCAGAAAAAAATGTTAATTAAAGAAGCAAGATTGATCAGTTTTAACTTTTTTCACCGCATTTTATATCTTTCTTCTGTTTCTTCACAATATTTGAGAATCCGAGGGTAGATTTCTGCGCCATTTTATAGGTTACTTATAAGCACTTGAATTAAAGTACAATACCTTTTGAATCTAATACAGATATAAATGATTTTCAATTAATTTAATATAACTGAGTATATGCGTAGTATATGATAGTCTTGATGCAATACGTTTATATGACTACTTGATATAATAAATATCTCTGTATCAATTAATTTTCTTTCTTTTTTAATGTATAACTGAATTGAATGACCTTTTAATAAAAATATTTTTACTTATCTCTGATTATTTAGATTTTAACTTTTTAAAAGTCTTTTCATGGAAGATTCCACCATCATTGAAAATAACACAAATTTATAAAATTATGTAACTAGAGAGAGAGAGGATTTTTTTTAACTTGTTGATGCGTGATGTTTTAAATTTTAATAAATAAAAAAAAAGTGACACATACTTAAGTATATACTTTTCTCATTTTTTTATGCAGTGAACCGTACTCTTCATCATAAACTGTCATTACTGAAAATTGCTATCATATTGTCTTTGCTTATCATAGGGAAACAAACTATTGAAATTCCGTAATTAACGTAAAACGTCTATCATAAACTTTGAACCACTTCCTACAGATTTTGATCATTAAATTCGATGAGCACAGCATTATATTCAAAACCGTTATTTTGAAAGCAAGAGCTAAAACTTAAGTTCACTTTCTCATAAATCCACACAATAGAATGAGACAAATCACTAATTAATTTTTTTGTCTCCTCCTACTCCTATGCTGGAGTTAGTTCACATTCCGAATCTCGCGATTATCAATTGTAAGAGAAAAAGAATATTTTCAGAAAATTCATACATTTTTGAAGACATTAAATATTCGATGAAAAATATGAAATGAGGAATAAACGGAATAAAACAAATACCCCAATAGTATTTATATTATTGTAGAATATAATATTTATGTAAAATATACAACACACAATAGTATTTATTGTACAGGGTGTCCAGGCTTAAAATATCCAAAAGTTAGGGCTTTTTTTATAGAACTACCCATTAGAATAAAATAAACTGTTCATCCGTGGATTGGAAACCCCTCCATGATTTTTTGGGTCTAGTCCAATCGGCCGCACGTGCGCGCATTATTCGGCAATCGCAGACAATAAACTTGTTACACTGATTTCATTAGTAAAGAAGTGGGCGCCACAGCAAAAGGTTAAAATTAAATTCTCTTCTCATTTTCACAGCACAACGTAAACATTTAATAGGCCCCAGCAATTTTTTAATCTCAAAGGTGCAATCATTAATCTTAATTTTTAATTTATAATTTTCCACTTTTTTAAATTCTAATACTTTAACTTATCATGGCAAGCTCTAGCTGTCAATATCAACCCCACAATTTTTGAAGATAGGGAATTAAGACCTCTTCGGAGATCAAGTGCCCCAATGAGCATTCTACCCATTCCAAAAGGTGCAGTGCTTACTTTGGTTAACGGAATTTAAATCTATCACGCGTGTTCAGCGACGGGAACTTTGGTATCTCAAACTGGCAAGTATCTTTAAGTTTTCGTGATAGAAGACACTGTTGATCGTGAGTGGGATTCATTTTGTAGGAGTCCTGATGTCTATTAAGCAAGCCATTTACGTTATTCCATTCTGTTCGAACACTTCGCTCAACTCGCGAGACTGATTTAAAAATCCCGTTAACCAAAGTAAGCACTGCACCTTTTTCTGAGGCATCCATATCTTTACTAATAGTGTTAGTGTAACAAGTTTATCGTCTGCGATTGCCGAATAATGATCACACGTGCGGCCGATCTAATCCAAATTAGACCCAAAAAAATCTTTGAAAATCTTCAATCCACAGATGAAAACTTAACTACATTCGGATGGGTAGTTCCGCAATAATAAACCCTAACTTTTGGATACCTTAAGCTTGGACACCCTGTATTTACTGTATTGTTGATATTTCTAAACACTGGTCCTTATAAATGATTTTCAATAGCCTGCGTTCTCGAGCTTTTGGAATCCAATATTTTTAACAATTTTTTTTCACATACTTGTCTTTGGAAACATTATAATTTATATTTTTTATTTCTCATAAACTTCCATCTAAATTTGGACACTTCTGATTCTATTTGATTTTCTCATCAACACCACACTCTAAAGAAATGCGAGAGCTATTTGTAACGAGCTTCATACTTTTGAGTCTTAAATCAAATGACGAGAACGATACCAGTCTGGTACACCACTCATAAAACTTCAATCCCAGCTGAGAAATTGAATCTTAACTGATTCAACTTGCATCAGTCCTTCTACCCGGCAGGTTTACAGCAGATCCAGGATTTGAACTCACGACTCAGCAATGCCGGCCACGAGTTCGTGACCATGACCATTCGGCAACCACAGCACCTATACTTAGACAGACAAGATAAGATAATTAGACTCATTTTGACCAGGGACGCCTTAAAGCATGGGCCCACAGGGCCCCGGGCTCAGGGCCTCAGTCGCAATGGGGGTCTTATCTCGTTCTCGACTTAACATTAATAAGATCATGATTCGAATAATTTATATAGTCCAATGTTATTTCTGGTTGTATTATCCGAAAAACTGAAACTTTCGAGCGATATGTCAAATAGCTACTTGTGATGACCACCGCCCATGTATAGACCTAGGCCTACCATCACTACTTGTTCTATCAAAAGACGGCGCTGTCGGTCGAGCCAGTTTGTGAGATTGTAAAACATGCACATTCATTTGTTTCGGGTTGTTGTTTGTATGAGTATTTGACAACGTACGTCTACTTTTAAGAGTCATAGGTAGGGCCTACATTTGTATAGAAGCCCAGGGTCTCAAGAGGCCTTAAGACGTTCCTGATTTTGACAAAGATGCATTTAGCCATCCAAAGGAGAATCATTATTTTAATAAAATAATGTCATCTATCAGTTCTTTTGAATTTGGGAAAAATGCCTCCAATGGATCAAAAAATCATCAAGGTGTCTGTAAAATTACAAGTTTCCTCCAAAATCTGTAAATATTTGTTAAAGATCTGATAACCCACAAAGAAGTAGTTAAAATAGGTGCAAAATATTTTTCGAAATCAGAGGGGAAAAGGTATTTCGGAGGAATATCCATTATTTTTAATGGATTTTCTTCAATTCACATGGTATCTATGTCAAGATTGAAACTTTAATAGTTTTTTTCTGACATTTTAAAGCACTTAATAGAGCTGAAATTTTCCATGCATGATTCTTTTGGATGACAATACGATAATTTAATTATAATTAATTAAAATTAATTGATAAAAACTAATTATATAAAGAATTACAGATATTTTCGGTCAAAACATTAAAAGATATTTTTCTCACGTTTTAATTCCAATTCTTTTTTGTAACGTGGAACAGTTGAATATTGAAAAAAGCAGAAAATAAAACTATCAATTATCATAATTTTCTTTATACGCTACATCCCCTCGTAAAATTAAATTATTAAATCTAATTATTGAATAACTTCGATTTTAGTCGACGCCTTTTGCTCTTAAAATTTAAGATATAAAAAAATTATATTACGCAAAGAGTGTGAGGTTTGAAAGAGAGAAAAAGCTTGTTTAAAATCTTTTTTTGCCTTGTTTAAACCGAAGTTATTTGCTCTTCCAGATGTACTTTACTGCATTCAAATCCATATAGTCTAGAATTGAGGTGGAAAAGAGAATTCATTATGTTCACGAACCAAAAATGACCGTTGGATGGGATGTCTCAATGCTGCTCTATGTCAGGCAAAAAGGTTAATGAAACCCGTCATTAGGAATTATAATAGTTTAAATAGAGATGATTTTAGAATTGCGTCAAGCGTATTCTTGTGGTTATGAAAAGGATACGTAAGCAGCTTATGGAAGAATAAATAAAAAACAAATCAATGTAAATAACTTATGAATATTCTTTGCTATGACTTCGTTCAATCATCATTATAAGCTGAGTTGTAAAACGACCAAAAAAGTATAAAAACCTCTGATTTAAAAGTATAATAATTTAAGGTAAATATTCAAAAAATCTGTAGTTTTTTTAAATAACAAGATATGAAAATGGAAGGAGGAAATGTCTTTTTCTCGATCATGTTTTATGTTTTTAGATTATTTATAGATAAAAAGTAAAAGAAAAAAATTTAAGAACGTTATTTAGAAATTTCTGTAGTAGATATATTCTTAGGTATAAAGTTAAAAGCAGGTTCACGTGGTCCATTACTTTAGTTACAAATCCCCCTCTCTAATTCATTCGTATTATTTAGTTTCCGAATAGTATAATGTTATGTCCATAGCACAGGAACATTTCAGTAAATGTTAGAAGTATCACTAAAGGAACTTAAATATATAGAGAAAAATGGTCATTGATGATGGAGGTAGTTAAGTTTAAAACAATCTTGTGTCAATTTCCGCATAGTGAACTGCTGCGCTTGCTGAAAGTAGATCGGCGATACCTTTTTTAAAGTTATTTTAAGATCGATGAAGTAAAGGGTGTTTTTTTAGAGGTATAGAACTTTAAATTGCAATAAAACAACGATGTATTATTCGATTGACATGAAATTTTTTTATTCGAAAGATAATCTTGTGGCATTACATTTTAAATATGATTTCTGGCATATGGACTGCCACGGCTGGCTCGGATGTAGTCAATCTGGACGTCCAATTTTCGATGACTTTTTCCAACATTTGTGGCCGTATATCGGCAATAACACGGCGAATGTTGTCTTCCAAATGGTCAAGCGTTTGTGGCTTATCCGCATAGACCAATGACTTTACATAGCCCCACAGAAAATAGTCTAGCGGAGTTAAATCACAAGATCTTGGAGGCCAATTCACAGGTCCAAAACGCGAACGCGTTAGGCGGTCACCAAACGTGTCTTTCAATAAATCGATTGTGGCACGAGCTGTGTGACATGTTGCGCCATCTTGTTGGAACCACAGCTCCTGGACATCATGATTGTTCAATTCAGAAATGAAAAAGTTAGTAATCATGGCTCTATACCGATCACCATTGACTGTAACGTTGTGGCCTTCATCGTTTTTGAAAAAGTACGGACCAATGATTCCACCAGCCCATAAAGCGCACCAAACAGCCAGTTTTTCTGGATGTAACGGTGTTTCGACATACACTTGTGGATTAGCTTCACTCAAATGCGGCAGTTTTGTTTGTTGACGTAGCCATTCAACCAGAAGTGCGCTTCATCGCTAAACAAAATTCGCTTATGAAAATCGGGAACAACGCAATCTGTTTTTGGACCCATTCGATGAATCTACGCCTTGCTTGATCATATTTAAAATGTAATGTCACAAGATTATCTTTCGAATAAAAAAAATCATGTCAATCGAATAATACATCGTTGTTTTATTGCAATTTAAAGTTCTATATCTCTAAAAAAAACACCCTTTACAAAAAAAATTCTTCAAAATCCTATTTTGGCATCTCTATTAAGAATTACTATCCACTTTTTGTCTTATGAATGAATGAATGTTTACAGGAGAATGTTTCAGGAAAATATCTTTAAATAGTAAAATTATGTTTTTATGGAATAACTATTTGAATAATTCTTTTAATGATGAATTTGACGCCAGTTTGCTCAAATTTAGAAATCTTGAAAGCAAAATTAAACACTTATTTTTCTTCTTCTATTGACACAGCAACCTGAGGAAGGGGGACAAGGCCTTCTCAAGAACCCTCTACCATTCCAATCTCCGCCTAGCAACAATTCTCTGATTAGTTACTCTTTTACTTTCAAATCGACCTCCACACAATCAGCCCATCCCAATTTGGGCCAACCCCTAGTTCTAGTTCCAATAGGTTTGTAACTAAAAATTCTGTACATTAAGGACGAGGGGTCCATACGGCAGATGTGGCTAGCAAACCTTAAACGCCCAATCTTGATGTTAATGGAATCTGCTTCCGTAAGCAGCTTATGTAATTCAAAATTATATCCTCGTCTCCACAAACCATTCTCATTCACAGCATCAAAGATATATCTCAGAACTTTTTGCTCAAATATGGCTAGTTGTTCAGTCTGTGATTTAGTCCAAGTTTCAAAGTAAGTACGAGTCTGATGATTGTTTTATATAAAATTAAACACATTTTTTTATATATAATTCGAGTTCCTATAATAGTTCAATAAAATGTTAGATAAATGGGATTCAAATACAGAGGAAGTAAGTTTTTCTTAAACTCTCTGTAAATACACTAAACTAAAAATTCAAATCAGAAATATAAGTGAATCTAAATAAGAAACGAGCTGCATAAATCGAATTCTTATTTCAATGGAATTTAAGACTGAATTTTTGAATAATTTTCTGCGTAATTTTTTTCACAATATTACAGTAATTATTTTTATCTGATGGTTAATAAAGTCATAACAACAAAAATAAAAGAGCTTAAGTTTTTTTTATATAAATAATATTCTTTAGAAATATTTTTTTAAAGAGCATTGATTTGTTTCTATAAAATGTGTATAAAATCAAGAAGCAAAAAATGCTCTGCATATAAATACATTGATAAAATTGATAAACTTAGTAAATAAATAAATTTATCATGTGAATTTTTTATTGTGCAACCAAATTATTCTTCAAGGAAGTAAACAGGAATCATCTTATCTAAATGTAAAAAATGAGACTTTAGAAGAGCAATCATTTCCTATCCAATATAAACAATTTTTAAATCATTACTTGATATTATTGTTAAATAACAGCACGAGATATTTTATGCCTTATAAGTTCCACGTGTTCTGTTTATATATATTTCAGGTCTTTATTGATTTGAGTTTATTTAATAGATTAACCAATGTTTTCGGTTAAAAAGCATCTTTACTGGTTTTTTCGACCTTTTTAGAAACTGATAATATTTTTTTTATATCTGTGTGGTATGTGATAAAGCAACAAAGTAGTACTCATATGTGACCTTCTTTTGCAAAGTTACATCATTTACATTAAGTTCAAATGAACACACTCTTGAATTCCAAATTATAGGAAGTTGAATTTCATTATTTACGTTTAAATCAATCTATTATTGATATTTCGTTTTATTTTGAAAGTTCTTTGTATGCCAATTTTTAATTTATTTTAAAAAGAATTTCATGAGATATTTATTTTTCTTTTTGATAGTTGTGATAACTTACTGAAATGATTCATATTATGCTGATTAAGTTTAATTTAAAAAATCAATGCAAATTTTTTGTAATTATATGAAACTAAACTAGGGAAAAGAATCGGAGAGAGAGAGACCAGAGATGTGAAATATTACACGCTCTTCAACATAAATGCGACATATCAAGAATACCTTACGATCCTGTAGAATGTAAACATGATTAAGACATCCGACTACGTTTGTAGCCGTGATTTTAAAAAAGCGCATAACTGGATAATTTCCATGATATTTAGTGTGACTTAGATTAGAATACATATATAAAATTGTTTTAAGAACATTTTGACAAAAAAATTATTTAAATACAATATTTTGGTAAAAAATAAACTTAGAGTAAAAATTTTTAAAAACGTTCTCCTTTTATAAAAAATGCTTCTATAATAATATTTTGCTAATACACAATAAAGACTTCTCCAGAGAGTTTAAACTTTTTTTTTTTCGAAAAATTCACACTATTTTCAGAGTTACTACCAACTGAAATAAATATCGGCATTTTTCTTAAAATTTCTCCCCACAAGATCTGTTGAAGTAAAATATGGATAAATCCATATGAAAATCCATATTTTGAAATATAATTTTTTTCTTATATTTCAAAAATACTAGTTCAGCCTCTGTACAAAGGTCTCGGCAATATACAGGCAAAATATTATTATAATAGAAGCATTTTTCAGGAAAGGAGAATGTTTTGAAAATTGGTCATTCTATGTTCATTTTTTGTCAAAATATTATAACTAAATAATTTTTTTGTTGGAATACTATATTCTTAAAACAATTTTATACACGTTTTCTAATCTAAGTGACACTAAATATCATAAATATTATCTATTTATACTCTTTTGCAAAATCACGGTTCCGAACGTAGTCGGATACCTTAACTTTTAGCAGCCAGTGACTGACGAGGTCGAACGCCTCGGGACATCCGGATGGTATATAAAACAGAAGACTAAAACATAAATGTCATACAATTGTGTTTCTTTTGAGCCACGTGAATTATACAAATGCATCTTAAAGGGATTCGCGAACTATATGAGCAGATATCACCTTTTAAGAAAAGACGTGCAGATAGACTAAATGAAAATCGCAGGATTCCTTGACTTCTGTGTCTGTGGGATTCTTCCATTCAAAGATATTAGTGGGAATGGATGAATCATGACCGTACAAAGTGTTAATGCGGTAGTGTTTAAACAAGAGCGACGATGGAACATGAGGACAGTGATAATCCAATCAACGTCAACAGTTTTTGATGCACGCTTGTCAAGAATCCGGCGCATAACTGGGGCACCAGTGACTACAATTACCATTGATAGGGGATTAAGAGCCGAGGTCGCCAAACGTTTTGGCCTCACGGACCAGTAAAGTCATAGTTTAAATCCGGTGGACCACTAATAGAATTTTTTAAGTGATATATGTATTAAAAAAATTATAAGAACACATAAAATGTACCTAGTTAATAAAATGAAACTATTAATTGTAACCAAATTATGAAACCTTTATTAATAAACCATAATTAAATAAACAAAATAAACAAAAACTGTAAAAACAAAGCAATTAAAAAAGAGTTTAAGTATATCAAACTTTTAGCATTATACATTCGTATTGTGATGGACGTTCCTGCTTACTTGAAATAAAAGAAGAGAAGAAATTAAGAAAAGTCAAACTAGTTTTATCCCAATAAATATCAAATAAAAGAAAATATGTACAATGTTTAGATTTAAGATTATACCCCTGTCTTAAGGTATCCGACTGGGTTCGCAGACAATTTTCTAAAATATAACTTAATTAATCATTTAGTTGTTATTTTTAATTAAATATGTTGAAAAACCATGAAAATACAGCAAGAAGAATTTCTTGAACGCTTATTTTTCAAAATATTGAGAAATTTCTACCAAAATATTACAAAAAATTGCTCGTTTACAAAAAACTCTAAAAATATGTATATCACAAAAATAAATAAAATGTTTACAGGAATACACTTCTTTAATGTTTTACCATCCTTTATACTAAAAACGTTCAAATTCTACTGTAAAATTATGAAATACAGGTGTTCGAAATAAAAAAAAACCAGAATTTGCTTAAAAAGCTTTTTTTATATAAAATTACATAAAAAAATACCTTAATTGAAAAATTACCCTTAGCTTTTAGCAGAAAACATTCATTATAATACAAAGAATAAACTCAAAAATTTCATTTATTTCATTTAAGAAATATCACTCTTACCGTTAACCATTATATTCAAAAATAACATTCTTCACGAAATGCAAAATAAGGTTTATATTTGCAATAAAATTTTTAATGATTTAGGAAGGTTTTAAAACTCTCCAGATTTGTATGGTGTGCCTTCCTGAAACTCATACTCCAAACTTTTAGTTTTAAAGGCCCTTTCTGTTTTTACGAGACAGTTTCTTATCTGGTTTAGAATGCCTCGTAGAATCAACAATTCTCGTTTTGTCGAGGTACCAAAAATATCCTTTCATTTAAGAACATTATTTCATTCCTAACTTTTGAAGTAGAGGTAATAGACCAGCAAACTCAGAATTAAAAAGTATTATTGAGTTATAATTCCTTAACTGGAGTGTTTGTTGCTCAATAAAGTTGTCTTTCGGGATTATATTCCACACGATATTGTTAACACTCTCATTGCACTTCTAAGCTTTCCCGTGAAGACATCTTCTTGGGAGATTTTGATTGAAAAGTTCCTTATAAGTCTTTTTAATTGAATTAATAACTGCATTTGGAAGATCCGTTGATATTTCTATCGACGTTTCTCCAACAAATACTGCTCTCTGGAAATATCTTGCTTTTTGGCCTCATTGATTTTATTTTTGGCATGACAACTTTAATTTAATTAAAAATGACTATAACTCTATATAAAAGTACTAATAAAAAAGTTATAAAGAGATCTAGTTTTGAACACAAATGATAAAAAGATAGCAACTCGTTTAAATCAAAACCAACATTGCAATCATTTAAGTGTTGCCTATTTTAAAGCAAAATATACCTATTAAAACATTTATAAAGGGAAATAAAGTTTACTAAACATAAAAAGAATTCGTTAAAATATTTTAAATGAATAAAAATCTCATTTTGTCGGTGAAAATCAACCTAAAACTCACACTTCCTGTTTCGATTTGGGCTTACTACCTCAAACAAAAACAGCTATAACTTTTTTTCTAACTGACTCAGAATTAAAAGTACGATAGTTTTAGAAAGCTTATTAAACCCGTTACAAAAATAGACTATAAAATAAATTAAAAAAATTTTTTTATGAAAATGGTGATTTTAAACCAGTTGGGAATGTACCTTAAAAAACACGAATATACAAAAGAAAAGCACAAAAACTTCTTTAATAATCCAACTAATATATTGAACATATTTTATATTGAACTCAATACGTCAATAAGACCACCTTTAAAGGCTTCGACTGATATACATATGCGACATACAGGAGAGTGAAACATTAGAAGAGTATGAAACGGTACGAGAAAAATCATGTAGTTAAAACAATGCTGCTACAGCAGTACGACTTATTTATCGTGACGTTATTCCATGAAGTAGCGTTTTTATAACTTTTCAGGTATTGTTATAAATTGAATTATGTTTCAATGTACCTTAAAACAACTTAACGTGATAAGTAAGTATATTCCACATTTTTCTGGGGTCCAGCGAAATTTTCTCACAGACCACCACTTTGACGACCTCTGATTTAAAGAAAGGGTGATGAGAGAAATAGTGGAGGCCATTGCATTGACTGCCCGTCACCGTTGAACATCACCAGACATTTTTGTAGTAATAGATTTCATCTGGAATTACTAGATGAAAATAAAATTATTTTCAGCAATTAGCTGAAAGACCAAAGAAAACGGGACTGGAGACTCCCAAAACAATGGGGGAAGACTCATGAATAGCTGCCCGTCTCACAGCCCAACAACCAGCAGTATATGGTGCTGATTCATTTGATAACTTGACCCTTTCGTTGTCGTTTTTGACTCCTTTCCTGCATGATGATACGGCAAAGAATTCTCATAATCTTGGCCTTCCATTCACAGACCCTTGAGCTAACATTTCAATAAAGTGATGCCGGACTCACTTGGTACGCTTTTCTACCGTTTGTCTTTTTGGTTTTCCAACACTTCCTCGACGGCACGATCATAGCAATAGAGCGTGTTTTGGCTCTGATAAGCTGGCACCACACTGACCTGCTTTGGATTACACCGATTCAACTGACCAGTTGGAATGTGCATGGAAAATTTTGTAGGAGGGAAACTAAGACCCAATAACAACTCTACGAACTTGTTAAAAATTTATGTGGCTAGACATTTTCTTATGTACTTGATTGTACCCATTTCTATTCTATATCACAAGAAATATCGTCCATATGAAATAAATGTATTTAACATAATCCTTTAAGACTCGAATTATTTTTATCTTTAAATTTTAAATTCTTCTGGTTATTAATACTATATGGACCTCAATGACACTGGGAAAAATAATACAAAAATTCCCGCTCCCACTTTGAAACCTAGGCTGGACCCGCACGATCGTGCGGGTTGAACTTTATCTGTGAAACAGGTCACCTATGAAATTTTACGAGTTATACATTTTTAGCTCTATGTTGATAGAGGAAACAATATCTTAATTCAACTAAAATTGTTACAAATAAGGAAATTATTGACGTATATAGTTAATTCTTTTATTAACTCATTATTTATTTACTGTGAAAATCTTTAAAACATGTCTTGTTTTTGACAAGTATGAATAAACATTTCATTTTTCACAATATGTTTTCGAACTGTTTTCATGGTTTCTTACGAGGCCTTGAAATGTCATCAACACATCAAAAATGGCTCTACATGTCAAGCATTTTATCCTGTAATGACCAGGATAAAAGACATGACATGTATAGCAGGTGGATTATAACACTTTGATTTTTTGCGAGTGCAATTACAATAATGTTATCGACATCATAAGTTAAATTACTTTTGCTAGTAGGTAGAGAGACTTCTAACATGATTCAATTATCTTTAACTTAAATTTTAAGCGATCCACCAATGAAATGAATGTGTTCAAGTGACTTTTATGGTAAAGAATGATCCAAAATTCTCTTTCCATTTCAAATATTTCCATGACTTTCTTTATCGTTCTCATCTGAATTTGATTCTCCTTCCAGTAAACGTGATTCATATGTTTTGTTCGCAGCATTGCCAACATCCGAGAGGTCCCTATTTCTGATCTATAAGTTCATTCAAATTTATTCATCAATCGGAAAATTTCTTTTTGTGTGTGAGAATTCTTCTCCTTTTAGACAACTGAAAAAGTTTTTGGTTAAAAGTTAGCACAGTATTCCATGAAAAACAATAAAATGTATCAGAAATTTTTATTATTTAAAAAATATATATATTTAAGCCACACCATACTTACTCCCACCAGAAAACACAGATTTTTTTCGGGGGAGGGGACAAAGATGGATGCAGATATCTGTGTAAAGGATGAAAATTCCATACCCCTTATCAAATGTGTGAAAGAGAAAATTAATTGCAAAAAAGAGCCAGAGAAAGAAAAAAGACTCGTTCTTGGAAACCCCAAGTAAATGTGGTTTTAATTATATGCACTATTAAAATTCGTAGGTAAACAGACGTATGCAGCGTACGAGTAAGAGTATCTTCTCACGAGTATCTTCTGCAAGAAGCAGAAACTCGCCGAAGGTACCAAAAGTGCGGGTATGATCCGAGGAATTCGTTTTGACCATTTATATCCCAATATTCCAATTAGTTAAAAAGATATTAATTAAAAACCTTAAAATACATAACTAGTACCATTTTTCCCCACCAGGGGCCAAGCTCAAAATCTCCGAACTTCTTTTTTTTCCCGACGTATTTAAAAAGCGATCTAATTTCATTTATGAGACTCAGACAAAAAATAATTACAGAATCGGAAAGATTATTTACTTCGCCACAATAAGGTATAATTTATTTTACAAAATAATTATATTTTCTATTTTTTACGATTTTTTAAAAATGAGTCAAAATCCGTACACTTTTATGAAAATGATTTCTAAATCATTCCCTTTCAATTTCCTTTCGCGTTAATTAATTGATATTTTACACTAAAAGAGTTTGTGCTTTTCTCTTTTAGAATCTGTCATTTAAAAAATTAAATGTCAAATACATTTTTACGATTTTTCAAAAAATACTCAAAATTTTATTTATATATATATAAGTACTTAATAACTTCTTTCTTTATAAAAATAATCCCGCGAATTTTTTTTCCCGCGTGTAGAACGATATTATCCGTAATCTGTACAAAGATTGATAAAATATCTTAAAAATTACGGGTTTTTTTAAATGTGTTTTCGTTCCCCCCTTTTTGAGAGAAATATTTTAGCATTATTTTTGTTTCGTTTTTTGTTTAAAAATTACCGTTGTTTGCAATAGATGTTTTAAGTTTGAAGGCATTAACTTAAAAATAAAGCCTTGAAAAAAATTACTTAAATAATAACCGCGATTTTAATAAATGCATGCCCACAAACGTCTTATATGCATTTACCCTCCAAATAATAGCCCAGGGTTTGGTAGCAAAAATCTGTTTGGTGCCAGAAACTCTTTTCCACTCAGTCCGTTACGTTTGATGAAAGGTTAGACTAGAAAATAAGGTGCGCTTATAAATAGTGAAAATAACCAGATTTGGCAAAATTGAATATCAAAAACTTTTTTTATACGATTTTTCAAAAAATATTCAAAATTTTATTTAAATACTTAACAACTTCTTTATTTATAAAAATAATCTCACGAAATTTTTTTTCCACGTATATTATCCGTAATCTGTACAAAGATTGAAAAAATTACTTAAAAATTACAAGGTTTTTTTTTTTTTTTTTTAAATTGTGTTTTTTCGTCCCCCCTTTTTGCAAGAAGTATTTAAGAATTATTTTTGTTACATTTTTTGTTCAAAAATTACTATTGTTTGCAATCAATATATGAAGTTTGAAGGCATTAAATTAAAAATAAACTCGAAAAAAAAATTAAAGCTTTAACAAATAAAGCATTTTTCCCAATAGGAATAACTCTTTTTTCTTTTTTTAAGGTCTTTTCACTTCTTCTTCCCGACGATTTTGCGGTGCGATTGTTTAAAGTGCTTCATTACTAACTGTTGGATCCAAGCTCGAAACAACATCATCGCTAAATTTTTATGATTTTTTTAAAAAATACTCTAAATTTTATTCGCACATTTAATAACTTCGCAAGCGATTTTGTAATTGGAAAGATAATTTATTTCATCACGATACAGTTCTTTTTTTTTTTACAAAGCAATGATACTTTATATAATTTAAGATTTTTTCTAAAATGAATCAATATCGATTCGTTTATATGAAAAAGATTTTTAAAAAACTTACATATACTTTGATCTTTTAGAGTTACTGATTTAAAAAATAAAATGCTAAAAAAACTTTTGTTTTGCGAATTTTTAAAAAATACTCAAATTTTAAATATTTAATAACTACTTATCAAATTCAAAGTTTTTATAACTTCTTCATTTATAAAAATAATTGCATGAAACTTTTTTTCCCGCGTATCGAACATTTAAAAAAATACTCACAATTTTAATTCAACATTTAATACAGTTGTGAAATTTTGTAATTATAAAAATTTCTACAGTTTTCAACATACACTTATTTTTAAAAGGGTACATTTTTCTTTCCGGGGCCTAAAAAGTTGCAAAGTGAGTAAGGGAATATTAAAGTCCCACTGTTGACTTACTCGACAGCTCTGATAGCGAGAGGGGAAAGGGAATTTCCATGACAATATGTTAATATGTTATGCATTTAAAAAATTTTGTGCAACGCCGGGGGGAAATAAACCTGTCTCACAAAGAAAAGCAGCGAAAAAATTTCGAAACAAAGAATTTTAAGTTATACACTCGGTAAAAGCCCGAGCAACGCCGGGCTAAGCGGAGGAGGGGGTGGAAGTCATTTTGAAAAAGAGTATTAGAAATGCTGATTTTGTGAAGGAAAGGGAAAATTTATAAAAGTAGAGCTAACCCGTGCAACGCTGAGCCATGCATCTAGTATAACAATATATTTCATTTTTATTTAGGCTTCTGTCAACATTATTGAAACAGAAAAGAAAACTCACATGGCAAGAACTTACCTTTACAGCTGCTGTGACTCAAGTAACGCCCAACCCGCACGATCGTCCGGGTATCGAAATCCCGAGTCCTACAAGCAACCTTAATAGAGTATAATTAATATTTTTTTCTAAAAAGTGTTTTTTTCCAGGTATAGAAGTTTAAGTTGGCATTACTTTCCAAGATGGCGACCGATTTAACAGCTGTCAAGTGATTTATTCTCAGTTTTGTTTGGCAATTCATCAAAACGATCATCCAGCAAGGCGTAGATTCGTCGAATGGGCCCAAAACAAGATTGCCGTTGTTCCCGATTTTCATAAGCGAATTTTTTGTTTAGCGATGAAGCGCACTTCTGGTTGAATGGCTACGTCAACAAACAAAACTGCCGCATTTGGAGTGAAGCTAATCCACAAGTGTATGTCGAAACACCGTTACATTCAGAAAACTGACTATTTGGTGCGCTTTATGGGCTGGTGGAATCATTGGTCCGTACTTCTTCAAAAACGATGAAAGCCACAACGTTACAGTCAATGGTGATCGGTATAGAGCCATGATTACTAACTTTTTCATTCCTGAATTGAAGAATCATGATGTCCAGGAGCTGTGGTTCCAACAAGACGGCGCAACATGTCACACAGCTCGTGCCACAATCGATTTATTGAAAGACACGTTTGGTGACCGCCTAATTTCCGTTTTGGACCTGTGAATTGGCCTCCAAGATCTTGTGATTTAACACCGCTAGACTATTTTCTGTGGGGCTATGTAAAGTCATTGGTCTATGCGGATAAGCCACAAACGCTTGACCATTTGGAAGACAACATTCGCCGTGTTATTGCCGATATACGGCCACAAATGTTGGAAAAAGTCATCGAAAATTGGACGTCCAGATTGGACTACATCCGAGCCAGCCGTGGCAGTCATATGCCAGAAATCATATTTAAAATGTAATGCCACAAGATTATCTTTCGAATAAAAATAAATTCATGTCAATCGAATAATACATCGTTGTTTTATTGCAATTTAAAGTTCTATACCTCTAAAAAAACACCCTTTATTTTAGCATTATTTAAACATTAATTCAAAAATTTGTATTGAAGCAATTAGATATATTTTGAGAAATACATTTTTACGTCAGGAAAAAAGACGTCGTGCTTTCGTTGTATTTGAAAATAAAGTTAAAGCTACCAGCTGAAAGTAAAACATGGACTACAATCATCATCTGTTCATAAAAAGTAATACTTCACACTTTCTGTAAACCCGCTCATTCGTTAGATTGGGGATTTTCTTACATACGACTATTCCACAAGCAAAAACGTATAAGAACATCTAACCCACACGATCGTGCGGGTTGGGTCTTAAACGAATATAAAGGGTGTTTTTTTAGAGAGGTATAGAACTTTAAATTGCAATAAAACAACGATGTATTATTCGATTGACATGAATTTATTTTTATTCGAAAGATAATCTTGTGGCATTACATTTTAAATATGATTTCTGGCATATGACTGCCACGGCTGGCTCGGATGTAGTCCAATCTGGACGTCCAATTTTCGATGACCTTTTCCAACATTTGTGGCCGTATATCGGCAATAACACGGCGAATGTTGTCTTCCAAATGGTCAAGCGTTTGTGGCTTATCCGCATAGACCAATGACTTTACATAGGCCCACAGAAAATAGTCTAGCGGTGTTAAATCACAAGATCTTGGAGGCCAATTCACAGGTCCAAAACGTGAAATTACGCGGTCACCAAACATGTCTTTCAATAAATCGATTGTGGCACGAGCTGTGTGACATGTTGCGCCCTTGGAACCACAGCTCCTGGACATCGCCATGATTCTTCAATTCACGAAAGAAAAGTTTAGTAATCATGGCTCTATACCGATCACCATTGACTGTAACGTTGTGGCCTTCATCGTTTTGAAGAAGTACGGACCAATGATTCCACCAGCCCATAAAGCGCACCAAACAGTCAGTTTTCTGAATGTAACGGTGTTTCGACATACACTTGTGGATTAGCTTCACTCCAAATGCGGCAGTTTTGTTTGTTGACGTAGCCATTCAACCAGAAGTGCGCTTCATCGCTAAACAAAAATTCGCTTGCTAAAATCGGGAACAACGGCAATCTCGTTTTGGGCCCATTCGACGAATCTACGCCTTGCTGGATGATCGTTTTGATGAATTGCCAAACCAAACTGAGAATAAATCACTTGACAGCTGTTAAATCGGTCGCCATCTTGGAAAGTAATGCCAACTTAAACTTCTATACCTGGAAAAAAAACTCTCTTTATTAATTATAGTATGAAGTGAAAAAAAAATTATTATTTTCTAACGTCGTCATTGTTCGTTTCTCCCTATGATTATGAGTCATTTATGATACTAAATAGAATATTTTTGCAAAGTAAGCTCGTAAATGTAAGCCCATCCAATATCAAATTTTAAAATTTAAAAAAATTACTAATGATATTGCTATTGTTTAATCTGTTAGAAAATGAATTGTTTTGCAATCCCTTTTATGATACTCTTTTCGCTGGTTCATTTATTTAAATGAGGCAACATTTCGAGAATAAATTCATTTATGTTTTAGTTCTTATAATTAAGTGTAGATATATATCTCTCTCATGAAGATTATTGATTTTTTATCACCAATTAAAATATAATTACAGCGCTTTTCCACAAATTTCTAAAATGCCTAGTCCCTTTTAGGAACCATTGTAAGCACTTTCTACAATCCTGGAGTCATTAATAAATTTATGTGCAAAATAATATTTAATTAAAATTTGAAAAATAGTAATGAGAACTTCATTCGTGAAAATAAGAATAAATACATAAATTTAATAATGATAATTAATTTAATTGCTCAATTAGGCCAAAGAGAACAACAGCGGTAAAAAAAGAGGTTTTTTTTTTTAAAAAAAAAACCTGGATTTTTGCTTTCAAACTTCCCACTTTGCGTAACATAATTTTTTATACCATAAATTTTAAATTGAAAGGGAACGTTGAGTCAAATTGAACTTATTTAATAATTACTTTTAATAATTTAATTTTGTGAGAGGACAGTTTAATTTCCTGGTTTCAATATAAAACTGTTATAAACAATTGAAATTATGAGTAAAATTTAATTCTTTAAAAATAATTGGTTTTAATCAATTAATTTCTATTAATTATAACTAAATTACCGTTTTTTTATCCAAAATAATCGTGTATGGAAAATTTCAGCTCAATTGAGTGCTTTAAAACGTGAGAAAAAGTTCTTTTAAAGTTTTGGCACAGATATAGTTACAATGTAAATGGAAGAAAATTCATTTATAAATTAAATCAAACTCGAACACTCAACTGATGTTTAAAAGAAAATAATAATAATGATAAAGAAATAACCTTTTCATTCTCTCTTTTATAACTCAGTTTCTTTCGACGCTCTTGTTACTTAAAATATTTCTAAGGTTTCTCCACTTCATCTGAGGCGTATACCTGACACTTTTGCGACAGCAGAGGAAATGCGTGTGAGGGAAGAAGGCTTATGTGTGTAATGATCGCCAGGTATGTGAAACCTAAATTTGACTTCTGCAGCTTTTGACCCTGTGTTAGAGGTAAAGATAAGAAACATTTTAATGTATGATATGTTCTAACGGTATTGATTCTTAAAAATTTAGTTTAAATCCGCGAATAAACTCAGAAATGGAAAATACAGCAATGAATAAATACAATAAATGTATGTGATGCAAAAATAGAAAAAGGTAGCCAAAAACTTTGGATGATCTTATTAATCAATATTTAAGCCATTAAGTGTGATTGGAAACAAATTTAAAGCGAAAAAGTTATTTAAAAAAAGTTTGACTTGTTTTTTTATAACATGATACGTTTAAGTCGCGGAACTAATCAAATTAAAATGAACATCTTTTAAAGTAAGAAAAGAAAATAACTACGAAAAAAATAAGAATTCGTACAACTTTAAAAAAGCTAAATGTGAAGAGTTTTAAATTTGATTAAAAAATTATTCTTCATTTAAAATTATGTACTTTAGATTGTTATGAAAAACTCTTTGAAATCGCTTACTCATCGATATCAATTGCAAAAAGAAAAGAAGAAAAAAAAGATACAAATAAAAAAAAATTAAAAAAGCCGCAGTTATATTTTCTATTCTATACATGTCACTTTGATTGACTTTTTCATTCATTGAATTGTTCAGTTTTGAGAGCTGTCAGTTATTTATGTCATTGTAAATAACCATTTCAAATCATAAAAAATATCACAGCTTATCGAAAAATGTTAATTTAAAACACTTTTTATTTCTCTTTGATTATATTTGGAATATTTTGGCCTGTTTTCAGTAGATACTGATTCAGACCCTATAAAAAGGGTCCATTATTAGTGACTTTTATTTCTCTCGAATCGAAAGATTTTATTCGCATTATTTATCCAAATACATATTCCTGTATTCTAAAAGCATAACCATGACGCGATAAATGAAGTTGTCATCACGGATGTTATTTCACAAAAAAAAGTGACATTTCTGTGCTCGAATTATTTAAAATGAGAAATTGGTATGATACAGCGAGATCTTAAAATTTTTACACAGCTGGGAGGAAATTTTCCTTGCTGAAGTTGCTATTTCCCAAGTTTTTAGGCTATATTAAATGAAAAATTCCTTCGGTTGTACTTTCAATGATCTTTGTCTTATATCTAAAAGAATACGTTTAATCATTTAAAAGTTCTATTTATGTAGATAGATTATGAGATAGCATTCATTTTATATTTTCTAGAACTTCTACTTCATTAATTATTCTGGAATTAATCTTCCTTCTAGGAAAAAGAACGTCTGCCTTTAGAGAACACAGTAAATAGAAGCATATTATACATATCTTCGGTCTAATTATCAAACTGCGTAACTCCATCTGGGATGCTAATTTGATACAGTAAGGCTAGGCACCAAGTTGTTGTTTATGTTCGCCAAGATAGGCGATAATATTACAATATGGTTTACTTTGATATTTTTATCGTGTGATAATGTGGTTGCCATGGGGATCATGTATATTAGTGTTAGTTTTTTGCTTTGGTTTTTTTTTCCCGCGGGATCTCTGCTCAGCAAAAGTAACACAACATTCAAATTTTGTGTAACGAACGCTTAAAATAGTGTAAATAATTTATATCTGGAAGTGTAATACATTAATATTACTTAACGTTGTATTTATTTTATGTTTAAAATCTTGCCACCATCTCTCCCTTCGAAATCTAGTTTTATTGTGGAGCAAAAAAAAAATTGTGATTATACTGATCGAGCCGGCCAATAGGAAGCGAGCACTGGGATCGCCTCGGCAATAAATTAAAAGCGGAGAGCGCACTGAGGCATGGCGTAGACAAAACAAAAGGATTAAGGAATCGCGCCAAAAAGCGCTTGGCGCGTTGCACTCCTATATCAAATTAGTAACGCCGGTGGAGTTACACAGTCTGATAATTAGACCGACGATATAATGAAGTTAGAAATTTGAAACGTTTTGAAAAGAAAAAATTTTCTTGCAACGTTGTACATTTTTTCTGCGTAATTAACTTCTAATACTTTTGAATAACTATCATCAGTTCCGGTTTATCCTTTGGGAGCTTGGAGCGGGCACCCAAGGGCTCGGATAAGCTATACTTAACCAGATTTTCTGGGCATAAATTTCGATTCTCCAGTTAGAAGGGGACCTGTAAATCTTCTGCACTCAAGTCCTGAAATGAGCTTAAATCGGCACTGATTGTCCTATGCTATATTAAAACTATACCTACATTCCAAAGTTAGTTTTGTTCAAGTTCTAGGCTTTAAAAACCTCTCGTGTATGTTATTAGCTACATACTTAACAATTTTGAGCCAAAGTCAAATGATAGAAATATCGCAAAATTTACTAAATTTCCTCTTTTTAACACGTTTTTATAAGTTTCACTTGTATGTAATGGAATCTTTGAACTCGATTTTTACCCACTTTAAAAGGTCAGACTAATTCGAAATTTCGCACACTTGTCAAGGACCCATGACAATACAATAATTTCATAATTTTGTTTCATTGTCCTGATCAGGATTTTAATAATTAAGGATTTTAAGGATTTACAAGATTTGGCGACTAATTGATTATATCGTTCCTAGATTTGGCGAGTAATTGCATAAATCATTTTCAGATTTGGCGACTAATTCCATATGCCATTTCTAGATTTCGCGACTAATTCCAGAATTAGCAAAAGATTAAGGTGCAACCCTAAAACTGCAAAATAGGCTTCTGGTTAGTAAAAAATTAAACAAAAAAGTGTTCTTTATGTGCAAAAAGGTAGGGTGGTTGCGTAGTTTTTCTGAAAATGGAAATAAAAAAAAAGACTCGTGCATGTGAATAAAAATAATTTATGTTCTAGCGGCTAAATATTTTTTTTATTTTTATAAAGCAATACGTTTAGAAGTGATGATACGGATTAACATTATAGCAATCCGAGGCCTCGTTAATGGAGAGAATAAATACCCTCCAGATCCGTTAATTAATATCCATTAAAGAGCAAGACTAATTCCAGCAGCCACATAATTCTGGCCCCAAATATCAAACTCGAGGATAAATTCAACAAAGGATAAATGATAGTTTTAAAAGCTAAAAAAACAGGCTTTTATTGTAGATCGAACTAAAAAATGAAAATAAATTATGCTTTAAAAAAAAAACTAAAAAACACGCTTTTATAGTGAATCGAACTAAAAAGTAAAAACATAATTCTTAATATAAGAATAAGAAGATTAATCAGAAAATTATAATGCCTTTGGGATAAAAGCGTGTGTGTGTGTGCTCTATATTAATTGTTATAATTTCTTGCTAGTTCTGTTCCGAAATGCTGAGTTAATGTAAAAATGTAGTACCAAGCACACCCCACGCTTTTATCCCAATGACATTATATATAATTTTCTCGTTAATCATTTTATTCTAATATTAAGAATTATTTTTTTTACTTTTTAGTTCGATTCACTATAAAAGCGTGTTTTTTAGTTTTTTTTAAAACTATTATTTATTTTTCACACCACATTACGCAAAGATGTCGAGACGTAATTGAAGTTAAAGAGTAGCGCGGCTCTTGTTTATCCACACACACACATAACGGTCTTTCGTTGGAATCCAAACACGAAAACCCGCCTTCACAGTTATATCGTGGGCTTGAAAGCTTACAACCTTAAGCAATGCGTCAATGAGAATGAGGTAATTCGTTTTAATTACGTAAACTGATTCCTCTTGAGGCAGTCTTTAAGTAACTTTAAAGAATATAACCCAGATTTTGAATATTTTTTCAGATAAAGAAGTTTCCTGCCATTAATGTTATATTCTGGCGGTTCTTAAACTTTCGATCGCCTTGGCCTCCTTTATATATCAGCCTGATATCACAGATTCCCGAGATTTTGAACATCCCTCCCCGATTCCCAACACATGGTTAAGTGATTCAGATGCAATTTTATCGTATTGGCGAGTTATAAATTCAGTTCTTAATCTTTGTATATGTGTTTCTACTATGGTTTGAAAATATTCCGTAATATTAATGACCATGTAGTTGCAAACCATAAAAATACTGAATTACTATTCTGGATCGAAATTCATGTTCTAGTAGAATTTTTTCATTGGGGCAACTTAGTACTCTTGTCTAGAATAGCAATCTTTCAGTTTCTTCACGAGGCCTTTCAGAGTCTGTAAAAGGGGAAAATCATAACATTAGAGACCTTCACGGATCCCATAGAAAGAAGCTGGGGACCCGTGGACCACGGTTTAAGAACCGCTGCTAAAGAGTAGCATATTCCATCATATGACCCTTTTGTATCTCAGTTGAAGCGTTTTTTTTTGCAAAAAAATGCCTTTCGCATTTTTTTTATTCTACTGTAATGCTAAATGAACTATCTACCTAATATTAGTTATACTACTTATCTTACTTATTATCTCCCTAAAATATTTTGAAATTTTAAAAACAATGGAGTAACTTCATGGACAGACTGACCCCTCTCAGTAAGCACGTGATTCCAACGTCAATAAACAGCACGTGCGATTTCATGGCATTGGTTTCCTATACGTTTGTTGACGTCGTTCTTGTATCTTAAATTTATCTAATTAAAAACATATATCATTGTACTCTTTGCATTATTCTGGTATATATATTTGTTAGGAAATAATCTTAACAACCCTTTTATATAATTTTTGTTTTATTCTAATTTATTTATCTAATTAGGTAATTGTCTACTTCCGACTAGTGTTAGCTGGCATATTTATTTATCCTAGTTCGGTTGGATCCTAGCATTTATTTATAGTTCATGGTACACTTAGGTATGACTCTTAGTTATTTTAGTTCTTAATTAATTTAGTAGTTATTTATTATATAGTTTTGCGCAGGAATGGTTGACAGTATAGAATTAAAACCACTTTTTTAAAATTGTATGATTATCGAATAACATTGATATCATTTCTTTAAAAAGAGCTTACACCTATTATTATACAACACAGTGTCAGTTAGGTGTGAATAATATAAAAAATGTCTGTTTGTAATTTTAATTAATAATTCAAAGTCAGGAGAAAATATTTATTCTGATTTTTTTCAATTTGATGATAATTTGAGGGAGGAATGTTTACAAAAATTAAAGAAATGTTTCTTTGATTTTTACCTTCCACACACAAATTATCGATTTAAAAATTATTTATAATTATTCTTTGCTGTTAAAATTTAATATATGTCATTTCTTTCTTTAAATTAAAATACAATATTCTTAAGGGGAATGAAACCATTACAAAAGGGGTAACAATTTTTAGAAATGATTACATTTAATTTGATATGTCATTGCCTTATTTTTTTGAAGTACAAATTAGATTGCTTACAACTGAATAAAATACAATAATGAATTTAAAGATGTTACTCGAACTCATTTCTTTTACTCATCAAAATTCCATTTAATTTTATTGCGCTGTATGAAATATAAAATGTATGAGTTGAAATTTCTTCAGAAATAGAAGGAGTTTATATTTCCTTTGATGTTAAATTGATTTAAAGTGGATGAGAGCATTACTTAAAGCTGTGTAATTTTCATTCCTTTTTCTAATAGCATAGCAAAAACTTTTTTAGATTACACGTTTTTATTCTTTCATGCATACATCCAAAGAAAATAGAATGATTTGTTGTTGAGTATAATAAATAGCGTATAGTTACTGAAGTACTTATAAAATTCATTATCTTCAGTTGCTAATTAGACATATCAGTTAGATTTTCCGATTTCTTTTGCATGAGAATAACCAATGCGCATGAATATGCACAGGTGACTTGAACCACAAAAATCTTTTTTATGCAGGGTGGGGCAAATAAAAGTGGTCTGGTAGAGTAGATACGATTGGACGAGAATATGATGCACTCACCAAGTATTCGAAACCCGTTCAGATCTCAGTGCGGGTTGTGTTAGTGTGAGTTGATCAGTGAATATGTGAAGATGGTACGCATAGTGCACCAGAGGGTGTTCGTTGAGGAAAGTTACGTTAAAAAAGATTTGTGGAAAGAGTGTACTGGGTTATTCGCTCACTATCTTCACTCCTGACAGAGTTGCTAATTGAGGTTAGTATGGTCTTTGTCCTAACTGGTCACCCAGGTCAGTGTGCGATTACTTCTTGTGGATAGTCTAAAGTCTAAGGTGTATCGCAACAACCCTTTTTGTCTTCAAGAAGGAACAAAGGTGTCAAGAGATGAATGGACCATCTCACCATCTTATATAAGGTGACCATTTTCATCTCTCTCTCATCTACTACACATCTTAGTGAACTATCTGCTTTCATTTACAGTTTTTCTTTGTAACCTGGGAACTCAGTTCTCTGGACCCCCCTGTGTTTCACATTACGGTTTTGGTTGTCATACCAAAACTAGCGCATCTTCATTTACAATTCACCTTCAAAATAACACTGTGTTTAGAAGTATCATTTTTTATTATCAAGTAAATATGTTTTGATTATTTGAGAGTAAAGAATTTTTTTTCTTTTGCTCGGAGTTATATATCACAAACTGTAGAAACTACAACGGGTAAACAAGATTTGTAATACACAAGATTTATAGCTGAACAGATTTCTCAGTGTATTTTGTCTCTTATTGTATCAACAGTTTTACGCTATTTACTTTTCTTGTTTTGCTATCTCTCAATATAATCAGAATGTTTCAAAGAGGAAGCTTAAGCCACCTTTTGAAGAGAAATTTCGACACAGGATTATTTTGTTATTAATAGAATAGGTTAATAATACTTTTTAGCTTACTAGTTGCCTTCCAGTAACAAAACTTTAAACTAAAGGAGGCTTGATATAAATATTTAAATAATTTTTAAAGAGAATTAATATTTTTAGTAATTTAAAATAAATTTCCTTGCGTTATTTTTTCAAAGGTTAAGAAATTGCATCAATGAAAGCTTGTTGCAAAAAGTAGTAACTTCGCATGACAAAGCTAACTTAGAAGCCATGGAATGACGTCAGAAATATCACAAAATCTGATGAAAATATTATCATAGTTGAGTTCAAAGTTAAAATTAGTCAATATTATTCAGCATTCGATTTTTGGGTCTCAAATGTTATTCATTTTTAGGGTGTGTTCAAGAATCTACACACTCGGGTAAATATTTCGAATGTGAACAGGGCCATTTTTTTAACCACATTTCATTTTTTGAGAAGGGATATGTACTTTTTGCTTTAGAGCTGAGGGAATATTTTGGCACAATTTTTGAAACGTATTTTTTATCTAGGAGATAATGCTTTCAATAGTGTATGTTTTACCGTAATTTGATCAAACTTTTCGTATCTCTAAATTAGTTACAAAAAGGGGGTATTCATATTTCGTAAAAAGTAGTTCAAGTACACAGATACTCCCCCTCTTTCATATACATCTTTTAACACAGAACATGCACTTAAAAGATCACTCTTGTAAGCATGAACGTCTAAAGGTAGGGGCCTACTGGGCCCGGGCCCAGGGCCTCATCTCGTTCTTGATAGCCGATATAAGATCAAATTTCAACAATTTCAACTATCAAATGTTATTTCTGGTTGCATTCGCCAGAAAACTGGGAATTTCGGAGGGTTTGTCAACTGGCTACATCTGATGACCGTCGTCCACGTACAGGCCTTGAACTACCACCATACACCCTCATTATTCATTCAGTTTAAAGGGGGCAGTTGATTGAGCCGGTTTGTGCGATTATAAGTCATACACATTTGTTTGTTTCGGCTTATTGTTTGTACGAGTATTTGACAACGTATGTTATGCACTGTCTACTTTTAAGGGTTATAGGTGAGGCTAACATTTTGTGTAGAGGCCCAGAGTCTACTTTGGAGTAGCTTGCCCACAGGGCCTCAAAAAGTCTTAAGACGTCCCTGATTGTAAGGTATTTTTAACATACTGTAAAATTTATTTTATTTAAAATATTTTTTAGTTGACTATCTTTCTTTATGAAGCTTTTATAGATTATATAAATAAAGAATTTAAAGTGTTAGATCTATTGATTTTTATTTATATTATTTTAATCTTTGTGTAAGAAAGCTGCGAAGAATTGAAATAATAAGGTCAAATTAAAGAAACGTTTCTTGTAGAATTGAAAAAAATACAATTTCTCTCATGTATGAATCGCGAAACAACTAAAATATTCTCATCTTAACTCTCTTCTCAATAAGTTTATGTAGAAACTTGTAAACGTTTTATTACTTAATATTCTGTGTTTATTAAATGTTTTATCATAGAATCTATTTTACGGTAATTAATCTCATTTCCCATTGAGAATAATTGTTTGCTATTATAATTCTGTTCTTAAAGTTGACATGGTTTATGTAAATACGAAAACGTTTTTAAGTTGAATACTAAATAAACTTTCTATATCGTTTGAATCTCATCCGATTTAATCTTTACTCGAAAATTTTAATTAATTATAATTATTCATAAATGAATTGTGTTAAATACTTTTTGATCCCCAAAATAAATGAAGAAGAATGCATATTTACAATTAATACTTGATGAATTAAGAGTGAATCCTTATATCATTATACAGGGTGAGTATAAATGTTGGACCCGATTTTAAAAATCGTATTATTGAAGCTGCTGCAAATATTACAATGAGTGATACATGAATATAAAGAGAAATATACCAAGTTTTTTTTCTAATGCTTGATGTGAGACTCTCTTGTTACACGACATACGTCCAATGAGTAATCCAATTCATTTTATACTTTTTGTAACATTGTAACGGGTCTATCCCCGAACCTGTAACTAATCCTCTTGGATAAATTTATTTCTTTGTAACTGTTGTTCTATTGAAAACTTTCTCCCGAAGAAGACATGACTTATGCAAATGAGTGGTTCTATTTAAGCATTGACTTTTAGGTACGTGAAGTTATTCTAGAGCAAGTCAAGTTAGTAGACGAGTAGTTTCTGGATGATCAATTATTAATTGGTGAATAGGATATAACATTGAACTTAATGATAACGATCGGAGGTCGTACAACAAATAATAAAATTACAGTGAATTATACCCCTAGAAATCCAAAGTGTGACCAAGAGTAAGTGAAGTATATTATATTCATATATTAAGTATCCTTTTAACTATGTGGTTACTCTTATAATTAGTAGCGTTGTGCATTTCCTAACCTGAGTTGTTTGATTTAAATTAGTGAAAAAATAAAGTGGAATTTGAATTAGTTATGGCTTATCTTTACTTGAATCCCCAAACACCAAGAAACCTAATGAGGTTGTTACAGCATCACTCTATCAATGGTTCATAATATTGCACAAATGCTTAATTGTCATCCTCTGCTATTTGTTGTGTCTATTTCAAAATTTTCCATACATCGCTTTTTTGGACATTCCAAGTTTACAAGCGGCAACTCTCGAAAAATTTTCCGTGGACTTCGAACAAAATTCTACCTCACCCTTTTAATTGTTTCCTCCGAGACGCTTGGCCGGAAGCTGCTTTTTTTTTACAAGCGCAATCTGTTTTCTTAAATTGTGATATCATCGCAGAATGCACTTGTTGGTTGGTGCTTCTTTTAAGTAGCAATTTCCAATTTTTCTGGGGGGAACGCGCATAGTCTGATACGAAAAAACTCTTCTCTGGCATTGGCGTTCGTATTTCAATCACAGCGATCTTGAATGTGCTGTTAATTATTGTGGGGGGTGGGAGGACTTGGTATATTTCTCGTTATATTCATGTATTATTTATTGTAATATATGCTGTAATTTCGAAAATAAGATTTTTTAAAATCGGATCCATCATTTGTATTCACCCTATATTTCCATAAAATGTTCATATTTGAAAGATAAAGTCAATTTATTAAGACTTTTAAATTTTTAGTGTCTTGTTGTCTCTGCTGCACAAATTTTCCAAAACTACATTATGGAAATATTCTGAATAACACACAATATCTCTTTCTTCACAACTTTAAAAGTGTTAGTATTGCTTATGTTGCTCTATAACTGTTTGTTGTTTCAGATATTGATAGCAGTTTATTTATGTTAAACTTGACAAATAAAATATGTTTAATTGAAAGTGTTTCTTGACAAATAAAAAAAATACATTAAAACATACTAGCAAACAAATACGTGGATATTTAACAAAATTCTTTTAAAAAATCTTAGAGTTTAGTAAATTATTTATGGTACAGAAAAATAATTTTTTTTCAAAGCAGCGTTTGATCTTTCAAAGTTATTTGTTTGCTTAGTATACAGAAAACAAAACATTATCAAGTATTCCCAATTTGAGATAAATTTTAAAGAGAACTTTAGACAAGGTATCAATATTTTATCATACGTATAACCTCTTTTATATATGTGATAATACAACAAACACAAATACGTAAAACAATATCAATAAAAACCTACAGGGATAATTCTCCTCATAATAAGATATATTTTATAGTCTACAATAGTTATTTAATGTTATTTGAGCTATATATGGGGCATATATAAACTCAGAAAATAAAGTCGATTTCAGCTTTTAAATAAACAGTTTATATAATGGTGGTAGCAAAACAGAGTTTTTGTGAAGAAACAAAATTAAAAAAAGGAATTTCCATTATTAAAAAATAACTAAAGTCTGGTTCTTTATAATTAATTATAATTTTATATTGTCCCTTAATAATAAATCATTGACATAATATATCTTACTTGATTATGAATGTTGATTAGGGTTGACAAGTAAAAGTTCCGAATATCAATTTGATCACATTTTTTTCTAATTTGTAAGATGTTTTTTAATTAACCTGTGATGCTCACTTTGTCAATTTCCATACCCTGTCATGTAGAGACTGAATTTCGATAAATTTTAATGAATAATATATACAGCCTTGGTACTCCGACAGATTTAGACGAAAGAGAGAGGAGAGAGGGAGAACACGAGTTCTAATCTACAAATTTCCCCCAATTTCTAAGTCACACATTTTCCAATTAGTACAACGGGATGTCCAAAATACAGAAGTAAAACTAAAATTCTATTGTAATCTAGCCACAAAACTATTTGATTCTTTTAATCACATTTCAAACATGAAAAATATACCTAAATACAAAAATAAAAATTATTTTTTGGCTTCCATTCTGATATGTTTTTGTTGTAACTCTTTTACTAACAAGAATTTGGAATGGTACCAAACTTCAAATAATATCTCAAAATACTTATTTTTTTATTCTGGAATATGTCCAACCGGAGCAGTTGATTTTCTCCTTAATGTGTATAGAAGCACATTGATGTCCCACAAAATGGTCGTAGGTATAGTATGGGAAAAAAATTCATTACTTTAAATTTTTTTTTGTTTTGAAAAACACTAAACGTACAAGTCGTATAACCAAATTAAAATTGTTAGACATATCTTTATTATACACACACACACACACACACACACACACATATATATATATATATATATATATATATATATATATATATATATATATATAAATCTGGCCAATAAAATTGCAGCAGTAACAAGAAAAGCAAATAACAAAACATTACTTAAAGGTATAGGAAGTAGTAAGATAAAAACATCATGGCATTTGTAGGCAATGCGGGAAACCAAAATTAGCTGCCGCAACTGCCACTTACGGTAGCTAAAATGATTCGAATCCAGTTAGGAATCGAATCGAACTCAACTTGGCAGTTACAAACACGTCAATCCATGCTGTTTCACACACACACACACACAAGCCTATACCACTCTTCATCAATTGCAGTGGTTGAAAAGAGGTGGTGTCTCAATCTCTCAACAACCCATGACTATATGCTTTTATTGTGCGAGAAAAAATCGGTAGAATTTGCTGGCCAGAGCAATAGTCGAACACCCTCTATGTAGAGGTAGACCAGGACACGATGGACAACATGTGGTCTTGCATGATTTTGTTGCAAAATAACGTTTCTGAGCTCTTGTAAATAGGGCACAGTCACTGGCCGTAAAATCTTAAAAACGTAACTCCGGCTGTTCAAATTAACGGCGACACGAATAAGGAAGGCTCGTGTGATGCGACTACTGTATCCTGTTCCTGTATCCACTACAGCCACCGATCGTCTATACAATGCCGTAAGGAAGCCGTAATAATGGTCGTCTTGAAGACAGTCTATTTTGTACCATACGTCACCGCATTGTCAGTATGGATATTTTTCATGTGTCAAACAAGCCCATGGTATAAAACTGTGTGGTCCATATCTGTTTTCTCTGGCGTTGGTGGCGAAAGATCGTTGAGATTAGGCATGGCACTCAGTATGAATCTTCTGAACTCATCGCCTTCATGACAGTCGTTGGATTCCAACCAATGAGCGTATAAATATCGCGGAAAGATAAACATTTATAGACTACAATCTTACTTCAATGGAATTCCTGTGCGTGCTGTTAGCAGCTTCTTCTTGTATGTGTGTGTGAGGCATAATATAATCTTCTCACAAAGAACCAACATTAAAATGCGGTTTGCGAATGAGAATCCCGTTGCGAGATTTTCCTTTTATACAAAGTTTGAGATGTCATTTATCTATCCTGCGTCATTCAATTACATTTAAATTTAAGTAATCTGTATATGTATCCCCCCCCAGAATCTTCCTTTCATGTGAATTTGTAGTTTGTGTCATCTCTCCTTCAGAAGGATACAATTTTAATGGCCAGAAGTGCATGCAGGGAACCTTAATATTCATATATCATTATATAAGAATATAGTACTTAACTACCCTAGCGTGTAAAATATAAGGAACAAAAACATTTGTGAGGATTTTTTAAAAACTACAGATTTATTTTTAATGAAAATGGGGAAACATAACAAACAGAAGGTGTTAATTTCTCTTAGTTCTTTCTCTAATTCTTTATAGATTCTTAATTTCTCAATAAAATTTAATCTTTCCTTTCTGTATAAATTTAAGAAACTAATAAGATTGGTATATCATACATTTCTCTGTGAGGCTTAAAATTTGCTCGAGTTTTTGAAGACTTAGTATTTTTTTAAACTTTTACAAACAATAGCAAAAAGACAACATATAAATGATGGATTATGATGGAGAGCAGTTAGGAGATTAGAGACAAGCGAAGGTAGCGAAGGTAGCAAGATAGCTCAATTTATCCAAATTATATAGAACTAGTTACAGAAAATCGAAACAATATTTGAAAGTCCAGTTGGATGTGTTTACGTATTGAAAGAACTAGAGGCCCAGTACCTCTAACATAACCGAAATAGAATAGAAGATTAAAACGTGAATTCTTTAAATATTTAAAATATGAGCAGAAACACACATTTAACACATTATTTATAAGAGGAAAATAACGAAGCACTCCTAAGAAATAGTTTGATCATTGCGAAATTTTGCAGACATATTTCTTAGTATCAAGTATGTTCATAAGTAAATATTTAAGACCAATGAATGTTAAGTTCAATCACAATGCCTGTTTCTAGCTTTCGCAAGCTCAATATAAATCAACTAACAATTGCGGATGATTTATTTTTAAATATAACTGATAATACAGTTATTGTGTCAAGGAAACAGCTAATTTGATGACTTCTTTCATTGTCATAGTCGGAAGATGTGAATCGCGCTGACACAGCTATTCGAAGATGTTGATAACGGCTATTTCAAGGAACATTGACGGAATAAAAGACTTTAGAAGGCTAAAGTGCATAAATGCGAGGCAAATTGTAATTATAGGACGACATATTGGAATTGTCACAATGGCCACATTGTCCACTATACAACGTGCTACAGCCTTCCTTTTATCATCTTATTATGTATTGCCGTGATAAGGTTTACTCACACCGGAATTTTAGGCATCTTCCAGTAACCTCACATCACTGGCTGAGTCTTCTAGAGCAGTGTTTCTGAAACTGTGGGGCGCGCTCCCCTGGGGGGGGGCGCGAGCATATTGAAAATAAAAGGTTTAAAAAATAATTTTTTGGAATGAAGTAAAACAAGATGCTTTCTGACATAATAAAAAATACACATTTACACTGATATAATTTATTTTTATCATCTGGTAATCATCAAAAATAAAAGATTCCACTTTAAACGCTCATTAGCCATCTTTGATCCTATAACCAAATTAAACAAATATTTTGTTTGCTTTGCGGTGAATATGAGAACGATGAGAGATTTTTTTATGTTTCTTTTAACGATATCAAACGATGAGAGATTTTTTATTACGTTTCTTTTAACCTAAAATATTACTTAAGCTGACCTTCGAACTTACTGGTATGTTTACCTCCGTCTTTTTTTTTAGGGAAGTTGTAAATATATATAATATATTTCGGTTTCATCTTTTTCCATGTGAAAGAGTTTTATGATATATGGATAAGCATGAGTATTCTGAAACATATAATGCATAATGAAAAACGTTTTACACAATTATTTTTTAGAACAAACTACACTTTCCCCATGAACAATTTTGTAGTTTTGATTGCTGTGTTGTACGACTTATTATGGTTTATAAATGTAAATAAGCAGAATATTAAAAAAATGGGCATCTGTGATCCCTATTAAAGGAAGTTGAAACTGATCAAGCAATTGAAGAACCTACTGAAATAATGCATATTAATCAAGATATAGCGAAGGTAAATATAAAAAAAGCGTGAGACATGAAACGTTTGAGTTGATTTGAGTTTAGCTGGAAAATAACGTTCCTGTGTTGTTAGCAAAAAGTGTCTGTGATTTATGTCCTTTATTAAGGGCATTATTTATTTGGAACATTTTCTTTAGTTTTATTGAATTTTTTCTCAAATTTTCTAAGAAAAATTGAAAAGTCCTTGAAAGTAGGTAAGTATATTTTCTCTTAATTAAATTATTTACTGGAATTTTTTTTGTGTGTGTGTTTTTTTAGTGTATAGTAAAAATAACTATAAAATAAATTATTGTTTTAAAACAAACTAAAAAACACGCTTTTATAGTGAATCGAACTAAAAAGCAAAAAAAAATATTACTTAAAAGTAAGATATACAAAATTTAATACTTATCTTGTTAATTTGTACGGTTTATAATTATGATCGCATTGTAGCTTTAGCGTCAAAGTGCATTATTATTGAATTCAGTACATTATTAATGTATAAGGGGGGTGCGATAAAAATTGTGATTGAAAAGGGGGCGCCAGTAGTGAAAGTTTGAGAACCACTGATCTAGAGTGTTGCCACAGCCGATCATCATGACTGCCATGAAACTGGCAACGCATAGAGTTCAGCGATGATTCCTGTTTTAATCTTGGAACAGAAGATCATTGAATCTCTGAATGAAGGGGAAGGGGTTAGTGGTTATAATCAGCTTTTGCTTTACAGATACATAAAACCATCCTCCCAGGTGTGATGTGGAATAGGGTTCTATCTCTTATGACAGCAGATATTTTCCAGTCATTCTTTGTAAAATCTTAGCAGTTCAACAATATGTTGAAGACGTCTTATGGCCTGTTGCGTTGACCTTTAAGGCACATCATTATGATACCATTTTCCAAAAAAGTAATGCCAGGTCCTATACGGTTCTCATATATCTGAGCTACTTCAGTGTTTCTTATATTCTTTCTTGGACAACAGGCTAATAGACCTTCCTTCTATCAAACATATACAAGTCATGGAAAAGTTGCCAGATTCGGACCCCCAAAATGATGCAGATCATTTTGGGGGTCAGTAGATATTTACTGATGAATGTCTAACAAAATGTACCACAAAATGAGATTATGAATCTTTAACACTCACTACGTCGACATATACAAGCGTGCATTGAATTATTTGATCATCTGTTTATTAACATATGTTTTTATTTTTAAAAAATAATAATAAATTTCTAAATAATGCTTCATTTTTTTAAGAAGTGTAGTTGCGCTTTTTCAAAGTATTTTTTTATAAAATGGAGGAATAACCTTATGGCGGAAGGGGTTTAAGAAAAAAGTGGCTGGTGCCATATGTCTTCCTTGCAAGTAATTAAATTGTTTTCTTTGTAGTAAAACCCCTAAGGTGTTTTTATTTATGGGGCTATAGTGACACTCAGCAATGAAATTTTCAACTTTGCTCCAGGTGTGAAAACAAAACCATATATTTTGTTTATACGAAGAACATAATAAGAAAAATAAATATAAAATAGCACTGTTATTCACTGCGATAAGAAAACTTTTCAGATTTATATAAACACTGACTAATACAGGAGAGAAAACAAGTAAAGCCAATTTTTCTAAAATTGTGTCTTTAGATGTGAAATAAAAATGCATAAAATATATCCAACTTAAAAAATAAAGGAATAGAATTTGAGTCAAAAGAGTAATTTATTCAGATTTTCTAGAAGAAAAAGAAAAATATAATCTTGTGAGTGTCATGTTTTCGGAAAAGATTTATGTTCTCGTTATAGAGTGTAAAGGGAAAAAATAAATATTTTAACACTTAATAAATGTCTTTAAAAATAAAATTTGTGCTAAGAATGATATTATAATTCAACTAAAAATCCATTAATGTCCATTTAGCATAAAATGTATTTTAATAAAAAGAAAATTTCAAATTTATTAGATGTTTTAATTTAAATATTAAAACGAAAACTCATTATACTATTGCTTGCCTGCATAATAGATTTTGGACTTAATTATCCCTGTTCAGATCAAAACTGCTCCTCAATTATTTCGAATGAATGAAAATATGTACCTAAAAGTTTGCCAATTCTATAAAATAAATAAAATTTTGTTCAATATATAAATAAAATCTTTTGAAAAGTTTTTTTTCCAGAAGTAAAATTAGAAGACAGTTTCATTTTAAATTTTATTTTTGCCCCACAACTAAAGGCCATACAGATTCACACTTTACAAAAACGTACACAATCAAGCTTGAGTAGTCTTTACAAGGTCTGATATTTTAACTGCGCATACTAATTCAAATGCTAAAGCATGCATGTGAGGACAGTGCACATTTCGTTTCTTCAATCTTGTCTGAGATATGAAATCAGCTGTCTTATTTTAAACAATTTATTTTCTAGTTCATAGAACAGTTTAAAATCTCTGATCATCCAGTAACTAAAATCCTTAACGTAAAATTTGATCTTTCACACACACATAAGTATAAGTAGATTTATACACATCAAAGTATTTTTTCGTTTTATAGTTGAAGTGACCAATTTTAATAACTCTAAAGACATTTTTGTCCGTTCTTAAAAAATTGCACCAATCGTTACGGTTTTCACATCAACCCTTCCCTAAATTAATATGCAAATATATTTTCCTTCTGAGACATGTTTTGCATTACTTCGACCTCCAAAAATTTTCATTGATGTTTTCCCCTTTTTGTTATTACACAAAACAAAGTTGTAATAAAACGAGTTCATCACCAAATGGCTTCATTCTCATTTTAGCTTTGCAATGACCAACATCTACACATACTTACCTGTTTTGTGTAGACGTTGATTGGTGTATGATATATTTTCAGCAAGCTATATGGATATATAAAAGACAAAAAGAAACCTCAACTCAAAAAGAAATAAAATTTAGATATACACTTGCAATATTTTCTTAAGGCTTACAAAATAATAAAACATAACTTACCGGTTTGCTCACAATTTGGGTCCCACATATATCATAGATACAATTTACATTAATTATAAAATTACCTAAGGCAGATCAATACCCTAAAAACTACAGAAATATTGAAAAAAATTATATTTTTCTGTTGTCCATTTAGTTCAAAAGCTTGCCTCAAAATTTCAGATCTAAAAACCAGTTAGTTTTTAACATATTTGAAGTTTTCTGAGTTTAGATTTTAGTTTTGGTTTCCTTTTGAAGCAATTTTTATTTCTATATATATAAATAGATTTAATTAAAAATATTTTTGAGGACAATCCATTTTTCAGTGTGAAATGGCTATTAACTGAAATTTTTATTACGAAAATAATTTCTATTTGTTTATGTATATATTTTGAGTTTTTTTTTTATATATATAGTTCTACCATAATTACTTAATTAAGATTGATTCAAGGCCAACATTATTTATTTTTATACATATTTTATATAAATTAGAGGCTTTTTACTTTGTTTTCATTAACTTTTTCCTGTTGAGAAAATGCCACGGCCAAAACGTACTCAAGTTGCTATGAGAAATAATATTTTGAAGAGGTGGAATTTTTTTTTTTGACTGAAAATGATAAACTAAGATCCAACCTTCAGCTGATACTACAATGAGACTTCAGAATACAAATGTCCTGAGCACAAATATTGCAGAAAGAACTGGATATAAATCACCAAGCTACATTGTAGTAAACATATTGTAGTACTATATTATAATGTTTTAAAGTCGTGCAACAAAAACTCACACTTCCTAAACAGCCGCGGTTTAAAACAGAAAAAAAACTAAATTTTATGTACAAACCTGGGGATTTTTAGTTTAAGTTAGCATCATAATTATTTTGTACATAAATACTTTGTGTTTCAAAACTTTTGTGAAAAAATTAGGTTAAGATTAAGTTGAATAACTTGTCGTCAAAACAAATGCTATCAGTATTATGCAAATATTAATTATATGAATATAAAAAAAAATATTTTCAGTCATACATATATATAATTAAAGTAATGTTTTATTGTAGAGCATAAGCTGTGGAAAATAACATACTAAAAATTTAGAGCCTTACAAGCATTATTAGATTTTCCTTTTTGAGTTTGCAAACTTTAAATGCGTTTTTCTCAGACTTTTAATTTTGAAGATGTAAGTATTTTCCAATCTCTGAGGCTTTTTTCTGTTCAAGATAAAGTTTGGAATTTTTTTTCTTTTTTGTATATACCCCCAATTATATGTTTTATAAAACTTAGTATGGATTAAACTCTGAGATCTCTAGTTATTTTTTTAAAAAATGCTTAAGTTAATATTTTAAAAAATCTTGTGTTTTTCCAGGTTTAGCAAAAAATTTATAAAAAATCAACAAGGGAACAGATTTTTAAATCCATGCTAACTTTTGTTAACAATAACCTAAGAAACATATATCACTTAAAATAACTAAAAAACCTTTTGGTTGCATTTGGCGATGTTTTTCAATTTGGCGAAATTGACCCATACTAAAATACATGTGCTTTTTGAATATATGAATTTTCAAAATCAGATATTGCAATCCACGCATCTTTTAATTAATTATGAATTCAAGACTTTTTAAAAATCTCTCTCTTTATAAAATATAAAATAAAAATAACCTTATAAAATGAGTATCCTTATATTGTGTACGCATATAAGATCATTCACAATTAATTTTATTAGTAATAGTACAAGTAAAGCTCAAAAGAGTGCCAAAGGCTGTAGCAAATAAATCATTCTGAGAGATTTCACTACACCAATGTTGTGTTTCAAGGTTACAGGTTTTATGGGATAAGGAGCAGCATATGTTATTATCCCTTGTGCTTCAAGCTCACTATTGCCAAAAATAAAAGATTAGATTTAATCAAAAGATTAGGTGTTTCTTTCCTGAAAAGATAAACATTTCGAGTAAAGAAAAGGATTATAAATTTTTCATTATTCATTTATAAGAGATTATGGCATCTGCGGCTTAACACAGAGAAAAAAAGGAATGAAACGGTTTCTAAAGAAACATTTGATTCTGTAAAAAAAAAATTTGGATACCGTTTGCAGCTTAAAAATTTGAATTTGCCTCACTGATTCACGGCAGCGTAGAATAGCAATTTCTTATATATTTATGTGTCAGCTTCTGTATTTTACTATTACAAAAGTTGGGCTATAACTTTCGCATTACATTGCAGATATGAAACATATTATTTATAGAGAATATTGTGTGCCTGCAACTTTAATAAGTAATGATATATCAGTGCTCTCAAATTTTCAATATTTACGAATCAATTTTCAATCATAATTTTCGTCGCGTCTCCTCCCCCTACATGCAATAACAGTACATTGAATACAATATTAATATACATAGATGCTAAAGCTACAATGCAATCTTAATTATAGACCATACAAATTATCAAGTATTAAATTTTGTATACAATTTTATATATGATAACCTATGGAAATCCCTAGTAATTATTAAACTTGTTCTTTACTTAATATTGACGAATTATTCATCAAATACCTTGTGCAGTATTGATTCATTTATAAGTATAGTATAGTTCATTTATATGTTGTTATTGCTTTTTTACTATGTCATTATGTAATTTTTTTTTCTTTGCTACCTTTCAGTAAATTAATAACTTTTTTTAAATGATCTTTTATTTTTGACTTTTCAGTATGTTCACCCCTTCCCCACATACGCTTATCAAGCCTATCTAGGGGATGCGGCCCCCAGTTTGAGGAACGCGCGCGCGCTGACTTATATATATTATAATTATGCTACATATATATTGTATATATTATAACTATATACGTATATAAAATCATTATAATAATTTTTAAAACTTCATTAGATTAATTTAAAACTTGGTCACCTTATAAATTCCGATATTGGCTTGCATCAAAATCTTGCGAGCTGTCAAATACGTATTGTGCAAGAGCCTACAGTTCCACCTCCTTCTTAAAAGCGTCTTCATACTTGTCAGAGTATAAGTTTCAAAAGCGTTCAAAAATTTCTATATTCTTATGGTCATAATTCCATTCCTAATTTATTTATTAATATTTACCACGTAATGAAATACATCTTCTATATTACTAAAACAGAAGATAAGCTTGTGTGTTTCACCTCTACCGCCCAAACTAAGCTACCCAGATGTATAAAACTTCGCACATAATTATTCTACGTCTTGATGATGTGCACTACGAAGAGTGTTTTTGAAATTCCCTTTAGATTTTTTTAAAATTAAATTTTTAAACGATTTTTCCATTTTTTTTTTCAACAACTGGGTTTTTTAGTGGTTTTGGCAACAGTCTCATTTGTTTTGCTTATCCATTTGATTATTCCCAACCCTTATTACATTCAACGCATTTTATCCTTTTATATAATTTCAAAAAAAAGGATGTAATTTAATTAATGTTATAATTTCTACTACATTCTAGGTTACTTCATATTTATTTGTTAATTTTATTCATGTTTAAATTTTTTATATTTAAAATTTTCCTTCAAAATTAGGGCTTAATTTTTCTTTTTTTAGATAACCCTTTGATTTAAATTAATGCAATAATTTCTATTTTAGTGTCACACAGCTTTATGTTTGTTTATTTTCTGATCTGTAATTTTCTTGCTTAAAATTATGTGATACCGCGACTCAAAAGTCAGTTTTTAAGTCAAAAAATGATTGAAGAAGCTTTTTGTAAACAGAAGCGTGGATAATGAGGTACTTACGTTTTATCATCACCACAGAAAAATTCGTGTCACGCCTTCATACTAAAACAACAGAGAGAGAGAGACAGATCCTAACATATTTTACATGAAATCGGTCCAATTTTGGTGGAAAATGACGCGATTCGTGAGGTGCCTAACTAAGCAAAATAATGATTTGTGAAGCTTTTAATAATCAGAAAGATTATGTGGTCATTAATTTAGTCAATAATAGCATATGCAGTGTTTTATATTATATTTGTCACATAATATATAAATGGTCTGAAAATCAATTAAAACCTTTCAATGTTATCCAAACAAAAGCCCTCCTAATAGCATTAGGTTTCCCTCAATGGACCCCAAATATTGTGCTACTAAAGTTGGCTGATCAAGAAATTTTGTCAGATAAAATTAGAAGATTGGCAAACAAGTTTCTTATTACTCAAATCTCCAATAGTGATTTTTCTCCTCTTTATTACAATAGCCCCGAGGCAATGAATCTTAATGTTTTGGAAGAAGATAAAAATTATATCATTAGTGTACTGTTTGATTTAAATGTTGGGGTTGTTCAATTATTTCAACTCCCAGATTAATTACCTTTTTAGACCTTCCAAAGTAAAATTTATACCAATAGGTTTAAATTTCAAGATAAAAATCTACCAATTCCTGCAATAAGCGTTTTATTTGATGAAACGGTTGAACGGGAATTTAAAAAGTTTTTCATTATAGCTACTGGTGCTTCAAAAAATCACCTAATTACTTCGATAGCAGGTGTATCAAAAAATCTTCATTTGCTTACAGAATCAACCATTATAACTCCATTTTTACTGCAGAAACTTTGGCCATTAGTCAGGCTTTAGATGATCTGGTGGAATTTAATGTAAATTTACTTGTTTTGTCGGATAGTCTTTCTGTTCTTTCTGCACTTCAAAATTTCTCGATCAAATCCCATAAGGTAATTCATAGACTTGCTAACAAAATTTACATGCTATCTAACTACGTTAATCAGTTAATTCTGCTTTATTCCGGGACTCTCGAAAATTGTTTGGAATGAGCAGGCGGATAATCTCGCAAGATCGGTCACAGAGTCCAATGTTTACATAGACTGATTGCTTCAGAAGACATTCATAAAAATATATATCGAAATAGAATTCAAAATATCAATGAAACATTTTACTCAAGCAAATATTTTGAAAAATTGAGAAATATTCCGACTATTGATATCATTTCAAAGTGGACAGAGAATCGAAGAGAAGAAATCTTAAGCACTCGAATCTTCAGTAAAATGATTATCACTCCAGGCATTCTACATAAATTTAATTTACAGGATAATGCAATGTGTATTACATGTAATTGTATAAATGATTTCGACCACATTATATTAAATTGTAGCAGGTGTACTAGGCATCGTAATAATCTCTGGTCTACTCTTCGTATTGATCCACATTCCACTATCACGTTTAGAGATATTTTGGAAAGAACATTGAATAATAAATCAAATTTCAGAGTCTTTTTAAAGGGAATGAAATTTTTTAATATTTACTAATCTATTAGGCTTTTTCTTAACTTTTTTTTGAGGGATCACAGCCTGCGTTGCTCTATATCCCCTTCAACCTTTTTATCAATCAATTTTAGGCTACAATTTATCTGTACCCAGCTCATTAATAAGAATAAAGTAAAGCTAAGTGATATCCTGAATATTGGTACATTTCAGCAGTACTTTTTGCCTACTTCCAACTGCATAGCATGACCATTTGGTCAAAAAAATAAGTATTCATGTATTACCGCAGCCTATTGGCGGCATTATATGAAACGAAGCACATTGTTGTCAATTCAGCGTGGAAGCACATTAGAAATCGCAGTTGCCAACTTGGCGAGTTATTAATAGAGTGTGGCAATTATACATAAGTACCAAACCTTCCTATTACATTTCGGTTCTTACATATTATCCGAACCTATTGGCGATATTACATGAAACGAAGTGCATGGTTACCATAATTTAGCACGTACAACACATGCAAAATTTTTAATGTTGGCACCACTGGTATGCGATGAAATGTCACATCTAAAACATTTCCAGATTGGCCCATTGAAGAAGAAAAAGGATACTGCTTTTCCAGAGAAGACTTGTAATGATTCTCCCTTCTTGTTATCGATTTTTGATACTTACATATTAGAGTAATCGCAGCCAAAGTGGCACTTTTTTCACCAAAATTTGACTGTTTTTTTCCTCATATAAAGCACATAAGAATCGGTTTTGATATTATGGTGCAAATTTTGCTGCAGTGATGCCAATACGTAAGTACCTTTTTCCTTTATTGACAAATTCTATGTTTTTCAACTGTAACAAAAAACTGGGAAAATGTAACTAAATGAAAATGACACTCAATTAATTAACAGATTGTCAATGTTGTGATTTAAGTTAGAATTTCTATTTACATATAAAATTTCTTAATGTTTTTCTTCTGAGCTGCTTATGGTAGTTTCATCAAAATCAGACCTTAATTTATCTATTTAAAGTAGCTGTTTGGTTTGAATTAATATTATAATTTCTACTATGTGTAAGGTTACTTTTATATTTATTTGTTTATTTTATTTCTTTTTCAATCTTAAATATTGAAGATTTTCTGTTGTGTGCTTCTTTTGTTGTTGTTCAAAACTGTTTATGGCAATTTTATCAAAATTAAGGCTTACTTTTTCTGTTTTAGATAACATTTTAGTTTAAATTAATATTACAAAACTAGCTGTATGACCCAGCATTGCACAGGCTTTCACTACTTTTATAAGTAAAAGCCTGAGCAAAATATACTTTTTCGAAATTTCTTTGCGTTGCATGGGCTATTGAAGTGTATATTTTTCATAATCAAAAAATGGTAACACTCAATTGGGCATTTATAAAATAAATGTAAAACATGACAAATGAAATTGATAAAAGAGTATATTTTTTAACATTTTAAACTACCTTTTTTTAAAAAAAATTAAAGATCATCAGTTCTATTATATTTTTCAAAAATAATGTATGGTTAATTAATGTTTTGTTTATTATTTTACATATGAATGTAAAATGTTTTTCATATTCAAGAAATATTTTTATAAGTGGTATGTAAATGAAAAATTGTAATACGAAATTATATTACGTTCAGTAAAACAATGGAAACATATATTTTGAAATTAAATTTACTTTTGTAACTTTAGAGAGAATCTTGCTTATTATTGTAGGTACAGTAGTTATATGTGATACAAAGACTCAAAAGTCAGTTTTTTAGCTGAACAATAATTCGATGCTTTTTTAAACAGAATTTTAAATCATGATTACCTATTCATAACATAAACATCAAAGGGGGTTTTTTTGCAATCAATGAAACTACACCTTTACTTCTCGCCTGCTTTTATTTTCATGCCATGTCCATTTGTTCAAAAAACAAAAACAAAAAAAAAACATCTATTCGAAAAACTATTAATGCGATTAAATGCACAACAAAGTATTTTTTCTTCTGACACAAACACAATCTGTTCTTAATGCAGATTGTACACATACGCATGCATTGTATACATTTTTACATATAAATGTTACATGTTTTACATATCTATGCCATTTTCTGTCGTTGAAAATAAAGATTATTGCTATTCTTTCTTCATAGGCATATTCAATGTTTTCTTCATTGTAGAAAAATATTGCTTGAAGTATAACAGAAAGCAAATGACACTAAATTCAAACTAATTGCTCTTAACACATTGGTAGTATTGTGAAGATGAGAAACCTGAACGTACCATGCTTTTTTGAATGTCACTGCTGAATGTTTGCACAGAAAGATGCACCTTAAAAGATTTTCTCATATTTCCCTCTGTGATTTCTTTAAAATTCAGTGTTGAAGTTATTTACGTCTCTTGCCATCATGTTTTAATGTTGCTTCTGATAATCTCTCTATTCCTCACATAGTTTCTTGGAGATCATATGCATATTATATGTTATACTGTCCATACATGATACATATGTTTCACTTATCATTATAGTTATTTATTATTGTATGTACTCATTCGTTTGCTCTTTGCAATAAAATTATAATTTTTAAGGGAATTAATGCAAAAAAAGAATTGTCTCATTAATTAATTTTTGAGCAACATGGTTTATTATTTGTTTCATTCAGTACTGTTGTTGGTTCTGGACTATTTCAACGGGGACCTGTTTTATGCATTTTAGGTGAATTTTAATTTTAATTCTTACTAATTAATTCTTTTTAGTATTGAATTACATCTAATTTTCTTTTGCACTTTAAAATTCAGAGTTAATGCATTTTTTGTCGTGTGGCATTATGATTTTTTTAACTTTCCTTCTTACAATCTGTTCTTCATACAAATTTTTAAAGATTTTATGCATGTACATTTCTATGACACTTTCTTTGGTTGAAAAAAAAAGATGAATGCTTTTCTTCCTTCATCAGCAGATGCTGATCAATGTTGAACATCATGAAAAATATACGCAGTTATTTAGACTTGCATTCTCCAATGGTGAAATGAATAAAAAAAATGGATGATATCGAATATTTTTTGTTGACAAGTTGATGCTAAAAAAACAACGCAAGGAAAAATATCAGATTATCGTAAAATCTAGCATATATTGCTCACCTATACTTTTGAGCAGCATTTTTTAATGTTTGTTATGTTTGCCGTATAATGCACACCCTCTTTTTTTATAAAGAAACCTGAAATGTACATATGCAATGCTCTCATGTTTTGAAGTCATTTATTCGAGGTATTATTCCAAGGTATAGAAAAAAATATACTTCTATATAGAATTACAACCCTTTAAGTTCATAAAGAGTGTCATTTCTTTCAAATAAACAGTATTTCGATATTTGTAGAAGTCTTAATTTCTTTCTTTTCTCATCTTTTTTTTTTTTTAAAGCTCTTGAACCCGTAAATTTTGATTTAATTTTTTGTGCTTAAAGTGGGCATTGTACGCCGGATTTTATGGTATGTAAGATTTTCTGGGTTTTTTTGTTGCTGTTGTTGTTGTTCAAAACTGCTTGTGACATCATTGTTTAACGTTCCTTCTCACAAAAAATTCATACAGTTTTTAGCTAATTGTACATAAACATATGCATTGTATGCTATAATATTTTCTGTCGTTGAAAATGAAGATTTTTGCTATTCTTCTTTCATCGGCAAATTCAATGTTTTCTTCATTGTAGAAAAACATTGCTTGAAGTATAACAGAAAGCAAATGACACTAAATTGAAACTAATTGCTATTGACAGATTGGTAATATTGTGAACCATGTTTTTTTATACGTCACTGTTTTGGACCTTATGATCTCTATGACCGATACGATCTCATCTTTGTTTTAAATGAAAAAATTCGGAAATTTTTTAACAAAATACTATTTGCTGAACTATGATGAGGTGGACCTTGAAACAATATTCTCATATTTTCTTTTGATTCCTTTAAATTCAATGTTGACCTGATTTTTTGTCACAATTTAACTTTGCTTCTGACAATCTTGCAGTTTATAAATATATATCATTTGTGATCAAACAAGTGTTTTCAGAAAAAATATGCACCTTGAAAAGATTTTTTCATAACTCCTTTTGGATTTCTTTAGTATTCAGTATTGATGTGATTTTACAGCTGAGGGTTTACTGTTGCTGCTGATAATCTGTTCCTTATGTAGTTTTTGGAGATCATATGCATATTTTATATATTATCATACTGCCCATATAATATATATATATAAGTTATTACTATAGTTATTTATGATTGTATGAACTCATTTGTTTGCTCTTTGTAATAGAATTACAATTGCTAATAGAAATATTGCGAAAAAGTATCGTTTGAATTATTAATTTTTTAGCAACATGTTTTATTGTTTGTGTCATTCAGTACTGTTGTTCATTTTAGATTATTTCCACGTGGACCTATTTTAGATAGATTTTTTTATTTTAGTTCATACTGAATTATTTTTTTATTATTGAATTACATCTGCAATTACAGTATTACACCGTTTCTCATGCAATACTAATTTAATTTTTTCCTGCTGAGGGCTTCCTAATATTTCTTATTTATGATATTGTTTTGTTAATCAATTTATCATCACTAATTTTTTCTTTCGGTTTATTCATTTCAGGTTATTTCGCCCATAGTTCAATAGCAGAAACTTACACACACACACACACTGCTACTATTACTTTTCTGATATAATTTTATTTCTATTTGCATTCAGTCATTTCTGTTTACTTTATAGCATGCTAATTTCATCACTTACATTCAAAAATATTTGTTTTTATTAAATTATTATTTAAATTAATGCCACGCACACACAAATTGTACTTTGTTTAAAATATTTATAATTTTAACATTAATTTTAAAAAATATTTTAAATTTTGGTTATACAACTTTACACAGGGTTTTACCCTCTCTAAAAAAATATTATAATTGCTCTAATAGGGGAATTTTATGTTTTTGAAACTTAACCCATGTGAAGAACAGGCATTTTACCAAATATACAATATGTAAAATGTATTATTATAATTATTTATAGAAAAATATTTTATAATTAATATAATAAAATTAATATATATCTTTCTTTTGATTAAATTATTTTACATTTTTTTAAAATATTTAATAAGTCTTTATCAATAAACGAGATTTTTTATTTTACAGCCATTTTTAAGCAAATGGTATGTCACAACTAATTGCTCGATGAACATTTTTTTAATCAGTTTTTTTATTTCAAAACCTAAGACGGAAATTATTGTTATATAACAATTGATTGAGTAAATGAAAATACCAAACCCTTTTATTATTTTAAACTCTAAGAAAATAATTATAGTTAAAACAATGAATATGTTAGTTTTGTATAATATACTTTTTTCTTCAAATACATGTTTAAATGATTTACTAAACACAGTGGCATGAAAAACGAAAATTATAATAAAATACTAAAATATTTTTATCAGACTGTATTCTTTTGTTTTTTAATGTTTTTTTAGTGAATGTAGACATATATATAGTCTTTGCCGTATATATATAGAGAGAGAGAGAGAAAAGCCTATATATAGCCAGATAGCAATTGAAATGATTTTTTTTCTGATCGTTTGATTAAACATATGTAAGTGTAAAAAAACTATATATATATATATATATATATATATACACTCAGGAAAATTGAAAATAGCGACCCAAGAAGGAAGCTAAGTACAATCACGAAACTTTGCAAATAAGTACAGGGTAATGGGATATGCAAATGATGCAAGTTTTGTGCCAATACGCATGCTCATACACGCCGAGGTGGCGCTACAATCAGGAAGAGGGTGCTATATAAGCCAGCGCAAATTCGAAGATTTATAAACGTGACGATTACCCGCCGATTATAGGAAGACTTTGGTAAGTGAAACATGCCAGGTAAACATGCTAGAAGACATTTCTTACAGTTAAGCGAGTTTGAGAGAGGCCTGATCATCGGGATGAAAACTGCAGGCTAGTCGACGCGCCGTGTTGCTGGACAGGTGGATCGTTCGGAGTGTGCCGTTAGAAATTGTTGGGAGCAGTGGACACGAGAAGGCACCCACGCGCGGAAAACCGGGTCTGGAGCGACCAGGAAGACCACGATGAGAGAGGATCGAAGGATTGGATGGCAAGCACTTGTGGACCCCACAGTGACTCGTTCAACAATGAGAGCAGACGTAGGCGCAGCAATTGATCCACAAACATTTTCCAGACACCTTGCAGAAGCAAAACTTAAATCCAAGCGCCCTTTCCGTGCACTCCCTTTAATACCGGAACATCGGCAACTGCGTCTACAGTGGTGCCAAGCCAGATCAATGTGGAATGTCACAGATTGGCAAAAGGTTGTGTTTAGTGATAAATCTCGGTTTGTTTTGGTGACAGATGATAACCGTGTACGGGTGTAGAGGCACCCTGGTGAGCGGTACAATTTCCTCCACACTGTTCTACGTCACACTGCCCGCACAGCTTGTGTAATGGTCTGGGAGCCACTTTAATTGTGATGCGTGGAACCTTAACGGGCCAATGTCACGTTGATGATATTCTTCGACCCCATGTAGAACCTTTCCTAAATGGTCTCCCAGGAGCAATTTTACAGCAAGATAATACTCGCCCGCATACAGCAAGAGTTGCTCAAGACTTCCTACGTCATTTTAAGACTTTTCCATGACCGACCTGCTCCCCCGATTTGTCCCCTGTAGAGCACGTGTGGGATCAGCTAAAATGGCAGATGCCATCGTGTCACTCTGTACATGATTTAGAGTTGGCTGTTGGCTGTGGGCCCATCTGTCTCAGGACAACATAAGGTGTCTAATCAACTCAATGCCCGACCATGTGGCGGCATGTATTGCAGCTGGAGTTGGTCCAACGCGCTATTGAAGTTGCACACCCTGTATTCGTTTAATTGACTTGTTTTTGAGATCAAGTGGATCTCTCATCTGTGTCATTATGTCTATTAAATTTCATTTCAATCCAATGCTTTCTTCTTGGGTCGCTATTTTCAATGTTCCTAAGTATATATATATATATATATATATATATATATATATATATATATATATATATATAATATGTAAGATTTTTCATTCATCATTTATAAGTAATGGGGAGGGGAATAGCTCTACACTAAAAAAACGACTGTAAAGAGATAAAAAAAAACGGGTCTGACAATGGGAACATGTGGAAGAAATTTCAAAAAAGGGAATTGTAATGACGTTAATATAGAAATCATACATACACGCAACAGAAAGTGTTAACTGCTAGAGGAGTAGGGGAATTTCTATGACAACATGTTATACATTTAAAAATGTTCATGCAACGCAGGGGGTAGATGAAGGGGAAAGAAGCCTGTTTGACAGGGAAAAGAAGTCAAGAAATTTCGAAAATGGAATTTTAATGACATTATTATAGCAATCACTCACATCGTACGCGTACACACTCACACAAAAGTGCTGGCGTCATGAAGGAAAAAGAGGAAATTAAGTTATACATTCGGTAAAAGCCGATGCAATGCCGGGCTAAGCAGAGGGAAAATAACAAAAAAGGTTAAAGCAATTTCGAAAAAGAATAATGGAAATACTGATTTTGTGAAGGAAAGGGAAAATTTATAAAAGTAGAGAAAACCCGTGCAGCGCCGGGCCATGCAGCTAGTACTACAATTAAATCTTGTACGTGTCTTCTCGCAGTTTTTTCAAACATCAATGGAACTGTTGACTTTACTCAAAATCTACTAGCAGATTTGAAATCAACATGAAAAATCCATTAGAATCAATAACAATGGTTAAGATAATAAAATAATTTTACAAAGACAAACATTAAGTCAAACTCAAAAAATTAGGCAAAAGAATTCATGTGTTCTGGACTTTTTGCCACCACTGTATTTAGTTAAGTTTAATTACCTTTTCTTTATTTTGAACTATTTTTAATTCACTACTTAAATTATACAGTAGTTATAGGTATTGCTCAGGTTTAAAATTCTCTTCCATATTATTATCGTCTGTGCTTTAATTCAATATATAATTCACGTAGTTCTAATTTATCTGATTTCTTAATTTATCTGCTAAAATAAAATCGTTTGTTGTTAAATTTATGTTGTTTAAGTTGGCATATTTTGTAATTGTTCTAAATATGTTAGTTCAGTTGAAGAAAAGAATTATAATGCGTAATCGACGCTGGCTGAACTTAACCAGTGTTTCATTTTTGCATATTTTCGAGATATCATTGATTTTTTGATTTTTTGAGTGATTATAAGAATAAAAGGAGTCTGTGGAAGATATAAACTTTCCCTGCTATTTTTCGCAATGGCAGCACTTGGTGAAATTTACTGACGGCATAATACGTAAGTACAAAATAAACTAACTTAATACTTTTATTCATAGTTTGAACAAAAATAAAAATCATGCTCTACTATTCTGTTAAACTACTATTACTCTACAGTCTACTATTCTGCGTAGAAATTGTTATCATATTTTTAAAAAATTCATAATAATAAATAGTGTATTCAGAAGAATGAGGTTAGTTTTAAAGACCTGATTGGGTTCAAGTGTAGAATAGGTGGCCCTTTGACCAAGGCAATTTTTTGGCAACCAACATCTGTCATGGTACTAATTTTATATAAGATTACTACGAGCTGCTGTTGTTTATGTTCGGCAAGATGGGGGGATAACATTACAATATCGTTACCTAGATATTTTTATCGTGTATAATGCGGTTGCCTTGGCAATGGCGCATATTATAGTTAATTTTTATTGGGTTTTTTGGGGGTAACCCTATTAATGTCTTTTAAAATTTAGCCATTTTGAGTGCATTCCTTCTTCTAGCTATGCTTCAGTCTTCTGTTGTATTTTGTGCTACTTTCAAGTATGGGTATTTCTAATATCATTGGTAAGTACCGGGATATTTCTTTTAAAAAATATGAGGGCTGTGCTTTTAATAATTACGGACCAAATTACCACTTTGTGTTCATTTTGTTTTCTAAAAACAATGACTTTTCTTAATTAAGATTTCGCTGAATCGAATTCATAACCTTTCATAACATTCCTCAATGAATAATAATTATTTTTTCCTGATAATAATTCTTACTTTTTAAAAAATATTTAGGTGTTTTTTTTTTTAATTTTATCTTTTGAAACAATGCATTTTCAATATTTTACTCATTTTCACATTTCATAATTCCTCTATGCTATTTTTTAAATCCTGATATTCATATTTTTCCATGTTGTGTTCTACACAAAAAAGTAAACAAATTATTAATTCTTTCTATCTTTTTATTTCAATTAAATCCTGGTATTTAAGCCTTTTATTTTTTAATTTAAGCATTTCAAGAACTTTCGTCAAAAGAAAGCAATTCTTTACAATTATTTTCAAGGTGAATTGTTACAGCTTGGCCGCCATTTTGGATTCCATATCACTCGACTTTCTCACGTAACCATGGTTCAAAATTACGAAGTCTGTCACCAACAGCCCTCGTGTTGCTTCAAAATGTAACGCAAATCAAAGTCACTCAATCATCGTTCCACCAATAACTCGTTCTGTAAAGAAACAGATGCATGTTAAATCTGTCGAAATTCGAAACCCTCACGTTGGCGTGTTGCGTAAATATGTAAAATTGGTTGCCACCTCCCAAGTGATATTCTCGTTATTCAATCGTTGCTCAATGATAAGATATTCGTCACCAATAGTTCATGTGTTTCTTTGTAGTAAGATGTCAATACTCAATGAATCCAACGTTTCTTTAAGGTATCCGACTACGTTCGGAACCGTGATTTTAGAAAAGCGCATAAATGTATAATTTTCATGATATTTAGTGTCAACCAGATTAGAATACATGCATAAAATTGTTTTAAGGACATTTTGACAAAAAAAATTTATTTAAATATAATATTATGGCAAAAAAAATTAACTTAGAATAATCTTTTTTTAAAATGTTTTCCTTTTGTGAAAAATGGTTTTATTATAATAATATTTTACCTGTATATAGCTCAGACCTCTCTAACAGAGACTCAACTAGAATTTTTGAAAAATTCTCATTATTTTCCGTGTTACCACCAATTGAAATAGTTATTGGCGTTTTTTTCTTGAAATTGCTTTCCTCTGTTGTCGTAAAATATGAATAAACCTACTTCCAAGTTATATATTTCAAAAATTCTAGTTGAGCCTGTATAGAGAGATCTGAGCTATATACAGGAAAATATTATTCTAATAGAAGCATTTTTCACAAATGAGAACATTTGGAAAAAAGATTATTCTAAGTTAATTTTATGCCAAAATATTCTATTTAAATAAAAAAAAATTTGTCAAAATGTCCTTAAAACAATTTTATGTATTTATTCTAATCTAAGTGACACTAAACATCATGAAAATTATCCATTTATGTGCTTTTGCAAAATCACGGTTCTGAAAGTAGTCGGATACCTTAACCAAGATCTCACCCAACAAATATTTAGACAGGGATTTCTAAGATATAGAGTTTACAATTAAAATACGCTATAAAAAATTTATGAAGAAAATAACCTAAAAGACAGAGAAAAGTTGGTTAACCTACGAAAATGGCTGTCTATAGAAAGAGTATTTTGGAAAGGAAACTGATCCCGGTGACCTTTTTGCTTCCTTCGATAATTTAGAACATAGGAAATTATTCATTTACAGCACAAATTGCATTCTATGTTAACATATTACAAAATCAATACATCTATCCTTCTCTATTGTAAAATCCTTCTTTTTTGGGAAAAAAGTCTTAGTCACCTGATTCTTATCACGAAGATAAAGAAAATACGTTTTTAACCATATCATTCAACACATAAGAACATTTTCCCATGTCGACGGACTTTAATTGTTCCCCTGGGATGGATGACATCCTAATCCACATACTAAGTTTTCTACTCTTATTCTTGAAAATTAATGATGAATTCTTTTCAAAAAAATTAAATTATTGTAATTTGCTTCTGAGTCTTTAATTTTGATGTATGAACTTTAATTTAATAGTTATATAAGGTATATATCGGGGTGGCGAACCTTTATGCACCAACGTGCCATTTTTTTCCTAAGGAATGTTTAATGACGTATAGACGTGCCGTCAAATAATTCTGATTTCTGATTATTTGGAAAATAATATATAATAAAACTAATTACTAACAACTCAAAACTCTTTATTCACTACGATAAAATACATTTACCGCACTGTATAGTAGTAAATGTCTTAGTTATACGTGTAATTTAAATTAAAGTAACATTTAGTGTGACTTCTGTTGTTTCAGATTATGAGTATAGATGACAAATAACTTATAATAGGATTGTAAGATGTTACTTTTAGTAGAATACATGCTGAATTTCACGGTTCATCTAAACGGTTTCTAAACGAGTCTTTAATGTTATTCATCTCTGAAAATAATTACTAGCAGGCATAGGTAGATGAAAATGTTATATTTAGCATGAGTCAGCTTCTTCAAACAGTTGAATGTGTCTGGAATCGAATTCCATGTTTCCAAACTTTCATTATTCGCATTTTTATTATACATCAATTCCAACGTTTTCCTTGTTTCAATAAATTTTTGAATTTATATTGAATTAAACTGGAAATCAATCAGTTGCATTTCAAATTCCTCAATTTCCAACCAGTTGAACAGGGATAGGTTTAGTTCATCAAATGAAGTCGCATCAGGGTATATAAAGGGTGTTTTTTGAGAGGTATAGAACTTTAAATTGCAATAAAACAACGATGTATTATTCGATTGACATGAATTTTTTTTATTCGTAAGATAATCTTGTGGCATTGTATATTAAATATGATTTCTGGCATAAGACTCCCACGGCTGGCTCGGATGTAGTCCAATCTGGACGTCCAATTTTCGATGACTTTTTCCAACATTTGTAGCCGTATATCGGCAATAACACGGCGAATGTTGTCTTCCAAATGGTCAAGCGTTTGTGGCTTATCCGCATAGACAAATGACTTTACATAGCCCCACAGAAAATAGTCTAGCGGTGTTAAATCACAAGATCTTGGAGGCCAATTCACAGGTCCAAAACGGGAAATTAGGCGGTCACCAAACGTGTCTTTCAATAAATCGATTGTGGCACGAGCTGTGAGACATGTTGCGCCGTCTTGTTGGAACCAGCTCCTGGACATCATGATTGTTCAATTCAGGAATGAAAAAGTTAGTAATCATGGCTCTATACCGATCACCATTGGCTGTAACGTTGTGGCCTTCATCGTTTTTGAAGAAGGATTCCACCAGCCCATAAAGCGCACCAAACAGTCAGTTTTTCTGGATGTAACGGTGTTTCGACATACACTTGTGGATTAGCTTCACTCCAAATGCGGGAGTTTTGTTTGTTGACGCAGCCATTCAACCAGAAGTGCGCTTCATCGTTAAACAAAATTCGCTTATGAAAATCGACTATTATTTTCGAAATAAAATTGCACAATTTGAAAGCGTTGTTCAGGCGTGAGTCTATTCATGATGAATTGCCAAACCAAACTGAGAATAAATCACTTGACAGCTGTTAAATCGGTCGCCATCTTGGAAAGTAATGCCAACTTAAACTTCTATACCTGGAAAAAAACACTCTGTAATAAACTTGAGAGTTTCCGATAATTATTTAAACTGAGAACATCTCGCTGAAAATTCCTTGATAGAAGAATCAGTTACGGAAATAAATTCTTCTATAACATTTTCTTCGTCTGGTTTCTCATGTATATCTAAATCTTTGATATCTTTTTCAAGATTGGGAAGTACTTGTAGTTTCTTGTAATAATACCGTTTCTGAAAACATGCAGTTTAGCGTCAAAAGCGCAAATGAGATCCCTCGCGATGATTACTTCATAGTGAACTTTGTTCTTTTGAGTCAAAATGCTAAACCATTTTGATTGTTGGTGTGCCGAAAATATTGTGTCGCGTGCCATCAATAGCACACGTGCCACTGGTTCGCCATCCTTGATATATATATATATATATATATATATATATATATATATATATATATATATATATATAATTTATTACACACGCATTTTTTACATATTTACGCAACACGCTTAAAACTATCTCTTTAATTAAAATATAATGGCTCGCATCTGATGACGGACACCTACGCATTTTTTATATTCAGTTTCAGAAAAAAATGTGTACTAAATGCTTAAGGACTGATTTAAAATTTTTGTATATACTATCATTTATCTGTTTGGTAATATTACACAATCACTGATGGATGGGAATTATACTAAAGTCGCCCTGTAAACCAACACGAAGGCTATTGGTGACGAGGACAACACCTGAACTGGCACCTCCGTCTCCTAACTATCAAGCTGTAGAAAGAATTTAAGCCTTGACAGATTTAAGGCGTATCAGTCACCTCTACGCGGCGAGTATTCAATAGCTCCAGGAATCAAACTAGAGACACGAATGCTATGTTCGTGACCATAACCATTAGGCCAGTGCTTTCCGATATTTATATCGCCGTGGATCAGTCAACGTCTGATAATTTTATCACGGCACACTGAGAAAGGACGTTGGTTGTTTATGTTTTAGATTGTTTTAATTTAATAATTCTAATTTATATTTGTATTTAAATTAGCCTTCACATAGTAGAATACAATTACACCAAAAAAATATTAAGTGATTTAACATGGAATATAAAGTAATACCCATGGAAATCACAAGCCCAAGAGAAGTATACCACAGCAAATAAAACGGAAATAATTTAATGTTCCTTGGGCGGCCCGGTTCCATTTGATCCACGGCCTGGGAGTTGGGGATCACTGCACTAGGCTACCGCAGCAACTTCGTACACAAATATACAGAAAGTCGTTCGCCTTTTACGGAAACGATATTAATAGCTAATTTTTATCTATAAATGCAGTATTTTGGGGGATGATTTGCTTCTGTCTGATAGCCATGATTCATGATAATAGCTCTAGTTCGAATTTTCCATGAAATGAAAGCAATGATGTCAATTTTACTCCATTCCTCTTGAACCGTTTTCCAAAGTCCGTTCGGTGTACTTGGATGCCGTTTTCCGAAGACTCGTTTTAATAAACCGAAAGCACAAATGTACATTGAAGATGCATCAGGTGATTTTATAAGTATTTCATCAAGTGGGATACACTTTATTTCTGTTTTTGATTCTTTTTTTGCTAAATAAGCTACAGTTGACTTAGACGGGTGATTAGTGAGGCTTTGTCAATTTGCAGCTCAACTTTATCAACGCGCCTTTCTATATAAGGGTGAAACTTCCTCTTCAAAAATTGGTTCTAAAATATTCCACTGATAGTAGAGTGAAGTAATTTTGGCTTTACTTGAGACTTTTAATTTTTAAACTACCGTTGTAACAAAATCGTCCAACTATCATGAATGAATCCCTTTGGGAACTTTTCGGTACAATAACGAAGCCATTTCGTACGGTCATTCCCATCAGTTGAGCAATACAATATCGGTCCTTTTTATCACAGTTACTTAAATATACCAATGGGTCCGCGGGTAGCCTAGTGGCTAGAGCACCTGACTCCGGACCGGAAGGCCTGGGTTCGATGCCCGTACCGCTAAATACCCTCCGAGTACACACGGAGTCCGTGCTCGTTAAATCAGTGGATCCGAAAGTGTTGTGGGCTGAATCACGAGTGCAGGGAACTGGAGAAAATTTTCCTCCACTTCAGTTCCATGCCTAAATTGTGGAGGTGGAGATAAATGGTGGCGCCATCTATCGTAATGTTCTGTCGTCCCTTCGGGAATTTCACCGAGCTAAATCGTACTGTTACCTGTATGGAGCTTAAGGCCAACGACAAGCGTACATCTAGCCCATTTCCACGATGAATTTTGTGGGCCTCGATATGACTAAGTCAGACAGGTGGCATGAGCAACACAACAACAAATATACCCATGCCTCATCGAATGTTACCACAAATTTCCATTTTTTAGCAGCTAGGTATTTTCCCTATAATTTTCTACAATCTGTTTTTCTTTCAGCAATATGTTTTGGCAATAGCAGATGAACTTTAGGCTTAAACATCTTTTTTAACTTTTAATCTTTATGAATGATTTTACTTACAGAGCCAGAAAATATTTTTAGAATCAATGCAATTAATCTTAGAGTTGGCGAATTTTCTTTTAGGATCAGAGACTTTACTTTCTTGATAGTTGCCTGCGTTCGAACAGTCGTAAGATGAGATTTCTTATGCATGTATTCATTTTTACTTTCAACTGGACGGTTTTTTTTCCTTTAAAATTTAATATATATTATAAATACCTTTATTTGAAATACATTTACCAACATTTTTACACCGCTTTATAATTTGTCGATAAGAATATTTCTTCTTGGAAAGCGCAATTATTCAACTTTCAAGCTATCTATCAATTTTAGGGCCATTTTCAAAAAATAAATCTTTTATTTTATATTACAATCAAAAGAAAACATTAACAGACGATTATTCTGAGTTTCCCAAAGTTTTATCTCAAAATGTAAATGAGAAAATAAATTACAAAGCGTTTCCATAAAGTGTGAACACGACCCCTTCTGTATATACCTGTATATATGTATAATCAATTATTCGAAAAGGGCAGAATATATTCATACAGAATATAAATATTCATATACACCTTAAACACATAGTTTTTTATCGGTGAAAAAATAGACAAATAACTAAATCTGTAATATTTAATTGATACCTTTAATCTAAAATTTTACTTTTCTTGTGCTTTGGTATATATTAATTGTCTTCGTACTTTCCAAGTGAACACTCTGTGAACACTTATGTACTGCATTTTAATAAAGTATTCTCAAAAAAAAAGCCATACTGACCATGTCAAAGACATAAAAACGTCCTTAAAAATTATTACTCTAACAAATTGTACTAACCTGTACTTCATAAAAGCTGTTTCCAATGCCTTTTTCTTTGCCAGAATTTATCCTTTAATCCAGATGTATGACATTTCGATTATATAATATATATTTTTTCTTTTAAGATAACTATTTATTTAACACGTGTTGACACAGGTCAATCACAGTTTTCTTGCTTAATTAATAGATTCAACCTGCCAAACTATTGACGCTAAACTGAAATAAATTCGTAATATTCGTCACAGTTCCAGTGGGTTTCCTACACATTTTAAGGCATTTGACCATCTTAAAAACCTAGGTATAAACAGCTCGACCGATAACCGCATTTCGACTAAATGAGTGGAATGATTGTTAATGGTATTAGGTCGAAGCCTGGACATGGAAAGTGCTCATCACATAATAATACAATCTTACCACTTTTGCCAGTTGACCTGCAGTTTGAAATTCTCTGTTTTTCGGAGAATATGTATAGGAATAATATTTGACCATTAAAATGATCCGCATCATGATCTTGATACGGCAGAGTAGAGAACGATACGCGGCCCCTAGGACCGGGCCCAGTCACCATAGAATGGAAAGAATAACATGCCGAAAGAATTCTCGGTCCTATTTTCATTGCGAACATTACTTATCAAACACTTACAAAATAAAAATGTATGCAAGTATTCAAGAAAAAAAAATCTTTCGGTTGAATGAGCATAACGAAAAAAAACTGATAAATAAATATTTTTATTGCACAGTTCGCGATTTTACTAAAGTGCTATAAAAACCTGCAATTTTTTTTTAGAAAAAATTCTCCCATTTTTAGCCTAAGGTTGTTTTTTTTTAAATTTTTTATTTATGGAAAGCTAAATAAATTTTTTCTCTTACAATTTTTTTATTACATAAAACTTGCTCAAAAAAACTTTGCATTGACCAAAGCAATTTCAAAATAATGTTTTTAAAAATGAACACAGATAATTTGGGAAGGGGAGGGGGGTATATATAGAAGATTTTTAAGAACCACCTTAAATATCTTCCTTTAAAATTTAACTATTGTAATGGTTGTCATGACAAAACACAATTCTATTTCTCCTCACACCTTCCAGAAGAAAGATATCAGATTGAACTTTCCACTCTTTTTTAAAAACTGACTCAGCGTTTCGATTTTAAAATTTTGAAAATCAAAGATGCCATTCTTAACAACCATGTTTTCTGATGAAATTCATTTAATTTTCTAAGCTAATTAGAAAAAAAATCAAAACCAGTTTCGCATTAAGACATTCAAGTAGGTCTTACGTTTACCTTTCTTACATACCTATTGCAATCGAGTAGTTTCTACGAACATTTAAATCAGCAAGTAATCAAATCTATTTTCTCTAACTGTATTTAAAAGCAATCCGAAGGCTCCTGGCTTTTTCATCTATTATTTTTGGGGTTCAATGAGGAATTTAAAAAAAATGGTATATGTTAAAATTTTAAACTTATACATATTTGATATTGTATATTTTGCTAATCATGATTATCAAGTGTTATTATAAAATGTTGCGTTAATTATTTCGTTTCAGTATGACTACATTTTCACCATAAAGTGTGCAATGGCTTTCCTAAATTTTATTTTAATACAAATTATTCGTGTATTGTATAATTACGTAAGTACATGCTACACGTCGAATATCCGCAACGTAAGTGAAAATTTTTTTCCTTTTGAACGATGATGTTACATTTTTTTTTACATAAGGAACGAATCATATATAAGGACAAACGAACTCACAAATACAGCCATTATTTTTCTATAAAATAGTTATAATATCATAATCAAAATGGAGCAGAAAGAAACTAAAAATAACCATCACCTGGAGTTGTACTCAATGTTTCCCTCTTATTTATTTTCACTTAAAAAAATCAGGAACAGAAAGTTTTTGCAATTACTGCTGAGGTAGTTTCGTCAAGAACGCAGGTGCAAAGAGCATGTTTTGAGTTTCTCTATCTTCGTAGAGTCAGTGTTCGAAAAATCTCTTGCCTCGAATGTTCGTGTTTCATCCAATTTTGTGAGATTCCATTTTATGCTCGAGAGAAGAAAGTTTTCACACATTCTTTGTTCACAAATAATTTTTTTTCTGTTGTTGTTGAAACATGGATCCCAACACAGATCCGACACATAAACCGGAAAACGGTACGTAATATTTATTAATATTAAAATTTTTAGTTTTAGTGTGTGTTTTTAAATTTTATTTTAAAAATAATTTTTTTCTTTGTATATAGAGAGAATTATAAATGTTATGCAAACGGATAAAGAGAACTCTATGAAAATTATAGAAATTCCATCTTTTTTAAAATTGTCTTCTTGTATTATTTATGGAATTTTTAACTAAAATGGTAAAAATAATTTTTACAAAAATAAAATAAATCACATTTTTACGGTAATTATTGGAAATAACCTTTCCTTTGTAACACAATTGATACAAAATGCTTGTATTAGTTTTTCATTATTTTTAATGCATTGATTTTTTATTTTATTTTGCTGTTATACATAATAAAACACAAATTCAGTAATTCAGACTATGTGATCAAAGACATCAAGTTTCATACAAAACAAAATTCGAAATTCTTCGGAAATTAATTTAACTATATATATGTAAATGTAAATTACTCTCTTTTTCTGTATATTATATTTTTTAACTTTATTTTGGCGTGCAATACTTGATCAAAGATTTAATTTCCATACAACTATGTATTAAACACTAAAATTTTGAGGACGATTGTGTTTTTTTTAATGTTTTGTATTTCAAAAAGTTTAATATATTATATGTATTACTTGGTATCCATAGGATTTCAGTCTTACTCTAATTCATTTTAAAGATAAACAATTTAAAATCTTTTAGAAGAATTTAGAAATACAAGTGAAATAATAATAGCATAAGCAAAACCTAGTTCAATTACTACTTAAAATGTATTGATAGATTAGTTGGCTTTTGTGTAATGTCACCTTTTGAGAGAAGCTACACGCGATGACAATGCACTCGGTGAACCGTGGTTAAATGAGGAGGAAGATATCTGAGCTGGTATCCAACTCTTCAAACTTCCACGCCACACCAGCGTAAGGACTTTGAGCCTCATTAAATTTAACATACAAAAATCCTCAGTGGGTCTAAGATGAATTGAGAAATAAAGAAAAAAAAGCTTTCAAATTTGTTACTTGTAAAAGGAAGAGAAAAATATATTCTTAAACTCTTTTTTTTAAAAAAATTTAAAAATTGGAATGGCATAGTAATGATTTCAAATTCTTTAAACATTTAATACATACGATAGCTATAGTTGCGCACACGCGAATTTTTAAGGAAAGGGGGGAGTCGAGTGTCGGAAAGTCCGCTATTCTCTTATCATACCCCAATACGCCGCCAAACACACTCGTTCGTTTTTATTGACTGTCGGGAATAAAAAAACAGTAAAAAATAAATTATTGAATAAATAATTAGCATTAATTAATAAAAAAATTATTAATAACAATTATTAAAGTACGTAATTATTGTTACTAAATTAATTATTATTAATTAATTAATGTTGTTTTTGTTTGGAATTATTTTACATACAACAAGATAAAATTATAATTAATAGAAAAAAATTACTGTCTATAGGAGGGATTCGGACCCACATGGATCCCCCCCTTGTGTGTGTCACAGGACAACTATGATTGCATGATTATCAACAACGCAAATACAGTCAATATATCTTATGCGGATATTTTGCCATTCAGCTTCGAAGCCCATAAGAATGAATATTATCTACTTAATCCGTAGACTAGGTAAATAATTTACTAAAGTATAAAATCCATGAAAAAACTTTAACAAAAGTAGGAATTTTACTCATATTATCTGCACATTAATGTATTTTTAATCGTTACAAGTAGAAAGGTTTACTAAAACAAAGGGAAGGGGATTATAAACGCGGTCCGGCTATGAATATGAATTCTATGCAATATCTGAATTTATTTTTTGTAAAAAAAGATTCTTTAATGAGAAAAAAGTGCCCCTACTGTAGAAATATATCTACATCAAACACATTAATAAAATAATTCCTTGTTACAGAACACCAAGAATTCAAAAAATACAAATGTTAATCAATATGTGCCCCAAATAGTTGTTTGTCGTTAAAATCACAATAAATAACTTTTTTTCAACAGTTGTTACTAAATTTTCTTTAAAAACTGTTGATTATTATATGAAATTATTTGTTTTATGGAATAAAAATATAGATAATTACTAGCATCCAAATTAGAATAATTACTAGCATCCAAATTGGAATAATTACTAGCACCCAAATTAGAATAATTACTAGCACCCAAAAATTATTGTAAGTTGTTAATCTGAATATTAATTTAAGCGTACGAAAAAACGTTTTTTTACCATTCTACGAACAAATATCTTATTTTCACTTTTATGTATTCTTAATTGAGAATATTTAGTGTATTTATACTGATTAACTGAGGAATGAGAGAAGTGTACTTAAATGGATTGCCCGAGTTAATCTGTAGATTAACTCGTCACGCTGTAGATTAACAATTGCACGGGCACGCACCACACATCACCTGATTTATTCACTTGAATGGTAACACGTGCGCATCTGTTTAGATAAACTATTTTCATTAAACTTGAAATGAAGATTTCCTCAATTTATAATTTGTAACATTAAGAAATATAATTTTTATATAAATAAAAATATATATAATTTTTTTTTTTTTTTGCTGTTGTTAAAATAAACTAAGCTTTTGAAACGAAAAATAGATTTCACTTTTGTTTTAACTTCTGAGGGGTTTATTTATTAAAAAATAAAGAAATTAAACAGTGAAAAATGGAATTTGATAAATTTCACTGCATAAATAAAGTTTCATAATACACACACAATCTCAAAAATACTATAAATGTATTATGTTGAAGACTGTTGAAAATTTTTTGGTACTCGAAGAAGATAGTTTAGAAAACAAAATAAAGGAAGCTTTGAATGAAAAAGAATGCTGTGAAACGGGAGAGATAGTCACTAATGAATATCTTAAAATATTCTACATTAAGGGCGATAAATGAAATTTTTTATAGGTGATAAGATCTCTAATAGATTGCAAATAACTAAATGCATAAGAGGTATTTTGGCAATGAACTTCATTATTTTTTTCTTAAGAGTTAATCGAAAAAACAAGACTTAATTTCTAAATCTTTAGTGAACTTTTCCGTTTAAGCATATTATTTAAGGTCTACTATAATTTTGAGCAGGTATGGGCATTAAGTCGATCGCAATCTATAGGTGGACCACCAAGACATTTTGGGGTGACAGTCTTTTCTAAGACCTAAGACATGCATACTAAATGAAACATCTATGGAACACCCACCTCAGCTAGAACAGAGAAACAGTTTTTCACAAAAGATGCGACTGTGTTTTCTTAAGCAAATGATTCGATAAATTGTAGACGACACATGTACTTTCATTAGAAGCCCACGAAGACACTCAACACGTTACTGTCACTGTAGGAGAAAAAAGCGATTACTCTGTGATGCCAACCGTACAAATGAAATTTTTCCTATATGCCAATTGAATTGGAGAATAAATGTTGATGAGATCAGCTGTTCCCGCGGTAGCATGGGATAGGCTATTGAGACATCATTTGTGTGTGTGTGCGTGCGCGTGTGTGTGTGCGTGCGTGCGTGTGCGTGTGTGTGTGTGTGTGTGTGTGTGCGTGTGCGTGTGTGTGTGTGTGTGTGTGTGTGTGTGTGTGTGTGTGTGTGTGTGTGTGTGTGTGTGTGTGTGTGTGTGTGTGTGTGTGTGTGTGTGTGTGTGTGTGTGTGTGTGTGTGTGTGTGTGTGTGTGTGTGTGTGTGTGTGTGTGTGTGTGTGTGTGTGTGTGTGTGTGTGTGTGTGTGTGCGTGCGTGCGTGCGTGCGCGCAGTCAATACAAATTAGCGACTTTTTACTCATGAAGATTTCTTCTCTGCTATTAGGCATTCAGCGATAGCCAGATGATCATAACCACGTGCTAGTGACCGGCATTATTGCAGTTGAATTGTAAGCTCGAATCCTCATACCACTATGAAGATCCTTTGTGAGTCAGTCGGACGTACGTTAAACTATCCAATTTCAACATCCTCACGTTGACACGGTGGGGAAGAGTGGAGAGCGAGGTACCAACTCAAGTGTCATGTCGTCATTTGTTTAGAGTTCAAAATTGCGAAATCGGTCGGAAAAAAACACTTGTGCTGCTTTTGACAGAAACGTTGATAAGAACAATATCCTAAACTTTAACTGTGTAAAACAAGGGTGTCAAACTCGTGGCCCTCAACGAGCATTTTTGCTGCCCGTCCAGTATATCGACACACAATAATATATAATAAAATATCAAAATTTCTCCCGAAACATAGGAAAGATAGTGGCAGAGGAGAGATGTCAAGCGTCATGACGTAAATATTAAATCTTCTGCTTCTGTTAATTCTGTTTTGTTTCTGTTAGTTTATAAACCTATGTTTCTAAGACTTTTGATTTTTTTTTCTGCGGCCTACCTAAAGTTAAACCTTGTTTGCTTGGCCTAAGTTAGCCTTTGAGTTAGACACCTCTGGTGTAAACTAAAATTTTATCAAATTGAAATATATACAAATAGCATTGGATTTTTCTTTTAATTATTTCCATTTTAGTAATAATGCGAGATAAAAAAAACAACACTACAATTGATGTTTTTGCTACTAGTCTTTCATAAAGTTATAATTTAAACTTAGTTCATAAAATCATTTTGTGCAACAGTGAAACAACAAAATCTTGATGGACTTAGTGATGGTTTTGAAAAACGCTTATAATAGAATATAATGTAGAATATTATGGTTCATAATGTAGAATAAACTTCCTACATTATTTGTATTGCAGAAACAGGATGATAAAATTTTTATTCCTTTCACTGAAATCAATTTTAGTCTGCCAAAGCAAACTGTAACTCGTTGGACCGCCTTAAGCTGCAAAGATTATTTAAGACGCTGAGTCGGGAATCAGAAACTAATCAAACACAGCAAGGTTTATGAGTATTATTATTTGTACAGAGGTTGAGTAAGAGACTTCAAAAAGAAAACACTTCACTCTGTACTCAAGTGATTGGTTATGTATTGAGTGGGAAGCTTATGCTGTGATATGATATATAAAAAATTATGTTATGCGTTTAATTTAGATCTTAAATTAATAACTGTGTTGATTACTTTCTAATATATTTACAAAAGCCATCCCAACACAGTCTGCTAAGTTATGATGTGATGTCTTGTGAAATCAAGGAAAATATATAAAATCAATCTCAATTATGTTTAATTTACAACACGCTCTCACATACGTAGATATTTAGTACTAAGTATAAAAAAAGTAATAGCTTTTACTTGTAACGAGTCTATTCGCAAACCTCCTACTAATCCTCTTGGGGGAAAATGTATTGAAAAATTTCTCCCTAATCAGAAAACGCTACTTATGCAAATCAAGACTTATATTTAAACAGGTTCGAGAGAGAGAGAGGTTAGAAGCTAGACGATAGAAGTTAGTGATTAACGTAAAGTAATGGAAAGCTAGTCGAGAGTGATTCGTAGATTATTTGTTTAATATTTAAAATTGATGATTGACGATTTGGTAAATTAGATGTTTAAATTGGAATAGTGTCGGCTTGAAGTAGATTAACTTAGAGCGTAATTTCAATTATTTGTAATATGTATTGCTAAGACGTTCCAAATGTTAGCGATTCAATTTATAATTAAAATATTATTTATCTCGTCTTCCTCGCTTTTGCTCCCATACTTATCTAAAGCAACATTTCCTAACTTGGGTTGTTGAGACTTGTTAATAAATTGTATTTTTTTTTACTATGGCTAATCTTTCTTCTAACTCTCGTACATTGATGGATGAGAAAACCCATCCATTACATACTCATCTGGACATTCTATGAACAAAACGCATCGGTCGCCATCTCGTTTTCCGCTCCTTCTCCCTTTCAACCTAGTATTTCACTTCTATTTTAAAGAAAGGTTCGCTAAACAAAAATTGGGGGATTGGTACCTGACAAAAAAAGTTCTTTTCCGTTTCCTTATATTTCAACGTGTTAAGGGGACACACATGGCACGATTTACGCAAAGATTTTTAGTTTAAGGATTTTTAAAAATTTTCTGGTTGCCTCCTATGTGTGTATACTATGTAAAACAGATTTTGTGCTCAAAATTTCATAAAAGGCTAGCCATATAATTTTTTAAGGAAAAAAACTTAAAATTTGTGAAGTGATTTTAAAATGCTACTCCTACAAAAATTTACGCACACGTATGAAATTTGATTTACAAGTACGTCAAACTATGTATAACAAAAGTTGGTATGGGTTTTGCGATAACATAATTGGTATTCTTAAAATATCTCTCTTTATGAATGCTTATTGAAAATTCCTTAAAAAAATGTATAAATTCTGAGTTCAATTATTTTTTAAAAAAGTAAGTATTGCTTTGATTCAAAAATGCATAACAACTTTTGTTACATGTAGTATTGGCAATGAAAAAAAATTCAAAGAATTAGGCACAATAGAAAAAAGGCCTTAGCATTTTAAATAAAGACAAACTAGTTATATATTTTATCTTTCTGAGATAAGCAAGTTTAAAGTTTTGATTTGCCATAGGGATGTGAATGAAAACGAACGTAAAAATTATCATAATTCTGCTTTTTTTAAGCTTAGAGCTTTCAAATTTTGTGAGGTTATAGAAAAGTATATAAAGAATAATTTGGGTTAAAAAAATTGGATTTGATTTTTTGACCGATTTTTGTCAACTGAATCGTACTGTGTCCCTTTAAGATACTCACTAGAAGAATACAGATCCTATGAGTGCAAATTTAGTTGAGGGCTTTGTATGTCAGCTGGTTTTGCCTTAATCCAGCGATTCTCAAACTGTGCGGCACATTTCACTAGGGAGAGTGATGACCTTAAATGGTGACGCAAACATATCAAAAAGTCGAAAAAAAAAAGATTTTTAAAAAAATTATTATATAAAAGTAATTTGTTTGCATATAAAATATCTGTTGCTTAAAAGGAACAAAAAGGAAATATAATATTTATCTTGATCGTTTGTACGGTATATAATTAAGGTCGTATTGTGTAGTTTTAGCATCAAAGTACGTTATAATTTCCTTCCTTGTTATTGTATGGGGGGAAAGGCGTGATGAAAATTATGATTGAAAATTGGGTCGCAAATACTGAAAGTTTGAGAATCACTGTCTTAATCCGTGATTAAATTTGAGATTAAAATATTTATGGCAAAACCTTAAAAAAATGACCATAACTCCATAAACAGATCTTTTTACCACAATACCAAAAACATAACAAACTGGATTACAGTAGAACGCCTTTTATTCGAATCAAATGGGACCGAACACCGTTCGGATACGCGATTGTTCGGATAATCGAAAACAAAACGCGATCCATGCAGTATATGAAACGGGACACAATATGAATATTGAAAATCATCGCATGCGGGAAACGTGCTTGAAGAAAAAGCAATGTAGGTGCAAAATGTCGCAATTTTACCTTTATTGTGGAAAATAATCACTAATTTTTCGCTACAAGATCTCTGATTCTCTTGAGCAGCAGTAATTGAGTAGGACAGCACTCTGTTGTTCGTATCACTCCATAGTTGTCTCTAACGCAGAAAACGCGTCAGTGTTTGATGGACCCTTGCTACTTTCGTTGTTGTTGTCCTCGTCTTCATCCGTTTCATTGTCGACAGAGTCGGATTCTTCTTGCACCGAAGTCACAATCTCGTCATCATTTAGCATTTGAAATTCACAGTTTTATGCATCGTATGCCATCCAGATGTTTACCAAATCACAAAACTGAAATTCCCCAATTATCCCTGACCTTGGGTTTTCCCGCCATTTTTGGCCTCGCGCGAAACAACTGTTGAGCATTGCGCTGTTCGAAAACGTATTCCGGATATTTGACGCTCCGGATAAACGACATTCTACTGTATATTAGATAGGTGATAGCATTAAGTTGCATGTTGACCACCTGTGGACTGTGATTCCCAATAACCTCAAAAATTTGGCTACATCAGTCCACTCTGTAGCAAAGAATAAAACGTGTGAATTTTGTTCAAATAACTGTTTAATTATTTTAAATAAGCTATTTTCGTTTTTTTTATATAGCAGCATGTTGAATTAGATCGAGTTTTCTATCGTTTGTGATCAGTCGAAGCTTTTTTTAACGTAGAAGATTTCCTTAATTATGAGCTTAATGTAAATTTAATAGCTTAAAATTTATCAAGAGCTATCAAATATCCGTGGTGAACATCAAACTGGTTCAAAATCTAATTTGAGCATCAGATTATACAGAATAAATACAGTCGGACCTCTATTTAACGAAGTCGTTAAATCCCACAAAAAAGTTCGTTGTATGGAAAATTCGTTATATAGAGGTTCATCTTCTAATATACTTTTTAAACCACACTTAAAACAAATTTTAAATTCAAAAACACTATAGATTAAAGAAAAATAAAATATTCACACCTTTTTTGTAAATTAAAATCTATTTATTAAAAAAAAGAAAGAAAGAAAGGCAGAAAAACTGCAAGGAAAACTAGAGAAAAAGAATGTCGAGGAATATACTTTACTCTCAACACTAAGAGAATAATTTTATATTAAAATTAATGAATTTTGAGGACATTTTCTCTAATTTAAAGCATACAAATAATTTTAAGCATACATTATTTTATAACGAGAAATTCTAAACATACATTACCACAAGCGTCTTTAAATTTAATTACTTATAAAATCTGTTAATTTTGTTCGAAAAAAAATGCTTTGTTTCATAATACACCTCACATCTTTGCAATGCACCAAAAATCGATTCAGGCGTATTTTTCCGTGTGTTTTCTTAAATTTTTCTAGCCATCCATGGTTACCTAGAAATTGATCACATTCCAATCCCTTCGCAAATTGAAAAGCTTTCTCTATAACGAAATTTCTAGAGATCGAAAAAAATTTTATCTCGCTTTGTGTATATCCACTTCAAAACTACCTTGTCGACTTATTCATAGACACATATTCTTAAACGCTTTGAACAAGAATTCGATGAATCATAATTTTGTAACTTATCTCGATTTTTTATAATAGTTGATAAGCTGTTTGGAGGAATATAAAATTTTAAAGCAATATTCCTTTTCTTGACGCTTTTAACCACTTTCTGAAGAATTAAATTTTTTCTTTGATGCTCAAGCACTTACATTTTTGAGCTACAAGAAACGAAGTTACCAGTATGACTGATAATTCTACAAATGAATGGAGACATTTTCAAGGATACAAGACTCCACTGAGGGTGATATCAAAGGTGTTTCTAGTGGACTGGTCAGTGGGAGTTAATGGTTGCACTTCTTGGATGAAATGCCCAGAATTCTATTGCCCTCAACGAGTGAGGCAGCTAATAAAACCAGTTCAAGATTTATGTCCACCATAAAATGTGTTAACTTGCAATGTCCAGAAATAATTTAAAATACGGAGAACAAAAATTGAATCACAAGAAAAAAGTTAGTTATATAGAAAATGCACTTCGCTATTGAGAGGTTATTTTAATAAGAAAATCATGAAATGTTCTTGATTCCAGGTAAAAAGTTCGTTATATAGAAAAATTCGCAATGTAGAGGTTTGTTATATGGAGGTTCGACTGTATTTGCTTTGAAAACGCCTCCAAACATGCTACATAATGTGGCGAGAATTGTAAAAGTTCTTCCTTATATCGTTACGTATTAAAATGTCAGTCACAAAATTTATGTCTTGCTTTCTTTCGCAAAGAACAATTGCTTCTTCAGAAAGCATCAAGTACAATGATTTTTAATAATGACATCTTTGTTGTATGTAGTTCCACATATTTTCTAAGGCTTTACGAAAATGTAAGATTCTTATAGATTGAACAAAACGGGCTCGTTTTTGTATATTAATTAATTACTTCTGTATTTTGATGTGGCCATGGGAGCTAAATGATCGTAGGTCTTAATACAGTTCTTGGCTCTCGGTCAAGCGAATCTTTAGATCTCATTGGAATTTCAGGGTGGGTACGACGTTTGATTCACAGGAAATCAAAAATGTATGCAATATTTTTTAAAAATTAACGCATATTTATTATGTAGCAAATAAAAATTAATTGAAAGAAGTATTAATACATCTTTATGTAATTTATATATACAATTAAAAATTCAATACATAGGAAAATTAATATAACTCATAAATAAATACTTGTAATTAGCTTAATATACCAATAATGTAACTGATGTTTAGTTATTATAAACATAATTTAGACATCTCCAAAATATTCTTTCAATTTCTCACATATATATTTTAAAAAAGAACACTTTTTTTCAAAACTTGTTGGGAGAAGAATAAAATTTTACACTATGCATGGGCTCACTATTTTTATACGCATTTTTTTTAAATTTAACTTCTTGCGTGAAAGTATACTTCATCGATTTCAATAATGTCGCACTTTGAAATTACATCATATTTATTGGCGATGGAACTCATAATTTTGGATCCCCATCATGTGACAAGAACGACTCTTGAGTTGGCAGGCCACTCACTAAACTTCAATATTACTCCAGGGTAGGGAATGTGAGCCTTGACAGATTTAACATATGCTTTAGCTCCTCTACATGGTGGTCTTCAGTAATACCAGGACTTGAACGTGCAACTCGATAACATCGGCTATGAGTCTGTAGCTACTCAGCTTCAGCGGCCACATGATAGTGGAACCAAAAATTTTGAAAAGTGTTGACACTATAGTCAATCGTACTCTAAAAGTTTTTTTTTTATCTTTGGTTTATGTTCAAAAGAGCATACCCATAAATGATCCCCTTAAATAAAAGTGTCTTCAAATGTTAAAGATGTTTTTATTCGCATAAAACTCCACTAAAGTCTAAAAGAAAATGGTATTTTGTAAAAACGTTTAAAACATTCCATTTACTCAAGGAAATTTCAATTTCGGAAGGAAGTTATTCAGTTTTATTATCTATCGATGGTTGAGGAACACCATCTGCTAAAAACAAACTAGATAACTTTATTTAATCCCGCAAATGTTTATTTTTCAATTATCTTATCGATTTTCAATTTTCTTATCGATAAAACACATCAAAGAAAAACATTCTATGCATCAACATGTGGGAATAGTATAGCATTTGTTGCTTCATATCCCGTAAAACCATAAGTCCATGTCAGCACGCATTTCTCATTTCTCAACAATTAATAGAATACTGCAGTGGCGTAACGGAGAACATTTGGGCCCCTCTGCAAAGTCAGGTTTTGGGCCCCCACGTTGAATTTTACAAAGGGTAGGCACCTGCGTCAGTCAGGCTTTGGGCCCCTTAGAACCCTGGGCCCCCCGAGATGCGGGGGTTGCGGGGGTATACGTTACGCCACTGGAATACTGCTAGACCAATACAAATTATTTGTGAAATAAAATTCTGTCAGTATGTCTAATAACACTAAACATAAAATTATTTCACAGTTACAATAGTGTGTATTTAATTAGATTTAAGAAGTTATTTTTCAATAGCAAACATTAATATATTAATAACAAGAAATGGACACAGAATTTCCTTTTAACGTTATATAATTTTTTTATTTTATTTATTTCTAATTTATATGTAAAAAACAAAGTAGACACATAGAATTTGTGTTAAGTTTTTAAAGGTGACTTTTTTATTGAAAACTTTACAGTAAACTTAAAATTTTACTTAGTAGCGAATGATGGTAATTGAAGTTTATAAAATTATTCTGAATTATTTTAGAACTGTAACAAATATTAACTTTTAAGAATTTTGTAACAGATATACTCTTTCAAAGCTGCTTCTGAATAACTTTGAAATAAATTATTATATATCTACATTAAAGAAGATATATTGATAGCAGAACTTGAGATTTTTATTTGCGAAATTTATTTTATATCATTTTCGTTTTGTGCCATCTGATATAGCTAACCATATTTCAAAAATCAGTACTTTGAAAAATCTTAGATCTAAAATTATAAACTAAAAAGTACATTGTGCATGGTAATGTTTGATTAGTTACAACTAAATTTCGTTGTAAGATGTATTTCTGATAAATATTTGGAGTTTGAAGGGGTCTATTATTATAAGTCAGAAGTTTATCAAAATCAGCGGTGCATACATGTATACTCACTGTCAGATGTTTAACATAATTAAAGCTAAATGTGTGTGGTGTGGTACATAGATACTGGAGTCCAAGATTGTCCTTGTCTGGATTTATTCATAACATTTCGGTAAACTTCAATTAAAGAAAACTTAATAATTTTACAAAAATTAAATCCTCAATCTAACTATTAGACTGAAATTATTCTAGAAAACAACGGCTCTCCTAGAAGCCGAAGCCAAGATCCAGATTTTAAATAGAAAATATCCGCGATAAACAACAGCGACCAAACGCGCTGAAGCCAAGTTTCCGATTCCTCGGTAACTATTACATTCCGTTTTCGTCGGGATACACCCCACGGGAGTCTGAGCGCCGTGACCAATACGCTCCGCCCACGCAGAGGACGATAATTTACAACAATAATATCTTGTGTTGAAAATTAACGCATGAGATTATGTTTATTTTCGAAATTGAATTTAAATTTAAGAGGCTTCTATTAGCTGCTGAGGTATATAGAAATTATCAAATATGATATGTATAACACCTACTCTTGGTTTCATTTCGAGCATTGTGAAGGGTTAGAGGAGTTGCATACAAGTGCTGGTAAAAAAACTGCTTAGAACTTCCGTGTGATTAGTTTACAAAATAAATGTACTTCTCGGGCTTTCTGAAGACAAAAAATAAATAGTGAGTGTTGTTGTTTAGTGGAACGGCTTGAAGCTAGACAATCAATCACAAGTGTTTCTCTTTTCTTCAGCGATCGAAATGCCGTCATTTTACGGATATGGAAACAAATCAAAACAATACTTCTTGCTGTTCTTCCAAGCATTACGATTCCTACTAAGGATCGATATACTAACTATCGATACTTCTTCTATAAAACTAAAAAGAATCACAGAGTGACCTCAACGTCATGTGGTTGCAACTTCCATCAGTAAGATAATATCTGCCACTACTGTGCTCCAAAGCCTATACATGAATGGACTGTAAGCCCCGATGCCAAGATTATGTGTTCCTCTATTAGTCCAATCCAGAGGGGCATGATTAAAGTAATATCTGCAACATAAAATTGGACTGTGTTTCGTCGGGTCAACAACATTATGTTCACGGATGAGTCGAGATTTGACCTAGAGCCTTGTGACCAACGTGTTGTCCTGATAACTGTAGCTAACTATGAAATTTTATGTCAACTGTGTGTATAATGTAACTGTTATATCATTTCTTGTGTTGTTGATGTGTGAAGATGACGGTGTCCACTTCAGGTAAATAATAAAGTTGTATTTTAACTAAACTGATTGAATGTTACAATTCTATATATTCTGAAAAATACATTTAAAGACAACAAACTAATGTGTATGGGTCTGGAGAAAACAAACACTTGGAATTGTCCCCAGAACGTTATCGAGCATCACATATTCTGAAGTAGAACCATCATGGAGCAGGCAAATATTCCATTGGAACATGATAGTGATCCGTACATTTATAGAAAGGGGTCTTTCAAGACTGTCAAATATCAAGACGAAATCCTAAAACCCATTGCGAGATTGTACACTGCAGCATTTGGTCCTACTTTTGTTTTAATGGACGATGTGTGCCCTCATACAGCTGACCTTGTCAACAAATACCTGGAGAATTAAGGGATCGCGTGAATGGATAAACCATCGCACTCTCCCAACCTTAACTCCATTGGAAATCCTTGGGATCCCTACAGCCCTTCTCAGGGGCGTAACGAAGAACATCCCCCCCCCCTCTTCTCCCGCAAAGTCAGGTTTTGGGCTGCCAAGTTGGATTTTACAAAGGGTAAGTACTTGGCGGCTGTCAGGCTTTGGGCCTCCGTGATGTGGGGGTGTAACTTTACTCCACTGGCCCAACTGTGTCTGACACTTACCAACTACACCCAATCTCATAGAGCTGAAAAACGTTCTTCGGAAGGAATGGTGATTTCTTGACTTAACAATAGTTCATCATCTCATTGGCCATACGCTGTAAACTTTGAGCGTGAAGGATGATGGCATACCCAATAAATATCAGTTTTTTTATGTATTTTGGATTTAAACATCATTTTGTTAACAATTCTGATATGATTTTATCTTATACAGTATGAAAGTACAATTATGTGTTTTCATCTTTGTATGTAATTCTTTGTTTTGTTTTATGCATAAATATACCAGTTGATTCATAAATAATGTTACCAATTTCAGAGCATCATAAATTTTTATAGAATTTAGTTATTTACATGGAATTTTCAATGTGGTTTCCTTCCCGTAGTACACTTAACGTAAACGTTTCCGCCAAGCCAAAAGGGCTTTTTGACCATTTTGTGGGAGTATTTTTCCAACTTCCTCTTTGATTGCTTTTGAAGATCTTGGAGAGTTCTTACTTTACGTATGTTTTATTTATGTTTTTTTTAGTATCCCCATAAAAAAAATAATCGCAATGAACAGTCAGAGGAGGGTGGTAGCCATTTCCCAGGAGGCAGCAAATTTATTTTTTTAATCTTTCAACAATTTTCTAGGTGATTTTGCAGTATGACTTGGTGAAGAAACTTGGTGAAAAACAGTTTCCTTGAGGGTAAAGACGTTAACTTCCTTTGACCAAGTGTTTCAAAATTTTATTCTGATGGTATTTAATATCAATTTCAGCCTTTAGTTCTACAAAAAAAGGTTTTGTTAAGCCTTGAGAGGACATTCCCATCCATACTATAACACCTGATGACCAACTTGCATTTTGCAAAACAGCTGCGTCTTTGTGACATTTTTTGCGTGAAATATATTGTTTTTTCGTTTTGCCCGTTGTGAATGACAGATGTAACTGAGCTTAATCCGAAGTTATCCATGCTTTGTATCTACCTTTGCGTAACATTAAATACAAAGACCAAGAACGTTTTCGTTTTTCTACGGTTTTAACAGACATTTGAAGACAGACTGATTTATTCACTTTTTTATAGCCAATTTTCTTTATCTGACGACAAATTGTCGATTGCGATACTTATAGTTTCTTTGCTAAAGTTCTTTGAGGCTGTGGATTTTCTATAGTGATAAGTCTTTTCATCTTCTTTTTTTCTTCTTCCTTTAGGAATTCCTTTCGTCCACGTTTTTTTTCCCAGAACTTTTGATTATCAGCCAAATTTTATTTCTCTTCGAAATTTAGATAGTAATCCCTTAGAAAAATGTTTTTTTTTATTTTCAAATGTTTTATTTATAGCAGAATTTCAGCAAATATCCTTCAAAAGCTTTAAAATTTCGTTTTAGGTTTGAGGATCTAATTACGGAGCCATAATTTACTGACACTAATAAAAAAGTTAGATTGGCAATTTTAATGTTTCATTTTTAAAAACAAAACTGTCAGTAAAGCGATACAAATTTACCATTCATAGTGACATGCTTTTAAAATTAGTCACACTAGTTTTGAATCAACCGGTATTTCCTTCTCTCCTGCCTCATTTCGTATCAGTCAAAACTATACTTGTTAATTTCTTCACATTTTAACGTGCTTGACTTTGTCATTTAGTGCATTATAAAGCAAATATGTTACATGAAAAATAATCAAATTTTTCCTGATGACTTCTAACAATTTTCAACTGTAGAAGAAACAATACATTAGAATAAGTCATTGTAACATTATCACGAAACATTAACTTATAATTTTAGTTCTCAACACAGATTCTACATTAAAGACGTAGAATGTTTGTGTGCTTCAGTTTTATTGAAGATGAAATATTATTACTGCTAACAATTCCAACTGCTCACATTGCAATTCAAGACTTTTATAAAATGAACAATAAGTGAAAAGTCGAAAATAAATATTATTATTTATATTTCATTTTTAACATGTTAAATAATAAAGAATTGAGTACTTATTTTATTTTATCATTACAGGTGAATCAGAAGAAGACATGCACAAGACATCACCTTACGTCAGAACTGTAGTAGCCCTTCATAATTTGAGAGACAGAACCAAAGAGGCAGTTGAATCTTTAAATGAAAAGGGACTCGCTGAAAGAGTCAGTGAAAGCTGGGAAAAAACACAAACAGTTGTCACACAGAAGACGAGAAAATTCTTCTCACATCCTGAAAACATACAACTCGAACACATTCCCAGTAAATATGGGTATGTCTTCCGCCCCAAAAGCTGCTGGGAATTGATTTTACTTGGTGGAACAGTATGTGGTATAGAATTCTGTTATTCTGCAGAAACAGCATTTGTTACGCCAATACTTCTGAGCCTTGGCCTTAACATCAAATTTGTTACAATGATTTGGTGTTTAAGTCCATTAATAGGACTCACTTTAACTCCAATTCTCGGTTCTATGAGTGACAGCTGTGAATCTCGAATGGGCCGGAGAAGACCATTTATTCTCTTATATTCCGTAGGAATTATTCTTGGTCTCGTTCTCGTTCCAAATGGACATACCATAGGCTTAGCTCTAGGTGATACTTATAATGTGAATTCGAATATTCCTTCGAGTGGCTCCGATTCTAGCATGGCTCAAAATGGTATCAGTTCTTTGAATGAAACGCATGTTGTCTTAAGCAATCTGGAAGGACTGGAACCAACAGAGTTGGAAAAACTACTCTATACTCATTCACCTGAGTATGAAGCATCTATAAATGCTTCGAATTCGTTCAATATATCTAGATCCGATGTTTCCATTTCTACGGAATTCGTGAGTGTGGAAAATCAAACAAAATCTTCATATAAAACCTCTGATCAAAATTCCGCTGAAAATATCAGACGCAAAAGAAGTCTTGATGAGGATTTGGATACTGAGAATCAAGAAGTTATAAAAGCCAGAAATGCTCCGACTGGCCATGTTCAGCCTTGGAGTATAGCATTCACGGTCTTAGGCACAATGCTGCTGGATTTCTGCTCTGATGCCTGCCAATCTCCATCTCGGACATACCTGTTAGATGTGTCTCTGCCTGATGATCATGCTGCTGGTCTTAGTACCTTTACTTTGATGGCTGGTTTAGGCGGATCATTGGGCTATGTTATGGGTGCCATACATTGGGATGATACTATCTTAGGACGTTTTCTAGGAGGACAAGTGAACGTAGTATTTTCGATTGTCACAGTAGTTTTTATAATATGTCTTATATCAACGCTATGCAGCTTTCCAGAAATTCCATTAACAATTTTGAGAGATCCCAAAATGTTGAACGAGTATCAAGAAAAATTGCAAATAGGAAGTCAGCCTGATGTTAATGAGATGGCTGTGCTTGAAAATAAATCTCCTCCGACTTATGGAGCAACAGATGAGAACGATGGTTTTAAAAATATTGTTGAAGATGACAACACGCTTGCTAAAGCCTTGGAAAATCAACCTAAACCACCTCTTGTTAGAACTACAAGTCGAAGATTAAGTAAGTTATTTATTACTAGTTGTTTCAGGATTTTTGATTCGCGGGGAAATTCTGTTTTTAATCTCTCGTATGAAATTCAGTAAAAACAAAATTCTAAAAACAATATTTAAGGGATATAAGCAATAAATAATTTTGATATAATTATTAGTATTATTATTAACAACACAACATATTTACACATTCCAGTAGCAACATTTTAAAAATCAATCTTAAGTTATTCGCTTTTATTTTAAAAAATTTTTTAATTTTAAATATATAATAGGAATTATGATAACACATTGAAAATTCTTAATTGAATGCATATTTAATTCTTCCGAATATAAAAATTTAGAAGTTTTTTATAGTAATAAATATTATCAACTGTTCATTATATATCAAGCATTAAATAATTCATTAATAACAACTGAAGTTTTAATAATCTTCATTAAAAAATAGTCTTCCGTTACATATGTAGAGTGATTCTAAATTGTTCTAACAAATTAAAAGGGGTGTTAGCACCCATTCAAACGACCAATAAATATATAGAAACATTGGGTGGCATTCCACTCTGAGATGCAGAAAAGAGGAATGTTAAAATTCTAACCTGAACTTACAATGAACGATATAAAAAGTTGCACAATCAAATTTATTGTTTAGGGAAAAATTCATAGCAACTGCTGAAAATACCAACCACGCGTGTTGTTGCACAGGTGACACCGGTGAAGGAACAACTGGCGCACCCTGTCAAAGATTTCTGGAGTAGTGTTAATTTTGTGCGCGGCAACAATTCTCAACGTGAGATTTTAAGCTGAGTCCACAGGCGTCTCGTACACTAAAGATTTCATGTGTAATCAGAAGAAAAAGCCCGGTAGGTTGAGGTCCAGTGAGGGAGGAAGCCAAGTTACAGATCCATCACATACAAGCCATCGTGTGGGATATGTGCAATTCAAGAAGTTACGGATTCTGATGGAAAAATGTGCTGGGGCTCCATCGTGCGTAAACCACATCTCTTTCGATGAGAAGCGGAAAAGCCTGCAAAAAAAATGGGAAGCATTTGTTCCAAGAAGATACGGTATGAAGCGCCGATCAAACTGTCTGGTTAGATGTAAGGGCTTACGAGGTAATCACCAAGGATACCTGCAAAAAGACGTTTACGAAAATCTCGCTGGATCCGTTTCTACTTTCCTCTTTTTCTCTTCTCAGAATGGAATGCGATCCTATATTCCTATGTGCTTATTGGTCATCTAAATGGGTACTATCACCCTCTTACTTTGTAAAAACAATTTATAATCACCTTGTTTATAGCTTTTAATAATCTCTACCAGAGGGACTGAAATGACTCGAAATTTAAAAAGATGAATGCTGCAGTTTTATAAACAATGGTGACTGAGGACAGCATTTAATTTTATAGGAAAGCGGGATTTGTCCAGTTTTAGCTACCTACATCCTTTCCCCTTTTTGCTTACAATACTGGACGAAATCCTATTTTAAATTATGTACAGAAGTTTTAAATCCATTATAAGAAAAAAGATAACTTACCTAAAAATGTATTCAAAAACTCTTAGATCAAGATCAGTCAATGAACAATTAGCAAGTTACTACCGAATTCATGCTCCGAATGCAGATTCAAAGCTAAAATAGTGCAAGCCGAATTGTCGTTTAGCAATCATAAAATTATTTTCTCTCTCTCACCATATATTTCTTTCTTATTAAATTAAATCACAAATCATTATTATGAAATATTTAATCGGTTTTTTTAGTCAGTTTTGCGCTATCAACTGTCAATATTTGTCTGCTTGTTGTTTATTATGAGATTTATTTATTGACTATTAACATAATGAGTTGAGTAATAAATAATTAAAACTTAATGATTTTCTCAAACTAAATTCGATTTTATTTGTGAACTCAAATTTCTATTGCAGGTGTAAGCTCGGTTCACGCAATAGACCTACCGTGTAATTTGAAAAGTGCTGGGGAGCATCCAGGATTGAAAGATTTCTTGAAGTCTTTATTCCGTATGCCCAAATCTCTCAAAATCTTATGTCTCACCAACCTCTTCTGTTGGATGTCTTTAGTGTGCTACTCTCTCTATTTCACTGACTTTGTCGCTGAATGTGTCTTTGGAGGTGACCCACAAGCTCCAGAAGGTTCAGAGAGTTATCTGTTGTACAAGGAAGGAGTTCAATTTGGATGTTGGGGGATGGCACTGTATTCCTTGTCATGTGCTGTTTATTCTTTTTTCATCGAAGTTCTTATCAAGAAATTCGGTTAGTCAGGAATTTATATGATTCTTTTATATCTCTGATAATGTGTTTCATTTATTAGTCTATAAAGTCATTTGGTTGCTTTAATTCTTAAAAGTATTAAAGTTTAAACTTGGAATATGTTTAAAGGTCAAAGTATTTATATATAAAAGTTAAAGTGTTTAAGATAAGGCCGGGAAAGTAAAAATGACATATAGTAAGTAATGTATTATTTGCATACAGATAATTCATTAGATGTATCTGTAAGTAAGGAATACATTAAAAATAGCGAAATACACTTGAAATGTAAGAATAAATTTAAATTTTGTTACTTAACTTAACTCAGTGGCGCAACAGCCCAAGGCTCTTGTGCCTGTATCAGTTTTCGTGACCTTGGACCCTGAGGTGCATGACCAGATGTTCCGATCAGGGGGTCAGTTTGAAGCGAAAGCCCCAGTGTTAAGTTCCCAAGCAAGCTTGGTACTCATTTATCGACCCACTGAAGGGATGAAAGGCTGAGTCCAAATTTCCCAGCCCGGGTTTGAACCTCAGACCTGATTTTTGTTACTTAATAGCAGAAAAAATGTTATGCTACAACTACCTGATTCTTTAACTTTGTTTCGTACGAAATAAAATAAAAATTTTCGAATATGTTTCCACAAAAAGCGACTTCAGCAGCTACAACAACAACAAAAAAAAACGTCAGCTTCAAAAATTTATGGCATATTATATAATTCAGATAGTAATTTATTATTTATTTTCATATTTTTAACAGAACATTCTGCTGTTTAGAAGCCTATATTTAATTCTTTCAAAATTGTAAGTGTTCATAATCTTCTTTCGAGCGAATTACTTTATTCCGTTGAATTTATTAAAATAAAAGAGGATACACAAAAATTTCTTCACATATTTTTAAAATTCTTTCAGTTATTTTCCTTTACTGTTCCATAAATCAAAAATTGCAATTTATTTAAAGCACTTCCGTTGCCTTAAAAAGAGCTTATGACTAGGAACATTCATTTCCAAGCACCAAAAAAAAAAAAAATCGTTGCGACTAAATTAAATAAAAAATGATAAAATAAGGTGCCTTTATTTATTTTAACACTTCTTTTTTTAAAAAATTTAGAAGCATTCAATCAAGATGCAACACTTTATTTGTACTAATAAATTTTAAAAAGATAATTCATCCTTAAAATTTATAAGAGATTAAATATGAAACTCGATGTATTGCGGGGAAAAAATTGAATGACTTTAACAAGGAGAAAGCATATTGAATTGTAGCTATAGGAGAGTATGTATGTATATGCGCCATACGGGAAAGTAAAATCAAAATTTGATATTTATTTCAGATCCTTTTTTTTCTAAGAAATGAAAAAAGTTTTTCGTGATGCTGTTAAAAATTCATTAATACAAAAGGTATAGTTAGTAAAAATGGGTCGTAAAAAGTTGAATTAAACTGAAGAGGAATGCCAAGAACGTATTTTTCGAAGAAAGAGGAAATGAAGAATTTGCACAAGAAAGACGGAAATTTTTTAAAAAATTAGTTATCTATTACAATGGAGGTTGGTTCACCGTTGGGAGGACTGAGGATGCCCCCTAGTTTTATTTAAAAATGTATACGAAAATTTAAGCTCTATTCTTTAGCATTGATGAAGACAATTTTATAAGGTTTAGCGATATATGTATACTATATATATATAAAATTATTTTATTCAATTCCAACTGTTAGTTCACTCTCTCTATGTATTTATCTTGTTCAAAAAAAAAAATTTTCAATCGTTAAGGTATCCGGCTAGGTTCGGAGATAAATTTTTCAAAAATTGATTTTCTGAATAATTTTATTGTTTTAAAGAACATAAATAGGTTTAAAAAGTCATAACTATTAAATAACTAACATGTATCGCCCTTTTTTTTTTTGAAAAAAATATTATTTTTAGGAAAATTTAGCAAATTTTTTTAAGTTAAGAAAAACGTGATAAATAAAAATAAATTGCACATTATGCAATTTTAACGTCATTGATATACTTCTGGATCCCTCTGAAGTGTCACAAACCGCAGGATGAAAAATAGTTTAAGAAATAAATATTTTATTAGCATTTTTAAATTTGATGGTCATGATTTTTCATCGAAACTACTGCATGTTCTAAGCTAAAAATGAATGTAAAATGTGATTAAATGTAGCTGTCTTAAAACCTGCGGTTTGTTACACTCTGAAGGGCACATAGCATATCTATACATATAAATAAAAATGAAGTGTCTGTTTGAAATTTGAAATTAACAGCTTTTTACTAAATGCATTTAAAACTATATACGGTACTTATATGAAAAAATCAATTTTTAAAATTTTTGTCTGTCTGTCTGTCTGTTTGTTCCGGCTAATCTCTGAAACGGCTGGACCAATTTTGACGAAACTATCGCAGGCAGATAGCTAATGTTATAAGATATAACTTAGACTACTTTTATTATAGAAAAAAAATTAGGGTCCCGAGAAAATAAAATTAAAACCAATGAAATAGTGAGCAATATCCGATTCAAATAGGGATTATGCGTCCCTTTCACCCCTTGCTCAACAAAAAACAAAGAAAAAAATAAAACAAAAAGAAACATAGATTCACAAAGTAGAAGAACGACATTATACTTATAGCATAGGTATTTCTTTACGTGGAATATATAATTATTAAGTTTTCGTAAACTCTGCGAAATGAATAAACACTTTTTTGTTCAATTCCACGTGGACGAAGTATCGGGTAACAGCTATTTAACTTAAAATAAATGCATCAGAAAGTAATATTAACGTATTACACATCCAGCTACAAATTATTTACACTATTTTAAGCGTTTATTGCACAAAATTTGTAACAACGTGTTACTTTTGTTGAGCAGGTAAGTGTTTTCAAAAATCGACCCACAAGAAAGTTAACGGGGCGTCATAAACAATAATAATAATAATAATAAATTCAGCTTTGTATCTAAAGATTTAAACTATAGGGAACATGGTTTTTTTTTTTTTTTTTTTTTTTTTTTTTTTTTTGTTCAGCTGAGGTATGGAAAAACTTTTTTTTTGTTTAATTTACAATTCACGTAAAATTAACTCATTAAAAACTTCTTTATCCTTCAGTCTGTATTGCTTGATTTTTAAATTCACTCGTACGAAGAACGGGTATACCAGCTAGTATGTTGTAAATTTCATTGCATTTGATTGGATTATTTAGGAGATATCCCGTTTTTCGTGCTCAAATTATCATGAAAAGTTCATTCTTCAAAAAAAACGAATTAAAAAAAATATTTTTATTAGTTAGATAAAAAGTAAATGCTATAAAAAGAGATTAAAAAACTCTCTAGTTTTATGTATTAGTCCTTCTTTCTCAATAATTAATTTCTTTTTTCCCTAATGACCCAAACATCAAATACCTAAAAAGCACTTTTTCAACCTAATCGGATACCTTAATTAAATACATTTTAAAGCGCTCAACTGAGCTGAAATTTTTTATACACGATTATTTGGAATGACATTACGGTAATTTAATTATAATTCATAAAAATTAATTGATTAAAACTAATTGTTCAAAGAATTACAGATACAGCCACGTTGGCATCATTTTTGGTGACTTGTGTCAAAACTTTAAAATTTAAAAGGTTTTTTCTCACATTTTAAAGCACTATTTGTGATGAGATTTTCTAAACACGATTGTTTTGGGTTACAATACGATAATTTAATTATAATTAATTAAAATTAATTGACTGAAACTAATTATTTAAAGAATTAGAGATACACAGTCATGTTGTCTTCATTTTTAGCGACTTGGGTCAAAAAACTGTAAAAGATTTTTTTTTTCTTTTCTCACGTTTTAAAGCATTCAGTTGAACTGAACTTTTATATACACGATTTTTTTGGATGACAATACGATATTTTAATGATAATTAATAAAAATTAATTGCCACTTAATATTGTGATTCTATCATATGTATATACATATTTATATTAATTGTAATTACTTGATAAAAAGTAACTAAAATAAAAAAATTTCTTTGTTGTTTCTTAGAAGTAATTGACTTAATTTTTTTTTATATTACTTGTTTAATAATAAAAAAAGCGACTTGGGGGATTTTTTATTCAGTTTCCATTCTTCTCTCTGCCTTGCAAATGATAAAGCCCCTTTGAATATTTTTAAATAAGCTATTATGATACAATGTATTACATGTAATTTAATTTTATGCGTGTTGTAATTAAGGATTATAAAACTATTGCCTTTTACAGGTGCCAAAGCAACTTACATTGGAGGCCAGATGGTGTATTCCATTGGAATGGTGGTTATGGCCATAACCAGACATAAAATCGCTGTCATTCTCCTATCTCCAACGGCTGGAGTAATGTACTCGACTCTTTTCACAATGCCATATCTTTTGATCGCTCATTATCATAGTACTAATACGGTAAGGATCAGTCATTCATTTATAACCAACAACACTAAAATATTCGTAACTGTTTCTTAATTTTTATGATGATCTTTTCGCTAAAGAAATCAAATACAAAATACTTATATTCTTTGGATTAAATTTCGAAATGTAAATGGAGTAAATGATTAATATGTATAATTAAAATTAATTTTGAAGCCCTGATGATAGTTCTAAAAATAAAGAAAAGATGCACCTGAAGTTCAACCCCGGCCCAAGTCGGTGGATTTTTACGATGCAGAAAATCAACAGCATTCATGTCGTATGATCATGCGGCATTTAAAAAATCCCTTTTGTGCCTATTTGGCTTGGGCATTCTCGGCAAAATCAAATTCCTAGAACAAATACGCATCGTCAGAGCTCAGGTGCCTTCCTCTGGGGAGGAAACTGGGCGTCAAAATTACTTGCGGCAATTGGTATCGTCTATATGTGGTACCACACTAAAAAGTGATACCAACTTCTGGGGAATGTATTAAGTCGGCAAAGGTAAAAATACCAATCTGCAGCACCATTGGGAAAAAAAGTTTTGAAGCCCAAGCAAACTTCTGAATATGTGACGCAACGTACACTCCCGCAACCCTCGCGGTGCGGGGGGCAGGATTCAAAGAGGCCCAAAGCCTATGTTATGTTATGGTTTGGCAATCCTTTAAGATCCAGCTTGGGGCTCAAAACCTGACTTTGCAGGGGGCCCTAATCTTCTCCGTTACGCCATTGCTGAATATATAATGTGTACTAATTAACTTTAAGTTATATGTTCTAACTTAAAGTGAGGATGAAAGTTTTGTAGCTGTGAAGTACTGCATGAATTGATCGATTTAAAGTAAATAAATGTTAAGTTATAAAAGAGAATCCTTCTTTTCATGACTTCTGATTCAGAAAACAAAGGCTTTTTAGTGTATTAATATTTTGTTTAACTAAAGCATAATGAGAAAGAATGTTTTGTAGATCTAATTAAGCAAGTAATTCATTAACAGTACGTAATATAATTATTATATACATTTTAATAATTCAAAGATACACACTTGTATTCGCAAGACTGCAACACCATGAAGTACTCAACGAAATTGTATGAAGTTGGTTCCATTAGCAAGGCTAATAGAGAAATCTTTATTGATACAAATAAACAACTAAATTTATAAAACAAAAATGAAATTATGTTATGTTTCCAAAATTAGTATTTGGAGAAATGCGAAGTAGAGCATCGTCCAAATCCATTTGTATCAGCTACGACACAAGCATCACGAGCGGTATTTCGATCGGTGAAATTCCAGACAGAAATTTCATTCATTTTTTAATAGCCAAGATATCCCGTGAATAGGCAGTTCAAAGAAGATTTATCTACTGTATAATAAAGAAGGCTTGGACATTCCTAGCAATACGTAGACGAACAGTGTCCCCTTAAATTACAGCTCCAGGAGTGTGTTTCGTCTACAGATTTTGCGTGATGAACCGGTTGATGTGAAAAGTCATACGTACACTGGCAAATGAATAAGAAACCCTAGGTCAATATTTTATTGGACTATTTTTTGCACGGATAACTGCTCTGATTCGTTTGGCATCGAGTCTACATGCTTCTGGAGTGCATTTACATCCAGATAATGCCATGCATTGGCTATGCAGCTTTTTAAGTCTTGTAAATTAGATGGAAGAGGATGTACTGTCGGATGTGTTTTTTCCATATCCCACGCATTTTCTATGGGGCTAGTATCCGGTGGACTGGGAAGGAGTCGGAAAACAGACCTAGGCCTAGATACGGCCGACGGACATGACATAAAAATGCAGTCTTCCCACTGTTTGCCAGTTAGCTAGAAATTCCCAGTCTTCTGGGAATATTTCCGGGAATTACATTTTACGATTAAAATTATTTGGATCATGATCTTGTTGAAGTCGAATTGAGAGTGAGACGAGCCCCCTCCAAGGCGGAAGACCTGGGCTCAGGCAGCCCATGTCTTAAGATGTTCCTGCAGATGCCAAAGCTTTATTTAAAAAACAATCATTGGTTATGCAAGTTAATAAGATTCGTGAAAAAACTTATTTCTGCATAATATACTAACATTTCTTCAAAAATTATTCAACTTTGTGTAGCTTACCTATCACTTTTTTTTTATCTCGTCTCACACAACCTGAATCTAACATATTTATGAATATACATCACAAATGGTATTATCAATAATGATGAAAATTCATTTCCAGTTCTCCAATGAAAAGAAAGGCTGCATTGGCGGTGTTCGAGGCATCGGTACGGATGTTGCAGCAGTCAGCAGCATGGTTTTCCTTTCTCAGTTCATCCTGTCCATTTTGATGGGGAGCATAGTAGAAGCTGTTGGATCAAATGTCGCCACTGTGTGTACAGCTGCGTTGCTCAGTTTCTGCGGAGCTATATCCGCCACACAAGTTCTTTATCTCGATATTTGAATACTATCACATCTTATAATTGTTATATTGTTAAATCAGATGATTTTTATTTATGAACAATAACATTTCTTCAGCATGCTATAATCTAATGACTTTTGAGATTTGTGATTGACGAATGAAAATAGTAAATTTCCCTTCGAGTGAGCATTGTTTCTTAACTATTGACGACTGTGAGAGGATGCTTTTCTATAAAGGCCAATTACAGAAATTTTGCTATTAAGTTGTTAAAAGTACAGCAAGTTGTGTGCAAGGACTCCACAGGTTCTAGTCTGCGTTTCATTGACGGACATAATTTTGTCTATTCAATGCAAAATCATTTTGTATCATATCCGTTTAAAGTAGAATCATTTATATATACAGATATATAATTATAAAGAAGTGTTCAAGGAGCTGTATTTTCTGTAAGAGATTATTAATCTGATACATCTGCTTCAAAGATCGTTTTGCTAACCTGAAATAACTCTAATAACATTCAAATGTACTGCACAAGTAAATGCAAATATATAGATTAATATACAAAATGCCTTGTCTACATTAAATGAATAGTTCTCTACAGAACTTATGCAAATTCTAGCATGTGGGAAAAGGACATTTAAAAAACTGAATTATAGTTGTGGTATTTTCATATACTTCAAGAAATATATTTTTAAATATTCCAAATATAGGGGTACTGCAAATATTAATAACCCGAAAAAATGCTTTAAAAAATAAATAATAAATTACAGAGACATAGATAAATGGTAACTTTTTTTTACCTAACGGTCACCATTGCGGATGAAAATATGCAAGAAAGACCACTAGAGGTGTAATGTCGTTAATTGTCTGAGTACTCTTAGTCTCTGTGTGACGAATTTCTTCTCAGGATCTAGTATTTTGTTTACAGAAGTCTTACAAGTGAAAATACAGTTTACTTCCTCCTTTAATGCGACTCTGATATTCGTCAAACTGACACGCTTTTATTGGATTTTCAGGAGAATACGTTAAAGTAGACATTTCACAGTACACAAAATAAGAAAAAAATTACCTACTTTGCCTATGGAGATTTGGCAAATTGCCATCAAATATAGTTTCATCACTAAAGGAGGGTTAAATTGCTTTTCACCTACCTTACGCTTTATTTTTTGCTGGGCCGACGAATTTCTATATCGTGCTGTTGTATAATGAGGGAGCGATTTCAGCCCAGAAACTATTAAACATTGATAATAATCGCCAATGTGCACGACAACTCGGAAAAACGATCTCCAACCTATAACCAATAAGAATTTGTTCTTTCTTTTGTTTCGAAAGAACTTATTTTAATTTTCAAGCTCATATGATTAAGTTTTATTATCTATCAAAAACGTTTTTGCAGCAGATGTAATCAAAAGAACAAAATTATTCATTCGAAATTGCTGGTGTAAATACAGTTAATAATGGAATATTTATCTAAGTGTGTATATATTAGTGTCGATTTGAGCTCATTTCGGGCCCTGGGCGCAAAAGATCTACGCCCCCCCCCCTTGGCAGTGGAGAATCGAAATTTACAGCCAGAAAATCAAGTCCAGCTTATCCGGGGCACCCAATGGAGAAACCGACACTGGTGTATCTATACATGTGTGTGTCAAGATATAATAATACACTTTCTTCATACGAAAATAAAATAATAAAATATAGACTTTAAAAGAATGTTAACATGTCTACATCTTGCAATTATTACAAAAGTATTTGTTGCTGAAACTAAATACACTGGAATTAAAAAGTGGTAAAATTTGTTTTTCAGGTATCAAAATGCTATTTTTATATATATTGAAATTATTTCATGTGCAATATACAAAAATTCTCTCACAAATATTATTGAATTTAAATATAGAGTAAACTCTTTTTAAAGATATGTTTTAATGTAGACATACTTGATATGAGAATAACAAAAATTTGATCACTAAAGAGATTAAAATTGTTCATGTCAAGTGCTTAATTATAACTGAAAATGAATCTAAGCAATTATTTCTTTTCATACTTTTTATGTTGTAGTAGTGCACATAAATTGAATAGTGTACATAGGAAAAATAGGTTTTTTTTTGTGTGTAAAATATTCTGTTCTATTATTTGTTTTTTGATCTTTCAACTCAACACTCTCAATACAATTAAGCATGAAACTGTATTGTGCTAATTGTTCATGTTATGTTGATTATTTTGTTGTGTATTTATTAATATATATCATTTTTTAAAAAAAATTGTAATGCATATATTTGTCAGTGCTCAAGATCTTAGAAGTCAAAATGTATTCTTTAATATAATGTAAAATGTAATTTCTTGAATAATAAATAAGTTTTGAAATATGTTTTAATGTTTCTGATATAATGCAATTTTTCCAGGATTAAATCCACACTATATTAGTTGCAATAATTCACGGGATTTTAAATCATTGCCAATCCTGTGATCTGAAATTTTATAAAATGTAAATATACATATATTTAAAGAAATAAATTATAATTATGATATGCTTCAAAACAATCTAAAAATAACAAAAGGTATGACAAATTATCTTGTAAATTTTTTTTTTCATGTTGCATTGGAAAATATTGGATGACGAATGTTTCGAATAAAAAACATAATATTGATTGAGCTTGATATCACACTTAATGTGAACTCCCAACCATATGTTACCTAGATGTTTTGAAATCGACATTGTTTTTAATAGCATTCAGTAAAAAGATTTTCAAAGAGTGAAAAAAAGATGTTTCTATGCATTTATATATACTATTTTTCAACAGCTTGAAAATATTTTTAAAAATTTGTTAAAGATCTGAGCACTCTGATTAATAGTGCCACAGATAAAAAAAAAAAAAAAAAAAAGGTACTGTAAATAATCCCATGCATAATACACTGCTGGACAATTGCTAAGGACGGATCACAAATTGCTATGTAGCATAACATTAAGCGAGACATGAGGCCTAGTAGGATAAAATATAGTTGCCACACTGTTCAGACATTAGAATAAAGAATATTTATTGTTCTGGAAAGTACAAAAGCTGTGAAACATCTGAAAGAAAAAAAAAATGTTCATTTGATCTGCGTACGGAGAAATGGAACAATGCATCTAAAAGTCAGCAGGCACCTTAAAGAAAGGTATCAGTACGGGATATGTCCACCGTGGAGTGTGATGCAACATTCCACACGTCGTACCATACTTTGCACAACATTATCCAGCAGCTGTTGAGGCAATTTATCCCATTCCTCTGTGAGTGCACGGATGAGGGTGTTCTTGTTTGTCGGAGGATAGTTTCGACCAGCAACTTGCCTCCCCAAAGCATCCCACACATTTACAATGGGTTTTAGATCTGGAGAACGCGCTGGCCATACGAGACGTTGAATACCCTCGCTGTCTAGACAATCCTGAACAGCGAGTGTTCGATGACATGTTGCGTTGTCGTCCACAAAAACAAATTTATCACCGACAGCACCACAGAAAAGAAGAACATGAGGAAGTAGAACTTCATCAATGTATCGTTGGCCCGTCATAGTCCCATTCGCAACCACATGTAGGCGCGTGCGGCCATTGATCATGATGCCGGCCCACACCATGATACTGCATGTCGGATATCGGTCCTTTTCCTGGATATTTTCTGGACGATAAGCAGTACCACTCTGGCGCCAGATCAGTTGGCGTCTACAATCCGATGACAGACTGAACCTACTCTCATCTGAGAATAGTACGCATGCCCAGTCCTGTTCAGTCCAATTGTGATGCTCACAACACCATTGCAAACGGGCAGTACGGTGCTGTCTGGTCAATGGGACACATACAACAGGTCTGCGTGCGTATAGTCCTCCTCCCCTCAAACGTCTGGCAACAGTTTTTCGGGAGATATGCTTTCCTGAGGCAGCAAGAAACTGATTTGCCACCTGCTGAGCTGTGGTGCGCCTGTTCCTTTTTGCTGATAGGACGATATATCTGTCTTCTGCAGGCGTCGTACTTCTAACACGACCTCCCCCGTGCCGTCTACTACACATTCCAGTAGTTTTAAATGACTTCCACAGCCGTGAAACAACGCTGTGAGCGACATTTTTTATTTTTCGCCCTTCTTCGATCTTTCCAATAATTCGGCCACGCATAAAATCATCTATGTGATGTCGGGAAGACATGCCAAAAATTTTAAGTTCGTCTATTAAATCTTTCCTGTAAAACTTTGACTTGAAACAACAACTGTCCACACGCGTCAAAACCTTTAAAGCTCTTATGAACGCTATCACGTGATGAACAGTCGTGGAAAAAAAATTTGCATACTCATACTTCTTCTTACTAATATCCCGCGCTTATTCTAATTTTCCACATTTTGCTTCCTTTCATTTTGAAGTTGCTGTGGATGATAGTGTTATCCGTCCTTAGCAATTGTCCAGCAGTGTATAATAAAACCCTCCCTTATGTATTAATATATATTGCAAGGAAAGCAGGATATATCTACCAAGATATAGTATAAAAGCGACTCGCTTTCAATTAACTCAGAACAAGAGTTCCAGAATTATTAGACTTAAAGAGTGAAAATTTGGCAGGCATATTTTGTTTGCTAAAAATGTGTTTTTTGGAAATTGACTGTCAAGTGGGATACAGGACGCTATAAGTAAAAAAAAAAAAAAAAATTCCAGTTTCTGAACTATTAGTCCAGCAGACTTTAAATGTAACAAGCATATTTCTGTTTTTAAGCAGAAATTAGGACTGAGGAGGAAAAGACCTACATTTACATCCAATAGGATGGTGCAACTTCCCATACCTCCTGCCGAACCATGGAGAGATCCCATTTACACTCTTCGCTCTTGACAGAGTTGTTAGCAGAGGTCAGTCTAATCTCAGCCCTACCTGGCCATCCAAGTCACTTGATCTGTGTGTGCTATTTCTTTTTGTGGAGAACCCTCTGGTCTAAGAGATACCACAATAACTATAAGAGTCTTCAAGTACTGCAGCAGAACATTGATGGGATTGCTGTGATTCCAGCAGTCCAGCTTCAATCTGCCTTCCACTAACTGACCAGGCCCAAAGGTGCCAAGAGATGAATGACGATCAGTTTTAACATCTGCTATAAGTAGGTTAGCCAACTATCTTTCCTTTGCCGTGTTTCTTTGTAACCTGGAACTATGTTCACTGAACCACTTTTATTTGCTCCACCCAGTATTACAGTTTTTGCACAAATACCGACTACATGACATTTTTAACATTCTCACTGAGAGGGCTTTCCTTAGTCCATAATTAAAAAAACTCTAGGATAAAACAATGAATTTTTCTATTTTCACCAGATGCTCTACAGCTATAGCATCATGTTTTCTTCATCCATCCAGCCTTTCTCATTTACGCAAATTTCCAACACCTTTGGGGAAATTTTCTCTTGGAAGCGTTTTTCTTTTAAATATTAGCATTGGCTGCAATTTCAAACCATTTGCAGCACAGTATAATAAAACTACCTCAAATGAAATTCTTTCATTTCCTGTAGTGTTTATAGGAATACTGTTTGTTCCCTGAACGAAGATCCTGGTAGGTGATATATCAAATGTTAATGGAACTTCTTCCATATCACACACACACACACAAAAATCAAATTCACTACAAAATTATTTCCGAAATTAATTTTTTTACAAAATTTCATTAAGTCATTTGATTTCCCCCCTAGAGAGATCAGGTAATTTCTGTGATCGACTACAAACAGCTAAATTGTTTCTTTTCATAAACCGATACCACCAAAGAAGTTTCCAATATTCATTTATCATGCAATAAGAGTTGAGCTTTCAACCTTATATTTATTGTAGGAACAGCTTTCCCATTTTCGCTCTCTATCAAATTCCATTTATTTAATTCTGGCTTTCGAGGTTTTCCATGTCGATCGTGTTTTTCAAAATGGCACCCCCTCCCCTTCATAATCGAATATTTGATACAATCGCTGTTAAACAATCTTGCAGTTTCACAACTTCTTATTCCGGTAACCTTCTCTATAACTTTTAATATAAATTCTGCTGTGTTACTTACACACTTTTGCTTCAACATGTTATACAAACTTGAATACAATAGGGTCAAAAAGTTTCTGGAATAGGTCAAATACAAATTATTAAAAAACAGGACAATAATCTAATCTTATTGGCCTTCAAAGTACTGCCCTCCTGCATCCACACACTTGTTCCAGTGTTCATATAACTGTTCAAAACATTCCTGGAACTCTTTTCAGTTGCTTTGTTGCATTTTGGATCACCTCATTTAAATTCACAAAATGATGTTCCTGCAATTTCATTTTCAGCCATGGAAACAGGTAAAAATCCTCTGGTGCTCGCATTGCTTCCGTATGCTTTCTTCAGCATCTAAGGTGATTTTTCGAAAACGCAGAATTTGATGTTTGCACGCTGCTCCAAATACAGCATCACCAACTCCGACGAATGAAAAATTCGCTTTGTCAGAAATGATCTGCAGATAACGCCAGCAGTACAGGAAATTGAAGATGGCTGTGTGTTTTTCTTATTAGTGCTGCCAATCCCCGAAACAGATATTTCCCCTCCAAAGAACACCTGCGTAAATGTAGGAGAACATTCCGGGAACTTTTTGACTCTATTAGTATTTTCAGGATGAAATATAGTTCAGGTCAAGTCAGAATGTGAAATGACACTAGCGTATAGCAACTGTAATATCCTTCCAAGGAACCGAAATCGTACTTGAACATAATTAGACAAAACTAATTATAGTTGAAATACGTCAGCCGAGTTTTGGAAAGCTTTCAGCGCCATCTGGTATTTAATTCATAAAACACAACTGCATTTTTTTCCAAAACTTCATTTAAGCTTTTATCTGATGGAGAATTTTTTTTAAATCAAGAATATCCTCGGCAGTGTATAATACACAACATGAAATTTGAAACTTTTTAAACACATAAGCTGTGGATTATATACAGGAAAATACGGTATATATAAATTTACTGAGAATATAAATATATTTAACGCGATATTTCAAAGTGGTATAATTATTTTTTTCAAAAAAAAGTAATGCATAAAAAGGTTAAATAAACAATCTATTTAAAAATTATGGGTTATGAGGTCATAGTGCTGCTATATAAGATTATTTCAGAAATAATGTAAATTGGATATTTAATGCTGTGATTGTATAATTCAAATATTTATGTTTACTTAAAAGTTATTTTTTACATCAAAATTCACCAACATTACACATTCTAACGTTTATTTACGCATCATAAACTTACTATAAATACCTTAATTTTATAACTAAAACAATTTCTCATACTATATAATAAACTACAAAAATTAAGTTTCACTCTACCAGTGAATATATTTATCATAGCAAATTACATTAATCAAAGCTTCAATATGAAATTAAATTTCTTTTTTAAAAAAATGTCTTCAGATAATTCTTTACATCATTTTAAAAGTTCCATGTGTATGCTTGGGGTGGGTCAATGACAGCTAGAAAAGAACTTTCAAATACTCTTTTAAAAAGTATTTACTTTTTTTAAAAAAAAAAATGTTTTTAATTAATTTATATAAGAAGTTGGGACTTTATTCTGCATTAAGAACTATTGTCTATAGTTAATTCAGAAAGAAGTTTTAAACTGTTCAGTGATAATTACTTTTATCAGAACAGGTAAATAATTCCAATATACACTGGTGCGCAAAACTTAAGCAACAGGTGGGTTTATTGCCATAACTTCACGAAAAATCATCTGAGAGACATGAAATTCAGAAATGAGGAAGAGTATTATGTACGTAAAAAATGACGAAAACATCGACGCTGAAAAAGGAATGCAATGCATATGGTATGGAAACAAACAAAAACAAGCTTTATTGAACGCATAATATCGTGACTCATGATGGTCTATCTAACAGGAAGAACAAGCAGATGTTCCTTAATATGGTATATGCCCTCCCCTCCCTGCAATGGTTGCTTCGCACCGTCTCCGCATACTCAGAACCAGCTGGTGCAACATTTCTTGCAGTAGGAATGCCCATTCTTCAATCAGCATCTGTTTGAGTTGTTGGGTGTTCTCCGGATGATGTAAGCGCGTGCTGCAATACGTCTCCCCAAAGCATCCCACACATGTTCGATGGGATTTAAATCTGGGGAGTACGCTGGCCAATCCATTCGAATGATATCTTCACTTTCCAGCAGCTCCTCAACAGCAAGAGTCCGATGTGGCCGTGCATTGTCATCCATAAAAATGAAGTCTGGGCCAATGGCACCTCGGAACAGACGCACATGGGGAAGAAGTACCTCCTTACAATAGCGATCCCCGATTACAGACCCTCTATCGAAAATATGGAGCTCAGTTCGCCCGTTCAGCATAATGCCTCCCCAGATAAGAACTCCAGGACCACCGTAATCGTGTCTTTCCTTGATGTTACTGGTATAAAACCGTGTCCCGATCTCTCTCCAAATCAAAACGCGTTGGGAATCGCTTCTGGTACTGAACCGACTCTCATCCGTAAAGAGGACACTACTCCATTGACAGTTGTCCAGTTTTTGTGTTCTCTGCACCACTGTAAACGGTGGCGTCGGTGGTCAACTTTCAACGGGAGACAGCGTTCAGGACGGCGGGTGAATAGGCCCCCTTTGTGAAAGCGTCTGGCCACAGTAAACCGCGACAGTTGTCGCCACGTTGCTGTAGAGTTGCTGAGCAATGATGCTTGCTGACTGCCGTCGGCCTCTTTTCGCCTGCAGGATGATATATTGGTCATCCCCTGCAGTTGTCGTCCTCGGGCGGCCATCACCAACCTTTCTAACTGCTGTACCTGTGGTTTGGAACGCTTTCCAAGCGTGCGAAACGACACTTTTGTTGATTCCGAACTCTGCAGCTACACTGGTGACAGTACGCCCCTCCTCCAGCTTTCCGATCTTTCTTCCACGTGTGAAGTCGTCCAGGTGATTTCTTCTAGCCATATTTCACGAGATGACTCACTGGCACTTGCAGCAAATATGTTGAATTGCGTCTGCGTCCTTCATTTTATTTTACTGTTGAACAGCACGCGCCGACATCACGCGTTTTGCGTACGCTCACGTCGCTTCTGATGTTTCGTTCCTGATATTTGCATACGCATGACGTTTCTACTGACTTACGTGTTCACTGTACTGATCTCCAGACCTCCTTTTCTGCAATTTCATTGTTATCTGCTTAATTTTTACATTGTTGCTTAAGTTTTGCACACCAGTGTACATAGAGGCTTCAAAAGGTAAGGTAACAAGTCCCCTAAGAGTAAACGTTTACTCGGGAGATAAAAAAAAATTACACAATGTAAGAAGGCACAGGTACTCAGTACATTTCTACATAGTCACCATATTTATCAAGGCATTTGTTTCATTGGTATACCAAACCATAAAAACCAGCATCATAGAAATCAGCTTCAAGGTTGTGCAACCCTGTGCAAAGACAGCTTACTGGAACCTCAGCATTGGTTCTGAAATGCTGACCTCAAAAGTGTTCGTTTAGCGATCTGAAGAGATGAAAATCACAAGGCACAATTAAAAGAGAGAGGTCCAATACCTTTTCCATCAAAAGTGCTCTTTCTTCATCTTGCATATCTATTCTGCCTTTGTCAAATTCCTTGCAACAAAATCACACCTGTGTTTTTGTGACATAACACTTGCATGGTACACTTCTACCAATTTCTAATGAGTTTGAGCTGGAGAATTTTTCTTTAAACGTAAAAACATTGTCACATTTATTCAAATTTTGGACCATGTTTCGTCAATGTTGACATCTTCCATCTGAGATTTAGCCATATAACTGGAGAACCATCTCCATCTACCGACACTGCTCAAAAGCTGTGATCATCTTTGTTTTCAGAGGGATTTTTATTCATACGTGTAATTTGCACACACACCACATTTCTTGTTACCTTACTTTTGGAAACCCCTACATATGTATGTCTGGATACTATAACCATCCTTTCTAAATCAGGCAACAACAAATCTAAATGCACAACATGAACTTATTAGATTTTGAAATATCCAATCAATTAATGAAATAATTTAAAAGTAAAATATAATATTTATGTAAAAATGCATTTAATAGATATCATGATCAAATGAATTAACTGAGTTCAAAGCACAAAAATATAAATTAGCCAATTTTTAATTGATTTCAAGCCAATTTAAAATGATGAGGGAATCTTAAATATGGTTTTTTCACTTCTCATGAAACCTGTAATTATTGCAGAAAAAAATGAAACTATAATTTCTATGTAAAAATTAATAAACTTAGAGGTCATTTGAAAATTGCAAAATTTTGAAAATAATAAGTTTTAATAAAGCTTGAATATTATTGATAAAGACAGTAATATCAGATTAGTTATTTATGAATATCAATAATATAAGCCTTTGTTGCAAAATACAATTTTTTGCAATAATTGAGTTATTTTTAACTACTTATACTTTTTTTTATTAATGTAAGAAGGATATCTCAAATCTTTTAAACAAAGAAACTTATAACTTTTTTTCGACGCCACAGTTCAGTCTGCTGCCTTTTTTTTTTAACTCTCAACATCTTTGTACAAAGGCATTTCGAAAAGTAAAAATACAATGGCTCGCATTCCTTAAAAAAAAAATTTATTTAGAAAACCTCAGTTACATCTTATTAACTGGATTATTCATTATTTTTCGACATAATCACCCCGTTATCCAAACATTTGTTAAGTCGGTGCACAAGCCTTTGTATCCCCCAGTCATAGAATAGAAGGTTGCTGCCTGTTGTCGGGACCACATTTCAACTTCATCTTTGATCTCATCATCGTCGTTGAATAATTTTCCACTAAGATCTGACTTCAGGTAATGGAATAAATGGAAGTCGCTGGGCACAAGGTCCGGGCTGTATGGCAGATGGTCCAATACTTCCCATTTGAATTGTTTGAGTAGTGCTTTGGTTATGAGTGCTGTGTGAGGCCAAGCGTTGTCATGAAGCAAGCAGACTCTATTTGTCAGCATTCCCCTGTGTTTGTTTTGAATTGCCCTTCGAAGACGTTTCAAAGTCTGGTAATATGCAGCAGCATTAATTGTCATTCTGGGAGGCATAAATTCCAACAGAAAAATGCCTTGTCTGTCCGAAAAAACAGAAGCCATGATTTTTTCGCTGAAATCGAAGTTTTGCATTTCTTGGCTTTTGGTGAATTCGAATGGCGCCATTGCATTGATTGTTGCTTGGATTCAGGTGTATGGTGATAAACCTACGTCTCGTCACATGTCACAATGAGATCAAGGAACTCTCATCACCTGCTTCTGCATAGCGTGTGAGGAAGTCGAGTGCAGAGCCTATCCTTTTCTTTTTGTGCTCTTCCGTTAACATTTTTGGAACCCAGTGCGCACACAACTTCCTGTACCCTAACTTGACAGTCACAACTTCATAAAGAGTTGTCATGGACACTTCTGGTATGATCTGATGCAATTCTTTCAATTTGAGGTGTCTATTCACACGAATTGCTTCCTCCATTCTCTAAAGAAGGGCATCAGAGATCACAGATGGCTGACCTGTTCTTTGTTCATCATGAACATCGGTACTACCTTCAGAGAAATGACGACACCATTTCATTACATTTTGTCGATTCATAATGTTCCCATACACAGAAACAATTTCTTTGTGAATATCCGCTGATCGTTGACCTTTTGCATGAAGAAAACGTATGACGGAGCGCACTTCACATTTGGTGCAGCCATTTTAAACACGACTTACTCCAACCAGAATCAACATTGAAATGCCGAACGAACGTGAGGAGAAAGCTAACGGTTCAAGGTTAACACCTGTGTTGCCAACTTGCTCACCAAAACTTTTCTTTACCTCTGGTGTACGGTGTATCTTTACTTTTCAAAATGCCTTTGTACATAAACAATCTAGTAACCATTTTTTTAAACCTGTGCAAATTAATTATGGTTTCATAAATGAATTATATAGAATATGAACTTAAAAATTTGGAAATTTCTGACATTTAAATTTATTTATTTCCATACATTCATTTTTCTGTATTCATTTATTTATACATATTGAACTGCACTTTTATTTCCCTGTGGAAGTACCATTATATGTATTATGTTATAAATGTTTGGAGCTTTTGTGTATGAAGACTAAGCTAAATACAACTTGTTTATTTTCATTTTGATATTGCATATGATTATTTATATTAATCAATTTTTTTTTCAAAGTTACATGTTTCTGTAGAAAAACACTCCCTTTATTCCATATCAGTCAAATGATTGTTTATTAATATTGCAATCTGAATCAACATGAGGGTATTTCATCCCTCAGCTAAAGGGTAGACAAGTTTGTGAAAATGCCAGGTTATCAAAAATGGGATTAAAAAAGAATAAGTACATGTGTAAATATTGTACTGCACTTGTAAATAATGTTTGTTTGAGAATACAACAAAAAATAAACTCCACAAATAACCTTAAACAAAGGAAAAGTATGTACTTTATGACAGTATAGAGCATTTATATTACATGAAAATGAAAATTAATGAATACATAGTACGCAGTGATTTACCTGATCAGACACCTCGAAAAGTACTTTATGAAGGCATAAGGCTACTTTTTAAAATACTTTGGGGTTGTTTTTTTTACCTAGCAGGGTGCAGCCTAATTATCCAGACTGCTCAGTTTATCAGGTGCCAAGTTTTCAGGACTCAACTGTATTACAATTCATCTTCCTTACATATTTTAAACCTATTTGAAAACATATTTTTCATCATCCCATAAATTATTCAAAACTTCCAAAAGGGGAGATCTTTGTTCACTCCTGGAATCTATACTGCAATATGAAAATAAAACTTGGCCCACACTTTTAACCAGAGAAAATAGTTACACTCCATTAATGATGGAAAATAATTAAGATCATTTAATTAATTTTTTTGTAATTTTATTTTTTAAAGCAATTTGTTTAATTTTAACATAATATCAAATAGTCATACATTATTTTTTTGTATTTAAGATGTGTGTATAATTTTACTAAAATAAAAACTTCACAAAAGTTTCCAAAAGCAGATTTAATACACAATTCTTTAAAAATGAATAATAATGAATAAAAAACAAAGAAATTTAATAAATAAATTTATAACAAATAAATTCATCAGAGAAGTATAAACTTTACAGCTGAAAATACTGTACATTTATAATACATAACAAAGATTTATACAAAAGATGAAATTACCCAAACCTTATTATAGTACATCATTATAAATTTTGATAACAAGTTGCCACTCCACATTTCACCATATGAGAAGCTGAAAAAAAAAACAACAAGAACATATATACATATACATATATTCAAGTAAAATTAAAGAAAACATGTTAAAATATTCAGTCATTCACAGTTTTTTTTTTCTTTTGCTATGTAACAATTTTAAAGTTCAATGAAAATCATAAATGATTTTAAAACACAATATAATTTTTAATAGAAAATTCTACCCTAAATAAAGTAACTACCACGAAAACCACAATGTAAGTGAGTTTTTATTAGTATGTGAAAATACTGAAATTTCCCTCCAAGTTTTTGCTAAATATTATTCTACTATTCAGTGATTGATACATTTTAGGACAGAGCACACTCAAAAATTACATGAAAGGTGAAAGAAATTAATATGAATGTGTTCACATATGCATGACATGTCACATTTAAGTTGATTATTTCAATACTTGATATTTCAAAGTGAAGAAATCCTTCAATATATCAGATAAAAACAATTAGAAAGCCATGATGCATTATTATAATAGAACTAAAACTTTTATCACTTAATCATATTTATATTTAGAATTATTATGGGTCAGCCCCGGTGGTTTAGAGGTAGCATGCCCACTTCGTAAGCCTAAGGTTGCGGGTTCATATGATGTGACATCAAAAAGATCCCTTGAGTATCAATTTGGTTCTGGTCCTCTTTGCAATATTTAGCATCCAACGAGAGCTTGAACTGAAATTAATTCACAAAATTTGTTAACGAGGCCTCCACTAGATGGTGCCACCATGAAATGGCTCTCACATTTAGTGACTTTGCCATGTCTGCAAAGGCTAAGTTGCTAAAATGCACCCCCAATGGGGGAACTAAATTTTTAGAATTGTGATTTTTAATTTGCTTCAACCAGTCTGGCAAAAAATTAAGACTCATAATACTCAATGTTCAAAATTTGTGTAAGTGGCCTCTCACAAATTTTCTTCTTAACATAAATCCCATTTGCACATCTACCTCAGATTTGAAGCAGATAAGCTTAAATATCATAAAGCATTTCCTGCAATACTATCATAAAATATATATAAGGCAGGCTTCAACCAGAAAATAAGATAAATTAGCATTAACTAAAATTGAAAAACTATCTAAAACAGGCCTAGACTGAATTAAACTACTAATAACAGCACAGGTGAAAAAGAATACACAGCATGTGTTGCCAAAACTAAAGATTAATTTTTCAAAGTACATTTTTTTGCAATTTTTTGTTTAAAAAAAGAGCTGTGAGTCAGAATGAGTAAAAAAATATAAATTACTACAGTGATATAATTAAATATATATCATACAGATTTTACAACACATATGAAAAATGTATACAATCTACAAAAAACTACATGATAAACAGACTGTGAGAAACCAAGTTAAACCATGTGTTGAAAAATGACATTTACGACAAATTTTGAAGAGGACCAAAAGAAAATATGAGAAACTCGCTTTGATGTGCATCTAATTATTCGTAGTTACCGCAATCTCCATAGAAAAAGTTAATTCGCTTTCCATTTTAACAAAAGATTAGCACTGATTAATTAGAGGGACCATGAAGGCAAGTATAGGAACATGTAAAAAACATGCTAAATTGTGGTTTATATCAGTTGCTGACACAAAACAAGGGCAATATTTTCATATATTGTCAATCTATTAACAGCAATTATAGTTCGAGTTTAATGCTATTTTCTTTATATTATACTGCTAGCTAGATTTTAAACTGGTTTGCTACAATGAAGAAGATTTTGAATTTGCCAATGAACAAAAGGCAAAAAACTTTCTCCTAATAAAAATAAACTTTATAACAGTGGTGTGGGTGTGAGACCAAATGGCCATGACACGCAGATGAAAGCAGGCAAGTGTAATTTCATTGTGTTTCAGTGTACTGTTGATATTTGTCTGAAGAATAAGTTATCTGGATCTAGCATTCTGTTTACAAAAGACTGATAATTTACAGTTGGACTTAAAATTTTACTTTTGTGTCATGGTATTAATATCAGATGGATTTTAGCTAAAAAAACAACCATAGATCGATAATGATACCAATATTTATGCTGACTACAGCTCAGAATAGCAGTTGGTCCTTGTAACCAATAAATAACAAAAGATGAACATATTTTTAGCACTCATTGCTGATTCCTAAAATTATCCATAGAAGAAACAAAAACCTCAGATACAGTCCAATGGATTGAAGAAAGCATCCTTGGGCTTAATTGATAATTACAGAAAGCTGAGGCAAATCATGAATTGAAGATGTTTAAACTAAAATGCAACATCTAATAGAATAATAGGAATCTCCAGGATGAAAACATCTTTACCTGTCCAGGAAGAATAGTAGTTCCAATAACACATTGGACATAATTTTCGAAATGGGTAGTCTGGTTCCATAACAGAAAGAAGTTAGGCTTGACATTTTCAAAACATATTAAGAAATACCAAGCACTTCCCAAAAAATTTTAAAATGCAGATAATTTAAAGCCTTGTTTGGGTTTTGAAAGATGGGTAGTTGTTTCTTTTAAATAGTCAATAAGCATCAAAATATATAAGAAATAATCACATATAACAATAAATTATACATAAAAATACATAAATAAGTTTATGTAGCACATAAAATAATCATAAACATAACAAATGTAAAGCAATCTTGAGTTGAAAAAGAAATTGCAACATCAGCTTAAATCAAAAAACTGCTCAAAATACACGAAATATGCTCAGATTTGAAGAAATTATACCACAAGTAGTTCTGAACACAAAATGTAAGAAAATCTAAAACCAAATACGAAATTAAAAACCATATGTAGTATCCAAACAATCACTACACATTACTGCAAATCACAATATATAACAAGAAAGAACAAGATAGTTCCGAAAATAAACCAATAAATATGAAACTGCATTATACTGAAATAGAAATTATGGCCTTAACTTAAATCAAAAAGCTATCTAAAACAGATCTAAGGTCTAATCTTGATAAAACTACCATAGACATTTCTGAACAAACAAAACACATATCAAACAATCTTAAAAACAAAAATTTAAACAGAAATAAAATGAACATAAAAAAAACTTAAAGTAACCTTACATTGAAGTAGAAATTATAATATTACCTCAAACCAAAAAGCTAACTAAAATAGATAAACCATAGTCTAATTTTGATGAAACTACCATAAATTAGAAAATCTTACATTGACATGGAACTGACAAAATCAATATCACTCTAAGTTAAAAATAAAAAAAAGAATTATCAAAACTGAATATTGAATTAATTTAGGATTACTGGTGAAAGATAAAATAAACTTCCAAAATAATATACATCAGAAAAACTTAAATTGTAAAACAAATTACACAATTCAACTATTTAAAGAACTATAACATGCAATACTATTTAAAGAGGATAACTCAAACCAGTTTAGCTAAGGATAAACTGGATTACAACATTAACGCTAAATGAAATTAAAATGACTATCCTATCCTTGGCAGTGTGAAGGCATGAATTAAAAAAGACGACAATTATTAGCATTAACTAGCATCGAAAAGAGATAAATCTGTTTAGCTTGGAATTCAGAGGGGAGAAGTATAAATAAAGGGCATTTTATTTATATTGAATAACATTAAAATACATCTAGGCAGAACCATAAACACAAACTTGTTACCAAACCTGAAATCAATTTTTAAAAGAATGCCTCTTTTATGATTTTTTGGAAAAAGTTATTCTGCCACAAAAAATATATTAAAAAAAATAAGTATGCTAAAAAAACACATAATGATAGTTAAAATCTATAATAATCCATAAAAAAATCACATGAATAAATTTTTGCACTTAGAAATAGACATGAGGTCATGTGTCTTATCTCCTGAACTGTGGAAAATTGCTTTAAAACTGAGTTGTAAAAAAATCTAAGGCAAATTTTTAAAAAAATTCTTTTGACATGCTCACCCCATTATGACCTACAGTCACAGCATGCCAAATTTTAAACCTCTTGATTGTTCAGTTTTTGAGCTCCAACACAACTCTATTAGTATAGATGTAAACACAAAAAGATAAACAAAAAATTACTACAAAGATGAAACATCAACAATCACTGATTTATGACTGGTGGAAAGAGTAATGTCCTTTCTAACAATAGCAAATCTTTCACAATTATGACAAAATGAATCTCCATATAGACACCACCATATAAATTTGCCTAAGTACAAATTTAAATGTAGTTGTGTTTCTTGTTTTGACACTTAAAACAAGGCATTCAATTTTTATTTTGTACAGTTATTCAGGTACTTAAGTATTAGACCATATTTAAGGGAATACTCCACTGTGTTTGCTTTAGCAGGAAATAGAACCCAAAATCCAACCTTTTTTTCATTAAAATAAGAGAAAAATATCATAAATTAAAAATTATATTATATTCAAGCATGCATGAACAAGATTCTTGTATTTGAACATGGGCAGGAATCAATTTAGGAATCAATTTCCACTATTGGCGACACATCACAGCATTTGGCGATAGTTTTCAGTTTAGTCAAAGTGGTCAGTTACATAATATGCACCCATTCTTAATACCTTTGAAAAAACATTTGGTCCTATGAAACCCAAAGAATACAAACAAGTGCACAGCAGAAAATGGGTCAAATTGTTACAGAGGATGAAAAAATAAAAATTCTTCCCTTGACAAAAACATGGTTACAAATCAGGAACAAAAAGCTAACGATATACCATTTGCAAACAAAGGGATGAGTTTCATGAATTTTTAAAAATTTAATGGCACTGAGTCCTGCAGTTTTAGTTTTATTTATTTTTTAGTCATTATGAATACAAAATTATAAATAATGAAGAAAAATTTAGCTGAAGAGGAAATAATAATTAGCTGGTGACAGAAAACTAGCAGAAATAAGGATAATTTAATGATCTAGGCATAAGAGCATAAAGAAAGACTAAAAAGGGTAAATTTATGTGCAACGCATAAAGATCGGTAGCAATATGATAATTTCTTGAAATATCCTTTAACTGGACCATACAAAATATACTACTTGGATCAACCTTACTCAATTGTAAATGCATTATGTGTTGCTTCAACTGACAACACAAAAGATTATATAATTGACTCGTCATAAAAGATCTTGTAAGATCCAACTTGCTATCACACTTGCTATACAATGAATTTGAAGCTCATATGAATCTAATAAACAATACAACTAAGCAAGGAAGCAATCAGAAACATTCCATAGCTTTCCACTGCACTTGTAAAAAAGTAGTTTGAAACTCTTTTCGGACACAATGTTTTGAAAGTGAAGTGATATTAACATGAAATATATGTTTATGTAATAATACCCAAATTATAAATAATTTGAAATTGATGTAATAATTTGATTTTCTCAGTCATAGCCAAGTCGAAATAAAAGATACATGAAACAGTTGAAAGTTGCAAATGCTATTTTATCAGAACTATGTTAGGGAAAATGGAAGAACTCAGCAAGCAATGTCTTTTTCCAATGACGTTTTTCAAAGTAATAGAATTAAAGAGATGAAATTTACTACCTAAAAACTTACCTAGTTTATTTCCTTGATTTGAACTAAAGCCACAAGGACAGAATAATGGATTTGGTAAAATAATAGGGTGATGAAGACCATAATGATCTGGCTTTCGTCGAGACATCCGTTTGCCAAAAAGTAAAGAACTTCTGTGTGCAACAAATGCTTTGGAACAACAGGTAGTATACACAGATGTTTTTTTACAATCAGTGCAAGAAAATTGTTTCCTAAAAATAAAATTTTGAACATTAAAAACAAAACATAATTACATGTTGTATACTAGATTAACAGAATTGACAGTTATCATGGATTGCTTTCAACAAAGAGTGTTTTTTTCCCAGGTATAGAAATTTCAGTTGGCATTACTTTCCAAGATGGCGACCGATTTAACAGCTGTCAAGTGATTTATTCTCAGTTTGGTTTGGCAATTCATCAAAACGATCATCAAGCAAGGCGTAGATTCGTCGAATGGGCCCAAAACGAGATTGCCGTTGTTCCCGATTTTCATAAGCGAATTTTGTTTAGCGATGAAGCGCACTTCTGGTTGAATGGCTATGTCAACAAACAAAACTGCCGCATTTGGAGTGAAGCTAATCCACAAGTGTATGTCGAAACACCGTTACATCCAGAAAATCTGACTGTTTGGTGTGCTTTATGGGCTGGTGGAATCCTTCTTCAAAAACGATGAAGGCCACAACGTTACAGTCAATGGTGATCGGTATAGAGCCATGATTACTAACTTTTTCATTCATGAATTAAATCATCATGATGTCCAGGAGCTGTGGTTCCAACAAGACGGCGCAACATGTCACACAGCTCGTGCCACAATCGATTTATTGAAAGACACGTTTGGTGACCGCCTAATTTCACATTTTGGACCTGTGAATTGACCTCCAAGATCTTGCGATTTAACACCGCTAGACTATTTTCTGTGGGGCTAGGTAAAGTCATTGGTCTATGCGGATAAGCCACAAACACTTGACCATTTGGAAGACAACATTCGCCGTGTTATTGCCGATATACGGCCACAAATGTTGGAAAAAGTCATCGAAAATTGGACGTCCAGATTGGACTACATCCGAGCCAGCCGTGGCAGTCCTATGCCAGAAATCATATTTAAAATGTAATGCCACAAGATTATCTTTCGAATAAAAAAAATTCATGTCAATCGAATAATACATCGTTGTTTTATTGCAATTTAAAGTTCTATACCTCTAAAAAAAAAACCTTTATATGTCCCATGAAGCTTTCAAATATTTTTAATTAATACACAATTATTTACGTAATTTGAAAATAATTTTCCTACTTAAATAAAACAAAAAAAAATCCTCCTCCAAAAAATTAAAAATCATGAATTAAAATTAATTTTAATCATAGTTAATAGAAGCACTTTAAATGTTAAACACATACAGATTTCAAATTGACATATTAATACCACAAAACTGCACTGATGTTTATCAATTTATATTAACTCGGTGGCGCTACAGCCCATGAGGGCTAAGACCTACTGTGCCCATATCAGTATACCTGACCTTGGTCACTGAGGTGTATGAGCAGATGTTCCGATCATGTGGTCAGTCTGAAGCAAAACCCTCAATGTTAAGTTCCCAAGCAAGCTTGGTACTCATTTATCGATCCACTGAAGGAATAAAAGGCTGAGTCAACCTTTCACAGTCCAGGGTTTGAACCTTGGACCTGTAAAAGCATGATGCACTACCACTCAGCCACTAGGCTTCATCAGTTTATATTGCTTGACTATTTATATAATACAAGAAATTTAATGGGAAAATGTATTTGATTTTTATTACAGCATAAATTTATCAATATTATTTAATTATGTATAAAACTAAAGGTACCAAGAAAAAGTTTGTTTAGCATAACTTTGCAATAATTTTCTTAAAAAAGTTATGACATTAAAATTTTAAATACAAAAATTTTTTGAGAAAAATTCTTTTGATAAAGTTTGAAAAAAAAAATAATATCTGCTTAAAGTAAGAATTCTGTTTGAAATAAAAACTCTTAGAGTAACAAAATAAGATAATGATGCAGCAAACTTTCACCTTAAAGTTTTATTAAAATTATGCTGTTTACTTTTCAAACACAAATTAAACAAATTAAAAATATTCTGAAATAAAATTTATTATTGACAAACAAAGGGCAAAAATAAGAATTTGAATAAAAATTGCTGAACTTTGTCTTGGGAAGGGGGTTGGACTGCCTGTTCATGGATCCACAGACATGCCTTTTAACCAAATGGGCCAAAACATCTCTGCACCACATCTGTATATACCACAAGTATTACTTTACTCTCATCAACATACTTGGGAACTACGTAATAGATGAAACTACTATTTCAGCTATTGCAAATCATCGGCAAATATTTTGTTGAAAAGTTTAGAAAGCAGTAAAAAAGATGTTTAACACTATATCATTACTTAAGTCTTTACACACCATTAATAGACTTTTAGCAATATTTAAAATTAATATTAGAAACATCTCTACAACAGATCTTAAGCATTTAAAGTAATAAAAATTTCAAAAATATTAAGCATTCATTTTGTATCTTTAAATCCTATACTTGAATCTAAAGTTAAAATCATATTCCCTGATTTTGCCATCCTACTTAATTTTCATTAAAAGTAATAACCCTAAACTTTTTTCAAAAATTAAAATATTTCCTTAAAAGACACTAGATTTAATTTTAAAATTATCTATGTTTATTGGTTTAAATAATACAATGATTAAATAGGATTATTTTATTCAAAAAGCTGAAAATTAAATTCCCTTCATAGATAAAGAGCAGCAAAAATTTTTTTACTAATTATTCTTTCAATAACTTGTTGTAGTACAGAAATTCCAAGTTTTACAACTCTACAAAGTATTGCAGATATGCATTAGTCTAAAAAGTTAAGTTTTTTTAACTCTTTTCAATGAAAAAATTCTAGATAATATTCAAAATCAATTAAGCCACAACAATTAAGTGACAAAATGATACCTGCATTTAGAACATATTCCTTGTAACTTTGTGCATAAGTGTTCATTACTGGCACATTATAAAGCAACCTTCATAATTTTGAAACACAGTCAAGTGGCAAGGACAACACCTGAGCTGACCACACCAACAGTTTGACAAATTTAATGTTCCTCAGCCCCTTCTACATGGCAGGTTTTCAGTGGCACCAGGGCTAAAATCCGCAACATGCCAACCACAAGTTCATAATCATGACCATTACGTTACTGCAGCCACGTAACTTTAAAATTCGAGCATGTAAAGGTTTTCTTTTCTTCTTGAGATCTAGCAATATGAGCAAAAACCTGCATAACAATTCCACGCAACAGATTTCAGAGTAAGTTTGACTCTCATAATTACAAACAACCAGGTCATTTTTTCACACATCAAATTAATTAATTTTGATAAAAACACATAAATACCATCATGTATCAATGCAACCATCAGCAGTTTAAGAAAACAGTATAACATAAGTATAGAAGGCTTTTTAACATTTAAATAAAGTACATTCACTGACAAATACATTTTGATAAACAAATTAATACTACGGGAATGAAATAATAAGATTTACTTACATAAAATGATTTAAAGTTATTGATTCACCACATTCTATACACATTGCTTTTGTATTTAAGGCAGCTGATCGTTTTTTCGCTGATCGACTACTGTTAGGTTTCAAATCATCTGTAGAAGTTGAATCCAATAAACTCGTCTGACAAGAGTCAGATGATGCAGTTTCTACAGATTCAATTCTACTATTCTTCAATCTATTAAAATTCTCATCAGAGGTTTCCGTATTTAAAGTTCTATTGCTTCTTGCATTTTCTAACTCTGATTTAAGATAAGATTTAAATTTTTTTCTTTTTCTATGCATTTTAATTACTATAGGCTGAACTTTAAAATTGTTCACAGATGAACTAGGTTCAACAGGATCAATGAATTGACAAGGTAATTGTTCAGTTACAGTCTGACAAGTTGATGAATTTTCAAAATTATCATTAATAAGTATATCTGGTTCTATAACCATTTTTTCATCACCATCATCAGAACTTGGACTAGCAGTATATTGTTCAATATCTGGATATGCTTCCAAAAGCACTTCAGATGAAGCCTCCTTTTTAAAATTTCTTGGAGCATTTGAAGATTCTAAAGAAAAATAGTCAAAATCAGGGCTTGAATACAATTCCACAGCTTATAAACATAGGTTTAATATTGAAAAAAAATTAATAACTTTTATAATATTTTACATAATTTTTAACAGAAAAGCAGTAACTTAAAATTTTGAGAGGGCAAAACATCATTTATTAGAGAGAACTGTTACTGTAAATAATACTGTGAATTAATAGAGTATTATAAATATGTGCATGTGTGTATATACACATATTAAAATGTATACAGTCCAACTATATTATTAACCCCTTGACTGTCACCAGCCAACATATCTGGCTCACTCAACCAGAGTGTTAAGTGCCTCGGACATATATATCCGTCCTTCCGAAATACGATCCTTTCCTTTGAGCTGCTATCAGTAAAACCATTCCCAAGGTTATTGGAATGCAATAAAATACCACTAGAAGTGTTTGTGAAAGATTTACTTAATTCGGAGAAAAATTTGCTTATTTATGACTCCCCCCAATACACAGCGTATGCATAACTTTTACTTGGCAGTTAAAGCGTTAATGCTAGCTAAGTGCCTGTTCTTTGTATGGGTAAAATTTTTTAAATAAAATTTGGCTAGTAAGCAATTTTTAAGGAGGATCAAACTCAATGCAAAAGTGGATCCAAAAATTTTAAATAATTTTTTAGTATAATATATATATATATATATATATAAAATGCTTACATTTTAAATAATTCTAAATGAATTGCAATCATGTCTCACATTAAAGAATGATTGAACAGAAAATGCATTTGAGTCTAAAAGAGAAAACTAACATGACAAAAAAGATAAATAAAAAAGAATAAATGAAAATATGAATACAAATTATGATAGAAAAGTAATAGTGGTAATAAGTTTCTGAACTGCTAACTCTGTGGAACAAATAAACTGAAATAGATAAACTAAAAAAAATACCTTTAAAATTAAAAAGTATTTCATAAAATACTGTCTTAAATAATATGTATCAAACAGCCTTTAACCGAAAAAGAAATTAGAGTAGCACAAAATAAAATTTAAAAAACTATCTACAACAAATAAAATAGGCTTATGTTGAACTAAAGTATTATTAATAATACTACCAAAACAAAAGAGCACAAACCATGTTGCCAAAACTAAAAACTCATTTTTTTAAAAGAATATTTTTTTGAAATATTTCATTTAAAAAAGAATTGTAACTCTGCTACACAGAACAAGCAAATGAATAAATAAAATGACAGATAATTACAATGAAAATTGTGAATTATCATTGTAATTGCGTAACTCTGTACAAGTATAAAATATATAAATATATGATCTCCAAAAACATGCTTGAAAAATAGATTGCTAGACACTAAGTTAAACTCTAATCCCATGTGATGAAAAATTACATCATTGAATTTTAAAGAAATCCAAGAGAAAATCATTTTAAGGTGCATCTCATTATAAATAATCTCAGCTAAAAGAATGAGATAAAGAAGAATAGAATAGATAAAGAATGTTGACTTTTTTTTTTTCTAAGGGCCAAGAAATCAAATATGGCAACATGTAAAACAATTGCCAAATTGAGGTTTGAATCAGTTATTGCTATAAAAAGGCACTGTTTTCAATTCTGTTAATAGCAATCAATTTGAATTTAGGTGTCATTCACTTTCTGTTATGCTTTAAGCTAGATTTTTTTTAACATTTTAGGACAATGATAAAAACACAGAATTTGCTAACGCAAATGAAGAAAAGCAATAAGATTTTTTATCAACAGAAAGAAATTTCATAGCAACAGCCTCTTTTTGACCAAATGTTCATAACTTGCAGATGGATTCATGACTTGCAAGAAGTGCTGCTGAACGCAAACCAATATTCATGTGATGATTTTGTTTTTACTTTTTTTACTGTCAGTCTAATAAACTTACTTCTGAATCATAGTAACAACATGATGAACTGTAGCCCAGAAACAGCCATGGATTGGTAATATCACCTACGTTAAGGTTCACAACAACTCAGAAGAGCAATTATCAATACAAAATCTTTATAACTGATAAATACACAAACAGGTAGAAATTCTCTGTACTGTAGGCTAGAACATTCAGCATAAAATTGTCCACAGGAAAAGCAAGAATTTCTAAGATTAAGTCTGAAATTTTAAAAAGAGGTGTGCCCTTAAGCTTTGTTGATACTCATAGCATAGCCAAGACAAATTAAAAATTGTTTAAACTGGAATGGAACACTTGACGTAGGCATAGAAATCTTTGGAATAAAAAATTCTTCACCATAAGCCTGTACAATGAGAATAGTAGCTTTAATAATATTAAGCTTAGCAAGATGAAATTTTTCTGCTAAGACATGCATTTTTAAAAGCCCCCAAAATGTATAAGAAATAATCATAAGCAAATACATAAATATATTAATACATTCCTTAAAATAATCATAAACATAATGCGAAGTAACCTTAACTGAAAAAGAAATTATGGCATTAGCTCAATGAAAGCTATTTAAAACAGATAAAATAGGCACAGATTTGAGATGAAACTGAATAAACAGTTTGAAAAATACAACATATGTATGTACACAAAGAAAATTTCAACTGAATAAGAAAAATTATAGATCTATATCATAAATCAGCAATAAACACACACTACAGAAACATAATACCTAAGAAATCAACAGGCATTACAGAAACCCCCAAAATGCAAGAAAAGTGTAATTTATAAAATAAACATAAGTAATTATGGAGCAGGCTTCCAATTAAGTAGAAATTAAAACAAACAAATAAAAAAAGGCTATCCAAAACAGAAAAAATATGACATAATTTTGATGAAATCATGAAAAATTCAAAATAAACAAAACATGAATAAGAAAATCTTAGACTGAAACAGAAATGACAAAATTAACATTAATTGAAGTAAAAAGGCTATTTTTTTTAAAAAAAAAAAAAAAAAAAAAAAAAACAGGATCCAAGAATCCAAACCAATCAATTTAGCCTCAAATTACTAAAATTTAAAAAATATATATGTTGAATTTTGACAAATGATTTACATCACAAGACACTGAAGTAGTGCTGTAAACAAAACTTTCATGCTAAACCAAAAACCTTTAAAAGAATGTTTTTTGTGATGATTTATTCAAAAAACAATTATAATTCCACCCCAAAGAACAAAGTAAATTTCAAAAGATCCTCTACAAGGTGCACATCATAGTTATGACATGTCAAAGTTCATGCATCTGAATTGTTCTGTTTCTGTACTACATCACAGGTGCACACACATAAACTCTTTCTTTTATTAGTATAAATTTTTAAATATGTTTCTTAACTGAATAAAGAAATCCCTTTTCTCAGCTTTTTTTTAATATATAAATTACCTGGAATCTTAACATTATAATGCTTCAATACAGAATTCGATATCCGTGTCAGAGCCACACGAAGTTCTTTAATTTGGATAGGCGCATACTGTAAAAAAAAATTTAACAATATGAAAAACTGAACATTTTAAAACAGCCATATATAACTTAAGATATTAATGACTTGACTGAATTCTTCAAATCTCAGGACATTGAAGTTGTAAGAATTCAAATTAAATTTACCTGTACAGAACTTCCTTGCTTCTAGTGTTCAAGTACCAAGAACAACACTTTGTGTTTCTTAGAAAACACAGAATGATCATGGAAAAATGCATATCTTAAGTAGTTGCATTTCAGAGTATCATAAATTTGATACAATTAATAAATGTTTTTGATTAATTTGAACATCTGTTTTATTTATTCACTATCATTTATTTTTCTGTTTTACTTATTACAGCATTATTTATTCAGTTTATAACCATTAAAATGTATGGCTCCTTCATATAATCTTGAGAATATTTCAATTTCCTTGCATATTTAAGTAGTAATCAATAACTTAAATAATCATACAAATGATTTGATAAGATAAAAACAACTTTCAATAAGCTTTTAAATAACAAAAAGCAGAATCTACACAAATTATACTTGAGAATATTCATCAAACATACAATACTAATAAAGTATAATAACCTATTTACTGCAAATAACACTGTAGAATAAATATACAGCTTTAGTAATCAATATACTCTAATAATAAATACAGTAATTAATAAGTATAAAATTATGTTTAAAAATAGAATCTTTTCACTCTTTGTTAATCTGTTTCCCTCATCCTTGCTTAAAATTTATAAACATACTAAAATATCTTAAAATTTTGTCACAAATGGATAACAGTATACTTATCCAGCTATAATAAAGTTATGTAAAAATATGAGAAGATTTGTACATATTTCTTTCCTTAGCAACAGAAAATATTTGTTTTGTAGACCTAAAGAATCATATCTGAAATACTAAAATAGCAATAAACATTGATAAATTCCTCCCCTTAGATCTTTTCATGCATTTGAATAGCATTTAATGTACTCATAATTCAGAAGTGTAATTCAAATATGGAAATCTCTAGTTACAAAAAATTTATAAATTACTGTTCCAAATTGCAAATTTAAATAATGAATAACTATAAAAGAAAACTTAATATAACAAATTTAGAAACCTTCATCTCAAAACAAAGATAATAGAAGAGTGGTATAAGCAGTTTGTCACTGTACTTGAAAAAGATTTTAACCTTCTATATTTTGTTATGCAAATACTCAAATAGGCTTAATGTAAATGTGCATGAAAAATCACAAAAAATATCAGCATCAAGCTTATGTACATTATTTCTCATGAAATTCTAACAATAACATTGTCATACACATATATGCAATTAAAAATAAATAAATCAGCTTAATACAACAAAAACACAAATGCATTATGAATTACATAACATTTTATATATGTTAAAAGAAAAGTCATAATGCACCTACCAAAGGATCAACCGTCTCCTGTATGAATCCAGCACTTTGCACTACAATATTAAAAGAATCAAGGAGAAAAAAGTTTATTAATAAAATCATAAACAAATAAATTCTGCAATAATTCTGGTAAAAATCTATTTATTTAAATATAGATCAAAAATAAAATAAATCTTTAATGTTTCATTCATAGTGCTAAGGATGATTTACAGTTCAAGACAAAAATTTCAAGTATATAATTTTAAAATTCCCCAATTAAAGCAATATATTTAAATTGTAATCATCCTTACATATTAAATACAGTACAAGAGTAATTTTGTAAGCAAAATAAGTATTGCTTTAATAACTATTCATGGATTAAATAAAATATTTCAAACACTGGTTAAATGGTTTTTTCATGAGAAAAAAACCACAATAAAAAATAACTATTACATTCTGGAAACTTCTTAATATTAATTTTTTTTCATTTGAAAAATATTTATTTACATATTATAAATAAATTTTACAACAATTGAAATTTTTCTCCCAAAACCTTTGACAGATTTCTTGCAATACTGACACGGAAAAATATCCATTTATAATAACATAATAATTTACTTAATGAATTAGATTTTTCACAGTTTTAAAGGAATCAAGAAAGGATTTTTTGTAAGTCTTATTGGAGAAAAACAAAATTTTATTGGTGTCCACAAAAAATTTAAAATTATTACAATATTGAACTTATTTATGCAGTTAACTTCTGAAATATCTTACAATTATATATTGCAAGATAACATAAAGAATGCTTCAAAGCAGAAGTCTCAAAACTTTTAAGAGAAGGGCCACATTACAATATAAAAAAGTTAGGTAAGTTATCTTATATTTTTTCTCTCTTAAACTGTATGTAGTAGCATAGCAAGAAATAAATTAATTCAAATGATTTTATTTGAAAGAATTCAAATCTATTAAATATGTGTGGCAATCAAGCACTGATAGTAACGGTTGTTTTGCAAGACAAAACATACAAAAAAATAAGTGAGCCCCCCCCCCCTTTCCCTATGCAAATTTTTTAAAAAATACTTCAAAGATAATCAAATAAAGAATCTGACATTGTTAACTTCATCATAATACAATGAATTACATGGGCAAGTCACATTATTAGAATGAATGAAGACTGCACCACTAAAAAAAAGTCTTCAATGCTCAACCAATTAGCACAGAAAGAAAGGGCAGGCCAAATCTTAGATGTTCAAAAAAAGAAAAGATCTAGAAAAAAATCTAGTTTTATGAACTAGGAACTGGAGAACACTAGCAAGAAGAAGGCTGGCCTGGAAAAGGCTTCTTGAAAAGGTCAAGGCCTACCCTGGGCTGTCATGCCACTGAGGAAGGAAAGAAGGACTTTAAAGAAAAAGATAAAATCACATTAATACCAAAGAATAGCATAGTATTACAAAGCATTAATGTAGAGGATATGTGTGGTATTTGCTAATGTGAACTGCTGCTGTTACTATCTGTTGATGAATATAACATGTCGAAAAATAACTAGGTATAAAATATTTCTTTTAAATATTTCTGTATTAATCTTAAGCAGTGTGTTTTGAAATATATTTTTAAGTTTATTTTGTTCACAAATTTTTGTGCAACCAAAATATAAAAATCATTTTCCTTGAAAAATTCATATCGCCACAATTAGTTTCAAAACATAAAGAATATATCTTAATTAAATTTTCATTTAGAAACAGTGATTCTAATACAATCATATATATTGTTACAAATTTTGTGTAATGAATGCTTAAAATAGTTTGAATAATTTATATCTGGATGTATTATATGTTAATTATTCCCTGTTATATTTATTTTATGGGTTAAAATTATAATATTTGCAACCTTACAATACAGAGGTGATTGAATGGAAACTTGGTAAAATGTTGGCGTTATTTTAGGCAAGTTGGCAATCATATGGATGCTTCTGAAAACTACTGGAGAAATCTACTAATATCAAAATCTATGACGTAAGCAAATTTTTCAAGAAAAATGCGTGCAGACTATAAATAGGGAGTTGCTCATCGAAACTGAGTTAATACTGCTTTGACCTTTGAAGGGTGAGTATTGTTTTGATCATTGAAGAGTCACCCAGCAATTAGGACAAGTGAGAGCTTGTGAATAATCTTTAACATACTTATATTTTAGACAATGATAGCTGTGTCTGAGCACTGTTGAAGGTGTGAAAACCTTCTGGGATTTATTAAGCGAATTTTAATGTATCCTTTATTTCAAGGATTGTTTTTCTACAATAAATTTTCATCGCTCCTGAAGAACTGCCTCGCTCTTTGAGACTGGTAGCATAAAAACCTCAAACCCCAATCTACACAACAATATATTAACTCTTATTACATATTCTCATCAACACTACTCACAGGATTTTGAAACAATATGAAGGATCTTTCCTATTCAAAATAATTAAAGCATTTACTTAGTCAATTTTGTAATAAATTAACTCGGTCAAACTTTTACAAAGTAACTTCAATAAAGTTTAACACAAGAAACAAATTCTGCCAACATGCTTTTGAAAGGACGAGAAAATATTTTGTTTTATCCGGTTTTAGAAAATGTATCGATTTTACATAGAATGATCAAAAAATGCTTTTTTCAAAAGACAATGATAAAAATTGGGGGGGGGGTCCCACAAGTTTTCCTCTTTTTGTTTTAAATGTTATTAAAGAACTAAAATGTTAAATTATATTAGTTAATTATATCTTGTTAGATCATCACTGTATTAATCAAGCAGCATAAAAACTTTGTTTTCCTCTCACATAAACAAATTATTTTCATTTTTCAAACGATTACATGACTAATATTAACTTATTATTTTAACCATTTAATTAATATTAAGTATAACATAACGCACACAAATTTTCTGAACTTTAAAATAAATATTTCGAAAACTACTTCAGATATACTCAAAATTTTTCATTCCTACGCTTTAGCTTCTCAGTTTTGCTTATATGTTAGAATTTATTGTAATTGTATATTCATCAATTTTTTTAGTATATTTTTTGCTCTTAGCATGCAGTTTTCAACTGAATTGTATGAAATCTTTGAAATATATTAAAAGATACCAAAGAAGCTATATAATAAAATTTGAAATTTTTATTATACTCAAACAATGCTAAAACTTATGGTAAATAATTTTTAACAGCGCGATGCATTTTTTTTTCGAAATTTCAAAAGGAATTTCTAACATAAAATTTCTAGCTTTATACGGTCGAGATTTCAAAAAATATCCAGATTTTTATTACTTACTCAGTTAGCCTTTAAAAAAGATAAATGTTGAGGTATTTTGTATAAATAGATATTTTTGAACAATAATTCGAATGTTTTTGAATAGCTCGAATTTAAAATTGATTTTTATGTTTATTTATATGCATAAATGTCTACTGTAAATGTTTCCGTATATTTTTGATTACCATTTATTCAAACATTCAAGTTACAAAAAAAATGTGTGAAAATCTTCATTCATGTTGCCTTTGATGTAAACTGAAGTTCAAGCACTTAAAATTCAAATATAATTCGGTGTATTTTAACAATATATAACTAGGCACTGTACTTAAACTTCCCTGAACACTTGGGCTTTGAAATCTAAAAAAAAAAAAAAAAACTAATAAATCTTAATTATTTTTTTTTTTTTTTTTCGTTATTATTTTTATCAAAGTGTAAAAAATGTTTCAAATGATTTGATGAAGTTTAAATTTATTCATTTTTAGTGGTTGGAAAATTGAAAAGGTTTCAAATTTTAAAGAGTTTGGTGTTTTATTAATTTTTTCGGTATCTTATAATAAAATAATCATGTTTCAAAAACTGAAAGCTTTGATTAAAATAAGAAAAATTAAGCAAAAGAATATACTTAAAAAAAGATAATTTGTCTAACTATATAAAATAGCAGATTGCACTGACACGCCCCAACTTGTTACAGTTTCAAATTAATATGAAACCAAAAGGGAATTGTAACATATTTTACTTAGGCGTTGGGACTTTTCAAAACTTTAAAAAAACGAGGTAACAAATAAACATTTCCTGGGGTCTAAAGAAATTTCTCCCTGATTTTTTACAATTGCCCCAGGGTCAAAACACTGGGTTTCCTGTGAGCCATAAAACTTCCTATCGGTGTCCTGCTATGTTGCTTCCACTGTCCCCAATTATCTTTCAAGATGTTAAACCTTTAAAAGGGGGAAAGGATTTCAGAAAGGTACGACTAATCTGCTTTTGAAAATGTTACTTGAAGGCAGAAAAATCCGTGCAGTGCATTTTCGAAGCATCTTTACACTGACGGAATTTTCCGTGCTATCCGCTTAGAGGGTTAATAAAAAAAACATCAGATAAGCCATCAATTTTATCTTTAAATATATAGTACTTATTAGTTATAGGTATACCATAAAAATAAACACTGTAACACATTTAAAAAAATGCCAAAATTAGGACCAATACCAGTTATATTATGAACAGATGATGCTATTGTCAAGTACTTTATGTAAAGACAATTAAAAAAATTGTATTTGTTATTAAAAATTTTGGTCCAAATGTCACCTACCCATGCATTATATCTAGTACATGGTATACGTGCTTGCATTTTTTTATACACACTGTTGTGGTCTGAACCTATTGAAATTAAATTCTACGTTTAATTTTTTTTTTTTTTTTTCATATTTTGTTTAAGTAGCCACTTGCATTAATACTTTTCACTTAAATACTTTGTTCTGAATGGCATTAAAATTGTTATGGCTGTGTGAGAAATCCTGTGTATTTTGCAGCAACTTAAAATTTAGATATTCTTGTTTAAATTTAGATTTTAACATCAAAACAGATTACATGTCAATAAGTTGTTCCTTCTCCTTCATTTTAGGTGTTTTTTCCCAACAAATATAAAATGTGCATTTGCATTAGAAAACTATTTAGTTATGCAAAACATACTAATAAGTGTAAAATTAATTCATATAACTCAGAACAGCAAACAATAGAATATTCAAAATCTAGTAGGTAGTACATGTAAAGAAAAAACACTTTAGCATTCTTTTACTATCTTTATATATATAAATCTTCTGTGTGTGTGTATGCGACTGAACTCCTCCTAAATGACTAGAGCAATTTTGATGACATTTTTTGTGGGGATTCAAGTGGATTTGAGAATGGTTTAGATTCCCAATTTGGTCTGATATGGCAATTAGTTAAAAAGATATTAATTAAAACCAGTTTTAATAACCTGTTTTTGGCACCAACTTTAATTTATCTGCATTGTTATAACACTGTTATTGTTACAACAATGACAAAAGTTGACGTCGCAAATCAGTTTTCAGCCAAAATGGAATTTCATGACGTTGTTCTATTGACTGTATTAATTAACTCTCTGTTTAAAAAATAAATGCTTTTAACATGTGATTAACTTGAAATATATTTTAAAAATCTCAATTTCTACATTGTTTTAAATTTTTCTAATTTAAATTCCTAAAAAAAGATAAAACTATTTTTCAAGCAGATTGGTATATTTTTTTAACCTTTTCCAATGCTGCCAAGTTAATTTGAAACAGAATATTGTAAAACTTCAAAAAAAAAAAAAAATTGGAATTTTTTAATTTAAAAAAAATTTGCTTTTCTTTATACATAAAATATTTTTATTGAAGATGTATTTTTCCCATCTTGGGGAGCAGTAAAAATACAACGAAAAAAATTGGAAAAATCGTCAAATGCCAGTAATAGTTAATTATGGGCTACCTCAGAACACACGAGTTTGAGCGCTTAAAGCGCATGTGTGGAAAAACAACTTATGGAGAGTACGTAAGCAGATGAAAGATTTTTCTGTCAGATAAAAATGTTTTCTTTTATAATGATTGAAAATGTCTAATTTATTAGTTTGAATTTCAGAAAGTATTCATTGTTTCATGTATAAAATAATTAATACAATCTTAGTTTTTAATAATACATCGCAATTGATGGTTTTCTTTTAGAGAAATAATTTATTAAAAAACCTTAAGATATAAGAAAATGCTGCCTTGTTTTTATTAAATAGTACTGTTTCCTTTTAAATCTTTTTTTATACAAGGAATGTAAACAAATTTTTAGGCTTTTCCCCCATAGTTCTTTTTTCATAGTTACATATATTTAATCGAAAAATCCAACATCCAGATAAAAGCAGACATTTCATAGTTAACGGTAAACATTTTTTGATTCAATATTTAACGAAAATTGATATAAATTAATAACTTTTTTTAAGAACTAAAGTTATATTGTGTTTTATTATTTATTACTAAATTATTTATTTAATAATAAATTCGTACATTGTCTGTTTTCTTGAGAACAAAACTGGATTAGCTTTGTAAAATTTTAATTGAAAATAGAAATTTGAAAAAAAAATATATCTTATCCCTTGGTGAAAAAAAAAAGGGGGGTTTATACTTGAACTAAACCATACAACGCTTGGCTGAATGGAGGGAAAAGAAATCTGTCTGACAAAGAGAAGAAGTGGAAGAAATATCTGAAAAGGGGATTTAAATGACATAAATATAGAAATCACTCACATTGCTCAGTAAGACACACACAGAAATACTGGTGTCCAGAGAGAAAGGAAAAATTTCCATGGGGATAAAATTGTACCCACAGAAAAAGCCCTTGCAATGCCGAACGGTGGCGGGAAAACAGACCTGCCCAACAGGACAAAGATGTGGAAGAAACTTCAAAAAAGAGTATTTTAATGACATTAATATAGGAAGTGCTAACACTGAAAGGGAAGGGAAATCTTCCAAGGCATAAAGCTGTACACTTGAAGAACGCTGGGCCATCCAGCTAGTATTACAATAAAATTTTTTAATTTAATGCAAAATAAAGCTGTGTGTGCCATGTTTAAATAAAAGTTTCAGTTTTAATCACTGGGATGAGCTTTAGACACTTATAGATATACTCCATAAGAGAACGTGAATCGTTTTTGCAAACACATTTAAAATTTTCTTTTCAATTTTTTATGTGACTTGTGAAACCCCAGGGTTCCATGGAACACAGTTTGAAAGCCACTATGCTAGACCACTGAAAATGAGCTAGAAGTATGACTGGAGTCCTAATATCGTTGGTTGTCAATGTAGTGTTGGCCTTCATGAGATGAATTGGTTCCAAGGGATATTGGATTCCACTTACAAAATCATTACATTTTACTTATTATCAGTCTAACAAACTTAATTTTATTGCCTTATCAAAATCAGATGGATTTTAGCCCAGAAACTATAGATTGATGAAACTATAGATTGATAATATTGCCCATATTCATTCATGTGGCAATTCAGCTAAGCATTTGTTAACCCATGGTCCTAACACCTAATAAGAACCAAATATTTATATCAGAAGTGAATTTTTTCATAATTTGACTTCAAAATAAACCTCATTTATTTCAAAACTATTGAAAAATAATAATTTTAAACTTGTTCTTCAAATAGGATATTCAAAAATTTTACATTTCCATGTCAATTTGGGGAAGTGTTTTTCCCTTGTAACATCACCCCAGATCCCACTAAACAATACAAGATGAAGAGAAATTTCCTTACTAAACTAGCTTAGAACTTAGCCTCATTCAGAATTATCATACAACAGTGTAGAGGAATCAGGATTCAAAGTGACAATAGCAACCTTACCACTAGGATACTATAACCAAAAACATCCCATACAAACACATACTTTCATACATATCCATTGCACCAGCAAAATATACTGTAGATTTCCAACAGACTTAAACGATTTCTTAATACATTTGAAGAAATGTATACATTTATTGAATCTTTTCTAATTTTAAGTTACTTGGTGAATCAACAAGACAGTTTTTTATCAATATCAACAACAAATTACTTTTTTTTACATAAGAATATAAGTGAATTTTGAAAAAATATATTGATTTAAAAAACTTACTCCGTCTTTCACTAAAAAATATTTCATTCATTATCCAAGAAAATGCTTGTTGGGGATCTTTTCCAAATTTTTCTCTCCACATGAGTTCTTCCAAATAACCTTGCATTACTTCTTGTCGCATCATATGAGATTTTAGATGTCCAAACATATTTGATACATGCTTCACAAGATAACTTGTTATATTTTTTAAATTAAAATTAGTAGTATTTTTATCAGAGCTCTCATTAAAAAGAATAAATTTATATTCTTTACATATAAGATGCATTTTAAAATTTTTTGTTGCATTTATAATAATGGTACTTCCAGGAGATATCCAAGACTGTAACGTATAATAGATAGTATTAGCCTGTCCCATTTCTGCAGGAAATGCTTGCACAAATGTACGATTCGTGCGACGATCCATTGCTCCCAGGATATACAGTTTTCCATAACGCACCATAGCAACTTCAATGGGTCGACTAGAACCTCCTATTTTATCTCTGCTACGTTTTAAAGCAGCTGAACAAAGTACTTGAAAAGAGCGCCAGGCATCTGAAATCCTACTAAGATCCAAAGGGATATTAGTTTTCATACGGGACACATCAGATTGAGTGATCCAGAATAATATCATTTGAGCCACATATGACATAGGATATTGTCCAAAACGTGCAAAAAAACTTGGTCGTTTGTACACATTTTCAAATTTGCATCTGAAAAATAATCCAAAACAAATTAAGAATATAAAAATATCAAAATTAGAATTTTTCTTTGATAAACAAATAAATAATATAAATTTTAGATAAATCATTATTTTTTGTTAGTTAATTTTAATAATGGACCTTTTTAAAGCTAGAAATACAAATGTTAAAGAATTTTCAGTATTATTAATAAAATTAACATAAATTTCCTAAATGGAAAATGAATGTATGTTTTAATTACATTCACTATTTTAAGAAAAGAACCACAAATGAGTGTGTGTTTTATATTGGGTCATCAGGAAAGTTCTGCAGTTTTTCCATGATAAACAACAGTAGAGCTGAACAACAGACTGCTTTTTGTGATGCTAAGGATAAATTTTGTAATCGACTGTTAGCCATAACCAAAAAAATTATTAACAATTAATTCATTTTAATGGTAAACCATCAAAACTACTGTATGTATATTCTCAGTTGCAGTTGGGAGAATTACAGAATGTTGTATTTCCTTAACCAGATAACACTCTACTTATATGTTAAATATGTTTTTAATCTTGATTTGTTATATTTTAATCATGTGTGAGTTTCTGTATATCTCTAATGTTCCTAACTTAGCACAATAATGAAATGCAACTGACTAACTTTCTTTTTGGAGTTACTTCATAACAATAACTCAAACTCAGTGGTGTAACAGTCCATGAGGTCCAGGACCTACTGTGCCCCATCCCAGTATAAGTGACCATTGGGCCCTGAGGTGCAGGAGCAGATGTCCCGATCAGATGGTCAGCCTCAATTAACACTCCCAGGGTTTAAGTCCCCAAGCAAACCTGGTGCTCATTTATTGACCCACTGCAGTAGGCATGAAAGGCTGAGTCAAGCTTGCCCAGCCCGGGAATAGAACCCGGACGTGTGGTGTTGAAGCGTGATACGCTACCACTCGACCACAGGGCCTTCAACTTCATAACAATAAAGCAGAATAAAATTCTAGTAAAATTTTATTGAATAATATAAGCACAATTTTAAGTTTGCACTTTTAATTGTTCAGGTACCTGGATGATTCCTTGTTTTATAAAAAAAATCAACAGGTTTATTTACGCAGAAAATATCAAAATGCTTTCAATAATCTTCTAAGTGAACTTCATTTGCCATCAAAAGCGTGAAAGCCATTCAGAAGATTTGAAGAGAAAAACAAAAGCATCAGTTTCTGTCAAGAAATAGATCAGGCACCTTTGAGTAACAAAAACAAGTCTCTCAGCTACTTAAGCAAAGCACGATAAATTTAGAATATTTTCCAATTCAGCAGAGATTAATTTTTTTTAAATATCAACTACATTTTTATGATATAAATAAATTTTGTAATAAAAAAAGAATAGTAAACATTATAATTTTTATCAATTAAGGATAAAAATTGGCAATTTCAATTTACAATTATCAGTGCTACTTATTCAATCTAATTAAGAACTAAAATATAATTAGTTTTTTAGAAATTACAGGCAAAAATTTAATAATGTTTAATGAAGATGTATACAAAACAAATTTTATAAGAATTAAATTAAAAAATCAATATTCACTTACTCTTCATTCTGACATAACCATGAGTAATCATCACTAAACTTTGGATTTTCTGTCAAAACAGAAATACCTCGGCAAACATAACAAGGAGTTGTGCTTGAAATGAAAGATTTATTTACTAACCATCTCACAGGGTCCTCAATAAAGCCTTCCGCATTTAATCTAAGACCTGTGGAAACAAAATAAGTAATTTAGATAAAACATGAACAAAAATGCATAAAGCAAAAAACACAAAATTTTTAAATACATATTTCTATATAATAATGATAACCAAGTTTGTATACATTTATTAATTATATTTTATTCATTGTTTACATTACAATGTGAATATACGCTCTATAAAAAAACTGACGCACCACGAAGGAGTTGCCCGATTGTAATGAAATTTCGTATGCAAAGACATTTGTACCAAACATACAAATGATTAAAATTTGATGTCCAATGAGTGAATAGCAGGAACTATGGCGCATCAAAACTGAGCACTCAGCAGGTATCTATAAGAAGCGATTCTTGATCTGATGGTCAAAATTTCTGTTGCATTGCAATTTAGGAGACCTTTCAACGACTGAAAAAATGCCTCACTGCAGGATTCAAGCTCATTATGAGCAACTGTCAAAGAGTTCGTATCATTGTATTAAAAGAGGCAGGTTGGGCAAATCGGAGAATTGCTCGTCATATGGGTCAAAGAATGCAGCCATTAGAAGATGCTAGCAAGAATGGGTGGACAGTGGCAGATTTCAGCATCATGATGGAAGTAGTCGACCTAGGGCCACAGCAGATTGGGAAGACAGATTGATTGTCAGATCAGCTATCACAGAGCCTGATTCATCGTTATCAACTATCAGACGTGTGACCTGCACACAAGTGTTTAACATGACTATTAACAGATGGCTGATAGAGCGAAATTTACGCTCATACCAATCGCTATGCCACCTGCCACTCATGCCTCCACACTGTAGAGCCAGATTAAAGTGGTACTTGGCTCTATTAGGCTGGAATCATGCTGACTGGGAACGTGTGGTGTTTAGCGATGAATCTCACTTCCAACTGTGTCCTGACAGTAATCGAAGACATGTCTGGAGATGCCCAGGGCAACGTGCCGATCCTGCTTTCACTATTGCATTCCACACATGCCCTCAACCAGGAGTTACGGTCTGGGGTGCCATTTCTTTTGACAGTCGGACCCTTTTGGTCATCATTAGAGGCACATTTACAGCACCAGCGGTATATCAACCACATTCCAAGAACTGTTTTGCTACCATTCCTTTTGCAGTACTCTGGTCTCATTTTTCAGCAAGATAATGCTAGACAACATATTTAACATGTTGCTATGAACTATCTTACAGCTTGTCAAACACTTTCTTGGCTAGCCAAATCACCAGAAATCTCCAATCGAGCATGTCTGGGATATGATGGGAAGGCGACTGCATCTATCAGGGAATGTTGATGATCTGGCTCGACAGTTGAAGTAAATTTGGCCAGAAATATCACAGGAGACCATCAGGATGCTTTATCACTCTTGCCATATCGTGTGGCAGCTTGCATCCAAAGTAGAGGTGGGTCAACACCTTATTGAGCTTGTTACTTTGTAACTATGTAATTCTGAAATAAATCATTCAATTTCTCTAAAATTTTAATCATTTTCTATTCTGTTCATAATCTTTCTACCCACCAATTTTTGTTTCTATGGGACAACTCATTCTCGGTGTGTCGTGTTTTTTTTGGTTATAGAGTGTAAATATAATCCTTTGCAAGATCTATCAATTACCCTGTGATATTTATATATGAGTAATAGTGCTGCTGTCTTCAAATTCATACCCATGATAACATTTTATTGAAAGAGCATAACAGCATAAAGAGAATGTAATTTTATAGTATCATTATTTTATTAATGATTTTGGCAATCATCCCATTTCAAGCTAAAAAAATTCATTAGAAATTACTCTCAATCTATAACTAACTTAGACTCTTTTGATCATTCTTTCAAAAAACAGCAAAAGTTATTCAGGAGACTGGGAAAATACAAACATGAAAAAGACAACCTTTAAACCAAAATTCAATTTTTAAACTGAACAACCAGACTTGATGTTTCTAATAAAGCTGGATACTTCAGAATTATTATAGATAAAAATTCGCCTGATCTCAGTAATTCACTTACTTTACAAAAAAATTTATTAAAAACCACTTATTTCATTAGATTATCAGATATAATTGTGCTAAGATGCTAGGATGTATTTTAAAATTTGGTATGTAAAAGTAATGTATGAATTTTACAATAACCAATAAAACTAAAATCATATACATACAGCCGAGCTTCCATATATATAAAGAACCTCTATATTGCGAATTTTTCTACACAGCAAACTTTTTCCTGGAACTAAGAACATTTCACGATTTTCTTCTTAAAAAACCTCCCAATAGTGAAGTGCATTTTCTATAAAACAAACTTTTTCTCTTATGATTCTATTTTTTTCTCCCTATTTTTGAAGAATTTCTGGATATTTCGAGTTATTCCCTCTTTTAGCACATGTTATGGTGTCATAAATCTTGGAACAGGCTTTAATAAGTGCTTAACTCGCCGAGAGCAATAGAATTCTGAGCATTTCATCCAAGAAGTGCAACCTTTAACACCAACTGACCAGTTCACTAGAAACACCTTTGATATTACCCTCAGTGGAGTCTTGTGTCCTTCAAAAAGTATCCATTCATTTGTAGAATTATCACAGTCATACTGGTAACTTCATTTCTTGTAGCTCAAAAATGTAAGTGCTTGAGCATCAAAGAAAATTTAATTCTTCAGGGAGTCAATAAAGGCATCAAGAAACTTTTCTTGCTGTTTTTCTTTTTTTTTTGTTATAGGTAAGATATATAAAACAAATATATATTAATGTACAAAAAGGTATAAATAATTATTTTTTTTAATACATAGTGCTTATGAGTTTAAAATTTGTTTTATGTGGTTTACAAAGAAAATTGAAAAATGAACCTCTATATAATGAATTTTTCAAATAAATAACTTTTTTCGGGATTTGGTGACTTTGTTAAAAAGAGGTCCAACTGTATTTTTACATGTATATATATTAGAGGAATTTAGAATATATTATTGATTTTACATATACACATACACACACTAGAAATCATACTGAATAGCCTACATGTAATATTAAATTGCAAGACAGAGTAACAAAAATCTAACATTTCAACTATGCACCATTCTTGCATCATACTCAAATACAATTTAAGCATTTTCCAAGTGTTTATGTCATTTTGGAGAATGAAACAAATTTATAGTCCCTATATTATGAACTCAAACTCAGTGGCACAACAGCTTATGAGGGTCAGGGCTTACTGTGCACATCCCAGTATACGTGACCATTGGGGGCTGAGGTGCATGAGTAGATGTCTCGATCAGGTGGTCAGTCTGAAGCGAGACCCCCAGAGTTTAAGTCCCTAAGCAAGTTGGAACTCATTTATCAACCCACTGCCTATTATGAACTCTCCCCTACAAAATATAGCATTAACAATAAGGACCAATGGCATTTCAGAACAGATGTATGAGGGCACGATTATTTCATCACAGAAATATAATTTCTCGTAAATTTCTTTCTCTCATAATCTTTTGAAAATATAGAGCTTCATCAAATCCTTCATCATAATGCTTACCCACACAAGCATGTTAAGATCACTCAATCTCTTTTTCCCTGACGTTAGTGGGGTGAAAGCTTGTCTTCATTTTGCTCCATTTTAACTGCTATTGAAAATTGTCAGACTGAAATGACTCTCATCAGTAAAAAATATATTACTTCATTGATTGTCTTTACGAAGTAATCTGGCTACAGTATATATATAGGCACATATCAATTAGCTTAGCAATTTTACAAACAATTTGGTTTCAGTCTGTTTTTTAGACTGCACTACAATATATTGGCCATCATTTTCCTTAGCTGATCATCCTCTTTTACAACTGTATCTGACCTTGGAATGCTTTCCAAGCTCTTGATACAATGATTTATGATTATCAATACCAAATTCTTGGGGGAAAATTCATCCACACACACAGCTACATCTTTCTGCAAAATTCTTATGGTTTCTTTTAACCGTTTTGTAAATACGATTTCACTTGCAACAAATGTCTGGAATATGCCTTTCTTCCTCCTTTTTATGTTGCCAAGTAAGTGTGTAATGGCTCCATGTGTTTTGTATACTTTCACATCATGATATTTACATATGCATTACCTTCATTTTCAGTTAGGTTTTCACTGCAGTGATTGTTGCTGAAAAATTATTTTGTTACTTAAGTTTGGCACACTAGTATATTTTGAAAGAATAGATATCTGCCAAATGGCAGGAGTAGCTTACAAAATTTCCAGATCTTTCCATTTACTACGCACACACATATATATAGAATGCAAAAGGTAATTCATTACATGATGACAATCAACTCCCAGAACTTATCAAGCATTAAAATGTGTGCTTCTAAGAGAAAATAAACAATATTCACTTAAAATTAACATTTAAAAAATGTGAATATTGAAACTATTATATTTACTTAATGCCCTTTATATTTACTGAATTTACTTATGCCATGCTCTTTGGCATGGGAATACCTTGCAAGAATTAAGAAGCAGGTTTATATTGTTTTTGATTTAATTCATCAAAAAATAACTAACACAGTTAAATTTATAAATAAGTATCACTATTAACATCTCAAAGGATGCTTAATTACATTAATGGATTATTAAAATTCTAAAAAAGGATTCTTGTATTTCTTACGTTTTTATTATTATTAAAAATAATATATTCTTATACATTCTTATTCTTATTAAATCATAAACCTTATTCTTATCTATTATTAAATCTTATAAATTAATTTTCTTTAAATTTCAAACTTTACAATGTTTAGCTCAGAAGTTTAAACTATAGAAAGTTTTTAAAAATATGTCCCTTAATATAAAATAAATTTCTTGAGCATTTGGTTTTTTTTAAAAAAAATGTACTTTAGCTTCTTCTTTTATGTAAAAGTTTATATTGATTAATAGATACACAAGAAATTACATTTCACCATTAAAAACAACATGGTTAATTGGTAGGTTATAAATGGCATGAGGACCAAATTTAGACAAAATGCATCAAACACCTGTTAATTTATGAAAAAACATACATTTGCTATCTAGATTAAATTCAAATGAAAGAGGCATGAAACGATGAAGAGAACAATCAAAAATTGAGGAAGAAGGCAATGACAGAGGTATAAATATATATATATATATATAATAACACAAAACATATTTTTTCCTTCTAGCTTAAATAGTTTTTAAAAGTGGAATCAAATCACCTAAAAGTAAAATTGATTCCACACTAAACAGATTTCACTATGTCCATTTCTTTAACGTACAAAATTTTAAAGTAAATATTAAAGTAGATGCTTCTCTTAAAAACAAGCTCCATTCTTTTAAAAGTTAATAAAACATAACACAACACAAAATTAGCAAAACTCACCTAAAATTTCAGCATTTGATCTGTAAAGATCTATATCCTTTTGAGAATCCCCAAAATAAATTTTTATTGCCAATAAAGCTCTAGGTGTAATATTTGCTAAGCCTCCAGAAATTTCTGGCACATCTCGGAAAAAGATGCTAAAAGCAGGCATCTCACCTTTCAATAATGCTACTTTTTGTAATTCTCCATGAGCAACATTCTTCGCATACGACTTGGTTGCATTATTAAACATACCTGTGGCCACCTATGTCAATAGAAAAACTATAAATGTATACTAATAAAAAAAATAATTTGAAAATCTAAATTAATGGAGCTTATTTTGAATATTATTTTCATATCATCAAAAGAGGAATATTTAAATTATTTGCATTTATGTGTTTCTTCTCAGCTTCAGTTGTTTTCACTAACAATTAAGGAGCAAATCATTTTCTTTTTTTTTTTTTTAAACATATTCCACAATTTTTCCGTTTTACATTTAATAAAAATAACAATATGCATAAAAAATCAATTGCATACAAAGTCAGAAGCCAAAGATGTTTCAATTGCTTAGTGAACAAAAATTGCAAAAGAAGCAATATGATGACTTAAATAAAAGATGCCACAACACAACATAGGCCTATGAACAGAAATTATTGTAACTTCTCTACATATGATTAACAATTTTTTTTACTCTTTTATTCATTACTGAAAACATCAAATTGTAAAATAATAGTAATAAAATAAAATAATGGAGAAACATGATTATTAGCATGCACAAAAGTGCTTACCTGAAGTGTAAATGAGCTAATATTGCCTAAAAAAAAAAGATGTATCAAATATAAAATTTTTAAAATAATTATAAATGCATATACAATTTTTATTGTTTTAAGCAGAAGCTTTCTTGAACATTTATCTAATAAAATGCATTGTCCTTTTTAAATAAAATTTATCATATTTAAATATTTTTTTAAAAAAAGAATCTTAAAAATTAAACAACAGATTTCAATTTAACCAAGCAGTCTACTTTAAAAACTTTTTTAATGAAAAGTTATCAGTTAATATTAATTTAGTTCTAATTCTAACAAGATTTTTATCAACTCTGCATTTTTAAAAAATTAAAATCCATTTTATTAGTGTGTTCATATCAATGGAAGCAATTTCAATATTTCAGTAATACAAATCATTTTAACAATAACAAGGAAAAAACTCTTAGAAAGTAAAAAAAAATGTTCTTTGTCTTAATTCACAAACTAAAATATACATAGGATTTACTTTTTTACTATATTCTCTATCACAAAGTAAAAACAATTTGAATTATAAAAGTCATTATAATATAACAGATGTGCATGACTATTAAAATCAGTAAATGAAACTTTTATATACTAAACAAATTTCTAATAAATATTAACTCTCTAATATGAAACAAATATAACATGTGGGCATTATATATACCGTATTTTCCTGTATATAATCCGCGGATTATGTGTTAAAAAAGTTTCAAATTTCGTTGTGCGTATTATACGCTGCCGCGGATTATTTGAGATAAAACATTCTTCATCAGAAAGGCTAATAATAAAGTTTTGAAAGAAATGCCGTTTATGTTTTATAAAATAAATAATAGATGGCGCTTTCATGACTCAAATAACGTATGTCAGCCATAACTAGTTTTTGTCCAATTACATTCAAAAACGAATTCGGTTCCTCGGAAAGAAAAAACAGTTACGAGTCGCTGGCGCCATTTCCAATTTTCTCTTAACTAGAGCTATTGCGTCCTTTGAAAGTTTTCATCATGTTGAAGCGAAAGCGTTAAGTTACACTGCAAACTTCAAGTTAAAAGTTATAGAGAAGGCTACCGAAGTCGGAAATCGGGAAGCTGCAAAGTTCTTCAGCATTGACGTATTCAATATTCGTTTGTGGTGAAAAAACAAGACCAACTTCGAAAATTGTGATCGACGTTAAAGAGCCGATAGTCGTGGAAAATCTCACAGGCCAGAATTAGAGGAAGAAATAAATAAATGGATTTTAAAAGAAAGAGACAATGGAAAAGCAGTTTCGATCTTAATTTTTTTGCTGTTAACTTGCTAAATTAAAAAGAAAAAAAAAAAAAACATTTTTTCCGCGTGCAATGTTTTGTTTAACAACTCAAACAGTAGCAAAGAATGGCAGTAGCAAAATTTTTTTTGTTTTATTGAGATTATCATAAATATTATCATACATATTTAAAGAGAAGTTTCATAATAATTTTTTTTTTGTACAATTTCTTACTTCTATTTTTAATTATATTGTGTATTTTTTATCTTATATGACACTCATTATCGGCAGTTTATATTTTTGGATTATTTGCCGGTAAAAACTGCCGCAGATTATACGCCGCTGCGGATTATACAATGTTTTTTTTTTACTCGAAAAAAAGGCTTTGCGGATAATACGCCGCTGCTGATTATATACAGGAAAATATGGTACAATGCCTGCATTTATATATATATATATACACAAAATTTTCTTATACATGTGTGTGTGTGTATATATATATATATATATATACACACACACACAAGAAAATTTTTAATTTTTCGCTTTTCAGCTGAAATGGCCAAAAGGGACATAATTCTTTCAGGCAACCTATCTTAACAACAAATTTTGTCACCAAATGTTGCCAAATCTACAAATTTGGCAACAAAATAGTGTTTCTGGAAAAGTACAGAAAAATCTAGAATAAATATTTCTTAAGAAAGATCTGAAATACATAACCAGCCTGTGTAACGATGACACAAAGAAGTAACAGCAGTTAGTCACAACTTGTGTGAGAGCATACTGTGCCATTCTCATTAAATCAATACAATATTGCGAATATGGATTTGTACTGATATGTGAACTTCACTAGTATTGCAGTATGAACTGTGTGTTATTGAGTACTTCACATGTATTATTGAGGATTTTTCCATGGGTTAATTGAGTACCTGTTAATTAAAGCTACAGTAATTACATGATAGCTTCAGAACAAAATATAATTTACTTTGAAAGAATTTGCCTGTTAATCATGTGGGCCTTTCCAACATCTGAATGATAATTTACCATTTATAAAATATTACACACACATGCACACAAAATTTACTCAGAGTACACTGCATTATTCCTCCAGAATATTGGGTAGCAAAAGGAAATCCAAATTAACAGCATTTTTTATGTCATTAGAGTAGTCAATAAAATTAAAAGCAATTCATTGCATAAGAGATTATTTGGCTAACACATTGCAGTGAAAGGATGAAAATTATTATCACTTGTAGTAGCATGCAGGAGTTTGCTTGCATTCAAAAGGTATTTGTCTGAATCATTTTTTTAAACTCTTATGAACTTCAGAGAAAACCAGAAGACAAAAAATTGCATGAAAACTTAATTACATCCAAAAATGACATTGCTTATTCAACAGACATGATTAAATTTTTTATGAAGTCAATTTAAAATTGTATTTAATTAAAGCAAAAAAATGTCATAACTACTTTTGAGGAAAACTTATATTCAAAGGAAATCTAGGCAATGGTAAATACATTTACCGGGAGTGAATACATTCATCACATTAACAGCAAAATAGAAGTACTTTCTGCATGTCAATACTTAGGTGTTCTTCATTCTGATTTTACAGGAAAAAACTCCAGGACATTTTAGACATGAATATACTACATTTGGGTTTAGATCTTAAAAACATGGATATGGAATCACCAAATTTAGAAGTGGAACTCACAATAAATGAAGAACTAAAAATAAATTTCAGAAATAGATACTAGGAGTTTTAGCTCCAAACATCAAAACCAGTCTTCTGCCCTGAATTATAATCAAGAGTACAAAAACTTTTCATTGCATTTCCTTCATTGTATTAGCCCAAGCAAGAGTTAAGTCTAGAAAGACTATCTTGAAGATAAATTCAAGATGATTAAGTGCAGTGGATGTATTGAAATACTAAATGGGGCGGTGGTCCAAAAAAGACTGAGAATCTATGACCTAAAGCAAACACTATATATTTTTGTTTATATGTTTTTTATATAGCAGGCTCGGCCAATCCAAATGATTTCAAGGGTCACTTTGATGGCACGTAACATATTACATCAGGTAAATAAAACATTCCTTTTAATATTGTAACACAAATACAAAATGAGTAAAACTTTATTGTTATACTATGGTTAAAGATAATTAAAACTCAAGACTTGATTAATATGATACATTTCTTTATCAATTCTTTAACTAAATTTTTGTAAATCTATGTTCAACACAGCACATCTTAGCTGGTTTTCTAAACTGGCACCAGTTAATAAAGCAATTAATGAATTGTGTAAATTTCATCTCTGAAAAAAAAAAATTTTTTTTTCACATACATATAGAGATCCAAGAACACTTATAGGTCACTAAACAAAATATCTTAAGTTGGAAATTTCTCAGATGCAATATAAAAATTAATTCTTTAAGTAAACACAAATTTTTTTTCATTTCACTGTTGCACTGAAACTCAATTAACTACAATTGCAGATTTCTTGGAACACTGTTCCCATTAACACGAAATAGGCATGAAAACGTTTCGAAAATTTTATCATATTTTGCTAATTCTGGAAAATGCTATCAAACACAGCTATAAGTTTCTTTCATCGGCATTCTTCAATGAATTCTTAGGAAAGTTATTTAACAGAGGAAAATGATGTGCATTACTATTTCTAGAATAGGACTCAAATAACAACAATTTCTAATTAAAAGCTGAAATGAAATTAAAAACATCAATTATTAAATTATCTTGTCCTTGAAATTACTTATTTACATGATTAAGTTTTTTGTTATATCTACAAAACAAACATAGGTCTAATAAACACAACCATCATGGTTGCTTAACGAAACCGATTCTTAACAGTAATATTTGATATTGGTAGAAATCAAATATTGAACTGAAAATCACAGTCCCACTTGCATATTATTGCGTAGACACATTTAAATTTTCATTCATTTAATATTTTTTGTGCATAAGTACACAACATAACAAAAAATAAAACTTTTAATAGGAATATAAAATCACCCTGCAGGTCCCTAATTTATCATGGTGAGTCCAATACTGCCCGTGTATTAGCCAAGCCTGTTATATAGCAATACAAAATAATTGAATTATCTTTAGACATTTTTCAACAGAAAACAAACTATCATAACTTTTTTCTCATTCCTTCCTTTATTGCAGGAAAGAGAATATTTATTAAAAAATACCATACTTAATAATTATTTTTATATACGTTCTTTTCTTGGATCAAGGAAGAACCTTGTTATCAATATAAGTTGAAATCAATCATAGATATTCAATAAATTTTAATGAAAAATTTCATGCTAAATGGATTATTGTTCCCTGATCAATATTATTAAATAATACAAATTACCTTCAGGACCGGAAGACCATCTTTCATTTGCATGGGAATTCAGTTCGGAAATCTATGAAAAGAGATAAAATGTAACCAATTCATAAATCATATACCTCTTTCATATACTTCAATTTCATAATATTTAATAATTTTTTAAAAAGTTGTGAACACGTTAAAACTAAATTATATACAAGAGCTTATACTATTTATGAGCAAAATTAAAACTAAAAAAAATCTTACAATTCAAAAAGCACAAGCCAAAAGAATAACTATACTTACATTTGATGTATCAGAAAACTCTCCTCTTCTGTATTGTATAGCATGCATATGCGCTTTTCCTGAACACAAAAATAAAACATGTGCTCAATTATACAGTACTTAAAGCTGACAAAAACATAAACGTTTTGGAACAAAATTAACATGTAAAGAGTATAAAATATTAATATGAAAAAGAAACGTAGGTTTTCAATTAATGTGAAATAAATTTGCATAATCTAATTTGGTAAAATATGCATTAATTTGTTGAAATATTGCACTGAGGTAAAAAAATGTGTTAAAATTTATCTTCATACTTAGATCAATTGAAATCACATTCACGCAAAAATTCACTTTTTAACTCGTCCTTATCACCTCAATTCATTAGCAAACAAAATTTTTTTTAAAAAAAATGCTAATTAGGTCATATCAAAAAAATTTCAAAACAGATGTAAGGCCATCATTGTTATTCTTAACCTACATAACTGTATTTTGATACTTAACTAAACTTGGTGGTGCAACAGAATAGAGGGTCAAGGTCTACTGTGCCCATCTCAATTTTCATGACCAGTTGTGCATGAGCAGATGTTCCGCTCAGATGGTCAGTTAGACATGAAACCACCAGCGATTAGTTCCCAAGTAAGCTTCGTGCTTATTTATTGACCCACAGAAGGGATGAAAGGCTGAGACAACCTAGCCCAGCCTGGGGTTTGAACCCCGGCTATTTTGATACATGTTCTGAATTTAGCATTTACCTTGGCTTGATTAGGTGTGTGAAATTTAGTCTTGGTATTGTACTGAATTGACATGACTTATTTTCCTTTCATCTTCATAATTATTCAATTGAAAAAAGTAAATGATATAAAATTCAGAGAAGGATCAGAGATCAAACTATTTAGCCTTTTTAGTCAAAGATTCAAAATTTCTCAATATAAAGAAAAAAAATTTTAAATCTTATTTAAATTAGACTACATTATTATGAATGAAAATATTAAATTGAAACAAAATTCTGAATTATGGTTTACTTAAAAAAAAGATTCAAGTATCCTATCATGAATATTCTCTTTTTTTTTTTAACCATAAGTAAAAGCATCTACTTTTAATATAAATTTATTTTACAAAACATGTCTTAGTATGATGGTAAGGGGAGGGGGTATACAAAATATTTAATGCATAAAAATAAATTAATAATCAATTTTAGTAAAAGATACTCTGCAAGAAAAAATTCAAAATTTTTTATATTCAGAACAAGATAAAAAAAAAGTTTTCATTTATATTTGAATTTCTAAACTCAGTTTTCAACAAAAAAAGGCACAACCTATATTACATACTTCAGTTCACATGCAAAAATTAAGTGGTAGAATTATATTATACATTGTGATGTATTGGGAACAAAAACACAGTCAGGCTAGAGATAAATATTGGGTTGGCAACTAAGTAATTGCGGATTTCACTCATAGATGGCTTCAGTTGAATTTTTAGGTTTTCAGACGTAGTACAAATGTAAAACACATTTTGTTATTTGATAGTTGGCAATTCAGCTGTCAATCAGTAAAAAAAGTTTTTTGATCGGTTGCGTAGTTTTTGTTTGGCGTTCGTTGAAAAATGGAAAATCAAAAGGAACATTTTCATCATATTTTGCTTTTTTATTTCCGCAAAGGGAAAAACGCATCGCAAGCTCATAAAAAGTTATGTGCTGTTTATGGTGACGAAGCTTTAAAAGAACGGCAGTGTCAAAATTGGTTTGCCAAATTTCGTTCTGGTGATTTTTCACTCAAAGATGAAAAACTCTCTGGTCGTCCAGTTGAAGTTGATGACGACCTAATCAAAGCAATAATCGATTCGGATCGTCACAGTACAACACGTGAGATTGCAGAGAAGCTTCATGTATCACATACATGCATTGAAAATCACTTAAAACAACTTGGCTATGTTCAAAAACTCGATATATGGGTTCCTCACGAACTGAAAGAAATGCATTTAACGCAACACATTAACAGCTGCGATTTGCTAAAGAAACCAGCTGCGATTTGCTAAAGAAATGTAATGAAAATTATCCATTTTTAAAACGACTGATAACTGGCGATGAAAAATGGGTTGCTTACAACAATATCAAGCGGAAAAGATCGTGGAGCAGGCCAGGTGAACCAACTCAAACAACCTCAAAAGCTGATATTCATCAAAAGAAGGTTTTGTTATCAGTTTGGCGGGATTACAAAGGAATTGTCTACTTTGAACTCTTACCACCCAACCGAACGATCAATTCTGATGTCTACATTGAACAACTAACGAAATTAAACAATGCAGTTGAAGAAAAGCGGCCCGAATTGACAAATCGAAAAAGTGTTGTATTCCATCATGACAATGCAAGGCCACACACATCTTTGGTCACTCGGCAAAAATTATTGGAGCTTGGTAGGAATGTTTTGCCACATCCACCGTATAGTCTGACCTTGCACCATCTGATTACTTTTTGTTTCGATCTTTACAAAACTCCTTGAATGGAAAAATGTCAATAATGATGTCAAATCGTACCTGATTCAGTTTTTTGCTAATAAAAACCAGAAGTTTTATGAACGTGGGATTATGATGCTGCCTGAAAGATGGCGAAAGGTCATTGATCAAAATGGGCAATACATTACAGAATAAAGTTATTTAGTTCCATGAAAAAATTGTCTTTGATTTTCTAAAAAAAATCCGCAATTACTTAGTTGCCAACCCAATATATTTAAGCTTTATTTTACACAACCCAACCTTCCATCTTACATACCTCGCTCTCTCTATCTCTAACAATTCTCGTCACTTTCAGTTTACCATCTCATTTTTGGCACCTTTTCTACCCCCCATACAATCTGAGGCAATCACTAGTGGCAATTTGTTCCTGATGAAATCAATTAGTTTCTATGGTAATATATAATGTTCCCTATAACACCAATGTTAAATTCTAGCAAATTAAATGGATATTTTAACTCTCTTTTTGAGATGGGTCAGTTGGTGCCTCCTTAATATTTAACTACTTCAATGTTTCATTATAAAGGTAATCAATAAACAACACAATTTATTAACAATTAAAACAGCAAAAAAAAAGTGAATGGCTTTATTCTCAAAATAAAGAATACTCTACCTTCTATAAATGTTTTAATTATTCAATGGAGAGGGGCAAAAAATATAATTCTTAAATCTACATTTGTCCTATATAGATAAATCTGAACTCAGTAATGTTAGACTTGTCTAATTTGAGAGAGAGAGAGAGATTCATATGATATCTCCAAAGAATAGACATAGTGCTTTGTCCCAAATTACAATATAACAGAAAGTTACTGCCAAGCAATATAAATACACAGAAAATTGTGATTATTTAAAATATAGTCTCTAATTTATTCTCAAAAAAATACTTTGAAAACGGTAATGAAAGGAAAACAGTAAACAAAAAAATTTATTTTTACAGAAAAGTGATAATTAGCACTTAAATGAAGACTTAAATGCATTCAATTACAACTTACAAATAAGAATTATAAGTTTAAAAAAAACATTTACCTTTTCCTTCATATACTTCTCTCATATGATTAAAAATATTCAGAAATGCTGCTTCAATTGAGCTTCCATACTTAATTCGCCATTGAAGTTCATACAAAAAACCTTGTATTACATTATATTTATATGAAACTTGATCTGTCCTTCCAAACATAGAAGTTAAATTTTTTTTTAGAAATTCTGTGATGGTAAGAATATGAGGTTCATCACTAGCAACATCTGTAACTCCAGGACGAGCCCCAACTGTTACTAAATGAGGCAATAAATCATTTTTTATTTTAATTTCAGTTATTAATGTAGATTTTTTATAGATCCACTTTTCTAAAAGATGCAAGTGACGTACTGAATTACATGCTTCTTTTTCTGTAATAGCTTCTAATCGTACAAAATTAGTCTTCCTGTCTAATGCACCCAAAACATAAACATTTCCCACTCTCATCACAGATGCCTCTATCTTGCCTCCAGATGTAACTCCCAATTTTGCTTTTCGGACCACGGTTTGATGACAGAGTTCTTGAAGTGCCTTGAAATAGTACCAAATTTTTTCAATATCTATGTCAACATCCCGAGTTACATCCTCTAAACTTGATTGACAGACCCAATGATATGTGAGCAGTAGAAGTTCTCTTACTGAATATGATTTGAAACGTGCAAAAAAATCAGATCGTTTTATTGGAGTTTGAACACAACAACTAAAATGAAATGCAAAAGACAAGAATGAAAAATAAATGCATCTAATGTATTCTCTAATAAATTCATCACATTTAAAATTATTAGACAAATAACATATTCATAAAAATCTCAAGAATAATATTCTCTATTAATGGAAAAAATTAAAAGTAAAAAAAAAATTAAAACAAAAGCAATTAAAAGCAAATATATGCAAATCTATTCCTGGATATATCAAATAAGATGCATGCATAATTTAAAACAAATTATTTTTTTTAACTGAATGATTTTATTAAAAAAATATGTTAATAAAACAATAAACAATTTTCTTATCAGTGAGATGCATAATCTTGTATTTATATATGCAATAATAACCACTCTCCAGTAATACCCCCCCACACACACACACACCGGTAGCCTAGAAGTCAAGGTAACAAACTCATGGCCAGTGTGTCATGTGCTCAAGCCTAGTACCACTGTAGACTTGCTGTGTAGGGGGTGATGCACCTTAAATCTGTAGAAGCTCAAACGTCTCCCATTGGTGTGGTATAGAAGTTAGGAGAGGGGGGGTGCCAGCTCACGTGTCATCCTCATCACTTGACTATCGTTCAAAATTATGAGGTTTGTCACCAAAAGCCCTTGATTAGCTAAATTGTGTGACATTAATACTCCCACACTCACTTATTCAAGGCAATGCTGCCAAACTGCTCGAAACAGCCCAAACATATTGTATGATCTACAAACATGAATGTTTACTGCGATAGTGAATATTTTAACTAATTCCTGCAAGACAGTGGATAAACCATTATTAAAGATAGGCATATCTCTGTTTAGGCAGATTCAGAGATGCAAAAAAAATTTAAATATTGCTACATGAATTTGAATTACAGTGTAAAGAATCCTCAATTTTTAATGAGTATGTGAAATTTAGCAAATGATAAACTTATAAATAAGATTTTAAAAACGTTATGTCTACAATATTTTCCAGCAGGTATGGATATATTTTAAAACCTAATAGGATCTAGAGATCAAAGAAATGTTCAAGCAATGGAAGCACAATAACTCATCTCCCTCGAGAAATCTGCGGAAGATCATAATGTATATTTTTAGGACTGTCATAGAATCGTCTTATCAGAATACCTGGAGAAGAGTCAATCCACCACTAGTGCACACTACAGAACAAACTGCATGATGTTGTCAGCAAGAAACTGCATGATGTTGTAAGCAAGAAATTGCATGAAATAGTCACCAGAAGCATCTAAATTTTTGTTGACAATGCAGCTTTTCACTTATCTTGAGGTATGGCTGAGAAATCAAAGAGATGTGACTTTGAATTTTTCAACATCCACCCTAAGCTCTGAATCTCTCTCCACATAATTTTCCTTATTCCCAGAACTCAAAAAACATTGCAGAGCAAGAAAGTTGACAACAAAATGATGTCATTCAAGAGGTGGAACAATGATTTTTAACACTGTCATGTTTCACAATGACAGTCTTTGAAAAGTCAAGACACACTGAGAAAAATGTATAGCTTAACTATGTAAAGAAGCCTTTATAACAAATAAAAATTAAGTTACTGTCTTAGTTTTTTTAGTAATAATTTAAACTTCACAATAACCCCCCTTATATACATACATATATATTTACATAAGGTGTGTTCAAAAAGTATTGAGCCTCACTTTTTCTCATACAAACAAATGGAGCAAACTTCCTTGACTGGAGATAATTAAAAGACATTCGTACACACGTATAAATATCCTCCAGACATCACGCAGCTTTAGTCAGTTGAAGCAAGCCTCCAAGTAAAAAAAGAGCAGATTCTAGATATTTTTTTTTTTTTATAACATGACACAATAATTGGGGATGAATACTGCTTTTAATTTTGAATAGAGTTTCATAACATTCAAGTAAAAATTTTCAAGATTCAACAAACCTTCAGGAATGATGCAGAGACCATCTCACTTGTACAATGATTCATAACATTCAAGTAAAAATTTTCAAGATTCAACAAACCTTCAGGAATGATGCAGAGACCATCTCACTTGTACAATGATACAACCACTACAAAGACAACTACACTAGGGACAGAGACCAACAGACCTTTAGCAAAATCAAAACACATCAGTGTCACTAATGAAGAGCAGACTTAGATCATGTGAGACTGTAGTAAGGCAATCTGTAAGCTTGTGAATAAGGTAGGGCCAAGTGTTGAATCAGTACATTCAAATTTGGCTAGGGATTTATAGAAAAAGTATTTACAAAATTTGGGCTCGAACTACTAACTAACACTTACCCATCTTTTTTTTTTTTTTTTTTTGTCTGACTTAAAATTTTTTGATTTACCAATCTCCTGTCTTTCTTAATATGACTCCTTGTCAGTGGCGCACACAGGAATTTTCGGGGGGTCGAAAGTTAACCATTCTTGTATCATGATCCTTTTGATTTTGTCGATTTTCGGTAACAAAACACAGTAAAAAACTAGTTTTTGAATAAATAATTAGCATTAATTAATAAAATTAATCATTAATAACAAGTAATTAATTAAATTTTACGTACTATATACTTAGAATTATAATCAAACGGGGGGAAAAAATCAAGGGCTTTGGGGGGGTTCGGCCCCCCCTTGTGTGCGCCACTGCTCCTTGTAATAATTTTTGAACTATTTCCAAAGTTGAAAATACCACTGAAATGAATCTGATTTGAATCCAGTGAAGAGATTATGCAAAATGCAATAGCCTACCTGAACAGTATTCCAAATAACATTTCCAGAATATACGACTTTAAGGAGATTGCGGTATGAACAGTACGTATGAATAAATTTATTTTTTCAAACTAAAGGTTTAATACTTTTTGAACACATCTCATACATAGTAAGAAATTACCTTGAACTAATCTAGAATTTGAAAGAAAATTTAATTAGGATTTGCTTTAATTGATGTAAATAAACCAATATGGACTTTCAATTAAGTTTTTTAACATGAATTTTCAACTGAGATGTTAATCAAGAAACCTTAATTTATTTAATCTTTTCCTTGTAAATTATCATTTACTCTTGTTATGTTTACGGAAGTCTAATAATACCATAACTTATACAACATATCACTAATTTAAAACCTCAGAACAATTGCTATGAGTAATATGAGTAATAAAACAGAAAAAATAATTTCTTTAAAAATAATCCAATAAGTTGAATACTACTGAAAGTTCATAAGTTTAATATAAAAAACTGTGTGTGTGTGTTTGAAAGACCCTTACAAAGTACAAACTATTCAATACTCATTCTTGTAGAACATCAAAAGAAAATTATGCTTGTATGAATCACTTTACACAAATTCTTACACATTGATATTTAAGAAATTTATTTACAAAAAAAAAAAAACAGTTGAAAAACTTAAATGATTATCACACAAGTAGAAAAAAATACACTGAAATACAATTAACTCAAAAATAATATTTGTACCAGTACATGGATAATTTCAGATTTTAAAAAAATTAAAATTTCAATAAAGAATTTTTAATTAATCTATATAAATAAGAAAATATCTATAAAAAAATATAAATATTCCCCAAAAAAATTATTTGTCTATAATTTTTAAAAAATAATTAAAAAAGAAATGTGCTTTTTGTAACTTTTACAATGCATTTCTCAATTTAAAAAAATAAATCCTGAAATAAGATAGGTACCGTATTTTCCTGTATATAATCCGCGGATTATGTGTTAAAAAAGTTTCAAATTTCGTTGTGCGTATTATACGCCGCCGCGGATTATCTGAGAAAAAACATTCTCCATCAGAAAAGCGAACAATAAAGTTTTGGAAGAAATGCCGTTTATGTTTTATAAAATAAATAACAGATGGCGCTTTCATGACTCGGATGACGTATTTCAGCTATAACTAGTTTTTGTCCAATTACATTCAAAAACGAATTCGATTCCTCAGAAGGAAAAATAGTTATTAGTCGCTGGCGCTATTTCCAATTTTCTCTCTTGACTAGAGCTATTAAGTCCTTCGAAAGTTTTCATCAAATTGAAGCGAAAGTGTTAAGTTACACTACAAACTTAAAAGGCTACCAAAATCGGGAAGCTGCAAGGTTGACGAATTGAATATTCGTTTGTGGAGAAAAACAAGACAAACTTCGAAAATTGTGATTGACGTTAAAGTGCCGATCATTTTGGTAAACCTCACTGGCCAGAATTAGAGGAAGAAATAAATAAATGGATTTTAAAAGAGACAGTGGGGAAGCAGTCTCGATCTAAATTTTTTGCTGTTAACTTGCTAAATTAAAAAAAAGAAAGATTTTTCCGCATGGAATGTTTTGTTTAACAACTCAAAACATAGATGGCAGTAGCAAAGAATTTTTTTGTTTTATTGAGATTATCGTAAAAAATATTATCATGCATATTTGAAAAGACATTTCGTAATAAATTTTTTTCCCTGTACAATTTCTTACTTCTATTTTCAATTATATTGTGTATTTTTTGTCTTTATGACATTCATTATCGACAGTTTATATTTTGGATTATTCGGGCTAAAAACTGCCGCGGATTATACAATGTTTTTTTTTTAACTCGAAAAAAAGGCTTTGCAGATAATACGCCACTGCGGATTATATACAGGAAAATACGGTATATACCTGAAAAGCATGCAAAACCACTTCCATTTTTATACCTTTCATTATAAACCTCACTGAAAACTTCTAAAATAATTTATAATTTCAACAATAAAAAATAGATCAAATTTAACTTTGGAAAATAAACATTAACACATTAAAAAAAATAATTAGAGACAACAATATATCATACGTTTTACTAGAGCATGTCCAGCAAAAGCCATCTGGAAATTGATTATCTTCATCAACAATAAATCTTTTAGATGTACAAAAATTACAGGGAGGTGTTGTAGGAAAATATCGTCTTTGAAGAAGCCACCATATAGAAAGTGTGATAAAATTTTCCTTCCTTAATCTTTCTCCTAAATAAAAACAAAATTTTCAGGTAATTTTTTTTTTTTTAACACAATGACTGCCAACTACAAGTTAACGTACAGTTCACATTATGCCTAGGATGCCAACTATATTTTGTACAGATGAATTATGTAATATCTACATAATTTGTATAATTAATAATTTTTTTTTAAATTCTGTGTACAATGGAATTGTGAAACATACTGTGACACAGTCAATGAATTAAAACTTATTTCTTTATATGTGTGTGTATGTATATATATATAAGATGCACTTCTGTTCAATATACAACATAAATAAATTATACATCATACACATACATAACATTTTCATATAAATTCGATGAACTCAGGAATTAAATCTACAACTTTTCATATTTCTGTAATGCAACAAATACAATCTACATTGAACGAAATAATGATAAAGCTAATGTATAAGACTGCATTTTAAAAATAACAAAATAAATATCAACACATGTGAGAAAAATTACATTACTTTTGAAGAAGCACTGCATGCTAATGAGACACAAAAACTACCATATCTGTAATTGGAAACAGTCATTGATCAAATGCAAAAAAAAAATCAATTTATTTTGATTTCTTGGAGATAAATCCAAATTCACACACATGTGCAATAAAAAAAAATTTTAATTACTTTCTGTAAAATTAGAATTTACAACATTATTTTTTGCATCTAATTTTATAGAGCATCTCTAAAATAAGACAATTGATTTTTGAACTTGTAGCATTGAAGTCACATATTTATGGTCATACATTCTTGATTCTACAAAAATACTGAATTTAATAATGATTATATTATGTTAAAATAGAATCACAATTTAGCTAATTTTGAATTGTTTACAGTTACATCAGCTTCATCGAGATACAATGAGAATTGCAAAAACTAAAAAAAAGGTATTCCTATTTTTTTCCCCATTACTATACATAGTAGTTGATTTCCATCATCCAATTTTATTGTTTTTATTCATATTACAACTCCACCTTTTAATAACATTGTAAGGTCAAATAAAAGTGTAACAGGTGTTCTCATATAACCTTTAATTGAATATTCTTAGCTTTTAATTTAGTTTTAAATACAACAATAAATAAACAAATTCTTTTTAGTACATATGAAGCATATGCTAATATTTATCATATAAAATCAAATATACAATTATGTATATTATATATATTAAATAACAAAAGTTGACCATATAAAATAAAATCATAAATTCACCACACCATAACATGATCATTACATGTCATTTATATGTATTCTATCTTACTGTCTTTAAGCACAGCTTGGAGATGCTGAAATGTCTTTAGGAAAAAGCAACCTATTGTAACAATTTTAAAAAAAAGAAGGGGAAAGGGGTTAAAAATCAACAAGTTCAATGGCAGTGCAACAATGACAGTCACTTGCAAGCATGCAACAGGTTGCATATCTTCCTTGTTTTTGTATCAACATGTATTACTATATAGTATAAATATACACATCTTTATATATAAAAATCTTCTGTGCATGTGTTTGTCACTAAACTCCTTCTAAACGGCTGGACCGATTTTGATGAAATTTTTTGTGTGGGTTCAAGTAAATTCGAGAATGGTTTAGACTCACAATTCGATCCAATATCGCAATTAGTTAAAAAGATATAAATTAAAAACATTCAAAAAATACAACTCAACATTCACCTGCATTGTTGTAACAACGCTATTGTTATAAACAAGTAATATAAAAAAAAATTTAATCAATTCCTACTTAGATCAACCAAGAAAAATTTATTTTAGCTATTTTTTATTAAACAGTTGCAATTAATATAAATATGTATATACATATGACAGAATCACAACATTAAGTGGTAATTAATTTTTATTAATTATCGTTAAAGTATCGTATTACCATCCGAAACAATCGCGTGTACAAAATTTCCTTTCAACTGAATGCTTTAACACGCGAGAAAAAAATCTTTTCAAATTTTGATAGGGTCGCTAAGTCGCCAACGTGGCTGTATTTGTAATTTTTTAAATAATTCGTTTTAATCAATTAATTTTTATTAATTATAATTATTGCATTGTTATCCAAAATAATCATGTACATTACATTTCAGCTCAATTGAGACCTTTAAAATGTATTTTATTAACGATTGAAAATTCCACCAAGATAAATAAATAAACAAACAAACAAATAAAATATGTATAGAGATTGTGAGCTAATATTAGGAATTGAAAAAGACGTAAGTTGACGTCGAAATTTGATTTTCAACCAAATTGGCCAAACTCTGTCTTTATAGTTACGAACATGCAGACGATTCACGCTTTTTAGTGTTTTTAATTAATATCTTTTCAAATAATCTTTATATATGTAATTCTTATGTGCATGTGTATGAAACTGAACTCCTCCTAAATGGCTGGACCGATTTTGATGAAAGTCTTTGTCTGTTCCAGTGGACTCGAGAATGGTTTTTAGATTTATAATTCAGTTTAGAAATGCTTATTTAATTAATTTTTTATTTATAAATTGTTGATCTTGGAATGTTTTACATTGGATCCAGCAGACTGCGCTACGATTGCAGTATCAAATATTCAAAAATCTTTTATTTTGAATTTAAGGTGTGTACAGGACAACATCTGTTGGGTCCTCTAGTATTATATATTTAAATTCCTTTACCCTTCAATTTATTGATTCCTAAATACAAATGCACCTTTAAACTTTTTGCTACAATGTATTGATCAACATAAAACATTTTAGAGACAGGTGTGTCATATATGCACCCACCCCAAATGTCACTGGCAGACAGGATAGGCACTGGTGAATTGCAGTTGATACTGATCTACAGAATGGATGTGTCATATTTGCATTTTTGAAAGTATGTGTTGTTTAATTAGCATTATTTAAAACTACAAAATGAGGCTACATATCCACTACATTTAATTTAATCGAACCTCTAAGGTTTTGACCTTATGTTTGTGAAATTTGTTCCAATTCTGATGCTTTGCTTAGATTTGAGAGCAAGAGATATGAAGTAAACAAAACTCAGCTGATGCACAGCTGTAGTCTATGTGATGTAAAACAAATAGCAATTTCAAATGCTTCAAATAAGATTTTATTGGGGGATATAAACATTTCGTTGTTTTAAGACTTTCTGTTTTTACTCAGTTTTTATCGCTAGTATTTCAATAGCTAAGGCTTTCTGAAAGACATTTTCCTAAATTAAATGTGTATGAAAGAAGGGGAAATGAAGATGTTTAATTTGCATACAAGGCTTTCTGAAAGACATTTTCCTAAATTAAATGTGAATGAAAGGGGAAATGAAGATGTTTAATTTGCATACTAACCGTAAGAAGTCAACAAAAAAAATTTTTTTACTTGTGAACTATGTGATGCAGGACTTTGTGTTTATCCTTGTTTTAACCCTTATGTACTACATTATGATTTACTACAATTTTTTTTCATGCAATATTTTTTTTAATTGCCACATTGAAAATTAACGGATATGCATAAATGAAATACTCAATTTTGGGAAATTTAATCCATTAGAGCTAATTAAATTGGTACTTTAAAGTAACATCAGAACACAAAGGTCTAAAATATTCTTATAACACTAAAAGACCGAATGGCTTTTTTAACGTAGTTTTAACTCGTAAAAATGCTAAATAACCAGAGAACACTAGTATTTTACAGCACAAAATATTTTTTGAAAATTATACAATTTTTAAAATTTATTTACTTTTTTTACACATAAAAACAAGTTTTACACTTAAAATTAATTTGATGATATTCAAAGAAACAAGTTTTTCTTTTCATTAATAAACAAAAACTCATTAAACATTTTGCATTTTGATTGATGTTTTGAATGAATGTTTTTTAAAGCACTGCATCCTGTGGTAGGAAATACAGTATTTTCGGAACATGAACAACTGTACCTTGAGTCTTGTTCAGTCTGTTTACCATCATCTTAAGAATTTAATGAAAATTCCTGCAGATAATTTGCAGGAAAATCTTCATCTGAAGAATTATTGGTTAGTACATCAGTACTTTCAGATGGTTGGTTTTGTAATACATCCAAAGCCTCTAAAAGAGTGAGACTTTTTTTTTCTAGGCACTCTAAGAAAAGGAAAACAATAAAAATAACACCTTGAAAACCTCCCATTATTAAATCTTAATTACAAATAAAGAAATTGAAATGTTGCTAATTTTTGAATAAATTATATATATTCCATTTAATAATATAAAAAAACAGATTCAAAGTTTAAAATTTTTTGAAAATATTAAAATAAAAAAGTAAAATAAATACCGTAAAATCCAGCGGATAACATGCACCTATGTATAACACGCACCTATACTTTCAAGCCGCATTTTTTAATTTTGAGGTATATTCGCCATATAACAGACACACCCTTTTTATGAAGAAATCTGAAATGTTTGTTTGCAATTCTCTTATGCTTTGAAGTCACTTGTCCAAGATATTATCCCAGGTATTCGAAAAAATAGTATACATCTAGAACTAAAACTCTTTAAGTTCATAAGGTATGTCATTTCTTTTAAATAAACAGTATTTCGATATACGTAGAAGTTTAATTATTTTTTATGCTCATCTCTTTTTGTATTTCTAAAAAAAAAAAAAAAAAAAAAAAAGCTCTCATTTTTATACTCGTCATATAACATGCACCCATAAATTTCATTTTTATTTTTGATGTTAAAAGTGCATGTTATACACTGGATTTTTCAGTAAGTGAAGTATAATGAAATACTAAAAAGACATAATTCTACTGCACTATTGCAATGATGCTACAACACAACAAAAAGCAACAATAAGCTACACGGACAAAAAAAAAAAACTAAGTTCTTGCTCTAACATTCAGAGTACTCTCAGTACTTATAAGTACCACAAAGTTATTCAATTGTAAAATTTATCATATACATTGTTCACTTAAAAAAATAAATAGTCAAATCATTTTCTAAGATCTTGACTAACGAACAAAAAAAAAGACACCTTTTGGACATTAACGACTTTTTTGGACAATCTTTGCAATCTGATCGAAACATCCGCTGAAAACGCAACTTCTGTTTTAAAACTATTTGCCTTCTCCCCCAAAATACTCACCATAGAATCTTTGCTGTCATGCATCCTGGAAGAGTGAAGTTAAAAGAGTGTTCCTGCTAAATATCGCCAAAATATTGGTTAAAATGGTTATTCCATGTAATTTTCAAGTGTGGTACTTATAAGTACCGTTGGTAGATAAAGGGTTTATCACTATCACACACTGTGTTCTTTCTCAATTATTTTTATATATGATATTTACAGCACCAATATTTAGATATGTTTAGAATAAAAATTTTGATTAAATATTTTTTTCTACAAAAGTTTGTTTTTCATTCAAGGTAGGAGAAAAGTTTTATTTCTGAAAGTAGATTTTAATGAAAATATTATCAGAAAGTCTTGATGTGACTACATTATGTGTAGTTAATAGTCCATGAATAATTAAAAAAATTAACCTTAATATTTTTTATATATATTTTTTTTTCTTCAAAAGTTAGGCTTAGCAACATGAAATACCCCATCCTCAGATAATCACCCAGTAGCAGTGTTCGTCTCCACAGAAAGATGCTTTGAATGGTCTGCCACCTGATAAGGGGGTTCAAGAATGGTGCATACATGACACACCCATTGCAAAAGGGTTAATGTTAATTTTTCCTTCATTGTCTTTTTCTTTCTTTTTTTACTGCTTTATTTGAATATTTCTTTTATAATATAACTTAATCTAGATTTTTAGTATTCTCATGAGATTAATATTCTTACCAAGATTTAGTACTCGTTTCTTACTATATGATTATTTTATTCCATTCTAAGTTAATCCATATTTCTTAGTATTCTTAATTTGATATTAATGTACATTTTATGGTTTTATTACATTTCTCTCTAAGGATTATACTAGTGTTGCTCTTAAGATTTTAGTACTCATTAAGTGATATTAGTGATACGTTTTTATTATGCTTTTCTAATGAATATTGTCTGTGTATGAGTAGTTTTTTAAATTGTAATATGCTCAAACCTATACAATTTTTTAATGTAAATATATCTTTCTACGTTATGTATATACTGTTATCAATCCAAGTCTTATTTGTTAATCCAGTCTTTTATATTTCAATTCTTACAAAAATCTTTCATTATATGTTTATAATAGTTGTATTTTCACACTCGGGAATACAAGCGATTGCCATCTGAACTTGTGAAACTAATTGTAATCTGTGTTGTCATGATTTCATTAAGATAAAATTTATAGTAAATTTAGATAAATGTTGTAAAAAAGTATTCTTTCATTTGCTAGACATCAGCATTTAGAATATATACGTTTTGTGTAAGAAAAATTGAGAAAAAAAATTTATTTTTCAAAAGCAAATTAGTAGAAAGACTTATACTAAGTTATCATAGCAATACCAATATAAAAAAAATCAGGTAGACCAAAATCTGGAATTCTATGACTAACGGAGCACCTTTTACCCAGTTTGGTACCACTAACATAAGAAAAGCTCTCACAAGATACTGTGCTGTGTAAAAGGATGGTAAAAGAAAAAGAAAAAAGAGTCACTGCACTTTGTTTCCAATTACATCACACCAAAGAAAACTTTGAATATTTTTTTTAAAAAATAAATACTACTGTTATTATTATTTCTATTTAAAAAGTATAAATAAATATTTTTACAAACAACAACAACTTTAAAATTAATTTCTAGATATTGAAATATAATTAAAAGATAAGGTAATTAATACTAATATTTATGACAAAAGAAATGAAATTAAATTCAATATTATTAAAGTATATCAGGAAAATATAAACATACTAGCTGGTATACCCGTTCTTCGTACGGGTGAACTGAAAAATTAAACACAGATTGATGGTTAAAGAAGTTTTTAATGAGTTAATTTAAAGTGAATTTCAAATTAAACAAAAAAGAAGCTTTTTCCATATATCAGCCAAACAAAAAAAGAAAGAAAAAAACACCTTTGTTAAGTTTTAAGTATGTAGATTTAATAGCTGATAAATAAGGTGTTTTTTTTATTTATAACTAACTCCTCGTAACTCTCTTGAGGGTCGATTTTTGAAAATACTTCCCTAAGCTGACCTCTGCTCAGCAAAAGTAACACATTGCTAAAAGTTTTGTGTAATGAACGCTTAAAATAATTTTTATCTGAAAGTGTAATACATTAATATATTACTTTCTGTTTTATTTATTTTATGTTAAAATTGTAATATTCAGAAGCAACGCCGTTTTTTAAATTATAATGGCGATTCGATGAAAACCATAGTGAAATGTTGACAATAAGAGTCAAGTTGGCAAATGTCTAGCTACTTTAATAGCTCGAGCCTTATTAGAGCTTTATTAGACCCAACGGGTAGGGGAGCGATGCACATTACCCCTTTATCCACCGCATTATGATTTACTGCAGTTTTTTTCATAAAGTTTTTTTTTTTATCACTACATGGAAAATTAAGGGACATACATAAACAAAATACTCAACTTTGGGAAATGTAATCCGTTAGAGCTAATTAATTACCTAAACATATTCAACTGTAAAATTAATTACATACACCGCTCACTTAAAATAAATAGTCAAATCGTTTTCTAAGGTCTTCCTTAACCCTCTAAACGGATAGCACGGAAAATTCCATCAGTGTAAAGATGCTTCGAAAATGCACTGCGCAGATTTTTATGCCTTCAAGTAACATTTTCAAAAGCAGATTAGTCGTACCTTTCTGAAATCCTTTCCCCCTTTTAAAGGTTTAACATCTTGAAAGATAATTGGAGACAGTGGAAGCAACACAGCAGGACACTAATAGGAAGTTTTATGGCTCACAGGAAACCCAGTGTTTTGACCCTGGGGCAATCCTAAGAAATCCAGGGGAAATTTCTTTAGACCCCAGGAGGTGTTTATTTGTTACCTCGTTTTTTTAAAGTTTTGAAAAGTCCCAACGCATAAGTAAAATATGTTACAATTCCCTTTTGGTTTCATATTAATTTGAAACTGTAACAAGTTGGGGCGTGTCAGTGCAATCTGCTATTTTATATAGTTAGACAAATTATCTTTTTTTAAGTATATTCTTTTGCTTAATTTTTCTTATTTTAATCAAAGCTTTCAGTTTTTGAAACATGATTATTTTATTATAAGATACCGAGAAAATTAATAAAACATCAAACTCTTTAAAATTTGAAACCTTTTCAATTTTCCAACCACTAAAAATCAATAAATTTAAACTTCATCAAATCATTTGAAACATTTTCTTACACTTTGATAAAAATAATAACGAAAAAAAAAAAACTAATTAAGATTTATTAGTTTTTTTTTTTTTTTTTTTTTTAAGATTTCAAATTGAATTTTTTTGAATTTTAAGTGCTTGAACTTCAGTTTACATCAAAGACAACATGAATGAAGATTTTCACACATTTTTTTTTATAACTTGAATGTTTGAATAAATGGTAATCAAAAATATACGTAAACATTTACAGTAGACATTTATGCATATAAATAAACATAAAAATCAATTTTAAATTCAAACTATTCAAAAACATTCGAATTATTGTTCAAAAATATATATTTATACAAAATACCCCTCAACATTTATCTTTTTTTTTAAGGCTAACTGAATAAGTAATTAAAATCTGGATATTTTTTGAAATCTCGACCGTATAAAGCTAGAAATTTTATGTTAGAAATTCCTTTTGAAATTTCGAAAAAAAAAATGCATCGCGCTGTTAAAAATTATTTACCATAAGTTTTAGCATTGTTTGAGTATAATAAAAATTTCAAATTTTATTATATAGCTTCTTTGGTATCTTTTAATATATTTCAAAGATTTCATACAATTCAGTTGAAAACTGCATGCTAAGAGCAAAAAATATACTAAAAAAATTGATGAATATACAATTACAATAAATTCTAATATAGAAGCAAAACTGAGAAGCTAAAGCGTAGGAATGAAAAATTTTGAGTATCTGAAGTAGTTTTCGAAATATTTATTTTAAAGTTCAGAAAATTTGTGTGCGTTATGTTATACTTAATATTATTTAAATGATTAAAATAGTATGTTAATATTAGTCATGTAATTGTTTGATCACACATTCATATACTAATAAAAATTATCATGGTCACTGATGCGAATGTCAAGAATTTTATGTAATTTTAAATTCAGACATTAAGATGTTGATGTAGAAAATATAAAACGACCATCTAAAATACATGAAAAATGCAGTCTGCTATAAAATGATCTTGACAAACAAAATCCGGCATTTTCACTTACTATGGCAGAGCCGGCTTAGTCAGGGGCGATCTGGAAAAACAGAGAGGGAACCGCGGTTTTGATGGATGCCGCTCTAACTTTTAAAGTTCCCAGGAAAAATTATATATATATAAATTACAAATGCAAAAATAAATCTTGTAATTTTCCATACATTTTTATAACAATGAATTGCGGAATTGGCTTCCAATACATTGTTGTGTTTGACAATATGTAAGGTAACGAACCCTACTTTAGATAGATTTGTACTACTTTTTCGTAACCGTATTCCTTTTAAAATTAATTTGTGCAGCCGAAATACAACTTTTGCACCCTTAAAAATTTATGTAAACTATAACGGTTAATTTTAATTTATGCAACTTGTGAAATGTTCATAATTAACCATTTCCGTCTAAACAGTTTACATGAAAAAAAAAGTTTGGACTCCCTCATTCATTAGGGATTTATATAAGATTCTAACATTAAATTTTATTTTTCACTGAATAGGATCGAGTGGTAGTGTATAGTGCTTCCACACCACAAGTTTGGGGTTCTATTAATGGGCTGCGCAAGGTCGACTTTGCCTTTCATCCCCGCTACATTGGGTCGATAAATGAGTACCAAGCTTGCTTCGGGTCTTAAACACTGAAGGTCTCTCTTCAGACAGACCACCAAATCGGGACATCTGTTCATGCACCTCAGCGTCCAATGGTCACGTGTATTATGAGCACAGTAGTTCCTGGCCCTCATGGATTGTTGTGCCACTGAGTTTGAGTCTTAAGTTTGAGGATTACCTCACTTTGGGGATACCCCTTAGATAAACATGTATTTCCACTCATTTGCAATTAAACATTTTTCTTTCAATTACGTTTATTTCAGAAGGAAGTTTGATTTTTCAAATGTATTTGCTTAATAACATGTATATTTGTGTATTATATTAAAAATTTGATCAATCCAAAATTACATGTTTTTAGCTCCTCTAAAAGCTTTTAGGATTTTACAACTGATCTTACAATCCATATACGTTTTATAGTAGTATATTTAAAAATGATAAAGACATTTTTATGACTGTGTGAGCTGTTATGCCTCGTTTATAAATATAAAAAATTGCATTCAGCTACAGTTTTTAAAATGTACAGAAATAAGTGGAGAAATAGGATACTTACATATTATGAATATTTTTGACTGCAGTAAGATATATTTATATATATTTCAGTTTCTTTACAATTTGAATAGAAGTTGTAAGCCATTTTGCGAATAGTTTGATATTGAGTATAAACCCATAGGCTGTTTAATATTGTAAAGTGTTTTACTTTGATACCAGCACACATTAAAATAAGGCTCATTTGCAGTTATATGATCAGCTTCAGTGATATTTAAATTTTAAAAATAGTCTACACGTACGAAAACATTCTTTCACAACCGCACACCACATCTCTCTCTCTCTCTCATACTATATCTTCCCTACAGCAGGAAATATTTGTGTATACTGAAAAATTTAATACAGGATACATTTCCAAGTGTTAAATTTGTTTTTAAAATTTGGTATGAATACATTGTGGAACTGTCGGTTAACTTCACTGAACAAAATTGTTTTAAGTGTACTGTTTTGAAAGACAAAATTAATCAGGGAGAACTTTTCTCACAATAGAATTTGTAATGACTGAATTGTGTGAAAATGTAGTTATCGATGTGTGACATTTTTCCTTGTAATAAAAGAAACAGAAAGATAAGAAACTTAACTTGAGTAGAAAATGGTTAGAAGTACTGTCATGCACATTTGAGAAGAAGTATATCCCCCATTAAAATTAAAAATTATTGACTGAATGTGTGTTATGTCCATCACAAATGCTGATGTAGAAAAGATATTTTTATTTAATACAAGGAGTTCGAAAAGGAGAGCACTAGGAATGAAAATTTAGATTTTTTCCGAAAAATATTCAGTTAACATAAAAATATCATTTATATGATTTAAATTTAAATAAATTAAAAGTATTGAAATCATTTTTTATGTTATTCTAAATTAAAAATATAATTGAATAGAGAAAGATCTGTTTTATTTCATAAATATAATCATCGTATGCACCATTTATTGTCTTATGGTTTAAAAAAAAAAAAAGATAGGGCCTTTACTCTTTTTACCTGATAACTTTTTTTAAAAACAGGAAAGTGAGCGCGTTTTCTTACTCTCATATTCAAAAATGAATACAGGATGCTTTTTTCTGGTTCAAATCGCAATACCAAAATATTTTTTTTTTTAATTTTTTAAAAAATGACAGAAAAATAAATTTTGTTTGAAGAAAATATAACTATTTTTCAACTTTTAACACGCCATTTATTTCATGTTTTTTTTACCCTGCATTTTTTAATTTTACTGTGACTGAATCTATAGGGAAAACGACAGAGTAGAACTACGGTTTTCATACAAGATTGCCCAAGACAACTTAACAGCTAGCTGTAAACGATTGCTATCCTGGTTCTCACTGAACAAAGACGCCTTACTTGACAAAGGAACCGAACTAGGTCATAAAACTGTCCTCTTTCGACCTCCCAAGTTTTAAAAGGGGGAAAGAATTGAAGTCTGTTGCATTTTTGAAGGTAATAGCAAAATAAGAGTAAAAAGCTTTCGGAATAACTTTTCAGGAGGAAGGTATCCAGTTAGAGGGTTAATATACAAAAAACATAAGACACTTAAATTTTGACATTAACTATTTTTTCGGGACAAAAAGATATTGCAATCCGCTGAAAACGAAATTTCTACTACAAAACTATTCGCCTTCCCCGCTAAAATACTCATCATAGAACCCGCAATGCCGTACATCTTGGAAAAGAAGGTTTCAAAGAATATATTCCTACTAACTATTGGTAGAATATTCCTGCTAGGCTGGTGTGGTGTGGTAGTAAGGAGAAGGGATGCCACGTCAGGTGTCGTCCACGTCACTTGATCATGGTTTAAAATTAACGTGGGCCATCGCCAAAAGCCCTCGTGTAGCTGAACAGTGCAACAATATTTATTCATTCACTCACTCCAAAAAATACAATACAGTAGTTATTATTTTTATACTTAAAAAATGAAATATCTGCCTATTCAATTAAAATTATAGCGTTATAATTAACTACTAACCACAAACAAATTTTGAAAATTTGTCCAAATGATGTAGTGTGAAAGAGAAAGTTTATTTACTGTAAGTACCAGAAGCGATAAAAGTATTTATTTTGATATAAGCATTAATTTTTTTTCTTATGGCTCACACATGAAAAAAATCAATAGTAGCTATTCAAATAAAGAGATTTAAAACAACCTCTCCCTTCAAAACTTCGTTTTATTCTGAAATAAAAAATAGGGATTACATTGATCACAGGAATAAATTAGAAGCCACCTTGTGTAGACAAAACAAAAATTTTTATTCATAAATAAAAGATAGATAATGCTGTTGTTGGCTTTTTTGCAGCACTCGCCATAATTGCTTGCAAATGGCAGAATTTTTCCTACTTACTTGACAAATATTGTAACATTTTGTACACTTCACACAATATCTTTATAAATTATAGCCTACGCTATAAATTATAGACTATGTGCTATTCTGATTTATAAGCTATATTACTGCAAAGTTTCATTAAAATTCATTCAGTTGTTTTTGCGTGAAAGACGCCCAAACATCCTCACAAACTTTCTCATTTATAATATATATCTAGATATCAATATTCAGAAATTATTTACTACACTCCTCACTTAACTGTAACTGAGAGCGCTATATTTTCCCGCTTTCCTACCCTAATGGAAACGTTTGAACCCCGTAACGGAACATTCTGTAAACTGGAAACGCAACGGACAGATGCAAGATCTTGTCTGCATCAATCCGCAGCACCTTCAAAGGTTTAATTTTTATTTAACCGCATTACTACCTTTTAGTGTAAACTTTAACTGTAAATATTTATTTTCTTGTATATGTACCATCTCCATCTCTGGCTGTTATTCGAACTCAACCAATGGCAACAGAAATATTATTAAATACATTCATCAAGTAACAAATTTCTACTTTCAAAAAATTCAGAAAAAATTTAAAAATTATGAAAATTTTATTAAATACTGTTAGCTTAAAAATACTCCATTTTATTATTAGTCATTTGCATAAGGAAACTCTAAAATTGTATGGATTAAATTCTTACTTGAACATAAATAGTTTATCATCAAAGACTATATTGCAAATATTCATATTTCCAAGTTAAATCTAGTTTTAATTAACTACATACTCAATTCACAGAGAGTGTAGTTGTAAAACTGATATATTCCTATAATTTTATTTTTAACTGAATATTTTATAAACAAATACAAAAGTATTCCTATAGTTACTCATATAACTGCAATATTTAAGTTAATAAGCTTATTCTATAATTATTTTAGTACAAATAATTCCATAATTTTTACTGTACTATAATTTGGTCAGTAATATTATGCTTTGAATTTGTATTTGGGTTCAAAATCTGGCAATAATTTGTTTATTACACACAGATTCAACACGGTCCATGCATTTTTTAATATAAATTTACATGTTACCTTTTTCTTGTAATGTATTTAGAAATTCTATCCATTATTTTTAATAGGATTTCAAAACAGAAGGGGGAGAGTTGGCTAGCCACAAAATTGGTTAAACCTAACTTTTATAAAAATTATTTTTATATAGTAAGACAGTGCAAATCTAAGCTCATTTCAAGCAAAAATCTACAGGCCTCCTTGGCACTGGAGTATTGAAATTTACAACCAGACTATCTGGTTAAGTCTAGCTTATCCAGGCCCTGGGTGCCCAACACAAGCGTCTAATGGATAAACCAGCACTGTAGTAAGAGCTGTCCTAAGTCAGCAATGTTAATAATACTGTAGAGAGAGAGAAAAGTGAAAATATTTGAACCAAAAGTTAAGTGGAATTATTCAAAAATTTCACACCAATTATTTATAACAATTACTAAAATAAGTACCGTGGGTAGATTAGTGGTTTGAGCATCGGACTTCAGACCGGAAGGCCTGGGTTCGGTGCCACCAAATACCCTCTGAGTACACACGGAGTACATGCTCGTTAAATCAGTGGGTCCAAAAGTCTTATGGGCAGACGCAGCAAAAACCACAGTACCCAAGGGGCTGGAGAATATATCCCCCCCTCCAGTTCCATGACTAAATTGTGGAGGTGGAGATAGGTGGTGTCGCCATCAATCGTAAAGGAGTCCAATCTGTCTCAGGCTCTGGCAACTTTCAGTCCTTCCCTTCAAGAAGGACACAACAAAAACAACCAAAATAAATTTTAAGAGTTCAGCCATTCTTACTTAAAATTAGCATCAAATGTACCTTAGATAATTTATAGTATTTATAAATACATACATAAATATAAAATATGTCGAATAAATTATTCTCCCAGGTTCATTCTTGATTTTTGATATAGCTTGTTTTTAATATATTATTTAAAAATCTGTAGGCGTCTTTTTTTTTTTCAAATGGTCCCATTATCCATGTAATAGAGTGAGTATTACTACAAATTTCTCATAAGCTGGGGGGATAGTTATTGATTTCACTTGTAAGGATGCAATCTCAAAAAGAGATTAAATCTGCTTTATATTTTACTAGCTGGTATACACGTTCTTCGCATGGGTGAACTAAAAAATTAAACAACACAGATTGAAGGATGAAGAAGTTATTAATGAGTTAATTTTACGTGAATTTCAGATTAAACAAAAAATCCTTTTTGCATATCTCAGCTAAACAAAAAAAAAGAAAGAAAAGCACCTTTGTTAAATTTTAAGTATGTAGATCTAATAGCTAATAAAAAGGATTTTTTATTTATAATTCCCCCTAACACTCTTGAGGGTCGACTTTGAAAATCCTCCCTAAGCCGATATCTGATCAGCAAAAGTAACACATTGTTAAAAGTGTTGCGTAATGAACGCTTAAAATAGTGTAAATAATTTATCTTAAAGTGTAATACATTAATATTACTTTCTGTTGTATTTATTTTATGTTAAAATTGTAACATTCGCAAGCAACGCCGTTTCTTAAATTATAATGGCTATAATGGAGATTCAATGAAAAACACAGCGAAATGATAACGATAGTCAAATTTGCAAATGTCTAGCTACTTTCATAGCTCGAGCTTTATTAGAGCTTTGTAAGACCCGCCGTGTAGGGGAACAATGCATGTTAATGCTTTAACTACCGCATAATGATTTACTGCAGTTTTTTTCATGCAGTATTTTTTTAATCACTACATTGAAAATTAAGGGATAGACATAAACAAAATACTCCACTTTGGGAAATTTAATCCATTAGAGATAATAAATTAATTAAAGATATTCCACTGTAAAGTTAATTATATACACCGCTCACTTAAAATAAATAGTCAAATCGTTTTCTAAAGTTTTCATTAACGTACAAAAACATAAGATACTTAAATTTTGACATAAACTATTTTTTCGGGACAAAAATAATAATCTTTGCAATTCGCTGAAAACGCATGCAAAACTGTTTGCCTTCCCCGCTAAAATACTCATAAGACCCGTGCTGCCATGTATCTTGGAAGAGTAGATTTCAAAGAATATTCCTGCTAAGTATTGGTAGAATATTCCTTCTAAATTGGCATGGTGTGGTAGTTAGGAGAAAGGGGTGCCAGCTCAGGTGTCATCCACGTCACTTAACCATGGTTCAAAATTACATGGTCCGTTGCCATAAGCCCTCGTGTAGCTGAACAGTGCGACGTTAATATTCACTCACTCCAAAAAATACAGTACAGTAGTTATAATTATTTTTATACTTAAAAATGCAATATCCGCCTATTCAATTAAAATTATAGCGTTATAATTAACTACTAACCACAAACAAACTATGGAAATATGTCCAAATACTGTAGTGTGAAAGACAAAGTTTATCTACTGTAAGTACCAGAAGCAATAAAAGTATTTATTTTGAAAAAAGATCAATTTCTTACTACCAAATGTGCATAATGAAATCATTAAAAAACATTCAAATAAAGAGAGATTTATAACAATCTCTTCCTTCAAAACTTAGTTTTATTTTGAAATAAAATAAATTAGGGACTATGCTGTTTACAGGAATTAATTAGAAGCGAGAGCCTTGCGTAGCCAAAACAAAGAGTTCTTTCACAAACAAAAGATAAATATATGCTGATGTGGGCTTTTTTGCAGCACGAGCCAGAATTGCTTGCAGATGGCAGAATTTTTTCCTACTTACTTGACAAATATCGTTATATTTTGGACACTTTTTGCAAATCTTTATGAATTATAGCCTATGCTATAAATTATAGCCTATGCGTTATTCTGATGTATAAGCTATATTACTGCAAAGTTTCATTAAAATCCATTCAGTTGTTTTTGCATGAAAGACTCCCAAACATCCTCACAAACTTTCACATTTATAATATGTATCTAGATTATTTCTAAAAATATTAAAATAGTACATTTATAACAGCTTTCACAACATAAAAGTACCAAATTACAACAAAATAATAAAAGCCATGTAAAAAAAAAAAATTTTTTTTTTTCATCCTTTAAAATATTTATTAAAAGATTAAAAATATTGCATTATTGCATTTATATTCACACAAAAACAAAAAATTAAATATAAGAAAAATCTAAAACTTACTTAAATTTTGAGCTTCTTCAACAAGATTTATAGTTGTAGGAATTTTTAATTGAAACATGTAATTTATATCAGCATAAGTAGTCGATGCAAATGAAATCATTGGTATAGATTTTTGAAGAGAAAATAAAGAATTCTTGTTCGCGTAGATAAGTTTATCAACAAGCTTTTTCTGTACTGGTAATTCTTTAGTACCACTTTTTGATGCATCTAACTGTTAATAAGAAAAAAAAAGGTTATTAAAGTTATAAATTTACACTCTTACACAATAATGTAACAGCTTAAAAATATAATTATATATTTTTTACAAAAAAGGAACTCTTGTTACAGAAATTACATCATCTGAAATTCATTATGATTCTTAAAATAAATAAAAGAAATACACTAGAGCACTTGAGTAATTTCATCAAAACATTTGGATAAATCATCTTCACTTTTTTGCTTTACATTATTCTTATTATACATGAAAAATAATTTCTGTACTTTTGAAGTATTTGCTATACCTCATCCTGTGAATTATTCATGCTATGCTACAGAATTATTCAAATTCAAAAACTAAAATGCCATTTTTCTACATACATTAAAAGAAATTATTTTTTATGCATATAACTTAAGTGCCAGAAAAAATGTTAAGAGAAGCTTATGTAAAAAAAAATATAGCAACATCACCTCTATGCTCATACTCCATTCTATCTACCAGAGTATATATAAAATGAAAGACATCCCTACCAGCTATCAAAACATGTAACAGTAGCAAATAATAAGGTAATAATTACGTTAATATAATTTAATTTAAGGTAATTTTAAACATGAAATATCTTAGAGATGGCACTTGCAAGAAAGGTCATTACATTTTGCTGGCAAAAATTGAATTTGGATTGCCATCATTGCAAGTATCTATAGCAGATGCAAGAAACTAAGCAAAACTTTTGACTCCAATTAATACAATGATCTATTAATACAATCTAATATTTTTACAATTAACTGTTTAATACGTGTTTACCATATTCTAACAGGAGATATTATAATTCAGCGTTTAGTCTGGTATTTTTACAAGCCTCTGTGACAGGCTAACAGTATAAGTGTGCATCTTCTCTAACAAGATACATCAAATCCACAACTCATGGTGATAGACTGGATGTGTGCCCCAACAGCACAAAACATTTCTATATGAGTGCCAGCATGCCATAAAATAAACTCAAATTCGGTGGCACAACAGCCCATGAGGACCATGGCCTACTGTGCCCATCCCAGTATACATTTACCATTGGGCGCAAAGGTGCATGAGCAGATGTCCTGATCAGGTGGTCAGTAGGAAGCGAGACCCCCAGAGCTTAAGTCCCCAAGCAAGCTTGGTACTCATTTATTGACCCACTTCAGTAGTGATGAAAGGCTGAGTCAACCTTGCCCAGCTCGGGAGTAGAACCCGGACCTGTGGTGTGGAAGCGTGACACGCTACCACTCGACCACTGGGCCTTATGCCATAAAATAGTTAGATATATTCACATATAGCTACTCCAACACATCCATAAATCTGTATGCAATAAAATGGGGAGAGGCAAAAATTGCGAATGCATCCAAATTATAAGACATTTTGCAGGAAGCATCATATGTGTTGGCCTGCTGCTCATTTCCTGAAGCTAGTGGTGTACATGCTCAGTCATATTTCTTTAGTTCTTAACTTCTGAACAGGAGTAACCATGTTTTAAAACTGTAGGAATAGTTTTCCTGCCATTTAAGGCTGTTTTCATCATATGTACAAGAGTATGAACTTAATGCAGAGCACATTTTTGGACTGAAATATGCCTCATGCATTTGTTTACAATATAGTGTTTTTCTTTTTGGCATGTAAAGGGATAGCTCATTTGGCATTACAGTATAGGAGAAAAAATGCAAAACACATTTTAAAAAAGAAAAAAAATGAGTCCCCTCATTTAAAAGTGAGTAATGTGATAAAATAAGTGATTCTCTACAGGATAGTGAAGCCAGAACATAATAATTAATGTTTAAGTACCTTTATATCTGAAAAAATATTTTGACTTTGAGTCCTATTTTTTAACATTAGCTAAAAACAGCCTTAATAGCATAATAATACATTTTGAATCGCAAACTACTTTTCCCCACTCAAATATGATTAGCAAGCAATTAGATAAAGAAATATAAAATTTTGCTATGAATAAAGCTTTGTTGAAAATTAATATATGTACATTAATTTCTAAGACACATGCACACAGTGATTTCCTAGAATTCTCTATTAAATTTTGAACAGACTGTGCGCTATATGCAACAATACTAAAGCAAAGGGATCACATAATTTTGAACAGCAATCATGGAATAGAATATTTTCACTAGTTTCTCCTTCTCTTAACTTTCATATTTTACGGGAGCACCTTGAGACTGTGTTCTCTTTATTGTGCACCAGCCACCATCATTCCATATCTCAGAATCAAAACTTAGAAACATAACTAGAACATCAATATCCACATTGAATATGACTGCTGGGTTACTAAAGCTAGTAATTTTTTTAATTTAAGAAAAAAGCCACTTTGATCAGCAGGAATTAAATCAGAAAAAAATCATGAAAAACAGACTTAAAGCTGTTCCTTCTTCTGACTTGTAAAGTGGAGCATATACACCTTATGAAATACATGACATTATTTGAAATTCAAACTTTTGATGTACAAATAGTCTGTTGCTTAGAAATCAATAAAAGAAGAAAGTCAAGAGAGATAAAAAAATACTAGAATATTTAATGGATAAAAATCTTTAAATTACGGATTTTAAAGAAGCAGAGCAAGAATGACCAATTCCTCTTTTATGATAATAAATCAAATAGTTTTTATACAAACTTTGTAATAAAAGAAATGCTGAATAATATTTTGAATACTGGTTAGGTTTCAAAAATAAAAATGGATTAATACAATATGGACCATTTATTGGAGAATATAAAATTAAAAGAATTGAATAATTAGAAAATATAAATTAGGAACATATTTAACAAAGTTTAATGAGAATTAATCATTTCAGTTCATTTACTCAAAAATGATTAATCTTAGTTAAATTTAAAATTTCTTGATTTTAATCTTATATTTATTAAATTTACCTTCAAAAGTTATATATATATATATATATATATATATATATATATATATATAAAACATTCATCCACATTTGTATATATTTATATTTTTGTTTACATAAGATACATATGTATCATAGAAGTCACATAAATGGAACCCTTTTTATTTATTAAAACAAAATTAAATTTGCACAATATATATTGGATACTTAATAAGATTATAATTACTGTTATCAATCTAACAATTCTGATTTCTTCAATGTTGTGGGCTGTTAAAATTTATTTTATATCAGCAACTAAGGATCATCAAAACTTTTGCAACTGAAATAGTAATTTTTCAGTTATATCTCATGTATATAATCAAAAACATAATTATATCATGTCTTATTTTTTTTTATTTCAAATTTTATTTTCCTACAGACACAAGACTCATAAATGTTGCCTTTTCTCATTACAATTTAATCTTTTTGACTATTAAAATTATTTTAATATACAAAAAAAAACTCAACTCAGTGGCCCAACAGCCCATGGCAGGCTAAGGCCTATTGTGCTCATTTCAGTTTTCATGATCTTGGGCCCTGAGGTACATGAGCAGATGCTCTGGTTAGGTGGCCAGTCTGACATGAAATCCCCTATGTTTAGTTTCCAAGCAAGCTTGGTACTCATTTATCGACCCACTGAAGGGATAAAAGGCTGAGTTGACTTTGCCTAGCTCGGATTTTGAGCCCTGTACCTATGGCGTGGAAGTGCGATTCGTTACTACTCAGGCACAGTTTTTCTCTCTGTCTCATTAAACCTATCTTAATATTTATAATAATCATAATTGCTGTACTAACCTGAGCATATTCTTCATTTTGTAAGAGAGAATTTGGTATTTTATCAGCAGCAAAATATTCTGATGCCCCTTCTTTTGCACTAATAACTTTTACAATCATAGGTCCTGCACCATTTGAAGTAACCATTGAAGGAAGACTTGATGTAGTCTGCATTCCATCAGAGACAGTAAGGGTTTCCTTTGAAGGAAATATCATACTATAATATATTTGTACAAAAAATAAAAGAACAGTTTAAAACTATAATACTTCTCTATAATAATTGTACTGCTTCTCTATAATAATTGTACTGCAAATTAATATCCAATTGGGTGGGAAAGTGGGTATCACAAAATACTAGACATAAACTGATTAAATACATTAATTTTAAATTAACAAAAATATATTAATATCATGACAAATCTGGATAAAAATAGATACAGATATTAATTAAGAAGAAAAAACAATTTAACCAAACACTTACATTTAAATTCCAATTGTTGCAATATAGACATTAATCCCGTGGATTACATATTTCTGTATTTTTGATTTATTCATTTATTTATTTGCCAGTTTTTACAATTATAAGTTAAATTTCTTCAATTATTATGTAAATTTAAACATTCCACTGAAACTAAATCAAAATTTAATACTTTTAAATAAATCTAACCATATATATACATATATCATACATGACAACTTTTGAAAAAGTCAAAATTTAAATTAATGTGAGTACGACAATTTAAACAAATTCTTAAAATGGATGATATACAAATACATGAAAAATAATGTGAATAAAATTTCATAATACGCTTTGATAAGAAAATTACTCATTAAATCTACTTTTGTATCAAATTGATTTATAAAAACTCACACTCTGAAAGGCATGTACATTGTGTGTAACATACAAGAAAGTAATGATTTAGCAATTAAGATAAATTTATAATAAATACAGAGAAATTAATCAATTTTTAAACTATGTCCATAAAAAATTATTACACATACAGAAATTGAAACACAAAACTGGCATATCTGAATTCATACATGTTGTAGACGCTGAATTGGCAAACATTTCCTTTGTTTTATATTTCTTCACTTTGCTGCCATTCTAAGTTTAACAGTTAGTTCATATATACAGTGTGGCAAATAAGTTTTAAGATTCCTCCCAGAGAGCAGGCTGTAATGGCACCATGAGTGAAAATGCGCATCCATCAGAATGTCCATGGTCTGCTGACACACTGAGAACAGGTTAATGGCATTTGGTTAAGTAGCTGAGAGAAGACAAGCGTTCAGTGCAGAAGTGAATTTTTTTCATGTTGATTTTTTAAGATGGAGAAAAGAGCTGTAATCAAATTTTAGGCAAAACTTGATAAAAGTGCTTCGGAAACATACCAACTCATGAAACAAGTTTACGGTGACTGTTATGTAAATAAATGAAACGTTTTTTTGGATGGAAGAGATGCGATTGAAAATAACTAGTGGAAGACCAATTTCATTTAGATCAACTGAAATTATTAAGAAAGTACGGAATTTTGTGGCAAATGATTGCTGTGCGTCATTAAGAATAATGGCAGACTTTTTAAACATCAAATTGAGTCATCATGCATGAAGATTTGAGCAAAACAAAAGTGTGTGCTAAATTTGTTCCACACAATTTATTCCATGAACAAAAAGCAATGAGAGGTGTACATGGCAAGAGACATCCTTTCAGCTGCTGAAAACGATCCAAATTTATTGAAGTCCATTGTTACAGGTGTTGTGAAACCTGGTGTTTCCAATATGACCCAGAACAAAAAGAACAAAATGGGGAATGGAAATCAGAAAATTCACCACAATCCAAAAAAAAACCAAGGAAAATTTCATCTAAAATCAAAACAATGCTTATTACATTATTCGATGCTAAGGGTATTTTCCACAAATAATTTGCTCCAACTGGACAAACAATTACATGTCAGAACTACTTAGCTGTTTTAAAGCGTTTGATGGTCAGGATTTGTCCCATTCCTCCAAAACTGAAAGCAGTTGGTGTTTGAAACACGACACTGCACCCAGTCCCACCTCCCTTGTTATTCGTTAATTTTTAGCAAAAAAAATGTTTGTGTACTGAACCATCCATAGTATTCACCTGATTTAGCACCCTGTGACTACTCCTTGTTCCCAAAAATTAAAAGGGTGCTATTTTGAGGATATTTTGACCTTACAAATAACTTTGATGCATGTTTTACAGGCTATTCCACAAAATGATTTACATCATGTGTTTTATTCTTTAATAAAAAACTATAACAAGTGCATTAAAGCCGAAGAGTCCTATTTTGAATAAAAAACCAAAACAGGAATTAATTTCTTGTTTTCATTTCTTTTTACGGACAGTCTTAAAACTTATTTGCCGCACTGTGTATGACAAGCTCGCATACTAAATTGTACAAATTTGGGATTTACTGATTTCTTAAATAACAAAATTTAATAAAAATAATGTTATTATTATCATTTTATTATTACTTATAATATAAAATTAATAATGATAAAATTTAAAAATAAAAATTAGTAACTTTTTCTTTTATTGATTATTTATTTATAATTCCTTATTATTTTTCACGTGGTATTTTTCAACTATGCACTCCATATTCCCATCAGAATATTTGGTTTTATTCAATGTCGCAGTGAGAATTGATCCTATGAATGGGGCACAGAAAAATAAATCCATGGGGTCTAAATTTTAAATATCAATATTTAAATATCAATATTTTTAGGAACACACTCAGACAGGTCTAATCTCCTCCACACCCAAACATAGAATTGATTCTCACTGGTGCAGCCTTTTTGGATAGCAAGAGCCTAAAAAAATAAAGAAAATTTTTTAAGAGGAATTCAGAGGAGAGTTTTTTGGATTTCTGGGGAAAGAAAAGTTTTTGCTTACAACATCCTGCAATGTTAAATGAGAAAAATGTTTTAATGATTAACATCCTTAAGAAAGAATTTCATTTTTTTTTTTTTAATGCATCAATGTATGGTGTTTTGCACTGCATATCCATGCAATTGTAAAATTCTGAGCACCAGTTCAATTTTGAATCTTTATACATAAGTATATTTTTGTTTATTTTAAGAATATCAGTTCTGCAAAATCAGAAAAGCTTTGAAATTGTTAATTCCTCAGTGTATTTTATTGCATAAATCCATGCAATCGTAAAATTTGAGAACACCAGTTCAACTTTAAATTTGTATACATCAGTTTAGATATTGTTTCTACTCCATATAAATAGAATTTAAGTTTTAGAGTACTGTCTCTTGAGAAATCAATAAATATTGAAATTGTTATTTCTTGCTATTTCAAGATTTGTGTTACCCTCAGACAGGCATAGTATCGAACATCAGTTCGTGATTTTATTTGTGCATTTAACATTTTTTTAAATACAATTTTTATATAATGTTGTTTGTTGATAAGTAACTACTCAAATTGGTTATTGTAATTCACGAATATTATAAGAAACTCATTAAGCTCTACATTCCAAGTTGCTGTAATTTAATATGTATAATTTGAAAATTTCTTCATATTTTAATGTATTAAGCTATATATATATAACAAAGTATATAGAGTTATTTTTGTAAAATATGCCAGTTATGTAAAACAGAAATTGTCTCTGAAAATTAATGTGGAAAGATTGAATGATTTTTTTAATGATATTTTATTTACATTTTTTTAAACGTAAAATAATAAATTTAGGTCAGTGAATAACAACTGAGTATAATTGAAAAGATTAATATTAAAAGAGGGACAATAGTTATTTCATGTCAATGAAATTATCTTAAAAACTCTTATCTTAAAAAATACTATGAGAAATCTTGGCATGATTTTGTGTTTGAAAATATGAGTTATTTCAAAGTATGGCTCCCTGTAATGGAAGTAAAACTTCAAATCACTGAAAGATTTAGTAATAAACAATCAGCTCAAAAAACAGGGAGCAATAAGAGAGCATTTCATGGACGAATGGACCAAATTTTGTGAACCAGCTGTATTGGCAGGCAAATTGGACAAATACATAAGTATTTGGCCAAGTGTAGAGGGAGCGAATGAAAATGAAATGCCACTCATCAATACGGCAGATCCACAATCTAATTTTGTAAAATAACACTCAATGCTTAAAAATGATATTCAGAGTAAAAAACTGACCAAAACTCAAACCTGGTGGGCAACCATAGAGCACGAGGCTTATGCTCTAATAGAGGCATTAAAATGCTTCAATTACTGGATTTTTGGTGCCAAAGTTGAGGTGATATCAGACCACAACCCTCTGACTTATCTGAACATAACCACTCCTCATAGTGCCAAACTAACTCCTTGGTCATTAACCCTTAAACAATATAATATTTCCATCTCATACAGGAAGTGTATTAAGCATGGAAATGCTGATGCATTATCCAGGTTGCCTATTCCAGTTAATTAAATAAGATTTAAGCCAAAGAATACCAGACATCCCTCTTATATAATAACTTCTAAAACTGCTAAAGATTAAAGCTATGGCTTCTAAATAAGCTCTGCTAATAATGTTGTATAATTATTTTAGATATTGTAATATGTTTTTAGTAACTTTTCTTTTTGTATTTTAATATTTCTGAGTATTATATTAGCATTTGTGTTAGTGTGATTTGTGTGAATATTAATTTTTAGCACATAATGTGATTTGCCATAACTATTTTTGTGAAAGTTGTATTAACAAAAGCTCTTTTCATGAGATACCTGAAAAAAAGGGAATTTCTTTCATTATCTATTTCCTTGCCATGTATACTTGCGTGTGTGTTTGTGTGTGTGCGTTTTAATTTCTTTCCAGTTTCATTGTCCTATGAGCTTTTACAGAGGGTGTGAGAGTTCATTCATACATGGTTGGAAACGCCACCTGCTAAAGGAGACAGTTGTATTACCCCCTTTGGCGTGGCAGGAAGAGATCATTCTATATCTGGGTGTAGAGGAGATTAGATCTGACCGAGTGTGTTCTTAAAAATAAATATTAATATTTAAAATTTAGACCCCCATATCTTTATTTTTCTGTGCCAATTCATAGGATCAATTTTCACTGTCTCCAATATGGTTGCAATAGTACATAAGTTAGGTCTACTATCTCAATGTTTTTAAAACTTCTCCATTATAATTGAGGAATTTATTCATAAGTACATGCGTACTTATGAATAAATATATACATGTTCCAATATATACATTTAGGATACTATTAAAATCAATTCTTTCTTATCTTTATTTAAGTGCTTCTCTATTTCATTAACATTGTACAGCCAAAAAAATTATGATGACTTTTAAAAATATACAATGTAGACCCTTTAATAAATTGAGGTATATATGCTTCAGTTTAGGTTTGTAAGAAGCCCCTCACTGGAAAGCTTTGTTTGTATAGTCAAAAAGGCATCTTTATTGTGGAAACTTAAAAAGCCATGATCTTTTTATGCCTTTTTGTACATAAAATACATCAATGAGCATGCTAGCAACTTTTAAAGGTAAAGAAATGGCCTTTTCTTTTGATGGCCAACTTATTAAACATCAAAAGCAACCCATAGAAATTTTCTTTTTCCTTTAAAAAAGGTAACAATTAAATGTTTTCCCTCACATTTACTTCATAAATTACAACCAAATAATCAAAAATGCAATTCATTTTTTTAAAAAAAGAATTCTCCATAATGAGTTGATTGATATTTGACACTGAGCTAAACATTTAGCAGGCTCAAAATATGTGATCATAATGGGATAAATTTTTAGTTTGTATCATAACTGCTAAATGATGCTGTTGCAAAAGGAAGTTCACTAATCACAGTAGTTGTTTTTGCCAAGCACATTCCTGCTACTTAGCAATGCCAGACTTTGGAAACATTTTCCGAAAAAGAGGACTGGCATGATCAGTTGCAATGAGAGGAAACATTATGTTCAACAATAAAAGATGTAAACAGTACTTTAGACCTAACTGCATTTGACCAGATTTTGAAAAGATTATCCAATTTTGAGCAATTACTACTTTATTTCTTATTTCAATGTGCTTTTGGAGTTTTCTCATGATGAGAAATATACTCTACAGTGATAAAAGTATATGTCTCAGTAAAACAGATATCACAAAATACAAATCCATATCTTGGGACAAGATAATATAATCAAATTTCTTTACATAACATTCTTCATACTTTTGAAAGTATGAATTAACATTCTTCATTTTTTTTTTGCCTTTGTTTGATAGTGTGGAAAACAGAACAATTGATAAAAACAAGTCATTTGGCAATAAGTGTAAGGAATAAAATACGTGCTAAGCACAAGAAGAGTCACTTTCTTGGAAATTGATATAGAGCAAGAAAAATTCTTTAAAAAATTTCAAAAGTTAAAATTCTTTATTTAATGAAACTATACTTATGAACCAATAGCTAACAAAATGCAATGTGTCGGAGAGAAAAAGCACAAACTTCAGGAACTTTTTTAAAACTCACTGGATACAAGTTTTAAAGTTTTTGTCAACTAATTTTATGGTGACTGTGAGTAAACAAGTAATATAAAAAAAATTTAAGTCAATTCCTACTTAGATCAACAAAGAAAAATTTTATTTTGGCTACTTTTTATTAAATAGTTACAATTAATATATAAATATGTATATACATATGACAGAATCACAACATTAAGTGGTAATGAATTCGTATTAATTATCATTAAAGTATTGTTTTGTCATCCAAAACAATCGTGTATATAAAATTTCAGTTCAACTGAATGCTTTAAAACGTGAGAAAAAAACATTTTCAAGTTTTGACACAAGTCACCAAAAATGATGCCAATGTGGCTGTCTTTGTAATTCTTTAAATAATTAGTTTTAATCAATGAATTTTTATTAATTATAATTAAATTATTGTATTGTCATCCAAAATAATCATGTATATAAAATTTCAGCTCAATTGAGCGCTTTAAAATGTATTTTATTAACGATTGAAAATTCCACGAAGATAAATAAATAAATATAGAGAGAGTGTGAGCTAATAGTAGGAATTGAAAAACAATAAACAAGAGCTATAAGTGAGAATATAGTCAGCTGAGATAATGGAAATTTTATGAAAATGCCAAAGGCATAACAGTGCACATTTTAAGAGCAAAGCATAAAAGTTGGCAGGTATGTATATATAACCACTGCTGAATCTAAATTATAATGCCCCAAAGCAGGATAAGGGACAGTGAAAATAGACTTTGTAGTTTTCAGCCATGGTCAAATAATGGGGTGACGAACTACTAATTTAATATTCTAACTTTCATTCCACCCGACCAAAATAAAAGGGTATTATTCCTCCAGTCTCAAGGATACTACCACACAGATTCAATTACATTAAATACTGACTATTGAACAAGATCAATGAACAAATGCAAGTAGCTAAAAAATAAAAAACATATGCAATTAATAATAAATTTATTTTATATAAAATTTTAAAAAAAGAATTTAAATACTCACATTTAAGGGAATCTTTTTTGTAGCCACTTCATCTTTATGGAAAGAAGAAAAAAAAATAAATCAAAATGTTTTTAACTTTCAAATACAAAATAAAACAAAAAAAAGCTCACGTATATCTAAAAAAACTTTTGAAACCAATAAATATTATTATAAACTGCTAGGCACTGCATTCATTATTTTTCTAAGATCTGGTACTAATTATCAAATGAAAATATTTAATTATATTTCTTATAATCAAAATACACATACAAGTTATTCCTTGTTTGGATATTACTCCTTGAATATTATCATAAAATAAAGGAATCTGATTGCTGAGAGATGTTCCAATAATCAATTCACTTGAAGATGACTTAGCAGCTGCAACAGGAACCTGAAAATATATAATAAACATCAGTAGTAATTTGCAGATTTAGAATAATAATTTTAAATGTACTGTTCCTTGCTTTTATATTGAATTTTAATGTAAAGGTTTTTACAACTGTGTACATATATGAATAAGTACCTTAATATAAAGAACATTCTAATTTTAAAAAATAACATTTTCATTCTGTTCTTAATAAACATCTATTCATCCAAATAAAACATTACCTTTTATGTAAAAATAATTACAATTGTGATATAAGCAGTATAAATTACATTATGCAATGCATATCTTAAATTAAAAAGGATTATTGCAGGAAATTTTAGATTCTATGTTTAAAAATTTTACAAACTGTTTAAATATACCATTAAAATTTTTATTTCATTAAGAGGATTAACATTCCATTAAAAAAATACTTACACCATTCAAGGTAACAGGACAGGTTTCTAAGACATCTTTAAATCAAAAAACACATAATATTAGAATCATTATGAAAACAAGAACAATTACCAATTAGCATTAAAAAATGCTAAATATATTTTTTTTTACATCTTTAAGAAAATATATTCATTATGCTAAATTACATTTTTGTAATTATGTAATACTATTTCATATGAATCTTAAAAACATAAGAACACCAAATTAATTAAGACATTACTTTCCTTTTAAATTCCTTTAAAATTTTAATGGAATGAAATAACAGAGAAAGACTGTATTTCAAAATAATGAATTTTACCTTTAATTCCTTTTAAAATAAAACATGGTATCAATATCTGAAAGTAGTGTTCTCTTTTTTTAGCAATTTATATTCATGCACATATATGTAGAAAGAGATTGAGAGGGATAATTTTTTAAGAACTTAATATCCAATTCTTCCACTAATTTTGTTAAAAAAAAAAGAAGATAAATAGAAAAAAAAATAACACAATTTTAAATGACAAATAAAATACTTTCATTGTTTGATCAATATACTTAGGCACACTATTAACATATATCCAATATTTATTAATTGAATATTTTCATCTCTCAACAACCTACGATTAAAGTAGAAAAAAAAATTCAAACATGTCAAGCTATCTTACATGACCATCTTTTAAAAATTTTTAAATTAAAAACTTTTTTCCGTTATATTTTATTCCAAACATTTTTATAGAAGTGACTTAACATTTTGACAATATCAGCCATGCAACAAAAAAAAGGTAAGGCATTTTTCATTATTTCAATCAGTCATTTAGAGATACCTGTTGAAATTTCAATTGATAATAATGTGGCTTGATTTTGAGTTAATTTTACCCTGAAAATATATATAAGCAATAAAATGCCTAATTTTGAACAATTGTTAGATGAAGAGTAACACTTAGATTGGTATACTTCATTATCTTAACTTTCCCCTCAACTTACAAAAGACTCAATTTGATTTTACACACAGAATGCCCACGAATCTATGAGGCAGTTGTTGATAGAACCAGGACTTGAACTTAAAACAACTTGAATGTTGTTAAACATGATCACTGGAATATTATTGCATTACGATAAGTAATAAAGAAAATAACTAGTGCAGAATCAACATTTGCTGTTGATCAAATAAAACAAAATTTAGGAATATAAAATGCATATTTTATGGGGAGAAAAAAGGCTAAAAAAAATTTCACATCACTAAAATATCTGGGATACATATACACATATATAGAAAAATATATAAAATAAGGCTAAAATTCTACAAATAATGTTAGTACTATGAATTGGCAAAAAGAAAACAAATAATTGGACAAATATTCCAATTAGGAAATGCTTTTAAAAGAATGAATTTATCATAATGTATACCAGAAAATATTCTTACAAAGAAATTTATTAAAAAATTAATTTCTTAACAAAAGAATAATATTCTAGAAACAAATTGCTAAACATTTATTTATGATTGTGAGATTGTTATAATAATTTACTTGGTCATTAAGTTAAAGAAATGTTAATAAATGAACCAAGAATAACAAAATACTTGAAGCCAATTTCTGTAGAAACAATTAAAGGGTGTATAAATAGTATTTAGTTCATGAAAAGTAAACAGTATTCAGTAATACTAAGCATAAAGACTACAATTACAGTAAAACCTGCTTTTGTGCAGTCTTCTTTTCATGCGGTGTATGAATTTCAATGGCTTTGACGCCACTGTAATGCTTTATATCTATTTACTAGGGGCGTAACGGAGAATGTTGGGACCCCCCCCTGAAAGTCAAGTTTCGCCTTTAATATTTTATAAATTGGGTAAATACGTATTTAGTATGAGTCAGGCCTTGGGTCCCTAGAGTCCTGCCCCCTTCCGTGATGCAGGAGTGTACGTTACGCCACTGAAATGTAGACACTTCAAGACGTTCTGTTCATTTGTTATAAACAGTCTCCCAACAATGATCGTTCACTTGCTTTCTCTCAACACTCCAGCAGCCCGCGCTTGATTGAAGACAAAACTTTCAATGACAGTGACATTATGAATAATTTGATAGATTATGAAGACTGACAAGAAGAACAAGATTCTTTGAAAGTGGATAAAAGTATGTAGGGATCCAGCTTTCCAACAAATTAGAAAAGCATTTTCTTCAAATAGATACCAATTAAGAAAAGAGTATAAAATTCCCAATATAGCTACAATCATGTATATCTGGTTATCGTGACATTTACAAGCAACTGACCACCTGACCTTCGTCACAAAAACTTCTCTCTTACTTTATGTTACCAAAAAATAAATCAATTGAAAATGTACCTTCAAGTGACAAAAGGGATTTTGAACTTATTCATTACAGGGCTTTGGATTACGATGAGTAGCAATGAATTATGTATGTGCATTTTGAAAACTTATCCGTGTATACAATGAGAAACTATATGTTTTTAAAATGTTTCCATGTGTAATATATAATTATTTATTTGGTTATGGAAGTACTTTTACATAAATTTCATAAATAATTAGCATATTTTATAAATGCGACTTTTTTATGTAGTAAAATCTGTAGTATTTCCACGAATTAGTTTGTTTTACGTAAGAATATATGAAATTTTTAAATATTTTTATGTGCATTAATTTTTATGTGGTCCCTGTCTACCGCATAAAAACAGGTTCAACTGTATTATTATCAATATAATACTTTTTCAATACTTTTCAGCAAAACTTTTCATCACAAAGGAATATTTAAACTGTGAAATTTAAGACTAAATAATGAAACACTTAGAATTCAATTATCAAAAATATATATACATATATATATATATATAAATCTTACCAGGAGCTTTCCCAGCAGATGCATTAAGAGAAAATCCTGCTTGATCTAATACCTAAAAAAAAAAATTTATAAAAAATTATAAAAGGAAAAGAAGCCCAGTATTTCTTTAAAAAAACACATAAAATTAATATAATACTAAAAAACTACATTAACTTAAATAAAACTTCTAATTAAATGCATTAAAATATTTTAAAGGTCAGCAAATGTAATGTTTTAAATGAAAAAAGAATTATAATAGCTTCTTTTTAGAAAATTATGAAAATTCCATAAGTTTTCTTACTTTCCAAATTTTTTTTAATTTACTTAGTATTCATAGAATTGAGTTTCAGGAAAAAAGAACCATAAGACATCCCTATATTAAATTCATGAAGAAAAAAAACATTTTTCTAATTATTTAAGGGAAACTGCATATAAATAACTTTATATTCATTCAAATTTTTGTTTTTAGAAAAATATATGCAATAATCATAAGGATTTTTTATAAATAGTGTTAAATATTTATCAAGAAAATAAATTTTTCCCTATCTCATTGATTATTTTCATTTAGTACTTATTAGTAATTAATGAAAATAATTTATCAGTTTAAATCTAGGTTTCAAATTATTGAAACTTGAATTAGGTTTATTTTTATTTTAAATTTCAATTCAAAACAAGCATTTTTTTAATACAATTAGGATACATTACATAATCCTTTAAGATTTGTTTTTTTAAAAAAAAGAAGAGGTACTCTCTTTTCATGAATGTTCTTATTACTGTACAGAAAATAAACAATCTCTTTTTTCTCCTTTGAGAAGATTAAGGTTTAATACAATTTTTCTCCATTCATTTAAACTAAATGATAAGATTCATAACAATGCATGCAATCTGTTTAAATGTGTCCATCTGCCTTTTTCAGCAAACATTTTTTTTTTTTCATTTGCAATAAAATGTAATTATTATTTTACAAAGAAGCCTTTCCCCTAAAAATCTGAATAAACTATTCATCTAACAAATTAAAATATAATAACAAGTTTTAAATTATTTTGTAAATAAAGGAAAAGGAAACGATGAAAAATGTATTAAATATTTATTGTTCAAGAATTTTATTTATATAACAGTGCTTATTAAATTCAGTTTTCACATTTTAAAAAATGAACTATTAAGCATTTTCATAGTCATTCCAATTCAAAATAACTGAATTTCTTTCCAAGCAACATATGAATGAATATATAAGAGAAATATAGAAATTATAAGGTGGATACTTCAGTAGATATAAACATTGACTGAGGACTGATTTGAAATGTTTTATAAAGAATGTTTTTTTAGTAAGAAAATACTTTATAAAAAAATGTGAAAAAAAAAAAAAAAAAAAACTTTTTCTATAAGTGGTAGTAATAATCATGAAATTATGATAATGCACACACCTCTTCCTTCGTTCTACAATCAGAAATCTTCTGAATTTCAAAAGGGTATATAATTAAGACAAATTATTACTTTTTTAATGTTTTGTTACACCTCATAAGAATACCTTTCTGAAGTATAAGAATAGTGAATAAAATTCTTATTAGAATATAAAAACAAAAATTATAGAAGATATATTTTTCAGAACTGAGAAGGAGAGGGAACTAAAATCATGTTTAAAGAGGAAGAGGACAAATTGCAAGAATTTTACAGTAATATTAAATAATCAATATCATTTTTCAATCACTTTTATGCATCTGATACTTACATTTCTAAGAATAGATTGTACTGATACATCTACACAAAAAGAAAAAAAATCGAGTATTAGTGCTCATTACTTTAACACAAAATTAGGCCTCAAATTAAACATATAATTTTATCTTTTCATCATAATCAAAATTAAAAACAAGAATTTAATAAATGCGTAATAATTAACCCCCTCACTGCACATCCCACAATTTCCAAGGGTATGCATTTCTTCCGACTATTTAGCTGTGCACCCTGTGCCATTCCTGTTTATATTTTCATTTATGTTTTTATGTTTAGATTTTTATTATCTATGTTTATATTTTAAAATAAAAACTTTTTAACAATTTTTTTTTGTACTTTTTAACTCTAAAATGTAGAATTGAAATGCGTAATTAAATAATTATGCAACGAGAGGGTTAAATTTGTAACAAAAATATGGGGTCAGAACACAAATGCCTAGGGAGTCGCTATGCAAAGCCTCTCAATAAGTTTCCTTTGTTGTGCTTCTAATTACACAGTACTTCCATTACATTCTATGAAACCCCAGAAAGAAAGTAAGGGACAAAATTAACATAAACATGTAAGCAAAAAAAAGCAGGAGATCTTTATAAAATACTTCCACTAAATCACTATGGAACATGTAATTCATGGAAATAAAGAAACCTTAAATTTAGATGTGAAATAAATGCCAGACAAATGTTGCCATAAAAATCTTAGATTTGAAAGATGTTAATTAATAGAAAAGGGTGTGTTGCCCTTGATTACAGAAAAGACAGAAAATAATAATTAGAATACCACCAGGGGTGTCATCTGAGAAAGGAGTGAAAGAATATTTAGCAAAGAAAATGTAAATTTAAAAATAATTAAAAGAAAAGGTATAAATTCTTTAAAAGTAAATTGATGTGCATTAATATACAATATACTGCAACTAAAGTTAGGAAAAAATTTAGTTAAACTCTGAAGTTATATTAAAATTAACATTTTTAAAATACATAAGAAAACATGATGGAATTTTAAAAATGAAAAGGGCTATAGTTTATTCCTTAAGAAAATTGAGAAGTATACAGCTTTTTGAGTACTTGGAAAATGCTGGTTATGTTCCAGTTCAACTTTAGGCCTCTTTCGAGAATTTGACATTGAATTGTGACTGATCCCATAGAGTTTTCGAAAACTCAATAAAAGGGAATCTTTATGGTAGTTTTCTTGGGGGGATTTATTACTCTGTAATAAAGTTCAACGAAGATTTAGTATTAAGGTCATTATGTGCAACTACATTTATAACATACCAAGGAGCAATACCAGCTTTTAAAGGTGTATGTTTTGGGAAATGTAAGTCTTTTCAGATATTTAACTGTTGCAGATGTCAAGAACGGAAAAGGCATACAGTATAATTGGCTTTAGGGTGAATTTATAAAACAAAAGCTTTTATCTGATTATTAAGTAATTCTTATGAGAAATTAACTCAACCCAACTACTTTAGGATAAATTGACTAGATGTGCTCTGCAAGAGTGTTGATTTTGTATCCAAAATTAACCTGAGAGAGAGAGAGAGAGGTTTTTGTATTCAATAACACAAGCATAAAGGTGGTAACACTGGAAAAATTGTTCAAATATTGTTACTTCATAAAAAAGAGGCAGGTATTTTTAACGTATTAACTTTGATTTTCCAATCAATCAGCCAAAGATGTAAACAAGAAATGTAATGCTGTTATCTTCTGAAAATTTTAAGATTACAAGTGTTTTGAGTCATTGTCCATTAACATAACTAAATGGACACTTGCAGCCTTTAGAATATTATTTATACACAGGTTAAAAATTTTGCACTCAAAGAGTAGACCCCACACTGTTTGAGAATGGATGGGAATACTGCATTTCTCTGAATTTGTAAGAATGAAAAATTTTAAGTAATTATTCTCAAAAATGAATATGGATTAATTTGAAAATTAAGGTATCATACCAGATTTTATCAAGGATTTAGCAATGTCAGCAAAAAAACCAATGACCCAATGATTTTAAAAACCTTAATGAATCAGTGATTATTCCACATAACTGAGAATCATGATATCCTTGCAACACATCCATGCTACTTGAGAATAATATAAATCCTACCTAAATAGTATGTTCCAGGCAATTCAAAAGAACAAATTTGCATGCATACAGTAACTACTAATAAGTGAAATTGCACAAAATTTTCAAGGGTTTTGTATCAATAAAATTAGGAAAAATTGGACTATTACAGTAAAATCCCACAATTGGAAAGAAATTCTGATTCAGCTATGAATAATTCTTCATTACACTCATCAAAATGTGATATACTGTCTATCTGAAAATTTGAGATGGACTTTCTACAAATGCTTAAATGGTAATATAGGAAACAAGCAACCTTTTGATTTTGTGTAACTGAATGTTTTCAAAGGAAAATGACAAAGATGACAACAATGTTCAAAATCTACAGGAAATTCAACATTTATATAACAATAAATAACATTTTTATATGAGGGTGGATCCAAAAAAAGGTTACATGTCGAATAAAAAATATTTATTAACAATAGACAGAAAATTCAAAAAGGCATTAAGAGGCCTATCACTTTTTGACATAATCACCAAGTCTATTTAGGCATTTATCAGAATGCTGAATCAACTTGTTTAAGCCGTCTTGGTAGAAATCAGGTCCCAGTTCATTGAGCCAGGTCTTGGCGGATGTTTTCACAGCACTATCTCGGAATATCGCAACACATCAGAAATGATAAGCTGCATGCTACCATAGCTCAGTCCTAGCTCTGGCGAGATTTTATGCACCCGTTGATCATTTTGAATCATTTCTTCAATTCATGCCGTGTTGATTTTTGGCATTGAAGAACTTGGTCGGCTGTTCCCTGTCATATTGCAATTTTTGACATCATGTCTGCCTGATCGAAAAAAGTGACACAATTTTGCTACATGTTGTCTGCTCATTGCAGATGTGGACACATTCTTTGCCCATAAAAATCTAATCTCAACTCACACTTCCAAACGAGACCAATTTCCTAAGAGTCTTGAAATTTTAATCGTCCTGAGCCATCTGGGAACATTAACTACCAACCCGCAAACCAGCTGTACGACAAGTAGCGCCATTTATCTCCACTCTGGGAAAACAAAATTTCTCCGTGATATGTAGTTTTCACATGCTGCGGCTTGTAACCTTTTTTTTTTGGATCCACCTACGTACATTTATTTTAAAAAAATACTACATAATCACTCATACAAGTTTTTAAGTCATTACTAAACATTTTAATCAAAACTTATAAAGCATTTCGTATAAAAATTTGCAAATAAATTCTAAATAAAAATCAGTACAATAAAATGAATAAATGTTGAAATCATTTAAATTGAATTTAATATCAAAATTTACTCTCAACTTTTCATTTACTTCACATTCAAGCAAATCAAGTAATTTTACTTTTTTTTTTCTTTTAAGCATTAACTTTTTCTCCTATTATCATTAATACACATTTGACAATATTTCAAATGTATGTGATGACATACACATTAGTTAAATTAACATCTAAAATATTTGACAGGTGCTTAATTTAATGGAAAGATTTTAACATGAAATAATAGTTTTAAAAAATCTTACTGTTGACATTTTTTATGCTGCTGTCAATAAATTGAACTGGATTATTTACAGCACCAGCACTTTTATGAAGCATTACAGGAATAACAGCATTGGTAGAAACTGCATCCAATATATTGAAGTTCTAAGTAATAATTTAAATAAATACATTATTATGTGATTAACATATAATTGACAGAAAATTATTAAACTAAGTATGTAATTTACAAATTTTATTTCACAACTTTCAAATTTTTCTAAATATTATGAACATAAAGTATGGCATATATTTATATTTATATTTTTAATTTCATTTTTAAGGGATTTTTTTGATAACCTAAGAGATAGCACTTAAATTAAACTTTTTGGCAATTTTACAGTTAAATCATGACTTTAACCAACTATCTATGAAATATCAGCAATAGAGTTTTCAACTTAACCAACAGGCAAGACATTATTAACAAGAAACAGTTAAAAAAGATTTCTGCTGAAGGCAGTAATACAGTTGTTTCAAATGTTAACATCCTTTGTAGCATTTAATACAGTTAGCAGCAATGCTGCATTAAATATTAAAAGCACTCATAGATTAAAAGGGTGAAAAAATTAATGAAAAGCATTTCTATTTCATAACAATACAAAAATCTAAATTAGTTTGAGCTCAAAAAAATTTTTTTTTATTTTTGAAATGGGACTGTGCAAACATAGTACATTCCCCAGGAGCTGGTATCACTTTTTAGTGTGGGACCATATAGGTATATACCAACTGCTACAATGTAATTTTAATGCCCAATTTTTCTTTCCCAGAAGAGGCACATGACTCTAACGATGAGAATTTAATTTTGTGAAGAGCACCAAAATCAAACAGGCTCTCTAGGAATGTAAAATATACTATTACTTCTGATGAATAAAATGTGAATTTTATTTTTTTTATATTCACACATTTAAATACATTTCATATTTATTCCCTATACAATTTTCTGCATCATGAAAATCCACCAACTTGGGTCAGGGTCAAACCCGCAAACTTGGGTGTGCATTGATTGATTGATTGAATATTAACATCGCACTGTTCAGCTACACGAGGCTTTAGGCGACGGACCACGTAATTTTGAACTATGGTCAAGTGACGTGGACGACACCTGAGATGGCACCCCCTCTCCTAACTACCACATCACACCAACGGGAGGACGTTTCAGCTCTCAACAGATTTAACGTGCATCGCTGCCCTACATGGCGGGTCTTTAGTGGTACTGGGCTAGAACTCGTGACAAGGCAAGCCATGATCCGATACCTATACCACTCGGCTACCGCGGCCACAACTTGGGCGTGCAAGGCCAGCACTTAACCAACTACACCACCTAGCCGACAAGCATTAAAAATAAAATTACATATAAGAATAGCAAAACACAGATTAAAAAATTCAATCAATCAGTCTATTTTTATGCACAAAAGAATGTGCTGATGACAATCACCACAAAACTTCCCCTAAGTTTAAAAAAACTATATTATGCAGTTAAATATTACAATACAAAAACCTACACTGCTCCAAAAGTTGCTAAAAAATATTCAGTGCTTTTCCATTTCCTAAGCATTAGCAATTAAGTCACCAAAAATGATACAAATGACATAAAATGAAACATTCCCACTGGTGCCAATTTGAAAAAATTTTAAACATTGAAATATTTATGCCTTTGAAGTAAAATATTCTTAGAACTACATTTATTAACTTTTTTTAATAGTATATTGTGTGTTGTCAACAGTAAAATCTGCTTGGCGAGATTTGCACTGGCAAAATGGAAAAGTACTGAATATTCAAGCCACAGGAAGAAATGTATTTGGTTACCAAACAGCTCTCAAGGGAATGTTTATATATGTCACTTGTATCTCTTCTACATAATACTGTAAAAATACTATATAAATATCGAAAACATAATACTAAATAAATATAAAGCAAAAAAAAACTTACATTGGGTAAAATGTTGTATATCGATGCTGCTGGAGTAACATTCTCAATTCTTATTGATTCCTTGGGCAAAGAATTATTAATATCAATTGATTGGGAACTTATTTGATTCAAAATTGGGGAAACAGCAATGGAAGCCATAGTTGCTGCTTTTGATAATGAAGCAGTAGTGCCCATTGTAAAAATTGGATTTACATTTGTTTTTTCGACCTTTACATTAGAAGCAGATATATTAGAAGCCTCCCCAGGTGTGTTATTTACTGTAGGAGGCATCTGTACATACTTTGGGACAAAAGCATTTGTCGTTGAAGTAGTAATTTGAGATGAAGTACTTATCTGTGTTAAAGCCACTTTATTAAATACAGAAGAAGCATTATTTATAGTAGAAATTATACTAGTAGGGGTAGGATTAGTTGAAATCAATGGTAATTGAGATGGTAAAAAAGAAGGTGCTATTACAGTTGCTGTATTATTTGTAGTAGATATACTGCAAATATTAGAAGTATTAACTAAAGGAATTGAACTTTGTGGCACAATTATTTCAACAGGAGCTGCATCAGTGCTTGTATGAGGAAGGCTCTGTAGAAACTCAGAGACTGACAATGACGGAGATGGATTAACAGTCCAATTAGCAACAGAAGGTAAGTTTTTATTTTGTGCTAGATTTAAATCTGGAAAAGAAAGTCCTTCTTTAGATATTGTATTCACAGATGAATCAATACATTGTGGAATCAATGGAGAATCACCATATTGTGGAATTAATGAAGAATCAACACGGGGTACTGCTGAAGGCAACCTGTGTACTAGTTCATTGGCAGAAATAAAATCCATAAGATCTTTCATATAGGCATTTAATTGGGCAGCACTAAGAACATCTTCTTCACACTCTAGTTCCAATGATATAGCAGAAGAAGTACTGTCATCATTTGTATCTATAGAATCAGGTGTATTATCAACGTTTGTATTTTTACTTGTGGAATCGGATGTCATATCAGCATCTGTATTTTTATTTGCTGAATCAGATATACTATTAACGTTTGTATTTTCATTTGTGGAATCAGATGCATCATCGGCATTTGTATTTTTATTTAAGGAATCTGATGCACTGTCAACATTTGTATTTTTATTTAAGGAATCTGATCCACTGTCAACATTTGTATTTTTATTTAAGGAATCAGATGCACTATCAACATCTGTATTTTTATTTGTGGAATCATCATTAGAACTTTTTAAAGTACTAGGTACTGTATTAAGTTCTGTGGACATCACATTTTGCAGAATAACTCCAGGAGGTCTAGGCTGAATAAGTAATGGAGTTGTAGATCCAGAGGGTAATAACTTAGGGTATGGAGCCTAAAGACGAAAGGAATATATTAAGTACAGAAATTACAATAAATAAATAAGTATATATTTTTTATCTACACACACATTAATGTAAATTACACAAGAGCATTAAAAAATTAGAAGTAGAATAACCATTACTTCTCTGATGATTAACTTAGGAAATATATGTACCTCACACAAATTAATGTACTCTAAAAAGTAATTATAATTTCTTTTCACTTCTTATAACGTATCTTAATAATTTTTTTTTAAATTTTTTACAGTAAACATAATTCTGACTTACAGTTTTTGGAAGCAATTTTATTAATTAAAAATTTAAAAAGATTATTTGAAAACACTAACAGATAAGAGTCGCAAACAAGTATTGTTAATGTATAGGTTAGAGAAAATTGAGTATTTCATGTGTCAAGCTTAAGGTTACAAAACATTAATAGTACCAAAATATTCTCCATAACATGGATGTTCTATTGAGTTCTTTATTTAACTGTATAATATTACCAAAAATATGAAGTGTAGAAGAAAAATTTTGTAAAATTTCACAGGATGTTATATTGATAAATCAATTAAAATCGTATGATAAAATAATAATAGAAAAATCTCTAATACTGGCTTCAAACTGTCTATTCAAGCACATATTTTTGTCTGATTTTTAAAAAATTTAATCAATTACAGTACAGCTAAAATTAAAATAATAAAATTGAAAACAATTGCAAGAATTAAAATTATTCAATCTACTTATCTGGCTTCAAGTATTAAATAAAATGACAAAATTTGGTACTTATGGGTATAGGGACCATGGTTTGGTAACTTCTTTTCTCGATATAGTACCAACATGAACATTGGCAATATTATATATGATAAATTCACTACAGTTGCAATGATAAAAAATTATAACAGGGTTTCATCAGCTTTACATAGGAATATCAGCAACCAGTATCAATTAAAATTTGGGCTACTTTCTATGCATTGTCAGCTTTAATATCACGATTCCTGTAATCAGTAAGTTAACAGTAAAACAGAAAGAAAATGAGATTAAATTCCAATTAATCACAAGAGAATGACCATGTTTGAAAATAGAACAACTTATTAATAATACAAACAGATTAATGTGTTTTTGTTTGTTTGGCAAGATGTGTTTGGTCGCTATAATCAACAAGTGCCCAAAACTCTCAAAAAAGATCAAAGATTTCTCTTCTATTTATTACTCATCAGAATTTTTTTAGTGTAAAAACTATATTTACCAGTAAAAAAAATTAAATTAAGGAATTGGTTTTTTAAAAAAAAACACATAAAATAATTAGCAACAGCAAATTAAATTCATATGGAAACTATGCAATATATATTTAAATGAGTTTCAAGGTATACAAGGCAGATGAAGAATTATAACATATATATACCATTATTAGGTCATATACTATTTTAGTAAACACATTTGTTTTTTGCCAATTAGGTGAATTATGATCATATTTAGCATACATGTCCCAATTTATAAAAACTAATTGTTTGCACTATTTTTTCCTCTATTGCCAAAAGCATAGATAAAACTAAACTTTAGAATGTATATATCATTTAAATTTAAAAATCTGAAGTTAGACATGATAAATATTCAATACCTAAAGAAATAAATATACACACACACACACAGTCAAACCTCTATATAGTAAACCTCTATATTGCGAATTTTTCTATATAGCGAACTTTTTCCTTGAACCTTTCACGATTTTCTTCATAAAATAACCCCTCTATAGCGAAATGCGTTTTCTATATAATGAACTTTTTCTTTTGTGATTCAATTTTTATTCTCCCTTGTATTAAAGTATTTCTGAAAAAATTTCAAGTTATTCTCTCTTTAACACATTTTATGGGAGTCATAAATCTTGAACTGGTTTTATTAGATCCTAACTCGTCAAGAGCAATAGAGTCCTGGATGTTTCATCCAAGAAGTGCAACCTTTAACCCCACTGACCTGTTCACTAGAAACATCTTCGATATCCTCTTTAACCCTCAGTATAGTTGCCCCGTGTCCCTGTGTTCTAATTATAAAATAATATATCTAGATGTATATTAGAAATGCGAAAGTTTGTGAGGATGTTTGGCCGTCTTTCACGCAAAAACAACTGAATGGATTTTAATGAAACTTTACAGTAATATAGCTTATACATCAGAATAACACATACGCTATAATTTTAAAGATATTGTGTGAAGTGTTCAAAATATAACGATATTTATCAAGTAGGAAAAAATTCTGCCATAAGCAAGCAATTTTGGCGTGCGCTGCAAAAAAGCCCACGACAGCATATATCTATCTTTTGTTTGTTAAGAAACCCTTTTTGTTTCTGCTATGCAAGGCTACTTCCTGTACTGGCAAAATTTTTCAGAATAAAAAAATGTTAACACTGATATGTGCTTTGATAAAATAAACGTAAAACATGGCAAATGAAATTGATAAAAGTGTTTGTTTATTGTATTATTTTTAACATTAAAAACTACCTTTTATAAAAAAAAAAGTATGTGGAACCATTAGCCTAGAAAAGTTCTCGCGGCATAAAAAGTTTGTACCTGAAGGCAATTTTGTTCTTCAGTGACGTTTACACGCCATCTTCTTGCATGCTGCGCCATGGTTGACAGTCGGTGACTTCTTTGTTCTTCCATTTCCTTTGCTCTTCTCTCCTGGATACGTTGTGCCATGGCTGCCAATCTGCGACTTCTTTGTACTTCTGTTTCCTTCGCTTTTCTCTCCTGCATACGCTGTGCCATGGCTGCCAATCTGCAGCTTCTTTGTTCTTCTGTTTCCTTCGCTCTTCTCTCCTGATTACATCGTGCCATTGCTGCCAATCTCTTCTTTCTTTCTTCTACAGTTTCAGCGGCTCTTCTCTCACGTGATCTAATTGCCTTCCGTTTACGGGCAGCATCACCTGTAATTCCCCTTTTCCGTTTGGCCATCACAAATGCAAATAATTAAACAAAGCAAAAAGTAGTAATTAAAATTATGCAGCTAAACTCTGCATTCTGTCTTTAAAATCATGCAGCTAAACCCTGCATTCTGTCTTTAAAATCATGCAGCACAAACCTAATTTTAACAAAGCTGAAATATAAATTCTTATTATATTAACAATTTCTTATTTAGAACCAAAAATAGTAAAATGGACTAACACAGAAATGATAAAAATATTAATTTATAAATACTATGCATATATTACAAAATAATCAATGCAAAAGGAATTGAATTAATAACAATATTGATTAATAAGCAATGCTAATTTAAGCTATTCAAAAACAAGTTAAAAAAAGCTGAAATAGAAATTCTTATTATTTATAATTTTAACAATTTCTTATTTAGAACCTAAAAAAATAGTAGAATGGACTTTGTTCGTACAACACAGAAATGATAAAATATTAATATTAATAAGCAATAAACACTTTTATATTATACGACTTGTGAGACTTGTGTGTGTTTATCGCAAGACAAAATTTCAAAAATAAAAATTTTAAAGATCCAAAATAAAATGTTAAGTGTTGCCACAGCTACAATTGAATATTCTAATTGCAAGTAATTAATCGCTAATCATCCAGACACTCAGACACTAAACATAATTACATAATAAATGTGAATAAACAAAGATTGTAATTGTAAACAATGACAATTAAATTATGGTTGCGGACGCCGTTTTCTTCACTCAAATGATCCAAAGGATCCCCAGATGAGTGATATGTTCATAAAATATAATATATTTTAAAATACAAATACTCAGCTTGATTTTATATATATCACAGCTCTCTTTATTGACGCGTAACGTTAAATAAAGAGCACTTTTTGAGTTCCTCACACCTCGGGCATTCCTCTTCGGCACGGTCAAAGGAAAAGAGCTTGCTTGTCATTGGTAGATGTGCAATGACGTCATTAGACTGGGTTGCCTGGTTTGGCGTTATAGCATTTTTCTATGCCCTAGTGGTTCATTGAAACATAAAAGTTTTGTCCCCATTTGGGAGATTGTTTTTCTCGGGCAGTTTTTTCTTCCGTGCCTTGAGTATAATAGTTAAATTCCCTTGTGTATGAAATTTTCACTGTAAAAATAACAATCTGTTCTTTTTTTTCATTCATGTAAATCAAAATATTTTTAATGGATTTAATTTTGTAGAAGAAATATATATTTGACCTTAGTAAATGAGGAACTCAATTACAAATAAAAAAAATTGTTATATAAGTTTTTAATAACCCATTTACAGTGATTAATAATACTTTGAAAATGAATTACATGTTTCGAGTCTTATCCTTATGTAAGAAAAAAGAAGTCACTTATAAATAAAGAAAATGTATGTTATTTTTATAATATATATTTATTGGCAATATTAATGTGCATTTTAAAGGTAAATGAATTCGTTCTTATATCAGAATGAATTTATACAGGCAAGTGATATTTTAAATTATTAGCTTAATTCCATTTTTGTAATTGGTGATTTGTGTGTGTGTGTGTGTGTGTGTGTGTGTGTGTGTGTGTGTGTGTGTGTGTGTGTGTGTGTGTGTGTGTGTGTGTGTGTGTGTGTGTGTGTGTGTGTGTGTGTGTGTGTGTGTGTGTGTGTGTGTGTGTGTGTGTGTGTGTGTGTGTGTGTGTGTGTGTGTGTGTGTGTGTGTGTGTGTGTGTGTGTGTGTGTGTGTGTGTGTGTGTTAAAGACTCATTTTTTCACATTTATAAAAAAATTCATCTGATACTCTGTTTCCTTTTAAATTTTAGAATTAAATTTACTACAAAAGTTTAAGCTATAATTAACTTAACTATATAAATAAACTCATACTTAATTTTTATTTTCTATCTTTAGTAAAATACTATAAATAAAGTGATTCGTGGCTGTTGTATAAGAAACACCTCACTGTTCTAACTTCCACATCACATCCATATTATTCATTCAAGTTATCATCGACACATTTATTCACATAATTCTCAATTTTTGCAATTATTTTAGAGGTTTTCTCTTCTAACATGCTCACACATATAAATCTTCATTCAGGGTTTAAATCAAAAGTCCTGAAATAGAGTACCACTTGAATCCCTTCATCAGTGGTTTGTTAAAGAGAATAGTTTGTTTTTATAACAGGCAAGTATGATGAAGAAATGGTCATTATTGGAATTTGGATTCATCTTAAGAAGTATTTACTGATCTGCAATAGCGCACACAGGAATTTTTCAAGGGGGTCCGGGGTCGAAAGTTCACCATTCTTGTATCATGCTCCTTTTGATTTTGTCGATTTTCGGGAACAAAACACAGTAAAAAACTAATATTTGAATAAATAATTAGCATTAATTAATAAAATTTTTCATTAATAACAAGTAATTAATTAAATTTTACGTACTGTATACTGATAATTATAATCAATCGGAAAAAATATCAAGGGCTTTGGGAGGGGTTCGGACCCCCTTGTGTGCGCCACTGCTGATCGGTGTTGTGTCACTCGAAGCACATCAATTTTCTCCTTTCCTAAAGTATGTTTCCTCCTGTAAAGCTACTGCTCGAAAATTAATACGAAAATATGACATAAAATTATACGTTTTAGAGCAAAAATAAAAATTAGCCATTAAATTATAATTTCCAAAAACTTATTTAGATTTTGCATACGGCAGATACCTGTGGAGGCCTTTCACACGTTTTGAGTGTAAATTATTGGGAGAGGGATTGATCTTACATTGATTTTCAAATGTAATGGTTTTTATTGCTATGTTAATAAAGAATATTCAATTATTGTGAATTTTTCGATTTATTTTTGGACTGGAGCTAATTTTTTTTTCTGAGCTGCACATTTGGAAACTATTGTATTACCATAAGTCCTAAAAGGGAAGATTGTGTTTAGAATTAGAATGACGCGTGCATTATATTTCTTAAAATATTTTTGAAGTTTATTTATTTTTATAACACAGAGATCAGAGCATTTATCTTAGAATTTGAGCAATGTTATACTAACTGATACATCAAAAGAATTATAATTTATTGTAACTTAAAAATAAGAAGCTAACAAGTTTAACTTCTATCCATAAAACTAATAAAATAACCTTTTTATATGAAAGATGAAAAAGTAAGAAATAAATGTGTTGTAATTAGTCATAAAAGAACAATTAAATACGAATAAGAATAGTTTTTCCTTATATAAATAAGTTGACCAAGATACATGAATGATTTGCTCCTTGCTGACTTAAAGTTATGTGTAGTCATAATTTTGTCTTATGTCAACTAATTGTTTGCGTTTTACTAATCAAGAATTTTTCTAAAAATTCAAAGGATTTGATATTTTATGCTAACGAAAGCAGTATATTACAGTTGGAGAAAATATAAATTTTACATTTATTCATTTGTGTATTTAAAGGATTTATTTTTAAGAACATGCAAATAATTCGATAGTTTATTAATGTCTCATTCAGAGGAAACATGAGGGATATCGCAATGAGACGGACCTCATTATTTGAATAACAATCAAGTAACGAGGATGATATCCGACCTGGAACTCAGTCGATTATGTTATGACGGCAATGAAAGTACTTTAAGCCTTTAGAAAGTTAACGTGTATTAGAGCCCTGCTAGATGATGGAATCCTCAATTGTGATCACTCGGCTACCACAGCTGTAAAAACATGTGGAATCTACAATGTGATACTGTTTAACAAGTGACATTTATTTATGATTTTGAGATATAGTATTAAGTTAACGCCACATTCCTGCCATTTATCACATTTAACTGTCATTGTTAATCGATTGTCATAATTTTCAGCATACATAGGAACAATTAGATCAAAGATGAACATTATTATATAATTTTAATCCTTGAAAAATGCTTGGTGTAAAAATCTAAACTTAATCTTAAGATTCAATAATTATTATGAAATCTAATGCATCAAAACAGAATGAATTATCGAAGCAATAAAAAAATGACATTTATCAATGTTTTATTCTTTTAAGAAAGAAAGTATACAAAAATTCTTAACAGAGTGTTTGTTATATAAATAACTAATTAATTCTCAGAGAAGCAATTATAAATTGATTAACCACAATATAGCTTAGTTGAATATTTACATGTCTATTGGTACACGGATGTTTAATAGTTATAAGATTTTTTAAACTCACATATAGTTAATGTAATTTTGTTATTTGTTAAAGAATTATGTATGTATCTTAAAGCAAGTATTTTCCATTATAAAAAGATAGAGAGCTTCAGAGTACTATATGATTATAAAATAGCCCATTATCGATTATAGATTTTACATTATGACATAGAGAGACAGGCAGAAATTTTGCTTTTTCTTTCCATTTTTTAAATTCATTGTATGTATCTAAATGTTCAAATAATTATATTATTATTTGTTTTTCAAAAAAAAATTAAGAGTTAACACGATAGTTTGAGTTTGTATGTACGAAATTACTGCGTTTAACAGAATAAAAATAAATTATAACATTTTAAACATTTTAAAACATCTACTGAAAATCAAAATATAAATAAATTTTACCCTGATAAATTAATTTAAATTTGCTTCAGGTTATTATACCTTTGACTGAAATGAAATAAGCGTTTCCTTTTTTGTGCAATACTTTACATTGTGATTAGTGTTTTATATAATAATCAATGTTTTATATTATTTCATTCAATGCCTTTAATAATACTGAAAAAGAAATCTTGGTGGAATGTGGTTTAAATTCGTAGGAAATGTCTCCTTTAAAAGGAAAAGAAATTTTTTGAACTGAAATCAGTAGTAATTATCACACGCGATTTCCAAACACAAGTTTCTCTAAGAAAAGGAAAATGGGGACTTTCAAACTTAGAAAGTTCTACAGTATTAATTATCCAATCCAAAATATCTGAAAAAATAAATATAATCAGAACATAGTTTAACAGATAGTTACATCTAAATTAAAATAATATGTTCATTTTTTTTTTCGCCTATTTATTCGTGAGTCACGCATTTTATGTACAATAGTATAAAGAAAGGAGTGTTCGGGGGCGCTCTAAGGCTATTGAACGTTTGAAACTCTAAATACAGAATAAGATGGTTCTTGAAAATGAACATGGAAAGCAAGTCGTAAAATCTTTTATATCAACAAAATTTTCGTTTATATTAAACAAAAATATCAGAGAAACTCGATTCATTGTCAGAGTGAAAACCAAAACTTCCGGCCAATCCGTCATTCGACTTGTATCATTATGAATATATATACATATTGAATTGTTACTAGTAAAACAAGTATTTACGATTACGTAACGATTAAAATGTAATTTGATGACCCCCAGAATGAGCGAAACAAATAACCGATTTAATAAAAATCTATCAATGAATATTCAGTGCACAAGCTATCTAAAATTATAAATAAACATTATATTTTGTAGAATAGAAAACTAAATACGAAAAAAAGCTTTTCAAATCACTTTAGTAAACGCTTTTTATTCTGTATCAAAAAACTTACCCTTTCGACTTATAGTAATAACAATTGTAAAAGATCCGACTAAATCACTTATTGGTTATATTTAAAATACTTATTCGTAACATCTACAAAATGTACAACAGAGGAGCTTCTTTCTTTTTTGAATTTCTGTGCCATGAGTAATCCTATTATCTAAATTAATCCAGTATCGTTTCGTTAAAAACCCGGAGCTTCAAAAAACAATCAAACAATAATGTAAGCGCTTTCTGCTCGTATTACTTACCACCGCAATTACATAATTCAACTTTTTATTCAAAAAATAATGAAGAAATAAATTATTTAATTTCATTTAAAATAAATTTGTTCCATGTATTTAAACTTGCTATTTCGAAAGGTTTTATATTTTTTTATGCTTTCGATAAGAATACAGCTTTCACCGTGTGAACAGGTCCACATCTTATGCGAAAATGAATGATTGGCATCGTATTCAAAGCAAGCGCCGATATTGGCGAGAAATTTGCTAAGCTCTGTAACCCTGCAGACTGTCATCCCCCTGTTTCCTTCCCCTCTCCTCTTCTAAAAAAGTGCTCTTTATTTAACGACTTCCTTTTATTGACGGTAAAGAACAATCCAAAAAAAGAAGACAAAGTACACAATGTTGCCATACAGCACAAGCTAAATTAAAACAAAACAATTTCTTGGATATAGTTGGACGGTTTGAAAATAATTTACAGCACGTTAAATACTCCCACCTTGCAAAATGAAACTGAACTTTGCAATCTAAAATAAATTAAACTTTAACCAAGAATACATTGTATAGATATATATGACAAATTCCTCCTAAATTTTGAAAAGAAGTTCACAAGTCCAATTTGAGAGGAATTTTTATGGTCCTTCCCAATCTGATTTTGGTTGGGGGTTTCTCCTCAGAATTATCAGTACTTTCCAACAGGAGAATCGGGAACATAATCAGTTGGTGAATCCGAAACATAGTCAGTAGATGATTCAGGAGTTTTCTCAACAGGTAGACTGTCTTTTCCTGGGGCCTTTAAAACACCAATTTCAGTTTTAGCTGATACTTCCAATGGATATAGCCTTTGGAAGGGACGAATCCTCTCACCATGGGAGGTTCTAATTCTAGCTAATCTGGGAGCTCCATCCTTGCCAGGATAAACCTCCAAGACAACACCAAGAGGACAGTCAATTCGTCGCACATTGTCATGCCCAATCAGCACAACATCGCCCACTTCTAAAGCATCATTTCTTCTGTGGACCAGAAGAGGAAGATATTCATTTCTAAACCTTTGTCTCAGATCTTCACGCAACTTCTGCAAGTATTTGGTGCGTTTTACCAATGAAGATCGATCTACTTGATCTAAATCAAGAGTTTCACAGTTGCTATTTCCGTGAATGAACATTGCTGGGGAAAAAGGTAACAATTCATTTGGATCTTCGTGTATGTATGTCAAGTGAGTGACTGAATATTAACGTCGCACTGTTCAGCTACACAAGGGCTTTTGGCGACGGACCACGTAATTTTGAACCATGGTCAAGTGACGTAGACGACACCTGAGCTGGCACCCCTCTCCTAACTACCACACCACACCAACGGGAGGACGTTTCAGCTCTCGACAGATGTAACGTGCATCGCTGCCCTACACGACGGGTCTTTAGTGGTACTGGGCTCGAACTCGTGACAAAGCCAGCCACTATCCGATACCTATACCACTCGGCTACCGCGGCCACATATGTATGTCAAAGGCCTAGCATTGATTATTGACTCACAATCACATACGATGGTCAGGAGTTCTTCATAATTTACAATAGATTTCCCTAACACTCGACGTAGAAGCTCTTTGAGCATTCTCACAATACACTCCCACCATCCACCACACCATGCTGTTGTGGGTGGAATAAATTTCCAAGTGATTTTCTAGGCAGTTGAGTACACCACAATTTTATCCCAATCTAATGTTTTCAGTGCATTATTTGTTCCTACAAAGTTAGTACCATTGTCACTGTTAAGTACTGAAATCCTGCCTCTTCTCGCAATGAATCTTCTCAAGGCTTGAATAAAGGTATCAGTAGTGAGTGATTGAACTAGTTCAAAATGCACTGCCCGGTAGACAGCACAGGTAAACAAAACAATCCAGGCCTTCGCTTTTGACTTAAGATAAAGAGGACCTGCATAGTCTACATCTGTTACTTCAAATACCTTTGTCTGAGTAACTCTATCTCTAGGCAGCGGGACAAAGGGCACTTCAACATGCTTAGCTTTATAACGTTTGCAAATCACACACTCAGAAAGAACTTGCTTTACTAATCTTTTGGCTCTAATTATCCAAAATTTCTCTCTAAGGCGTGCACGTAATATTGAAGAACCTGCATGCATTGCTTTTACATGCTCTTCTCGAATTAATTTCACTACAACATCATTGGCAGGTAAGAGAATTGGGAACTTGAAATCTTTCTTCTCATAACTGTCAGTCAACTTGATTCTTATTCTCAGAAGCCCATCTTCATCTCTAAAGGCTTACATTTTAGCAAGAAGTCTCTCATCTTGAAAGGCATTCGACTGCAGGGACTTGACCAAAACTTCTGCTCGTTTGAATTCTTCATAGCCTAAGCTTCCCTTTAACTTGGTTGCATTTGAAACGTTGTGAATGAAACGTAGCATCCACGCTACTACTCTGTTGTTTCTACTATAGGTGGAAAAATAATCACTCTTAATATCTGTTGTTTGAACATTCATCATAGAAATCACGATAGTTTTTCTTTCTTTATTCACTTCAACCTCATTGATATCTACTTCCACATCACTAACGGGCCATTCTTGAGGCAAAAGATGCAACCAACTGGGACCTTCTCGCCATTTCGAGCTGCTTTGTTGAACACCCTCTACTCGGACAGTCTGCAGGATTCAGAGATCCAGGTACATGTCTACAGGTTTTGATAGGTGTTAGCTTTCGAATTTCTTGAATATGGTTGTAAACCAATACACCCCACGGTTCTTCTCTCTTCAACCAAGCTAATACTGTAGAAGAGTCTGTCGAGAAATAAACATTGCCTGTTGGAAACTTTCAAGAGAGTTGTAGAAAGACGAGCAGATATAGCAGCACCAAGAAGTTCCAATCTGGCAATTGTTTCCTTTTTTCTCTCTCCACATGGTGCAATTCTAGTTTTACTCTGTACAAGTTGTATGTGTACAGTGCTTCCAATATCAACTCGTAGGAAAACAAAGGAAGAACAGGCAAGTTTGCTTGCATCACAGAAAAAATATAACGAAATATGCTGAAACCCACTATCACAGTGTAACCACCTTGGTACTTGAACATGCTTTAAGTATTCCTGCTCTTTTAGCCATTTCAGAAAATACTGATTTGTTTTTATATCTACTTCTTGATCCCAACCAATTTGAGATTTCCACAAACTTTTGTAGCCAAAGTTTTGGTAGTAGCAACACTGGACCAGTGATCCCCAAGGGGTCAAAAACTTTGTGTGAAGCAGCAAGAATATTTTTTTTTTTGTGATTGCCTCTTCCATTAGTTCTCTCAAATCTGAAATATTTAATGATAGGGTATCACAATGTCTGTCCCAAATCATTCCCAGGATTTGGGAGGGAGGTAGGACTTGCTATGGGATCAGCTGGGTTAGAGTGCTCCCACCCTCTTAAGTCAAATTTTCTTTCAGCCATGATCTCCGTGGCTACATCAATTAATCGATCTAGTTCTGACTGGGTTTGGACACTTGCCAAACAATTGTCCACGTAAAAGCTGCTCATCAATTTTTGTATAATACACTCAGGGTATTTCCCACGGCCTTGCTTCGCTTCTCCTAACTTTTTCTCCATGTGGTACTGGATTGTTGATCCAAGTAAGAATGGGCTGCTGGAGACACCAAACACCACTCGACAATGCCTATAATGTATAAGCTCTCCTTCTTCACTGTGCAACAAAAATCGCAAGAAATTTCGATCCTGCTGATAGAGGCTTATTTGCAAGAAGGCTTTCCGTATATCAGCCGAAACACCAAATCTATACAATCGAAATCTTGCTAACAAGGAAGGGATCAATTCAATCAAGTTTAAACCCTTTTCCAAACAGTCATTGAGGCTGACCGCTCCCTTTTGTTTTGACAAAGCATTAAAAGCGGGCCTAATTTTTGTAGTACTGTCCGGCTTCACCATATGTCGATGGGGCAGATAGTGAGAAACAGACTTCAATTCTTCTTTGGGAACTTCTTCGATTATGCCTTCTCGTTTCCATTCCTTAAAGACATCACCATATTCTTTAAACAAGTTTTCCTTGGGTTGTCCCTTGTAACCCTTTAAATGCCAAATTAAAGTTGTCTGGCAGAGGTAAATGATTGTAAAGCCACAGTAGAGACGACAAGGAATCGCTCTTCTTCATCAACTTTGACAGTTCTTCAGAAGTGCTCCTTTGAGGCTTTATGAAGCTCCTCTTTGGTTTTTTGTTCTGAAGGATCTTGTATCCCCAAGGAATCTAATCTCCACAACTGGGAGATATCCATCTCTTTCGCAAATAGGGAGGCCACCAGCATAGCATTGCATGAAGAAATTTCACTGTCAGGTACTTTACCTGTCAGAGTCCATCCAAGTATTGTCTCCATGGCAACAAGCCCACAGGATAAAATTCTGCGCTGAACAGTCATGAGCTTTCCGATTACACCTGATCCAAAAAGCACTTGTACAGATCGTGACTCTCTTTCCCTACATCTGATAACTGGATCTTCATTTCATTAAGTTCTGAAATCCAAGAGAGAGAGAACCTGGAGTGACTGATGCAATGTTGTCGCATATAGATGTCTGATCTAATGCTTCCAGGTTACATGTAACACTATTGTCTTGATTTCTTAATCTTATTCTATAGCAAGTATGTTCACACTTGTCAGATTTAATGCCCTCCCCCAAACAATGAGTGCATCAGAATTTCCTTTCTGGGTGGGATATATCCCATTTTTTCAACTACATTTTTAATACATAAGAATTTTGCAGCCCAGAGTCTAGAATTGCCCTAACTGGGATTTCTTTGTTACCACACACCATTTTTAACTTCAAAGTTTGAAGAAACACCCTGGGACTAGAAGTGGTGTTGGTCATATTAACTTCAACTTTTGGACCCTTATTTTCACTTCTGTATGAATCTTGATTCTTAGCCTTTAGAGACTCACACATAAGTGGGACATGCTTTTTACCACATATTACACATCTTAAAATGTCTTACAAGAACGAGCTGTATGCTTTAGTGTTAAGCAAGCAAAACAACATTGCTTCTCTCTTAAAATATTATGCCTTTCAGCCAAACTCATCTTCTGAGCTTGAAAACAGTCTCGGCTCGAGTGCTTCCCAGGACAAAAAACATATTCCTTCTTCACTTCCTTTGAAGCTGTAGTTAATAAATTGGCAGCTGTAGGTGTCTTTTCCTTTGGAAAATCTCTTACTTTTTCTTAAAAGATAAGCGATTTCCATCTACACCCAAGCCAAAACCAGCCATAGCCAAATTAATTCTTTCTTTTCCCTCTGTTTCTGCCTTGAGGAAAGTCATTAAAATTGGTTAAACGTTCTTTAGCATCTGTTGAGGCTGCTGAAGTAGCACTTTTATTCCATGCTTCCAAAAAGTCCTCTTGAAAACATGACTCAACCATGGGATAAAGAATTCAATCACATTTTTCAGTAGTCACTGCTAAAGTCTCTAATGCTCTTAGATAAGATTCGAGTTTATCATACAGAGATGTCATTGATATTTTTTCCTGTTTCTGCACCGAAATTGTGAGCTTTAATAATTCACGAACATAAACCTCCACTAATAGATCATATCTACCAAATCTCGCTTTTAAGCTGTCAACTGCTTTGGCATAATTGGCTGTTGTTGCCGGGAAGCTCTCTACTACTTCTCAGACTCACGAGCCATTTACAGTAGCTTGAACAGGATACTAAAATTTGTTCTCGGGCGCGATTTCATCATCGTCATGTGTGAATATGTTGAAATTGACTCCAAAATTGTAGCCAATCTTTAATATCGCGACTAAACTGTCTAAAGTCTAATTTTGGCAGATTAAATTTCTTTTTAGCACCAGATATAACAGTATTTTGTGACTCACCAGAAACTGGCAATGCTGCCATGATTCTCGCCAACTCCAGTTCGTGTATTCTTATTTTTCTACTTTCTTCATATTCTAGCTGTTTTAATCTTTCAGCTTTTTCAAATTCTTCTTTTAGTTTTCGCTCGCTCACGGCCGTGACTAAAATATTTGTCACAAAGTCTGGATCATCCAGATACTCTTTGCTTTTCAAAATATATAATGTCTTTCAGTTCCGAAATTTTTACCTAATCTGGAAATATCTCTTCAATTTCCTCTGCCACAAACAACAAGTCCTCTTTCAAGAAGCCCTTAGCTGCTTTAAATATGTTTGCCATGTTTGTTTCCAAAAAGAAAGTCCTGTCGCGGACGCCTGAAAATGTAAACAATGACATTAAATTTTTAAGCAATTTTACAACTAATGGGCAATATGATGTCATATAGCCAGTTAATTGACTACTTACGTCATATCCCCACTAAAGCCATATCGCCAACGCCGTTTTCTTCACTGAAATGATCCAAGGGATCCCCAGATAAGTGATATGTTCATAAAATATAATAATATCTTTTAAAATACAAATACTCAGCTTGATTTTATATCACAGCTCTCTTAATTAACGGTAAAGAACAATCCAAAAAAAGAACACAAAGTACACAATGTTGCCATACAGCACAAGCTAAATTAAAATAAAACAATTTCTTGGATATAGTTGAACGGTTTGAAAATAATTTACAGCACGTTACAGTAATCAAAAAGTATGAAACAAAAATAAAGAATGTAATCAGAATTATTTAATTATTACTGACATTTTAGGCAATTTTTTTAGTTTAATTTTGCAGCCACCGGAAACGTAAAAGTACATTTTAAAAAAAAAAAAAAAAGAATAGTTTATGTATGAAAATAAACAGTAAAATAGAAATTTTCAAAATTACAAAATTACCTGAAAATTTTTTAAAGAAATAGCTTCAGATTAAAAGACAGAAAAAAAACAGTATGGGGAAAGCCTAGATATATATATTTATATACATGTACTGAAAAAAACATTAAAAAAAATAACCGATCTGATAAAAACATTTTGATAACTTTTATTTTAGTTTTAACCTCTTTCATTCCACTAAAAACATTTTAAAATTTAAGAAGTAGTATAATGCGAAATTGAATGTCTCTTCCCCTTCAGTTTCGAACCTGGGAACTATCGTTTTATAAAGTAACGGGTTAAACAACCGCGCCATACCTTCCTTCGGGGAAGAGCAGTAAAAATACTTTTAAAATATCGGAAGATTTTTTTCGGGCTTCATTTTTAAGTTAATGCTTTCAAACTTCATATAAATAATAGACGATGTACTTTTTAATTAACAAAGAATTCCTTTAGTAATGAAATAATAGAAATGATCCTTTTAAAAAAACATATATATATATGTGTATATATATATTAAAAGCAAATTTCTATAAGTAATTAATAAAAGAAAAATTTACAGATAGCTATTGAAACGATTGCTTGTTTCTGAACGTTTGAATGTTTGATTAAACATATAAATATATATAAGTTGGAAAAAAAAACCCAGTATGGTCGAAAGCCTAGATATATATGCATATTTATATACATGTACTGAAAAAAATTTAAAAAATAACCGATTTAATTTTAACCTTTTTCATTCCACTAAAAAGATTTTAAAACGATCTTTCCGATTCTCTGCAGCTATGCGTTTTAAGGTCTTAAGGTATCCGACTACCCTAAAACCATGATTTTTTTCAAAAATTGGCAGGTTTTTATGACTGTATTTTTATAGACCATTTTATTAACTTAATAACAATACCAAGTACTTTATTTTCCTCCACTATAACAAAAACTACAAGCGTTTTAGTAAAAGCAAATGCCATAACTTTACACGAGATGTCAAACTTTAAAATGCGTTTTACTCGAAATGTGTTTTTTCGAAAAACTCAAACGGGGACCGCGATTGCTCAAAAAGTTTTGCAAATAATTAGCTGAAATTTTTTGCTTATGTTCTGCATAACAGTAGAAGTGTTTTGATCTTCAATTTATAAATCAATTTCAAGATTTGCAGTTCTTTATGTGAATATAGTCAATGTTTTTTTAAGCAATTTCGTATAATGACTTAGATAAAGTGCTCTAGTTTTTGTAAAAATTAAAAATATCTCTTATCGTGAAGGTCACTTCAAACAGGAATAACAAAGTAACACATCAAAATTGAAAAATTGAGAATTTGTTCATAAAATCTTTGTACAGAGCGGGCCCCGTTTATGTAATTTTTCGTACATTTTTACTAGTTTTTCCCTCTTTAATAATAATAATTTTTTTTTTTTTACTAATTTTGGGATTTTTTCCTTAAAATATACTAAATAAATATAAAAATCACAAAAAATCTCCATATCTCCTTTTTTCAAAAAAGTTGTCGCAAGCGTCGGATACCTTAACAGTCGTTTCGGAGCATGCGTTTATTAAAATAAAAAAAAAAAATATTGCGTTAGAATTAAAAAATTATTAATGTGAAGCAATAAAAAGAAAACGATTCTGATGCTAAGAGTAAAAAATGTCTCTAAAATGTATTTTAATCCAAAATAATAGACGATGTACTTTTTAATTAACAAAGAATTAATTTATTGCATTTTAATTTTTAACTTTTTCATTCCACTAAAAAATTTTTAAAATGATCTTTCCGATTCTCTGCAGATAGCGCCACGTGTATAACTATGCATTTCAAGATTTTTAATTAATATCTTTTTAACTAATTGGAATATCGGAATATAAATGGTCAAAATGGATTCCTCGTATCATTCCCAAAATTTTGGTACCTTCGGCGAGTATCTGCGTATTGTGGTTCGTGAGAAAATTGGGCTACATTCCTACATACATACGCTTGTTTACCTAAGAATTTTAATAGTGTAGATGTTTTTGTATGTTAATGAAGACCTTAGAAAACGATTTGACTATTTATTTTAAATGAACGGTGTTATAATTAATTTTACAGTGGAATATCTTTAATTGACTTATTAGCTCTAACGGATTAAATTTCCCAAAGCGGAGTATTTTGTTTTGTATATCCTTTAATTTTCAAAGTAGTTATCCAAAAAAAATATATTGTTTGAAAAAAACTGCAGTAAATCATAATGCGGTGGATAAAGTATTAACGTGCATCGCTCCCCTACACAGCTGGTCTTACAAAGCTCGAGTTATGAAAGTAGCTAGACATTTTGACAACTTGACTCTATTGCTAACATTTCGCTATGTTTTTCATTGAATCGCCATTATAACTTAAGAAACAGCGTTGCTTGCGAGTATTACAGTTTTAACATAAAATAAATACAACAGAAAGTAATATTAATGTATTACACTTTAAGATAAATTATTTACACTATTTTAAGCGTCCATTACACAAAACTTTTAACAATGTGTTACTTTTGCTGAGCGGAGATCTGCTTAGGGAGGTATTTTCAAAAATCGACCCTCAAGAATGTTACGGGGAGTTATAAATAAAAAAAATCCTTTTTATCAGCTATTAAAATTTAACAAAGGTGTTTTTCCCCCTTTCTTTTTTGTTTAGCTGAGATATGCAAAAAGTTTTTTTTATTTTGTTTAATTTAAAATTCACGTAAAATTAACTCATTAAAAACTTCTTTATCCTTCAATCTGTGTTGCTTAATTTTTCAGTTCACCCGTGCGAAGAACGGGTATACCAGCTAGTGTTTAATATCGCTTGTATGCTTTAAATTATAAAATGTCCTTAAAATTCATTACTTTTAGTATAAAATTATTTCCTTAATATTGAAAATACAGTCCGACATTCGACATTCCTTTTTCTTGTTTTCCTTGCAGTTTTTCTTTCTTTGTTTTTTGATGGGTAAGATAAATAAAATAAACATATATTCATTTAATAAAAGGTGTGAATAATCACTTTTTTAATACATAATGTTTATGAATTTAAAATATGTGGTTTCTAAAGTACATTAAAAGATGAACCTTTACATAACGAATTTTCCATAGAACGAACTTTTTCCCGGGGTTTAGCGACTTCGTTATATAGAGGTCCCACTGTAATTTTTTTAATCAATTGTCTCGATGAATAACAGTTAAATAATCCATCTTTTTATCTCTATTTTTTAAATAATTTCAATAATAACATAACATTTTTACAAACATATGTGATAAATAATAATCGCTAATAGTTCAAGGCCTATTGCCAAATAAGTGACTAACAACTTTTATGTTGGCCCTACAAATATCGCATTATCATAAACAAAAAATAAATAAATAAAATATTTACAAAAGCTTACACACACAGAAATGATAAGGAGTTTCCCAAATTGACTCTTGCAAAAAAAAAATTAACATGCGATTGTCCCACAGGCAAACAGAATACAAAATTGAAAATTTAACACAATAGAAATATAATTACTTACTCCTTCGTCAAGGATTTTTACTTGTAATAATGCGTGGTTACAAGATGTGTTACCTAATTCGTTTGCAAAATATACTTTATGACAAATCTCACAAGCAAAACCTAACATGCTACGATTCAAACGTTTTTCGGATTCGAGATCCGTAGATGAACAATTAAGAATTGAATTTTTTGTCAAATGTCACTCGCTCGCTCAGTTTTACTGATAAATTACTGAACTTAAATAGTTTCATTATACATAACCTTGAATTTTTTTTTCTTCCGATTAAAAAATTCATTACTCAGAGAAAAAAGAAATGAGCTGTTTCAAATATTTGCGCTATTCTTTCAATTGAACATGATATAAACAATACAGTCTCTTCCTAAACACATATTTCGCGCATCCATTGATTGATGTCGTCCAAAACAGCTGATGATGACAGGAAGGGGATGTTATTAAACCGAAACCATAAGGAGGCACTTATGTTGAGGAGGATAGGGAAGAAAGATTGATAGGATATAGAGACAACAGGTTGTGCGTTCCGATACTCAGTTCAAAATAAGATATTGAGAATAAGTTTGTGATCAAACAGTGATAGTGATTATATTTCATCATACATTTTGATGAGTAATTCAAATATAACACATACTAGGCTTTTTTGTGTTTCAAAATTATTAATATTTATATTTTAATTCTATTGATGTACTTCCAACTATGAAGAAATTAAGAGTAAATTTATTTGTAGAATCATAACTATCCCATGCTTTATTTTAAGTATTTTAAACTATTTATCTTTAAAAAAAAAACTTTCCGTTTTTGGAAAAAACAACTTAACATTTATTACTTCATTTAAAAAAATAACAGAAATTTATCCACAGGTAATGATTTTCCAAATCAATAAAGGAAGCATTCATCAGGTAAGAAATAACGATCAAGGTCTATTTGTCGGAGCACTTCCCAATAACAAATTTGGGGGACTCCCTTTTTCCCTACATTCTTAGCAAATAGTTCCCCTACTGGACTTATTTCTCTCCCCAATCCACTGAACCTTCCATTTTCTAGTACCTCGTTGATCGACACGCTTCAGAAGTATATTTAGACATCATCTCCACAGCCCGCAAGCGCAATTAATCAATATTTTTATTATAACTTGTATATCGTGTAGCAAAATGTATTTAAAGTTAAAAAATACAAATATTGTAATAAATTGTTGCTATTTAGTCTCTTTGCTTCTACATTGATCAAGTGAACGAATATATCCTAACCAGGATCAATGACATAAGAGAGAACTTTCTGAAAAAGAACGAATACATGACAAAGATATTTTTCAGTATCTGGGTAATCTACATTTTCAAACACAACATCTGTGTTTCAGTAAATAAGTTATACTGTGTGATCGATGAAAACAAATTTGGTATAGTTATTTATGAGAATCAATTTTAGTATTTACAATTCACAACGAATTTCACTGCTGCTTTCAAAAATACAAATACCGTAAAATCCGGCGTATAACGCAAATTTTAACTCTTAAAAATAAGATTGAAATTTACAAGTGCGCGTTACATACGCGCCGGGTATAAAAAGGTTAGCTTCAAAAAATTTTTAAAAAATTCGCATAAAAAAATTAGGCTTCTATTTAAATCGAAATATAGCGCTTATTTAAAAGAAATTATATACCTAATGAACTTATATAGGATTGTAATTCTAGAAGTAAATAAAAAAAAAATTCTTCATAAAAATTTTTCTTGATAATACATTAAACTTTCTCTCTCTCAGCTCAAATTATATTAACTTAGTAACCATTAAAAAAAACTAATAATTTAATGCCATAGTGAGAGCGGATTTTCATTCGTTTCTGTATAACTATTAAATTACTTTGAACACAAATAAAATTTCATCAGTACTATAAAAAAAGGTATACTTGAAAAGTATTTTTCAATAAAATTTACACTGATTAAAATCCTGACGCATTTTATATTTAAATCATGAAAACACATCAATGTTTCATTCTCCAAGAGTTGTCGTTTAAAATTTGAAAAAGATTTTCATTTAACTGCTAAAAATCCACACACATACATAATCTTCCCTTCATCCATATAACTAAATTATATTATGATTGGATTACTATACGAGTTTAAAAGGTGGGTGATTTAATTCTCTTACTAAATATTAAATTCTTTCAAAAAGATAAAATTTGTACAAATATAATTCATCAAAAAGGATGGGCATTAATTAATAAACAAAGTTAAAAATTTTATTTAATTGCAACAACCAAAAGCTAAAAAGTCTTAATACCTAATAGTTTATATAGCTGATTCAAAGTGCAAACAGAATTTTTCTTTGTGCTTATACATATTACCTGAAGAATTTGATGAATAAATTGTATTCCCTTGATTTGTGTTTCACAAGGATTTACTATCATCAAAAAACCAACAAATATTCTACATTCTGTTCATAATAAATTAATTTCCCTTAGCTCTGAATCTAAAAGGAGCATTATTTTAACATGTCTCAGAAGTAAAGAACATTAAAAACTATAATGACCTTATGGAAGGGAATGAGTTGATGCCATTTTGGCCCATTTTTGTTTAATTTCTTTCCAGATAGTAGTTATAGTATGAAGTAATGTTTATAAAAATAATTATTACCACAAAAGGGGTTAAGGCCACACATGGCTTTAAACCCTTATATATATATATATATATATATATATATATATATATATATATATATAATGATCATATAATTTTCAAGTAAACAGTAAAAAAAAGTGCCTATTTCTGTATTAAAGATAACTGTATATACATTAAGTGTTGCTAATAACATTATAAGTAGTCTGGTAATGCCACTGGAAAAGTAAAATAGGAATTGAAATTTTTTCAGAGCATATATGAAATAGAATTTGAAGAGGTACTATTAAACACTCCATTCCGAAAAGATCATGGGCACATAAAATAGATGGTGAAACCTCATTCTATCAATTTAATTGAAGGGAGAAAAAAAGAGCTAACAGAAAAGTACAAAATTAAGATTACATAACTGAAACAATTGGTTATACTGCTTGTAATAACAAAACTTAGGTTGTATATGACCCTATTAACAATGCCAAATGATGAATTTTTAACCTATTTATTAACCGATAGAGAGAAAAGCAAAAGTGCTAGATATTTATAAATGGGAGTAAGACGACTATTAAAATTATCATATTGAAAAATTATAAAAAGGGGATTTAATATGAATACTACTAAGATTAAATAAAACTTAATCTAATTATGTGCAACATACAAAAGCATGGGGTTTGCTTCTAAAGTACTCAGAATTTGTTATTTAATGCAAGTAGCAAAAATTCTTGTAAAAGAAGATTTAAAATGTAGACCTTGGGTTTCTTTGAATAAATGTCCTTTACCATAAAAATTAAGGCAGAATATACACATTAATTTTTATGACATGTGGGGAAAATGCAGAAAGGTTCAACATGAATCTGGGTATAAATCAGGCTCTAAAACTGAGGATTGCTTTGAGATATAATTTCTCTTTTAACTAAAGTCATCTATCTTATAAGATAATAAAAGAAAAAAAAGTTTTCAAGTTTAAAAAGTTAGAACAATGCTGTTACAAAAACACTTATTACAATAAACTTAAATTTCAAGGGAAATGAATTTTACAAAAAGGACGAGACGAATCAAAACTTAAAAGGTCCCAAATCTTCATAAAAGCCCAATGCATGATAAATGCTTGAATAAACGAGGCTTTCAGAAATCATTAAAGAACTATCCAATCATTAAAAAAAATATTCTTGATATTATTCATTTTTGATCTTTCTAACAATCTACCTTTTCAAATCATTAGTCCCTGTGTAAACTGTGCAACTCCAATAAAGAAATGGATGCCATTCATTTGTCACGCTGCCGTGCACTCCATTCTGGATCCAAGTGGAGCAGGTATTGAGAGAAAAGACACAAAATGTGTGATTTATAGACTATACTGTGAACCTGTCTCTTATTTGTCAAATCTTCTCTGTTTCTTATTTTGTTTACTGTTGTCTTGTAAACCGCCATTCGAAATTTTAAAAAAACTTGTTAAAACCTTTCCTATAACATTCCCATTATTTGTCTATTTTTAAATATACAGATATTGTGGTCACTAACACATTCTCGCTCTCTTTTTTTCTTCTGATGGAATAATTCTATATTTTTAAAAATATTCTACTGCGTACTTTTCCATAGAAAGAGACCCCAAATTTTAATCATTTTTCACAACAAAACAAGAGGAAAAGAAAGCAAATTATAGACAAGGTTATTATTTTCCATCATGCATGATCAAAATTATTGTGTTTGACCATGATGTGAGCAGTACAGCCTAGTAAAAAATGCTATTTTTGAGCATGATTGTTTTTGAACACAAGCAGGAGAACAAAACAGCTGTTTTACACTATTTGCTATAGATTGTGCCCCTTGGCAACATCTTTTGATTTGATTAAATTTGTCAATGGTATAACATGTAAATACCCAAAAAGCATATGAATATAAAAGTAAGAATGTTGCTGAGAAACTGCCATATAACTATTAGTAGGTAATTGACTGAAAATCAAAATAATTTGGTAAACTGGGAAGGGATGTCTCCTTTTTTATAGCAAGTGGAATAAGACAGGTCAACAGTTAATGATTAAAGAAATCAGGGATTTAATATGCATGAGCTGCTGGCAATAACCTGGTTTTCAGTCTTCGTTACATCTAAACTTTCTTGAAAATCTAGCTTCAAAAACCATTCCTTTAATACAAAAAAGAAGCAATAATAGAAAATGTTTTCCACACACCTAAACAGTGAAATGCAGTGTCAAATTTAAAAAAGTATTTCAAAAAGTGTGTGGTGCTGATGAAAGAGATAAGCATCATCAGAACAACTTTTAACAACTTTTTCTCAAAGATTTGGCTTAAATAAAGAAAAATTTGGCTTAAGTTTGAATAAAAATGTTGGATAATTTTATTTTTAGGTTGTGACATATAAAGTGTCCGATTTTTACAGTCTACTTTAAATAAGTATATCTTTTTATAGAACAAACTTTATAAATCAAAATAAGAACCATTAGCTTCAACACACTTTTGACAGTGGAAAACAAGTCATGCTGGTATCATAAAATTGAGCAGTTCTGGAAGTAACAGACTCATTGAATACTATTTAGTATCCTTTAGATTTCCGAAGCATTTCCCTTGCAGAAAGTTGTCTAGATGCTTGAGAAAATTATACAAATAGATGAGAGGTCTGGTGAACATGGTGGGTGGTCTAGAATTTTGAAGCCCAAAGCATGCAACTTTTGACAAGTGATCACTGAACATGTGGTCTAGGATGTCATGTAGAAGAATTGGGCCTTTCTTATTGAACCAATGCTGGCTGTTTATGTGTAGGTTTCTGGTGCATTTCATCGATTTCATTACAATACTTATCAGCTGTGATGATTTTGCCTGGTTTTAGAAACTGTGGTGGATAAAACCAGCTGAGGTCCACCAAAGTAACATAACCTTCTGTTGATGGAGTTTTGGTTGCAAGAAGTGTGGTAGAGTTTTGTTGTCATCCAGCCACTGCAGTGAATGTCACTGATTGTTGTACAAAATCCGCTTTTCATCACATCACAATTTGATTGAGAAACGGATCATTTTGGTTGCGAAGAAGTAGTGCAGAAGACATTTTAAAACAGTTTTTGATTCTCATTACATTCATGAGGAACCTATTTATCCATTTTTTTAACTTTGCCAATTATTTTTAGTTGGTTGTTGGAGTTACACCTAGTTCTGCATAATTTCTAACAGTATAGCTGGAATTTTATTCAACTATTGCTTGTAAAACTTTATTACCCACAACCATCTCCAGCCTGCCCTGGTCTTCATTTGCGATACTCTTAACACCCCAATCGAACTTTACATACCAATTTTAAATGGTAAGTTCGCTTACTGAGCCATCTCCAAATGCAGCATTGATGTTTCAGGCAGCTTCAGCAGTATTATGATCACTCTTCCACTCATACAAAAATAGTACTCTAAAATCTCTAGAATTCATCCTATGTTTAAACATAGAAAATTACAATATTTTTAACTAAGACATATCAAATGAGATAGAGGAAGGATTTAGCTTTAAAATGATTTATAATAGTATATGAATAAATCATAAAAGTATTAGAAAAAAAATCTCAAAAACACATTGGTGGAAATAGGACATTTTATATGCTACAACCAGGGCCAATCCTAACAGGTGTGCAGTGCATGCCCCGCACACAGATGGTCAAAGCAAGGAGCGGCCATAGACCGCATACAGTTCCATCAATCAAGCAAATTTTTTTACGAATTTTTCAAAATAAAACTTGTTATAAGTCGAATAAATATGCTGCGTGTGTGAATTTTAAATAGTTATTGAAAAATCAAAATAAGTCCAGATTTCCCACTAATGTAACTTTTAGTTTAAGAAATATGTTATTCTACATTGTGTTGATCAATGGTTCATTAATGTCTACTCTCCTTCATTTGGTAGCAAAATTCGTGGCAGAGCCTACAGCACCTCAAGAAAAGGATTTTTTTGCATATCGGCAGTACTGGAGGCACACTGTGGACCGATGCTTAACAAAGTCAACTCAAAAATTATTTTTGCAAAAGTTGCTTTATGAAAATATCTAATACAGTTAGTATTACCTACTACCAGTGGCGCACACAAGGTTGGGGATCCATGGGTCTAGACCGCCCACCCCCATAGCCCTTGAATTTTTTTTTTATTGATCCTATGTATATAATATGTAAAATATAAGTATTTATAATTAACAATTTATTTTATTAATTAATGCTTATAAATAATTTAATAATTTATTTACTGTTTTGTGTGTGTGCCTCACTGCCTAAGACAAAGGAGTGTTTATGTTAAATATATATTTCGGGATATTAAAAGTTTTTAATTTAATTATAGCCTTACAATTTCAAAAAACAAAATAGAGGAAAGAAGTGATTTTTGTGTCTATTTGCATTTTTATTACTGTTTTACTTTTTACTCTTAAACAGGTAGATGAGTTTATAACATCAACATTAAATATTAGTCAAAATATGAAAAATTCTCTAGAGAGGTGGCATATTAGGTCTTTGCACACGGGCAGACGACACCCTAGGATCAGTTCTGGCTACAACCTAATAGCAGTAGGTCAACGTATAAGGTAAAAATATTCAAAATGTAAAATATTTACCATTTATTAAGCTTTGTTTATTAATAATAAAAAAATAAAGTTGAATGAAATCCCAAAATATTGCTTGCTTTACAAATAAATAAATAAATAAATGTTTTTCCGAGCTTATTTCATGAACAACCAAAATTTTCAATTTACAGAGATTTTCTTTTTTTTTCCCTCACTCCTCATATTTTGAGCTTCCCATTTAAAACAATATCATTACAACATTGGTAAGCTATATTATTACAAAAAAACTGAAAAAATATAGCCAAATTTCTCCACTTTTCAAAATTTTAAGAGCATTTCATAAGCAAAAAATACTATTTATTTGAAAATGTTTCCTGCCTTTTTCCACTTGGTTAGGCAAAAAGCAATTTTAATAAGATATATTGATTTAAAAAAGAGGTGAAACCAACCTACTGTACATCTGCCATGAAAATGCATACATGAAGTTTCTTAACATATAACAATTCATCGAAATACAATTTTTATCAATAAAAAAATCTTTTAGCTCAACACAATATCACAGAATGTGCTAAAATATCATACATTCTTGAGTAAAACTATTATTTTTAATACCATAAAAACTGGCGTATAGCATGCACCAATACTTTCGAGCTGTATTTTTTTATTTTTAGACATATTTGCCATATAACGCACAACCCCTTTTTTACGAAAGAGCCTAAAATGTATGTGTGAACTGATCTTACGTTTTGAAGTAATTTAATAGAAGTATTATCCCAGATGTTTGAGAAAAATAGTATATTTCCAGAACAACAGCCCTTTAAGTTCATAAGATGCGTCATTTCTTTTAAATAAATAGTATTTCGATACATATAGAAGCTAATTTTTTTGTACTCGCATCTTTTTTTTTTTCATTTTTAAAGCTGATATTTTTAAATCCAGCGTATAACGTGCACCCGAAAATTATGATCTTATCATTTGTGTTAAAAGTACACATTATACACTGGATTTTACGGTAGTTAAAAACTACAAAAGACAATATTTATGGACATTTAAAAGATTCAAATGTAAAAAGTACTTCATATTTTTTATTGAATTCTTTTCAGCCAGAGTTATTATAATGCAGACAAAAAAGGGAAAATTATTGCTAAAAAGAAAGCCCCATTTTCTAAAATAAGAAATAAAATTCACGCATAAGAGAGAGCTTGTAATTTCTTTTTACTTCACACAAAATATAAAAATATTTACAATGATTTATAATAAATGGTTAAAAGAATGATAAATGCAAATGGCTCATGAAATAGTAATATCAGTTTCAAATAGGAGATTAATTAGACTATCTCCATCTTATAAGTTTTTTTACAATTATCAATTTAAACTAAGTAGATGAGAAAATGCTTTGTTAATTCTACCTGTTAATTTAAAAATGTAACTACAGATTTGATATTATTCTCCACTGATACATATTTCTATGGTGGGTTTAGACAAGGCCATCTTGAAGGTCCAGACCTCGACATCGTTTTGATGACGTCACGAAAGGAGGAAATGTTTTGCTACTCGCAGTGGCTGTCAGGAATATAAAGCTTATGACATTTATTTCTTTTCAGGTTGTAGACTAATATTTCCACATTTATATTGATTATTTTTTTATAATTCTCATTTAGAATATTTTTGGGTGAAAGTTATGTATTAATTACGATAGAAGGATGTCAAATATTTTCCAGGAAAAAGGGGGAAATATCACTCGTGAAAGGTTCATAACAATGTAAGAAACATCTAAGTAAAAACTGACTCAATGTAAAATATTTCCAATATCAAATAAAATAACAAAAACATTTACTTACAAAGAAAATAGGAAAAGTAAAGCATTAGAGGCATATTAATAAAAAAAAAAATGTAAATTTAGCAACATTTTGCTGCAATCAATGAATCATAATAAAGGTTAAATGTATGCAAAAATATATACAAATGCAAAATTCATGCAAAAATATATACAAATGCAAAATTCATGCAAAAATATATACAAATGCAAAATTCATGCAAAAATATATACAAATACAAACTTTATGCAAAAATATATACAAATAAAGAATGCAAGGCATGTAGAAATACATACAAATAAAGAATGCAATGCATGTAGAAATATATACAAATAAAGAATGCAATGCATGTAAAAATATATACAAATACAGAAATAACACAAACAGTTTTAGATACCAAAGTAAGCATACAGCAAAAATAGATTCTAGATTATGCATTAGAAAATATATACATTAAAAAAGAATACTTTACCTGTAAATCTGACAAAAAAAACTTTTTCATAGAATATATCAATGAGGCAATGTATTGATTACTTTCAAGTTTTGAATCACTTAGATTTGTAATGATATTATTCAAACCAATTTTTACATTATTTTTTAAAAAAATTTCAAATAAATATTATGCCTAGGTAAAAATATTTAAAAATAAAACAAAAATTTTTTATCAAAAAAATAGTGTTTTACATTTAACATACTTCGAATGCTAAAATCTTCATGAAAATGATTTAAACAAATAATGTAAATAAATAGAATTTTTCTTTAAGTAGTTGTTATGTGAACTATTAAACATGTGCATAAAATCTATATAGAATAAAAAAATGAAGTATAAGGAAGTTACATGCATATTGAATAATATACTAATCGATAATTGAATATTTAAATAAATAAAACAGTAAAATACATAAAGCAACATTGATCTAATTCACCTTAAATTTCTTTATTTTTTTATTATCCTTCACTGTTAAAATTTCTTCATTGCTTATTTTGAATAATTATTTAAGCATATATTCCCGAATGTAATGAATATTTTTTTTAAAATATAAAAATGCAGGAGTGTGTTACACTTTACATAAGGTGAATGAAACGAATGCGAGACATTCCACAACACATGTAATTCCAAATATGCTTCTGTTGTATTTATAAACGAGATTAGCTTAACTTTAAAAAATCTTGATTCGAATGTTTTCGATATTAACAAATTAAAAATGAAATATTGCATTGCACATTTTTAAATCGCTTCTATCAAGAAGTCTCAAATGTTTTGACCTGCATTTCTGAATCGAAATTGATATCTTTACTTGAAAAAAAAATATACATTTGCAATCGGAGAGAGCATCCGAATTTTATATTATGCACAAATAACCCGTAATGTACATTAAAATTTTACACTCTTCTATTGAGACATCCTCTAATTTATTTGATATATTTAATACTTCATTTAAATCCTTAATATCTACTTTAACATTAAATATCTCTCCTGAATAATTTGAAATTAATTTTTTTAGTTAAATAGTACCATATTTATCCGAGTACAAAGATAGCACTCTTTTAAAGCACAATTATTTTTCAGCTTGCAAAATTTTTCCTATATTACAAATTTCAAAATACTTTTCTTAAGATTGAATAGCCATAACATGATGAACAGAATCAATAAAGTAGATTTCTTCAAAAACATTAACCGTATTAAGAATATTTAGCAATTCACTGAACTATGTTAATCCATATGTTATCTCATTCAAAAAGGATGGACAGCCGGAAAAATGTAAGGACATGTATTTTATTTGATGAACAGTTGGGTACATAACAATAACGAGGCATTACTATAAAATGTGTGGAATTTTAGGTTATTTTATTAATAAAACTTTTAATATTTCAAGATCAAGATTTGATAGATTAAAAATATATAAATTTAAGCATTAATTTCTCATATAGAATAAAATATCTTAATTTATAAATAATAAGTGATGTTGGCATATATATATAAATGCATCAGTTTATTATACTCAATTATCTTTAAAACTAAAATTCAATGACTAAAGAGTAAGAAGTGTATATTTATCAGACTATGCCACATGGTTTAGCAATCCATTCATACACATTCCTGTTAATTAACATATTTTCTTATTGTATTTTGGTAATCTAAAAACTGTAATTTCATAAATTTATCTATGAAGATTACAAGTAACATAAAAATATCATCCATGGGGACAATCAATATCATAGGTCTACAAACTCAACATATACCTATGGGGGACATAATATCATATGTCTTTTAACAGGTCAAAGTACTTACATATCAATGTCACCACAGTGAAATTTGTGCCACACAAATCACAACATTTTCCCCCAAAATCTAATTTTCCTCTTCAAATAAAACATGTAAGAATCTTTATTACTCTCTTTTGTTGGTATGATATCTAGGGGCAATTCAAATGGCACAAATTTGACTGTGGTGATGTTAATACGTAAGTACCCAGGTCACAATGTTAAAAAGTACTAGCATTAAATATATTAATTATTTTAATTAATACATATTTAAAGGTGTAAAGCAGGGGTGTTAAACTCGCAGCCCACAATGAACATTTTTGCGGCCCAGCCAATATATCAATACACAACACTAATAATAAAATAAACTGATGCAGAATATAAAAATAAGATAGGTAGAATTCACTAAAAAATTTTTTAATTATTCTCTTTTTTTTTTTTTGCTATTATTAAACAAAATGCATACATTCATTTTGAATATACCAGAATTAGATGAATATGGTATTTAAGCATAAATATACGTCAAAAGTTAGTTTACTGTCTTTACTTTACATTACTAGTAATTACTACTAGAGCAAAATTTTTCCCAAAATAGGAAGGATAGTAGCAAAGAAGTTAAGTCAAGTGTGAAGATGTAAACATTAAATTTTTCTTGTTCTTTTATATATGTTCATTACATTGTATTATTTGAAATAAACTAATGTTTCTATAAATATTTTTTTTACGAGCAACCTTTACACATTTTCTGCCAGTAAAATTGATATATCTATCCTCAGGAGCCACATTACAAAATAGTGTTTTAATGAGTGAAAACATTTCTTATATTTTAGTGGTAAAACCAGAAAAATGGAAAACCCATTTATTTTCATATTTACTCTTTTCTAGTAATTCTATTATTTCTGCTTCAGGTAATTTCTTATTTACTTTCCTTTTCTTAGGACGTGAAGGCCCTGCAATTCTTGTAATGTCCACCATTTTTAAAAATGGATAGAAAAAAATTTAAACAGAAAATTTAAAAACCAAGCACATAAAGTATAAAAATGATTCACTAACAGGCCTTTAAAACCTATTCATTCAACCTCCAAAGCCCCACTAAAAATAAAGTATATAGCTTATCATAATTGTTTGTTGCCTCAGAGCGGTGCGGGCATACAAATTAGTGCCATGCTGATGCAACAGTGTGTGAGTGGCAGTGAACATGTTAAGTTAAATCTTGTTTGTTTGACCCTAGATAGTCTTGATGTAAAGTTTCAAAACTAAATAGTATTTCTACTATGCATATGCAGTTTTTCATTAACTCACAACCTATATGACTTACAATCAGAATAAAAAAAATATAAATAGTAAATGAAGAAAAGTAATTAAATTAGTAGAGTTAAAAAGTTCACGCGAATGATGCTGTACATAAAAAAAGTATATCCTGTATAATACACATTCTATATGATACTTATATGAATGTAGATTTCATTTTAAGTTTTATATGCTATTTTTATAATTAGTTAGAACAAAAGAATGTTGATAAAAAAGCAAACTTGAATTGTAATCAGTCTGACTTACAATTTGTCAGGAAAATGGAACTGTCTTAAATCGAAGAGACCCTATACACAGAATGGAAGATTTATCACAAACCATTAACAATTTCAAGATTAATTTAATATTAAAACAAGCAGATTTATGAAGAACTGTGGGTACTTATGTATTATCACAATGCCAACACTTAAGATAACACATCAAATTGGCAACCCTAGTTTCACATGTGTCGTATGCACTGAACTGGCAACCATGTGCGTCATTTCGTATAATGTCACCAATATGGTTGCAATAATACGTAAGTACCAAAACATGCTTGGCTAGCCTAAACTAACTTCCAGATTTTCAATTATTTGTACTTACGTACGTATAATCATTTCGTATAATGTACGTAATATCATTTCGTACAATGTCACCAATATGGTTGCAATAATACATAAGTACCAAAACATGTTTGGCTAGCCTAAACTAACTTCCAGATTTTCAATTATTTGTACTTACGTACGCCACCTCTATAAATAACTTGCCAAGTTGCCAACCCTAATTTTCTATATGTTGTACACGCTGAACTGGCATCTATGAACTTCATTTCACAAAATATCACCAATAGGTTGCAATAATACTCAAGTACACTATTTTTTTTCTAGTCAGATTAAAAATTATAAATGATTTAACAATTGATTATAATATTTAATAAAGGGGACAAACTTTTATTGATGATCTTTTTTTTATTGATGAAACAAAATCATACTTTTTGATGAGATATTTCAAAACTAAAAATGAATCTGAAATCCATATATAGAGAATAAAAATATTATACTGCTGATTCATAAAAGTATCTGATAGAAGTAATATTTATGACAGAAACCAACGAAGATCACATGAAATAAAGAAAGCAAAATTTTTAGTTATGATTTTCCACATTTTTAATAAACAGATAACAATACACAAGAATAATGGTGGTATCTATTCACAGCTAAGACAAAATATTTCACAAGGATAATGCTAGCTCAATAATTGGGCTTAAAAAAGGTTACTAACATTTATTCTTGCAAATTAATGCATTTTCTTTCTAAAATCTAGAATAAACCGAATAAACCTCGATATATATACATTATGAACAATAGGAATATATAGAAATGTATAAATATGTACAAGTTTTAGTATCATTATTTAAAACTAAATAATCAATCCTTACCGTCGGCATTCTAGGTAAGACAAATAAACGTCGCCCATTATCTACCAAAATGGTTGACTGTTCAGGTATCGATGCAGGAGGTTTTAGATGTCCAACTTTGCTCTTAAAATGCAATGCACATACTCTAGCAGAAGGCTGCAAACCAATGTCCAGAGGTATCCCTAAAATCTCACAACTTTTTGCTCTTCGATTAACATCATCTGGTAATGGATATAAGTCTATCTTAGCAAAAGGATTTTTAAAATTTCTGCATTGACTAATGCAACAATGATTTGAACTGACACCCGACGATTCCATTCTGTAATTTGTTAATTACAGAATTCAATAAATTTTATCTAAAATTCAAAAAACGTCTGGTCAGGTAAAGAATATTAAATGCTCTTTGATAGAATCATAAACATATAAATCTATGATTCTATCATTACTTCATTCAAACCAACTTTGTAAATTTTCAGCATTGGTTACGATCGTCGACGAAACATATTCTACAATATCGTTTTTGGTGTTTTTATTTTTAACAAATACAATAACACAACTCGGGTTGCCATTTTGATTTCGGGTAAATGTATATTTCCATACCCTGACACATAAATAAAACAGTCACTTGTTTTTTTTAAGAAAACTAATTTATATTCAGAAAAGGAATTTGAAAAAGAATTTCGTCTGATTTTCGAATACATTTTGTTTTCTGAAGTATTTCTATTACAAACAATAAGTTCCATTAAATTTTTTTTCAATTAATTGTTAAAAATATTCCTTTAAACTTTCTAATTCTATGATAGAACTTAATTTTATTTATTTTTCAAAAACTCATTTTTTCTTTAAATGAGGGTAAAAAATTATATATTTAAATATTAAGTAATGTATTGGACTTCTTAAGATCACTAAATGAAGTATGCAGTGCAAACGCTTGATAACCCTTCGTAAGCCAACCAGATTACCCATTGGTGATTCTTATTGAGACAAGTGGTTTGTTACTGCTGGATTGTGAACACAGGCATATTCTAGATTTGACAGCTGGTGAGCTTCATGAGTAAAATGAAAGACCCTCGATCTGGGCTTAAAAAGGAACTCAAAGCTCTTGGTGTTCCATTTGTGTCACCTGATTCCGATATATTTGACTCCGTAATTGATACTGACGATGATTTAGTCTGCATCAACTCTTGTGATCCTGATATAACTGAAGTACAAGCTGGTGTGCCCCAGAATGATATGCTTCAAGAAGTAAAACCACAACCCAATATTGAACCGGTTAGAAAAATACCTTCTATTAAATTGCATGTTTAGTTAATGAAAAATTTTCATGTGCGATTATCAAAAAGTATAATTCATCTGTTCCAAAAATAGTAAATTAGTTCTTAAAATACTTTTAACTTGAAATTTTCATAGTATGGAAAGAATAGTAGTAAATATTAATATCAAACATCACACACACACAAATCAAAATAAAAGTTATAGAATAAAAAAATTGGAATTAAATTTTTCTTATGAGTACAATTTGTGGAGTAGATTCTCTCTATATATTTAAAACTATGAATTTTTAGATCAAACATTCCCTCAATCAGAAATAGATTTTGATTTTATAATCTGTACTTTTATTTTTTCTTTTTTACTGTTGTATAAAATTGGAAGAATATATCTGAAGTGTTTCAATATAAATTTTTTGCTTATGTAATAATATTGTTATGTAATAAAATAGTTTCTTGCACTTATAATTTTTTTGAAAAAAACTTAAGTCAAATTGGGGTGTAAAGTAGCTATCGCGTTTGAAATTTAATTAAATCAAATAATTTTGTATCAAATCCTGCTTAGTTTTTTTTAGATGTTTTTAGCAAATAAAAAATGTAATTCCTTTAAACGATTAATGTAGGGAACAAGTTGATTCTGATGTTTTGTGACCTTGAGAAAAGAACCAAAATTTTTTAACCATAATGATATCCTTTTATCTTAAATGTAAGCATCAAGAACTATTATATTTTACCAAAACCCAAAAGAAATTAAAACTTATTTAAAAGATGAGACATTTGATTCAATGAAAATGCTAATTTTCTGACAAATCAAAAAATAAAAATAGTTATGTTTTAGATTATTTCTTTTTGTCTAAACTTGAATTCTTTTAAGATTAAAATATTAAAAAGTTCTTGTTTTATTTAAATATATATACTTGTTTAAATACATATTTTCTTTTATTGAATTCATCATGATTCGGAAATATGTTGAGTTTTTTTGTAATTAATCGGTATAAAAAATGAATTTAAAGAAAAGGAAAAAAATCTTTTATGTAACATTTTTGGATGATTATTGTTTTACCTTTTCCAGAATGATTGTAATTATAATTTATGAATTCAGCAACCTTTAAATACTCTCCTAATTAGTGAATGTAAGTTTTATTTCATTGTTCAGAATTGAATTTTGTAAATGTAAATTAAGAAATGTGGTCATTTTTTCCCCTTTGCTTAAGGGTATTTAGGCAATTTAAATTCTGTTGTATTCTCAGGCAAACAATACCTACAATATTTCCTGTGGAAACACACTCATACTTTTTCTTTTTTAATCCCATTCTCTTTAACAAGGTATTTTCACAAACTTGGGCATCCTTCGGTCCACATTGGGCCAAGAAATCTTAAGAAATATAATACCTACATTCTCATTAGCTGGTAAATTTTACAATTCATTATTTTTTTAAAAATATATATTTGTAGGATGGATGTAATCACAAAATACTATTCAACTTCTACTTAAGGAAATGTATTTTAGATAATATATGTGGATTTTTAATATTTTTTCATTTGTGTGTATTTAAAAATACACTAAAAACATGCTAATATTACAAAAGGCACTGAAAGGGAATATACTCTGAAAGTATTGCTACATTTTATGTAGATTCTTGAATTTATTAAAACAAATTTTATATGAAAGATTTCACTTTTCTAACCTAGGATTTAGCTTTAATTTTTTTTTTACAATTTATCAAATGTTTAACAATCACTACATTATCATTCTTAACATCATTCTTACATTAGTATCTTGCAAAATAAATTCTTATCCTTTTTTTTAATTTTAAAAAAAAAGATCTTGTAGTACCTATAAAGCTAACATTGTCAACAGAATCGATCATTATTCGAAAATACTTACAATCATTGTAACATTTTTAAAAAGTGTGAATAATCTGTTGACTTCTACTTTAAAATATTTTTAAAAAAAGCTTGTAAAAAGATGCTAAATACTGGTGATTATATTCATAAAAAAATATTCACTTAAGTTTTCTTAAAAAGTATCCTTTTTAAAGCAAATGAATATTAAGTATTTTATAATATGTAGACTATTACAATTGAAGGTTGAGTTTCCTTTTTTAAAATTATATTTGTAATATTGATTTACTTTTTAATTCTGCTTAAAAGTGTTTTAAATAATTTTATTTTTGCTATAAATTTAAATATTTTTAGGAAGTAGAGGTAACCCGAAGACCATCAAGAAGGGCTGCTCGTGTAGCTGCCAAAAAAATTTCCAATCACGTTCGTAGTTATGGCGTTAATGATGATGATCTTAGTGATTTTACAGCTGCTTCCTCATCAAGTCTAAAATCTGGAAGCTCTTCTCATCCTTACTCAAGACCAAAAAAGAAGAAAGTAGCCCAAGTAGAACCAGAGCTGGAAATGGAATGCTGTGATGAATTTCTGAGTCCAATCCAAGCCGAGTTTTTGCTTAAAGCTCAACTTCAGTACAATACAACTATGAAAAGTTTAAGACAAGTTATGTCTACTTCAGTTAGAGTTTTTCAAGCTGAACCAGATGGGTCAATTGTTCCTTTAACCTGTGCTCCAGATATATCTTTAAAGACTGGATTTGTATCCTCAAATGCCAAGTTACCTACTACAATGCCTACAGTTAGTGGAAACAGATCCATTCCCACTGCAACTGTATCAGTGAGACCTTCAAATGCACCTTCACAAGTTGCTTCTATTTTTATAACTTAAAGCTATGTAAGTTATGTATTTTTTCTCAAAAAATATCTTTTCATGACTGTTTTAATAAATTGTCAGTGCACAGGCATAGTTAGCTCTCAGGGGGCCCTATATCAAAATTCCTTCAGGGCCTTTTTTTAGGTATGGAAACCCTGTTAGTGGGACTGTAATTACACTTGTTGGGGCCCCTGTAGCTTGGAGGCTCCATATCATTGACATGGCGGTAGCTAAGCCCCTGTGTTAGTAGCATGCACAAGAAAAGGGAATCAATTCCCCACACACACAAAAATCAAAAGATGTTTTTTACTCACACATCATACTCAGTGTTTTGAAAACTATCCTCTTCAGGACAGGGCAATTTTCTATGAGACGCTCGCTAGGGATGGGGTGAATGCGTGAGGACTTGCACTTCAGGAGGGGGCGTTTTCATCGCTAAGCCTAACTTAAGAAAAAACATAAAAAATAAAATTTCAGTCCTAACGTCGTCATTTGTGGTACCCCTTTAGATTATTACTCAAGTTGTCAGTTATATTAAAACTAGAATGTAATAACGTTTTTCCTTTAACTTACATAAAATTATATAAAAAAATAGGACTTACCTTGGGAAATAAATTTCGTAAGCACTATTAAATTTTGTCCAAAATTTGGGATTTTGAACTTCGATACCCGGAAATTATGGGGATCATCGTTCAAAAGGAAGTAGGAATAATAATGAATTATTTATTTTGATCTGGGTAATTTTGTTTGCTGGGTAAATATTTGCATAAAATGTAGTAGTTTATATGTTTGAAAATTTATGGTTATTAATTTTGCAAAAAAAATAGTTCATTGAACTTTTATAATTAGGTCATTCAATACTTCATAATTGTAATTTTTCGTTTCTCCCCCCCCCTTCTTGAAACTCCAAAATTTCGGTAGTAAGTCCGTTAAAGTTTCAGGGGATTCTTTGGGGTCCCACAAACACCCCTGCTTTCAAATTAATAAAAAAATTAGGACAAAGATTATTTGCAAAAAGAAATAGCAAAATTAAAATGAAGATTGAGTGCCGAAAATCTCGAAGCATGGAGAAACGCAAAGTCCTACATTGTATGATTTGCAAGCATAAAATGTTTGTTGCGTTTTTTTTATTATTATTTATTTACACACGGTTTGTGACTATACACTTTGGCTTTTTTCACCCTTTTTGTTTATATTAAGGTTAGGAAAATGCCTTCTAAACAATCAAATAACCTGAAGTCAAAGTTTTTTTAAATAAGAAAAGTACGCAAAATATATCCGAAAGCAACAAAAACTTTTAACAGAACTGACACTAAAACACTCTACATTGTTAAAAAAAAATTAAAAAGCATTGAGAGAGTTATTAGAAATGCAAATGTTTTACATCAAGTGGAAATTTTACGAGCTTTTTGCTTACATTTTGATTATCCCCTCCCCCACAACAGCTGATGAGAAAAATACCAAATCCAGAAAGAATATAAACAAACTGAAGGTCAGGTTACTCTAGCTATATGTTCAGTTTCGATATAATGGACATAGGGTGCCATCTAGTGGTCATTAAAAAAAATGTTCCAGCTGAAAAGTCATATATGCATCGCCCGGCCTACCAGAGCGTTTTTTTTAAATACATATTTGCACCGCCCGACCATGAGGTGCATCTGTAATGAATGCATACTTGCACCACCCGTCGCGAAGAGGCTAAAGCAGAGCTTCTCAAACTTTCGATATTCGCGACCCAATTTTCATTCATAATTTTCGTCGCCCCCCCCCATACAATAACAATGTATTGATGTAGCAATAATGTATAATACTTTGACACTAAGGTTACAATATGGCCTTAATTATAAACTGTACTAATCATCAAGTATTAAATTTTGTATTCAATTTTTTTTGTATATGATAAGCCCATGGAAAAAAATAACTAGAAATTATTTAACTTGTTCTTAACTTATTATTGATACTTAGTATCAAATATAAATTGTGTCCAACTGATACATTTACTCGTATAAGTATAGTATATCAAAGTAAATATGTATCTTATTTTTTTATCATGTCAGAATATATATATATTGTTTTGCTTCCAATTAGTAAATTGATAACTTTTTAAATAATCTTTTATTTTCAATATGCTCGTGCCTCCCTTGTAGGATTATCACGCCCCCTAGGGGGGCGCGCCCCACAGTTTGAGAAACATTGGGCTAAAGAGTTTTTTTTTTTTAATTTGTTGTCAGTTTTTTTTTATGTAATTTTTAATTTGCCAATGCTGTGAGACTGTTATTCTAGTTTTGGAGAAAAAAAAGGAGGGTCGGAATTTAAAACTTATGATTTCAGAATGTTTATTGTTTGTGAAAAATAGCAAAATTACATGCTTTAAATAAAATTAGCTATATTTTATATTTTACTTTGACTTGTTTCAATTTTTATAAACAAAACTAAAAAAAGGGATAAATGTTGTTCATTTCAAGTATTTTAATGTAAGTTCAATTTTATTAAAACTTCAGGAGTTGATAAGTCCCTGATGACTCAGTCTTTTGCTTCAGCACCACACATTTTTAGAAATGTTTTAGTCGCAAATTTGACACAGCATTCCACTATTTGAGTATGACAGAGGAAGCTTTGGAAATCTGTTTGAATCATTTAACAACATAATTCTTAAAAGATAGTTGAGCAACTCCAGCTGTTGCTTCATAATGGTCATTGGCCAGTTGTGTTGTTTTTAGATTTTCTTTCTCAATGGTTTTTTAATTGGAGTAACACCTGAGGCTTGATTATCCTCATTATCATTATTTATATGAGTTATGTCAAAATTTTCATGTATTTGTATTTGTTCGGTGTTCAGTATCTTTTGGTTGTTGGAGTATAGTGACATCTCATATTTTTTTTGGAAACATTTTATGAAGACATTGTGAAAGGGAAACTTCTTTGGCTAAAACTGATTACTGCATACTGGTCACTCAAAATTCATTCTAGTTTGATTTTCTTATGCTTACCAAACACTGCTAATTTTACCACACTCCTCTGACATTAACACTAAACATTCAGAAAGCATGTGAAAACAAAAGTAAAATGTTTTCTGAAAAATTGTCATGTTACCATCTGTTAGCTGTTAACTAAAAGTCGGAGTAATTTAGTGAACTGCTGAAGGATATCTTCATTGCCATGGCAACCTGGATATGTGTTGTGTCAACTGCTAACCACAAAAAAGTAAATCAGGACATCAAACAAGTGAACTAAACTTTTAGTGATACTTGGAGTTTGTCCGAATTTTCTCAAAAATCTTAACTTGAAAGAGCATTCCTTTTAATAGAAGTGTTAGAAATGAAAAAATTTTCATGTTTAATATTTATCAAAATTTGAAAAATGAAATTGAATTAAATTACAAAATATTGCCAATTTTATTAAAAAATGTGTTTTTTTAAAAGCTTTTGGGCAAGCAATAAATATTTCAAATCTACAAGTTAATTTTTTTTCTGGCTCTTCATATCCTAAACTTCACTTTGGTTACAATAGCTGTATGACATTGGTAAGTTCAAAAATTAACCCCAAAAAAAGTTATTTCTTTATTTTTCAAAACTTTTAATACAAGGCATGAGCAAAGGGTATTTTTTATTTGATTCTTTACCCTTTTTTTTTTAGCAAAACAGCTGATAGTTTTTCTAAGGTACAGCAATCTAAAAAGAATAAACTTTTTTTGATTCACCCTACTCTACATAGCATGCCTCTGCATATTCCAAAAAAGTCTAGGATTATTATTTAAACAGATAACTTCTAGAGTGGCTACTGTTTATATAAGGACAATGAAGGGAAGTAACTCTGTACTGTCATATATTTGACAGCAACTGTGCATTTCATTTGCCTTATGTGAAATTGTGATTACGATTTTAAATTGAATTTTTATGTAATTTTAAAATCTGTACTATAGTGAATTTATACATGTGTATTGTGTCCTGTTAGAAGAAAATCTTGTGTAATAATTAAAATGTTCTTGAATAAAATTATAAATTACGTAGGAATGAAACTATCAGTTAATCAGAAGGACCTTTCTTTCATTTAAAAGCCAATTAGCCACACATATAATGCAACAGTAATCTCAACAACAACAAAAATTTGATCGTGTGGTCCTGAAAAGAATGGAATTTTTTTTTTGATTAATGTTATGCAGGTTTTCTCCTTTCTGATAACTACTGGTAGCTTAAAAAACATATTTTTTTATTTCTAATGGGCTGCAAATTGGTGTTTTACCATTGCATACCTGGTACATTCCCAGAAGCTGGTATCTCTTTAGTGCAGCACCATAGAGGCGGATACCAATGCCGCAGGTAATTTTGACACCCAGTTTCCTCCCTAGAGGGAGGCACCTGAGCTCCGACAATATGAACCTGTGCTAGGATTTAATTTTGCCGAGAGCACCCAAGTCTCTAGGAATCTTTTACATGCTATATAATCATACAACATGGCCACTAGGTTAAAAAACAAACACTTCTGTTATTGGCACTGTGAAACCTTTTATAGAAATTATTCAGTTTTTCTCCTTCTTTCTGATAAAAATTCCAAATTAGATTGAAAAAAGAATAAAATTGCTTTTATGCATAAGATTGTGCAGATTTTCTGTCTTCCCGTCTGATGAGCATTACATTCTAAAGGGTGTTTTTTTAGAGGTATAGAACTTTAAATTGCAATAAAACAACGGTGTATTATTCGATTGACATGAATTTTTTTTTATTCGAAAGATAATCTTGTGCATTACATTTTAAATATGATTTCTGGCATAGGACTGCCACGGCTGACTCGGATGTAGTCCAATCTGGACGTAAAATTTTCGATGACTTTTTCCAACATTTGTGGCCGTATATCGGCAATAACACGGCGGATGTTGTCTTCCAAATGGTCAAGCGTTTGTGGCTTATCCGCATAGACCAATGACTTTGCATAGCCCCACAGAAAATAGTCTAGCGGTGTTAAATCACGAGATCTTGGAAGCCAATTCACAGGTCCAAAACGTGAAATTAGGCGGTCACCAAACGTGTCTTTCAATAAATCGATTGTGGCACGAGCTGTATGACATGTTGCGCCGTCTTGTTGGAACCACAGCTCCTGGACATCATGATTTTTCAATTCAGGAATGAAAAAGTTAGTAATCATGGCTCTATACCGATCCCCATTGACTGTAACGTTGTGGCCTTCATCGTTTTTGAAGAAGGATTCCACCAGCCCATAAAGCGCACCAAACAGTCAGTTTTTCTGGATGTAATGGTGTTTCGACATACACTTGTGGATTAGCTTCACTCCAAATGCGGCAGTTTTGTTTGTTGACGTAGCCATTCAACCAGAAGTGCGCTTCATCGCTAAACAAAATTCGCTTATGAAAATCGGGAACAACGGCAGTCTCGTTTTGGGCCCATTCGACGAATCTACGCCTTGCTTGATGATCGTTTTGATGAATTGCCAAACCAAACTGAGAATAAATCACTTGGCAGCTGTTAAATCGGTCGCCATCTTCGAAAGTAATGCCAACTTAAACTTCTATACCTGGAAAAAAAATACTCTTTACTATAAAAAAAACAAAATAAATGTTAATAGCTGTATTTTCCCTGTTGAAAATGAATAGCTGTGTTTTCCCTGTTGAAAATGAATAACTGTGAAATTTTACACAGTTACATAAGGAATAAGCTTGCTATTGTAGTAAATTTACCACCAGGTTTGGTGACAAAAAATTTCATTCTAAAGGTGTGAACCAAAATAATATCCATCCCTGATGTATTTTTTTTTTCTCATGTTGAATTTTAACTTTATTTTAAAGCATCAAGATGAGGAATTAAAGATTTAACTTATTTTTAGAAAGAAATCTGTATTTTCATTCAACTATAGGTCATGAATGCATTTCATTTATAAGATTCAATATGGTAGCGAGAGCCACCATATTGAAAATGGCTCTCACACTTAGGGGAGTTGCCATGTCTGCAAAGGCTTATGTGCTAAAATGCAGCCCATTTGGAAAAAAAATTGATTTCAATATTTCCAAATAGTTAAATTCATTTTAATTTTTACTGTATAGATTGTACAATGTATTATAGTAGCTCTATTAAGTATAGATAGTAGTCTTTTTTTTAAATAAATAATTTAATCTTTTCTGTTATAAATATATGTAACAGTGTTTTTTTTATTTAAAAAATAATTCTTTTTAATCTGACTGAAAGTATCTAATTGAATATTTTTCCCCCTTAGGTTCATTAAAAGAAAATTGAATGTAATTTGATGAGCAAAATAGAGGAAATATTTGTCTTTTATTGCAAGCCTTACATGTTTAGAATGAAAATATGTCAACCCTAGAAAATTTCATTTTGTAACTTATTAAATCAAAATTTACATACATTTTGTGATATTTAAGTATCATACCATCGACCAATTTTGCCAAATCAAAAGTCACTGTCAAATTGTTGTTAGTGTATGCATGTGAGTGAGTGTTTATATTAACACTCCACTTTAAAACAACACAAGGTTATTGATGTTAAACTTCGTAATCTTGAACTATATACAGTCAGGTAGGATACCTTGACAAGAATGATACCCGAGCTGGCTTCCCTCCCTTTTCAATTCCACACCAACCTAAGGAGTTTGAACCTCGATAGATTTAACGTGCTTCAGCTGCATAGGTGGTTCCAAACCTTTTTATCTCTATGAACCGGTCAATGTTTGATAATTTTACTGTGGCTCACTAAGGACGGGAAGTTAATTGTTTATATTTTAGATTATTTTGATTCAATAATTTCAATGTAATTGTATTTAAATATGCCTTCAAAGTAAAATACATTTCACCAAAAAATGAATATACTGTTATTTATTATGGAATATAAAGTGATTTCCATGGAAAGTCGTTCAAACTGGGGAGAAATACTCCACAGTAAATAAAACGAAAATAATTTAATGTTCCTTGAATTGCCTAGTATCATTTGATTCACAGCTTGGTACTGACCCGGGGGTTTGGGACCACTGAGCTACATAATGGGTCTTCAATGGCACCAGGACTTGAACCTGCAACTCGACAAATGCCCATCATATGCATAAACAAGATTATTGTGTTTTTACATGTATGGAAGCAGTTTTCACACACAGTGTTAGATGAAGTCTTATTTGTTGAATTGATCGATGGTATAATACCTAAGCAGTTATTTTATATGCATATACTATAAAAATTGCAATGAAAATCGATTATGAAGTAATTTTAAATACTTTTAAAAGGAAATAAGTGAAATAAAAACTAATCATTGATAACAAATAAATGTATTATAAGATTGATAAAATATTAAATCACAAAAGAATATAAAAAACCTTTGATAAGGATTAATTCTAAAATGTATTATCTAATAACTAAAGTATTTTTCTCTTGTTGCCTGCAACATACTGGAATTTGCACTCATAATAAGCAAGTATATTTGTGTTCTTAAAATACAGAAATAGCTTTAAAAAATGTGCTTTGATTTGTCTTACCAGACATGTGTTACAATTAAAAATTGTTTCTGGCATACTATTATATAATTTATTCTTAAGACATCAAACATATAAAAATGAGTATAATCCTATGTTACCTCATTCACATAAAATATATATTGTGTAACATGGAATGATTATACTTCATCTCTGTACCTCTTATGAACTATTATTAACAAGTGACTCACACACATCTTTGAAAACTTTCTAAGACAGATGGCTTTCAATAAGAGCATTCACAGAGGGACTAGAATGAAAATTAAAATGTTGTGTACCTTTTTTATTTATTATATACATAACATGAGCATGTGTGTTAGCTTTGTAGAATTCTCAAAACATTTTTCTTCCGTTTCTTGCTGTGTAATTTTTTATATAAATTAATATGCTTCTCTTTTTTTATTTCTCTCCATGTTAGATATTATTGTAACATTCTGTGGCTATAAAAATCACTTGTAGCAAATTAAAAGAACATATTAGTCTGTAGTAATGGAAACATACATTTATCACTAATGGCAGAATATTAATAATTAACAAACTATTAAAATATGCATATTAAACATTTTGTTTTCTCTAGAGAAATCTGTTTTATATTATAAATATTTAAGTGGCATTTATATATTACAGTTAAAATTTATGTAGATGTTTTTTATTCTTTTTGGTTTTGTTGGTTATGAAATATTTTTTGTATTGTCCTCTTCAAATAAATATTGGTGTCTTACAATTACATTTGCTGAGATATTCATTTGTATATTTTTAACATAATTGTGTAAATAACTTGTAAATCTTCACAACTAGATATTTTCTTTGAAGTTATAATTGTTGTGTGTACATGTTATTCAGATTTGCAGTAAATATTGGCACTTTGTTTAATTTTCATTTTACTTTTAAGTTCAATTTGCTGTGATACATATGAAATATTTTCTGTGAAATGTGTATTACTGTTTTCATATGAACTGTTATAGCTATGCATTATGTCATGTAGTTTTTTTCCCCTTGTTGGGAAAAATGGATTATGGCTTTGATTATTTGTTATTTATATGAAATAGAAAATGCAGTTTGACACAAAAATATATTTGTCTACAATTTTATTATTATTATTTTTAAAAAAAGATTCTTTGAAGAAGAAACAAAGTGTGACTGAATTTAAATGAAATGTTTTACTATTCAATTGTTTATGTTTGTGAATTTTAGTCATTTTTGTCATGTTTTTTATTGATTGTTTAACTTTTTCAGGATTCTCTTAAATTTAATATTATGTCAGTGTTTATTAAATGACCAAGGTTGTGTAATATTTTAATTTGTAACTTTTTTCTTACTGTATATATCATTAGATGCTTTTTTTTTTAATCTGAATTTTTGTAAAGTACTTTGAAGTTTTTCCAGTGATTTAAAGTATTTTAATTCTGTTACTTTGATTCTTTTTAACAACTTTCTGCTTCTTGGAGGATTTATTTAAAAATATATAAATACTTTATTATGTCATTGCAGTGATTTTGTTCATTGTGTGATCATTGATTTTCTCTTAAACTTTGATATTTATAGCTCATATTATTATTTATTTTATTTTATTTTTTACTTTGTGTTTGGAAAATAATGAATCAATACTTATTATGTATGAATTTTTCAGACTATTAAGTTTCTTTTAATTCAAGAATTTTGTAGTTGGAATATGTATAAATAGATAGTAACAGTTTTAAGTATTGGTCTATTTTATTAATTAATATGCATTATAATGAAGTGAAATTTATTATTTATTAGCATTAAATTGCACTTGGCAAAATGTGGGAAACAGCATAAATATGAGGATTCACAAACATTTGTAACTGTATTACTAAAAGTTTTAATGTGAACACTGGTGTGAAATTTCCTTTGATTAATTTGTAAAGTGACCATATAGAGCTGGGGTGTCCCACAGCTCAATCAGTGGGGCTCAATCAGTACATCTACACACAATAATACATAGTAAAAAAAAAAATTCTCCCGAAATAGGAAAGATATTTGCAAAGAAAAAATGTCAAGTGTCAGGGTGTGAACATTAAAAATTTGTCTTGTTTTTTATATCTGTTTATTATAATGTATAACTAGAAGTATACCCTACATTTCTTTGAATATTGATATTTTTTTTTTTTTTTTTTTTTTTTTTTTTTTTTTTGCGTCCCACCTAAGGTTAAACCTTATTTGTTTTGCCCAAGTTAGCCTTTGAGTTTGACATCCTTGATATACAGTATAAAACCAACTTTTAAATCTTTTTAAACTGAAATTCAGCTAGTGGTTTAAGATTCTCAACAAAATATTTTAAAAATATGAATTTTTTAAAAGGAAAATTAACTTTTATATTTTTAAAATTGTTAAGTATCTGAAATTTCTATTTTGTGCTGATACACATAACAGGTTTGCTTAGCATTTAATAGATTCCAATTATGCTGTTTAATGAAAAATTCAACTCCAATGAACAAATATCCATTTGTGTCAAAATCAATCCATTTCTGTACAAGCATCATCATTCAGGTATATATTTGTCTTTTTCTAGTATCAGTAATTGAAAAGGGGGGATTGAAATAAATATTCAAATATGGAATATATTTCTAATTTTTCTTGAAAAATTCATTTCATGCAGAGAGATTTTTAATACATTGATAACCATGATACTTTTCAAGATTCTTGTGTAAAATGTCAATATTTATAAATTGTTTATTATTCAAAAATATAGCTGCGCAAATATGGCAAGTAAGCAAACTACTAGATAACTTGTGGCTCATGTCCTAAGCTATAACAGTAATCTCCCAGTTTGCAATCAACATGTTAAAATCTGAAATTATTCAGAATATCTGAAAAAAATTAATTTTTGTCTGAAGAACTGAATCAAGTACAAATTACTAAGAAAAAAAACTAATTATTATAAAATGCAAGAAACATCACTTAACATTTTCAAAAAGAAAGAAAAGTATGTAATTTTATTATTGGTGTTTTTAGAAATTTTATGAATTACAAAAGCATTCAATATGATTTGCTTTGTAATACATTCAATGTATTCATTTTTTGGATTTTATCATTTCCAAATGAGGAGAGTAGTGCTTGAGGATTAGCATAATATGAATTTATAAAAAGCGTGTAAATGAAGGAAATTATTTTTAATCGCATTAAATAGATCAACTTTTTAAGTTTAAATCAGTGCATATAAATATGAACAAAAGTTCTTAAGAAATTAAATCAAATGTGATTTCAACTTTTGAAATCTTTGAATGTATGGAACCTTTTATAGTGTGAATTTATAATTTAAGTAATGTTTTTGAATTTAAGAAAGGATCTGGGTGCATTGCTATCCCTCTTATCTTTATCAAAAATACTGAAACTGAATATTGTATTTGTAAAAAATGAATAATAATGGTATGTATACTCAAATTGACAATTCTTATAAATAGTCTTTGTTTTATTCCTATTTTTTTACGAATGTATAAATACAGTATTGTTTTGAATGGTTTTGTAAAAAAAATATTGTTTGTGCAATGGTTTTCTAGTTTTTATGATATAAAGTTATCATAATTCTATATAAATATATGTATGTTATAAATATATAAAGTTTTAAAAAGAAAATATATATATTTCAAACTATGAAGGAATTTTGCTGAATTCAGGCACACGCATATTTGGCCTGAAAATACATTGTCATTCACAAGCTGTAACAATTTTCTTAATTTTGAGCTGTCTAATGAAAAGAAATTTTATTGTATTTGACTTCTGCTTTTCTGCTAAATGTTCCCTATTGGAAAACTTTTTAATATACTGTGTATTCAAATAAAATTATTGCCTAGTCAAATAAATATTTATTAATATGTGTTTCTTTGTATGAATAGTTTTTTGACAAGAGACATTTATTTTCCTGTATATTTGATAAATTTACATGGACTTAGTTATTCTGATTCCTGAAAATCTTTTCAGTAACCTATATTATCATTATTAATTCTTAAATGTCTAAAAAGGGCGTTTTCTGTTGCAGTTTGTAATCATTGAAGACAAGTAAGTTTGTAAGACTATTTCTACATTTTGAGGGAACATAATTCTAATGAATTTTCCAATATAAGCTTATAAAACTGCTGATCAAAACCTCATTCTTTTTGTTGTTAATAGCAGCAGCTACTGTAGTTTTAAGAAGTTCAGTGAACTGCACAAATTTGTAGCCTAGGATTTCTTTCAAATCAACTTGGTAGGCACTGAAATATTTGGAATTATTTTCAACAACTGTTCCGCTGTAAAATATTTTAACTGCCGAAGTATTCCAAATATATTGTTAAGAATTTTGTGTAATTAATGTTTAATTTTATCTTAAATTAGTATAAATGATTTAAATCTGCATGTATAATAAGTTAATATTACTTTTGTTGCATTTGTTTTATGATAAAAACTGTAGTATTCACAAGAAACGATGTTCCTTACATTACAATGTCGCGCGCGCGTTTCAATGGAAACTTGGCGATGCAGTCAAGTTGGCATCATTTTTGGTGACCATATGATTGCTTCTCGAAATTACTGGAATGTCTAACCTCATGACCTATGATGTAAGCTGAGTTTACGAGAAAGTCCTGGAATGTAGCTGCGCAAAGTATAAATAGTGGTTGCTTCCTGAAACAGTCAATTTTACTTCAGCTGTTGAAGAGTTCACTTACCTACAACCGAAAGGTTGCTTGGGGATAAATACTTTTACATGCCTTTATTTTTAAACACTTGATAGCTTTGTCTGAGGGCTGTAAAAGTGTAAAAACCTTCTGGAATTTATTATACGAATTTTACTGCTGTATTTTAAGATTCTTTTCGACAGTAAATTGCATCGCTCTTGAAGAACTGTTTTGTACTTTGAGATTGGTTGCATAAAATCCACGAACCCGGATCTACGTAACAGTTTTTGGTGGGACTTTGTGCCTATAGCATGAGTGATGGATGAACAACTGAAGGCTCTTTTGAAAGGCACCAATGCTTTGGAAAAGAGTCGAGAAGAGACTCAGGAGATAATGAAGAAATGTCAAGAAGACCTGATGAATGCTCTGTAAAAGAAAATCAGCAGTGTGGAAGAGAGAATAGCCGTAAAAATGGAAGAGAAGACGGAAAAGAAAATAGAAAGGATTAGAGATCACACACAATCAATGAAAGAATTGAAGTGGTAGGAATTTGTGGCCTTGTGACACTGCGAATAGAAGATTTTGAAAAGAAGTTTCCAGCTTGCGGGGAATGAGAACAAAAACAAGCCTGTGCCTGCTTGTCTAGTGCCAGTGAAACTGTCTACGTATGACAGAAAAATCAACTGGCAAGTATATACAAGAGGCAATTTGCTATAATTTCAGAAGCCAACAGATGGACCGATGAGATCAAAACATGTTGACTTGCAGCATTTCTTGTAGGAGAAGCTGCAGATTCTCCCGGACACTGAGTGGCTGAATTTAAATACCCTCTACAATGCTCTGGATCTCCTGTTTGGTCGGAAATACTTTAAAGACTGCGCGAATACAGGTGACAAAGATTCCATAAAACTGGAGAAAGCTTGCAAGAGTACGCCTCCGAAATAGAGACTCGCGAATATAGCTCTCATGGACTACACACGGATGACGGAAATTAAGAAACTGAGAAAGGAAATTCAATATCAAGTGTTGGGGATCGGTGGAGCAGGGCACTTTAGAAGTTATTGCCCCTGAGCAAATAAGGAAGACCGTCATCCTGCAAGTGTGTAGCCACCGAAAAGGATCAACACGAGGAAGTGTATACGCCCTTAGGAGAAGTCCTGCCCGGAGAACAGCAAATATTGCTCTAGGGTCGAAAAGAAATTTGGATCCTCCAGTCAGGAAGAATCAATTAGCTGATCCTGAAATAAAGTCTGTATAGAATTTAAAGAGACATTTAACGGAAAGCCCAAATGGCAAGAAATCGTCCCTCTACATCCTACAACGAAGCTTTACTGGGCTCTCACCATCTGAAGAATTGTGTCATATCGTAAATATGAATCTGACGACGGGAAAGCATTCAGGTGGCAATTAATATTCCCAATGACAAGAGTATCAACAAGCTTTAAAGAACTCCACGGCAGTCCAACTGGAGGTCATTTTGGTATTATGAAGACCTTACAAAAAAGTCTGTGAGTGCTTCTACTGGAACAGTGTGCGGCGTGACGTGGAGAAGCAGTGTTGCACATGCGATTACTGTGTTGCAAGTAAAGGTCCGAGAAAACGCACTAGAGGAAGACTACAGCTGTATAATGTGGGAGCACCTTTCGAACAAATGGCTTTTGACATCCTCGGTCCACTTCCGAGATCCTCAGATGAAAACAACATCCTGGTTGTCATAGACTTCTTCACTAAGTGGCCTGAAGCTTTTCCGATCCCCTACCAAAAGGCCTCGACTGTTGCAGAGACACTAATGCAACACTGAATCTCAAGATACGGATTTCCTCTACAACTGCACTCCGATCAAGAGAGAAACTTTGATTCTGCAGTTTGCTAGAGACTGTCTCATATTTTTGACATTGGCAAAACGCGGACTATAGCTAGCTTTACATCCTCAATCCGACGGCATGATAGAGAAGTTCAATCGAACCATTCTGAGCAGTCTCTCTCTCTCTCTCTTCTGGTATGATATAATCAATAAGACTGGGACAAGAAACTGCCTCTTTTTTTTTTTTTTTTTTTTTTTTTTGCTCGCCCACGGGAGCACCGTCCATGAGACCACCAGCTTCTACCCATCCCAGATGCTCTTCGGACGTGATATTCGTCCACCTGCAGATCTGTTCAGCCGGCTTCCAGATGCTCCCTCGGCGCCTGAGGTGAAAGTCGAGAAACTCCATACACGGATGGAGAAGATGCATCGTCTAGTCAAGGGTAGAATCAGCAAGGCTTCAGGGAAGATGAAGACCCGATACGACACAAAAGCAACGGGATACGACTTACACGAAAGCGACAAAGTGTGGCTGTAGAATCTGAAACGTCTAAAAGGACTATCTCCGAAGCTGCAAAAGCTGATGTCGTGGTACGAATCCAGAAATCGCCACACTCAAAATTGAAAGTAATGCATTACAGCAGGCTGGCCCTTTATCTTGGTCAAAGTGATTAAGATCCTTAAGTTCAGACCATGATCATTAATTATTTTATATATGCAGTAAAACCTGTTTTCGTGCTGTAGATAAGGACCGCGTAAAAATAAACCGCACATAAAAATTATATTTGAAAATTTCATAAATACAAACATAAACAACTTCGTCGACGCACTACAGAAGAAAAAAGCTTATATGTTGGAGAGGGACCACATATGAAAAGTCGCACATAGAATATACGTCAATTATTTAAGAAATTTATGAGAGTACTCTCTTCCATAACAAAATGAGTTTTTAAATTTTACACGGGAACATTTAAAAAATATTTAGTTTCTCATTGTATGCATGAAGAAATTTTCAAAATGTGCATACAGAATTCATTGCTACTCATCGTAATCCAAAGCGCGTATCTTCCTGTGGTGAATTAGTTCAAAATCGCTTTCGTCCATTGAAGATACAATTTCAATTTATTTATTTGTTTATTTGGCACCATAAAATAAGTGATAATATTTGTGCGATGAAGATCGGATGGTCAGTTGTGTGCTTGTAAACGTCACGATAATCAGATATGCATGATTGAAGCTCTTTTGGGGATTTCAAACTCCTTTCGGAATTGGTATCTATATATTTTAAGAAAATGCTTTTCCAATTTGTTGGAAAGCTGGATCCCTGCGTATATTTTATCCACCCTCAAGGAGTCCGGTTATTCTTGTCCACCTTCATATTCTTATCAAATTATTGATAATAATGTCACTGTCATTGAAAGTCTCGTCTTCAATCAAGCGTGGGCTGCTGGCGCGTTGAGAGAAAGCAATTGAATGTGCATTGTTAACATGACTGTTTATAATAAATGAACTAAGTGTTTTGAAGTGTATATACAAATATGTACATTGACAGAATACATTACAGGGGTGCCAAAGCCGTTGGAATTCATATACTGCATTAAAAAATTTCGCACAGAAAAAATATCACATATCCCGTTATAAAATATATCTATCCCGTTTTAAGGTCTTGATTAGGTAACTATAATAAAGCGCTAGACACTTGTATACTTTTTATAGAATACCCTTCCGTAAAGTGATTACTCCTGCTTCCAACTCATCCATCTTTGAAATTAGTCCGAGCTCTTGACTATGACACCCTACTATTAGATCTACGTTTTAAATGACATTTAGTGGTAAAACCACGTGACATTTTTGTGCAGACCAACTGGTGCCCAATAATTTTAGCAGAATATAGAGTTTTGAAGAGAATGTCATTGTTTTTGATAGATATAAACAAAAAAGCATTCATAGGAGGGTTTCAATAAAATCAGAAGAAAAAATGGATGTTTCTAAGCAAAATTCTGTAGGAAACATCCAGCAACTTAATTCAGTGAATGTGTAGAGCAAAGAACACACACACATATATATATATTAATGATGAGTCCCCAGCCCTTCAAGTGTCAGTTGGGTGTAAACTTCCTACCAGGACAACTCAACCCACCTCCCACATAAGAACTTTGACTTCTACTTTCGCCGGACTTAAAAAAGACACGTGAACTAACGACTCACTCGCTGCTGATCAACGCTGAAAGAGCTCTCGTTCTGCCATGGCTTGGAGAGAGTGCAGACTGCTTTACTGAATATTGAAATAAAATATAATAGGATAAACGGCTGCCCCTGTTGCATTTCTCATGTCAATCCAAGAATTTCTCCAATACATGATATATATATATATATATATATATATATATATATATATACTTGGTTCTTTTTTTATGCGGTAGATGCGTTCCAGGGAAATCCGCATAAAAAAAAATCGCACAAAAAAAGACATACATTTATATGCAAAATGATGGATACGTTCCATTTATTCAAAAAATCGCATAAAACCCAAATAATGTTTTAAAATGCACCAGAAATCGCATAAAAAAGATTTATAAATAATAAGATTTATTTTTTTTTTCCATCATATTTTAATAAATGGCACATATGTATGTTAAAAACAAAAACAAAACTTAATATGTAACAAAAAACAAAACTTCATTTAAAATCATATTAAGAATGTTTTCATCATTATTCGCTGTCTGATAATGTGCGAACCCGTTTGTGGATTGGTGCAAGATCACTTTCATCACTTGAAGATAAAATTACGTCATCAGATCTACATGGTAATGCTTCTTCAGGAACTTCAGTGATTTTTTTCTTTGACAAGGTAGTCAGTAATCAAACTCTGTGATGGCACTAGTTCTTTGTAGAGTTCTCTGTAGCCAGACATACAAAATTTCAGATCACGTTGGAATTTTAAGGCGCGTTCTACATCATTATCATTTTGAATAAAAAAATTTGCCAATTTACCGGAAAGTTGAAGGCCTTCCCGAAGTAATTTTTCGTCCAGTGGAGTAACATCTTCCGGTTCGCTATCTACTGTTTCCAAATCTTTAGTAATATCTACCATACTTTCCAAAATATCATCATCATTTAGGGCTTCGTCCACAAGCAATTCTTCTATATCATGCTCGCCAAAATCATCAAAACCTTCCCCACCTATTTCCTTAGCAATTGAAATAATTTCTGATGTTACTATTGCTCTATTTGATTCGTTTCCTTTGATACGCATTCAGGCCAAGCAGCTTTCCAACATGCATTTAAAGTTTGTGATTTTATTTCGGCAATTGCTAATGCAACATGATTTACACAGTTCAAGATATTAAATTGTTTCCAAGCTTCAGTAACTGTTATTGTTTCGGATTCCAGTTTATCGAAAATGAATTGGAAAGTGAATTTTACATAATATTTTTTAAATGTTGAAATAATTCCCTGATCTAATGGTTGAATTAGGCTCGTTGTGTTTGGAGGGAAAAAGCTACCTTTATATTTGGATGTTCTAAGATTGGATGACCTGGCGCATTGTCAAGAATTAATAAGATCTTAAATTCGAGACCCATCTCATTCATATAATTTTCAACTTCGGGTACGAAGCATTTATTGAACCATTCAGTGAAAATAGCCGTTGTTACCCAGGCCTTCTTGTTAGCCATCCAATGTACGGGCAGTGTATTTAAGTCTTTTCCTTTTAATGCACGTGGTTTTAAAGATCGATTTACAAGCAGCGGTTTTAACATTCGATCGCCAGATGCATTGCTGCACAGCAATAAAGTAACTCGATCTTTAGCAGCTTTAAAACCACTGGCAGTTTTTTCGGACTTTGCAATGTAAGTACGGGTTGGCATTTTTTTCCAAAACAATCCTGTTTCATCAGCATTGAAGACTTGATGAGCGCAATATTCTCCATCTTTAATAATTTTAGCTAACTTTTCAGGATATTTTCTAGCAGCTTCTTCATCTGCAGAAGCCACCTCACCTTTTATTTTTAGATTATGAAAATGTCTTTTTATAAAACCAGTTAACCACCCTGTGCTGGCAGAGAATTGTGGATTACTTTCACGTGAAGATGTAGATGGCTCTGATTCTTTTAACTCCTTGTAAAATTTAAGGGCTTTCATCTTGATTAAATGTCCATCTAACGGAATTCTTTTTTGAGTTAAATCTTCAATCCAAATTACGAGAGCCTTTTCAGTTTTTTCTATTAAAGTGTCTCTTGAATATGATGAAATTTTAGAACTCAAATTTGTACCAGATCTGACTGATTTTCTTATTGCCGCTTCATTTTTTTTTATTGCTCTTATAGTAGATTCGCCTAAATGAAAACGTTTACCTACTGCTGTTGATCTTTCTCCTTTCGCCAAGCAATCGAGAATTTTAATTTTGGTTTCTAGCGAAATTGCACTTCTTTTTTGTTTTTTAATATTGTCACACATTTTCTTTAAGAGGACTAAAAAATTATAGAGAAAACTTAATGTACAATTACGCACTAAAAAAATAAAAAAACTTACAATTCACTTGAGTAAATTTATCTTCCGGTTTTCGGTAGTAACCATTTTTCACAAAGTTTTGTTTTCTAATAAAGGAGAAATTCTTTCGTTGTATTGATTGCGTAATAGTAGAGTTGTAGTTGTTATTCTTATTCGTTTTCAGAAAAAGTGAATCACCAAAAGAATTAAATATGAATAAAAATTTTTTTTTTTTTTTCTTGCCATAAAAAAACCGCATAACTCTAAAATCGCATAAAAAAAAACCGCATAAAAGAGAACCAAGTGTATATATATATATTCTGCATATATCTATTAATCTCCTTACTTGCTTGTAAGTAGTTTTATTTCCCACTCATGTTGCTTACATTGCCAGCTTTGACCACGATAGTGTTTTATATCAATGCCTTTTTTCTTTAAAAGATCAAGTTAACTTTAAGCAAGTTGTTGAGCAGTATTACTTTCCATTATCCAAGAATTTCACTAACCTTTCCACCGGTCCAGACGGCAAAACATGGCGTATCATATAGTTAATTGGTCCGCAACAGAATTGTTTGAAGCAGAGTCCAGTGATATTAAATACTACTAGATTACCACGCTTGGTGCGGACCCCAATAAAGTAATTTTAGTAATTTTGTGTAATGCATTTGAATAAGTACTGATTGATGATTCAATATTGTGTGGTTTGGGACGATTTTGTGCCGAAATACTTTCATTGAAATTATGTTGTCAAAATTAGCATATGTATGGCCTCGATCACCGAGAAAAAGGGCTTGTGGCAAATATAATCTGTAGAGAAAACTTGTTTTCAGTCCTGATAATAGTCTTCTCAAGACGCGCACAATTCAACAGATGTTCCGGAGAAGTCTGCACTGAGTTGCTATTTGACACATCAAATAGGCTTTTTGTCCATTACAAAGGAGAGGCATTTCCTGTGTTCACTTGTAAGCCTGGAAATGGTGGACTGGATGACTCTATCCATCTTGATCGTAAAGGTGCCACCTTTGGCCTGCCTATTACACCAGGTATGAGTCGAATGAGTTTTTGGTAGCTGCTGGTCTGAGATTGTTATTTTTTAGCAGATCTCAGAGAATGTCAGGGTGTTACTTGACATTGGAACCTCAGTGGCGATTTCCTTTGCTAAGGTCTGTCATAGAGTCCAGTGTGGGGCGAAATCCATCGGAAATAGATCTCATGCAGTTGTGAAAGCTCTGTAAAGGACAGTTTTTGTAGAGATTTTCTCTCGCTAGATGGCTGCACCTGTCAACTGTTTTTCGAATTCTCTAAACGGATATTGGCAAGATAGAAATTAATTCTATTCAAATAAATGTTAAACTTAAATAATAATTGTTAAACTTATATTTTATGTAAATGCATTTAATTTCTGTTAATTTTTAAAATGGTTTTCATAATTTATATTTCTGTTTTTATATTTTTCTTTACTCATGTAGTCGTATCGATTGTATTATGCTTAACTGCAGCATAACTGTGTAAAATACTAAAAACGTGGCATTTTCTGTACAACGTGTAGATCTATGTTTGCCGCCGTGGAATGAACACGCAGAATAAAATTCCAGTAGATTTTGATAAAGTTTAATGTTTGAATTAAATGAAAACTCAACACACTTGAGTATTATTTAGAGTGCTATGAAGCAAGCACCTAATAACTGGTGACCCTGGATTTTATTTACTGGATTATTCAATATGACAGAAGCTGAAAAGTTCGAAGCAAGCGGTGTTAGCATCAAAATACCGCCGTTCTGGTTCGACAAACCTGAGATATGGTTTTATCAGGTCGAAGCGCAGTTCAGGATTTGCCGGATTACTTCGGAGGAGACGATGTTCAGTCACCTCGTGGCTCAACTGGAACCGAGGGTGTTGGAAGATATCTGGGACATAGTAAAAGATTCTAACCCCAACAAATATACAGCTACGAAGGAACGTCTTTTGAAGATATTCGTCGAAAGCGAAAACAAAAAATGAAGCGTCTTCTCACGGGGATTGAGTTAGGTGACATGTTGCCTAGTCAACTGCTAAGAAAAATGCGCGCCCTCGCTGGTACCGATGTCTCGGAAAAGGCGTTGCGCACACTATGGCTGGATAAAATGCCAGATTCTGTTAAGTGCATTGTAATTGTCAGTGAAGAACACCTCGACAAAATAGCGGCGATGGCAGATAAGATCGTAGAGATGGCGCCGAGAACAGTAGATATCGCAGCGGTACAGGATTCCGCAGGAGTGGATCAACTCATGGCTAAAATAGCCACCCTTGAAGGCCAAATTGCCTCATTAAAGCTGCAACGGAAAGTCCGGAGCTCTAGCCCTCATCACCATCAGAGGAGTAGAAGTCGCAGCAAATCAAGGCGCCGCTACAATCCTCAGGGACGATATTGCTTCTACCATTTCCGATTCGGGAAGAAGTGTCTCCCTGGTAAATGCGTACAGCCGTGCAGTTTCAATGAGCCGGGAAACGAATCCCAGCAGTAGACGCCGCGGCGAGTCCTGCTGCCGATATTTTAGGCCGCAAATTCCGGTTATTTGTCAAGGACAGAGAAACCGGATGTCAATTCCTTGTGGATAGTGGAGCAGACGTCTCGATCCTCCCTTGGACAAAAACGAAAGGTGAGTGCCAAGCCTCTCAATATAAACTGTATGCTGCTAATGGCACTGAAATTCCAACATATGGTCTAAAAAATTCTCACGCTGGACCTAGGCCTAAGACGCCCATTTCAGTGGCCGTTTATTATTGCCAAAGTTGAGCGAGGAATCATAGGTGCTGATTTCCTTCAAAAATTCCAGTTGCTGATAGATCTGCACAACAGGAAATTAATCGATGGAGTAACAAATCTTTCAATTAAAGGAGAAGTTGCTACCATCCAAGAAAATGATGATCTCAGCACAGTCAATAGAGCCTCCAAATATTTCAACCTGCTTAAGTCGTATCCTGATTTAACGAAGCCAAACTTGGTTAACAGAGTTGTTAAACATGAAGTAAAGCACCACATCCTAACAACTGGCCAACCGGTTTATTCGAAGGCAAGACAACTAGCCCCTGATAAGTTGAAGCTGGCGAAGCAAGAGTTCCAATTTATGCTGGACAACGACATTATTAGACCCTCAAAATCTCAATGGGCAAGTCCATTGCATTTAGTAAATAAAAAGGATGGCACATTAAGACCATGTGGCGATTACAGGCGACTCAACGCACAGACAATACCAGATCGATATCCAATTCCTAGAATTGAGGACTTTAATCACATCCTGAAGGATAAAAAAATATTTTCCAAGATAGATCTAGTAAAGGCTTATTATCAGATACCAATTGCTGAGGAAGACAAAGAAAAACTGCCATCACCACCCCATTTGGCTTGTACGAGTTCAATACTATGAGTTTTGGACTGAGGAATGCTTCTTCAACCTTCCAACGTTTCATTACTGAAGTACTGTATGGACTCGACTTTGTTTTCCCGTATCTTGATGATGTACTTGTTGCCTCATCTACTGAAGAGGAACACAGTGAACACCTAAAAATGGTATTTGAAAGATTCCAGCAATATGGACTTCGAATAAATGTCTCCAAATCAGTGATGGGAGCTGCCCAAGTTGAATATTTGGGATTTCTGATCACTGCAGAAGGTTCTCGGCCATTGCCAGAAAAAGTTCAAGCTATCTTCAACTACAAACTACCAGAAACTATTCATGACCTGCGAACGTTTCTGGGCATGATAAATTTTTACCGAAGATACCTAAAGGATGCTGCTAAGACCCAAGCACCTCTACATGAACTGTTAAAAGGAGCGAAAAAGAAAGACCGCAGAAAAGTGCATTGGACTGATGACACCAGGAGAAGCTTCGAAAAATGCAAAACTGACCTTGCCGAAGCTGCTCTTTTATCATTTCCAAGATCTGACTACCCCTATCACTTTGCACAGATGCATCAGATTTTGCTGTGGGCGCAGTACTCCAGCAATTAGAAAACGAGCGTTGGAAACCAATAGCTTTTTACTCAAAGAAGCTAAATGAAACACAAACAAGGTATAGTACCTATGACCGAGAACTATTGGGAATATACCTTTCAGTGAAACATTTCAAACACCTGCTGGAAGGGAATGATTTTGTTATATATACTGACCACAAGCCTCTAACTTTTGCATTTAAGCAAAAAATGAAAAAGCATCACCAAGACAACAACGACAACTTCAATACATTTCAGAATTTAGTTGTAACATTCAACATGTATTGGGTAAAGATAATGTTGTTGCAGATGCCTTATCCAGAATTAATTCAATTTCTGAAATCAACTTTGAGGAAATTGCAGAAGAGCAAACTACTGACGAAGAGTTGCAAAAATTATTGCACAACAATTCTTTAAAATTTAAACCTTCGACATTGCCATCTGGGAAAAACTTTGGTGTGACATCTCAACACAAAAAAATTAGGCCTTACATTCCACAAAAATTCAGGTTTCAAATATTCCAACTAATTCATGGCTTAGCTCACCCTGGTATTAAATCTACAGTAAAACTGATGACTGAAAAATATGTCTGGTCAGATATTAAAAAGCAAGTCAGAGAATGGGCAAAAGCTTGCATTAGATGCCAAAAATGTAAAGTCAGCAGGCATACAAAATCCAAATTAGAGAATTCGAACAACCAGATGAAAGGTTTAGTGTAGTTCACATAGATCTCATTGGAAAACTACCACCTTCAGAAGGGATGCAGTATTGCTTAACCTGCATTGACCGATTCTCTTGCTGGATGGAAGCAATTCCTATACCTGAAATAACAGCTGAAATAGTTGGGAGAGCATTTTATGAGAAATGGATTTGCAGGTTTGGAGTACCTGCCAAAATAGTCACAGATCAAGGTCGACAGTTTGAGGCAGAACTATTTAGAAGCATAGCTGCAATATGTGGTGCTAAAGTAGCCCACACAACATCTTATCACCCTCAATGTAATGGGAAAGTTGAACGTTTACATAGGACCTTGAAAGGTGCTATAAAAGCTCACAACAATATTAGATGGACAGAGTCATTACCCACTGTGTTGTTAGGTTTAAGAGCTGCCATAAGACCTGACATTAGTTACACAATTGCACAGATGGTCTATGGTACTTCCATTAAATTACCTGGCGAATTTTTTGATACTCCTACTATTAACATGGATCCACAGAATTTTGTCGCCAAATTACAGCAGCACATGGCAGAGCTAAAGCCACTGAAGTCTCCTAGCAACAGGAAGCAAAATATCTTTGTGCATAAAGATTTGAAATCCTGTTCCCATGTGTTTCTTCGTATCGACAGAGTTAAAAAGCATTAGAACCACCATATGAAGGACCATATACTGTACAAAAAAAGTATGATAAATATTTCACAATCCTAATCAAGGATAAGACAGTTAATATATCTGTAGATAGACTGAAACCTGCCTATTTGTTAGCAGTGGACAATCAAAATGAACAAACTAGTGTTGGACAAAAAAAATGAGATTTCAAATTGGAAAGAACTTTCCCCAATGCCTGATGAACAATCTACTACCAGCTGTGGTAGAAAGATAAAAACCAGTAAGATTTAGAGAATAAACAAAATAGCAACTATTATGTATGTAAGTGTTAAAGTTTGAAATTCCTTTCACTTATTACTAGTAAACAGTTATTAAAAATTAGTAAATTTGAAAATCACCATTTATAAAATGTATCTAATTGATTAAATATATACTTGGTAATAATTCTCTTGGTAATGCAATTCATGTACATATAGTGAAAAGTTATAGTAAACACTGCTTTAAATGTTGTAGATATGCTTATAAAATGACAATGTATGTTAATTCCTGGATTTTAGAATTGAAAATTGACTCTTAATTGGTTATATATACATGTATGATTTTTATGCTAGTATTGTGAAATTTAAATAATTATTCTTCCACTATCCTGATATAACCTCATCAGTAAGTTGTAAGCTTAAGTAGAATTGTGTGTAATTTCATAACAGCGAGAACCTAAATCAAACAAAAGCTTTGTAAATAAAAAGAAATTAAAGAGCATGATGTAAAATTTTCCATATATATTCTCGCATTCAAAGTAATATATGTTATACAAAGTTTTCAACTTTATGTCACAAATAATTATTTATTACTACTGTTTTTTTACATTGTCGACAGAAATTCTCTCATTAGTATTACAATTTGTGGGCATCTCATCTCTTAAATGTGTTATAGAATGTGTTTTTTTTTTCATTGGAAAGTATGTATTTTAACAAAATTATCTATTATGTATTTAATAGTGAACATAAAATTTTCAGGATATCAATATAGATATGTGTTAGCATCAAATTCTATGTTTATAAATAAATATGTGTTAGCATCAAATTCTATGTTTATAAATAGATATGTGTTAGCATCAAATTCTATGTGTAGAAATAATGTGTTAGCATCAAATAAAATGTGTATAAATAGATACTGTTTTGCATAAAAATGCTCAATTGTGGTAAATGGATTGTATTAGTGATTAACTGAGTTATAATTAATTATGTGGTGAATTGAAACTAAAGTTTTCTGATATTCTTTCTTGTAAATAGGAAGTTTTCTGTATGTATATATTATAAAATTACCCATTGTGTATGTAAATATGAAAATTGATTTTTTAACACTATTGGATTTGATATGTTTCATAATATTCAAAAAATTAAGGTGTTGTCATTGCAGAGTAACTTGACATGTTTTTTTTTTAATGGCATGTTAACTTTCATTGGAATATGAATGATTTTTTTTCGCAAAATATTTATGTACTCCTTAGTTTCCCATGTTCAAATATTGACTGAGTTTTGTGTATTTGCAAAAGCATTCTGTAGTTTATTATTTTTTTTTGAGTTATTGCATATCTTATATATACTCTTTTTTGACTTTGTTTAAATTTGATTGTTGCTCAGTATAAATATACATTTAAAGTAATTGCTGAACATTTTAGTTGTATTTTTCCATGTATTTTTTAAGAAACAGGAAGGTAGCTGTGTTTTAATATTTTAAACTTGTAGCATATTTTGTGCATTAAGACTTCTGTAGCAATCCTGTAGTAGTAATTTTGTGTTGTGTAATGCAATGATTAGTAATAATTGTGTTAAAAGCGGTTTGTATAAGTTTAATTTGTAAAAAAAAAATGAAATTATAATCTGTTCAATAAGTCTGAAACTGTCCCTGCCATATATTTTTTTTTTTTCTTGTATCGTAACTTTGTTACTGGCAAGGGAGTAATGTAAAGGACAGTTTTTGTAGAGATTTTCTCTCGCTAGATGGCTGCACCTGTCAACTGTTTTTCGAATTCTCTAAACGGATATTGGCAAGATAGAAATTAATTCTATTCAAATAAATGTTAAACTTAAATAATAATTGTTAAACTTATATTTTATGTAAATGCATTTAATTTCTGTTAATTTTTAAAATGGTTTTCATAATTTATATTTCTGTTTTTATATTTTTCTTTACTCATGTAGTCGTATCGATTGTATTATGCTTAACTGCAGCATAACTGTGTAAAATACTAAAAACGTGGCATTTTCTGTACAACGTGTAGATCTATGTTTGCCGCCGTGGAATGAACACGCAGAATAAAATTCCAGTAGATTTTGATAAAGTTTAATGTTTGAATTAAATGAAAACTCAACACACTTGAGTATTATTTAGAGTGCTATGAAGCAAGCACCTAATAACTCTTTAAGAGGTTGAGAATCGAAATAACACTTTTATAACAAAGTTTCTACTACTAACGTTTCTGCAAAAATCAAAAGTTGGCAACAGTGAGGCACATCAACTGATTGGTTGGAAACACGTGATTCTTTTTATCGTGACCAATGATGTCACAAGAATTTAGTCAATTATCGAGCAGAAATAGGAAACCGAAATACATTCAGTAAATAAATAAACAAGCCCATTTCTTCCAAATTTCATCTAAATTTTTTTACAAAAAGGTAACTTGATATGAACTCTGTTGCTTATTTAATGTTCAAAATCAATATTTTAACCATATTTTTATTCATCTCAAAATTGATAAATGAAGTATCAGCGGTTGAAATGTATAATAGGGGCCCCTTGGTGAAGCCAATTTTTTGGCGACTAGAACCAGTCGCCAAACTACCTATATGCAGTGATTGGTGTTCCGAGAGTAATGAAGCGACAACAAAGTAACGAAGAGTCGAATTGGTACTTGCGTATTATCGCAACAATTGCTAACTTTATTAATAACTCACCAAGTTGGTAACCCCAATTTCTTATGTCTTACGCGCTGAATTGGCAACTATAGGTGCTTCATTTCATTTAATGTCACCAATAGGTTGTAATAATACCTAAGTACCGCCGAATACATTCTGGCATCTAGATAAAAATCGCCAAATCCTAGAGGCCCCATATTCTGCACTTAAGCATTTATCGCATCTTGTAAAGAATTTTTGTATGAGAAATACTGATAAATTCAATGCTATAAAATTTCAGCTGAAATGCAGAATCATCCTCTTATTTGGTTATGTTTTATCCCTCCCAATATTGATAAGCGCTCCAATTTCGGAGCTATCAAGGAGAAATTGACCACTCGCGAGAGAGCGCCAAGTCGGCGATATTTTAAAATCGCTACACTGATTGATTGAATATTAACGTCACACTGTTCAGCTACACGAGGGCTTTTTAAAATCGCTCCAAGCACAGTGGGTGATTCTACGCTTCCCTCAAAATTTCTGTAAATTGACTATCCAAGAAACTGAAAAAAAAAAATGGCCAGACAAAGTAAGACAGAAATGCATAAAAATCTAAGGAAAATACATCATATAACTGGGTCTCTAACAGCTGTGCTAATTCATACATGTATTTAATCTTTTTGGGTACTTACGTATTAGCGTCACCGCAGTGAAATTTTTGCCACGCGAATCGGCCAAAATTTGACTGGTTGGTATTTTTTTATGTACAACACGTTAGAATCTTCGTTATTTTGATATCAAGGTACCATTCGCGTGGCACCAACTTTGCTGCGATGACTCTATTACGTAAGTATCCATTTTTGTATAAGTTTGGAGGACATATGAAACGAATAAACGAACGATAACTAAATCAAATGCTCAACTATTGCTCTAAATCTATACCTTCATTATTTTTTCTTGACTTGATCATTCTTTCTAGAGAAAGGTAAAGAGCACTGTTTTCACTGTTTCAAATCCCTTCTTTGATTTATATGATAAAGGAAAAAGTTTTTTTTTTTCAACGTGTGAACCACTCAAAGCGTTTAATATTCTCATGGCTAACTTTGGTGACCGTGGTAACCTAGTCGTCCTGGTCTCAAGCTCGTGACCTGCTTGTTATGAGTTCGAGTCTTAGTGCCACTGAAAACCCGTTGTGTAGAGGAGCTAATGCATGTTAAATCTGTAGAGGCACAGCATCCTCCCATTGGCATAGTGTGGCAGTTTGGAGAATTGGGTACCAGATTGGTTGTCATGCCCGTCACTTGACCATAGTTAGTATTATGATATTCATTGCCAAAAAAATAGCCTTCGTATTACACTATAATGCAACGTGAATAAACACTGTCACTCATGTTTAACAATGGTACATGCATACTGTTTTAATCCGATTTTTATGTACAAAATCTACAGTTTAGTTTCCAACCTTTTCGAAGGGAAAGTAATTACTCCAACAGTGTCTTTTCTGCATTAAACTTGAATTCCGTCTTAATAACTACAAAAGCGGTGACATCACCAACTTGGCGATAAATATGGATTGGGGTCAAACACAGAAGATTCCCGAAAATGTTTCCATAAATCTTTATCATAAAGGGGGGGGGGATTTCATTATAAGCAATATGATTTTTCCTCCTGATCTATATTACATCCTGGGATAGTAAAATTTAAGGAAAGAAATTTTTTACAAAATGTATTTTCATTTTATGAAAATGTGTGTATTTTAAATCATTGCTGTGGCGATTTTCAAACTGTCAATGTGACTTATTCATATTTGTACTTAGTGCATTTTTGCAATTGATTCCCAAACCCAGCGATTCGCAAACTCTTTTCACTGCTGCTCCCTTGCAGGCTAAAAAAATTCCACGGCACACCTACTCTTAAAGCAGTTTGATTACGAAGGAAAAGAAGAAAAAATAGTGCATATTCAATGTTCATTGCCTTTAATACGATGAATGTGAAACTGGGTGAATTTTTCATTTCGCCCTTCATGCTCATGGGAAGTTTATCTAATTGTACCCTCAAATCACTTAGCCTAGAAAGTTTGCTGCTCTGTTCCAGTGTTCCTATTTTTGGTGTAACTTAATTTTATTCTGAAGGCATATTTAAAAGGAAATAAGCTAAAACTATTAAATCAAAACAATCTAAAATATAAACTGTCAACGTCCTACCCCCAGAGAGCGGCGGTAAAACTATCAAACGTGGACTAATTCGCGGCTATAAAAAGGTTGAAAAGCACTGCGTTAACCCTTTATCTACCGACGGTACTTATAAATACCACTCACTTTAAAACTACATAGAATAACCATTTTTACGAATACTTTGACGATATTTAGCAGGAATATTCTTTTAAATCAACTCTTCCAAGATGGGGGTTCTATGATGAGTTTTTTAGCGGGGAAGGGGCGAATAGTTTTATAGCAGAAGTTGCGTTTTCAGCTGACGGTGTTTTCAGTGGATTGCGAATATTGTCATTTTCAGTCCGAAAAATAGTTAATGTCAAAAAGTGTCTTATTTATTTTTTGTATGTTAATGAAGACCTTAGAAAACAATTTGACTATTTATTTTAAGTGAACAGTATGTATAATTAATTTTACAGTCGAATAACTTTAATTAACTAATTAGCTCTAACTTATTAAGTCCCAATGTTGAGTATTTTGTTTATATATATCCCTTAAAATTTTGAATGTAGTGTTTCAAAAAAAATATTGCATGAAAAAAAAACTGCAGTAAATCATAATGCGGTAGATAAAGGGTTAAGGGGTTAAAGTATTAAATTTAGAACTTGGGATGCGAAGGACTAAAAATATAAATTAATACCTGTAAATTTAAAACATTTATTTCCGTGCAAAATCTCAAGAATACACTTTTGTGTGTACAAAATCAGCAATATTTCTTAATTTCTTTTGACACTACTTTTTTCATCTTTATTAAACAACATATTTGTTTCCGCCATTTTTCTATTTCATTAATAAAATTAATTAAGGTAAAATGTAACATAATTTTTACATTAGAAACTCCTTTTTTTTTCTAATTTCATTGAGATTTAGAAGATTATTAAAGAGCTTCTAATAAATTGTTGGATCGTTCCAGATACTTAAAACATATGGGATTAATGGAGAGTAAGAAATTATGGAACAATAATTTCATCTTTACTAACCAAGTAACACATAATCAAAGAAAGAATATTAAAGAAATTAGTGTTCCAAAGAAACAAAGTGAAGGAATGAAAAACAATTCTTTTAAAAAAGCTATTTCGTTCAATGACTGGTTAGCCCAAAAGCACAATTTCCAACGTCCCACATGGAGTTATGGATTTGATGGCGGAGTCTTAATTAGTTACTATGATAATGGAAGTATACCGAGACCATCTTTTTGCAATCCAAAGCCTTGGATTTCATAACATTTTAGTAATCATTTGGCTTATGGATTCATTGTAAAATAAAAGACTTTATGAACCATGCTTGAGTCGACCGTATTTTTGTGTTAATAATATCTTACAACATTATCAGTCAAATATTATTAGTTACATCCTGAAACATATTTAATCCGCACTTGGACAAAAGTTTATGTCGTTATTTTTGATTATACAGTAGAGTCTAGAGAACTCTGCCTAATGTGGACCGAAGGGTGGTAAAAATGAAGGATTATCGAAAGTGGAATTAAAAAAAGAATAAGTACGGGTGATTCCTTATAAAATATTGTACTACACTTGTATGTATTGTTTGCTTGAGAATACAACAGAAAATAAATTGCCTTAATACTCTTAACAAAGGAAAAATAAGTACTTCATAAAGGCATAAAGCATTTAAAACTTGAGAATGAAAATTAATTAATACATAGTATGTAGTAATTTACCTGATCAAACATACCTCAGAAAAATACTTTATAAAGGCATAAAGTTATCTATAATGAAAATTAAGCAGCCGAGTTTACAAAAACTGGTAACTTTTTTTAAAAGAAAGGCGTAATGTCCTGTTATCTTCCGTACTGCATTGTTTTCGACCTGCAAGTGTGTAACAGAGTTATCCGAACTGCCGGGTTATCGACTGCCAAGTTTTCGGGACTCTACTGTACTTGAATTTTTTTTAAAAAAAAGTTAGACCCCAGGAAAAATATTCGAAATTCCCTGCGATACCGGTTTTTATTTTAGTTATGGTTCGTGGAATATATGGTGTTATAGATATATCGTTGTAATTATTAATGAATGCAATGTATAACAATTTTTTCATCCTGTTTTAAAAAGAGTTTAAATTGCCTTTAAAAGAAGTAAAATCCTTTAAAGTGTATGCCAACTTATTGCTTAAGTTTTTTTTTTCTTTCTCTTTTTTTCTTCAAAGTTAAAAATTAGAGCCATATTTATATTACTCATGTTTATTGACGATTTTCCTGTCGCTCTAAAAGTATTTTTTCTGTGAATGTAGAAAGTTATTAGAATTTTATTCTTAATTATCTTCATTTTGCTTTTAAAGTTAAAAGTTCTTTTGTCAAAAATAAACATTCAAAATATACTATGTATAATTTATTATTGAGATTTATGAAAACTGAAAATAAATATGGCAAAAAAAAATTATTTTTTCTTGGTCGTTTTATACTTTGTTTTTTAAACCATAAATATTTTATACTTTTTTGTATTAAAAAAAAACAAAAATTATTTATAATAATAAATACAGTTTAATGTTACTTTTTAGACGATATTTGAGATCGTGTTTTACAAAGCAAGCCATCAAAATTTGGTTTGAACTTATTGAGCTGATTCAATTTTTAAAATTGATGATAAATGTTGATCAGGGGGGAAGGGAGAGATAATCTTGATTTTTTGAAATTTTGTTATTTCTCATTGAAAATTTTTTTTTTCTTGTATGAATAAATGCTCTCGAACACATAACCACTATACAAGTAACAAACTATATTATTTTATACCAATCTAGAGATGAAAGTGCATAAAAATCAGGAATTCCAACTTCAATACATTTTTGATTCATCAAAAAATCCCATTGGATTTCAATCAATTGCATTTGTAAGTTTACATCAATAATTTTAATATCGATGGATAGAGGTGAAGTAAAAAAGACGAATTTGTAACATAGCTTTTTTAAAGTTAATATAAGTTGACGGATTACTGGAGTACCTGCTTCCCGCAGGGAAGCTCAAACTCCTTTCATGATTAACTGGGTAGTTACATGAGTTCAGCTTTTCTCTTAGCCCTTTGCTGCATAATTGTTAAAATTAAATGAGAAAAATTAAGAGTGAGAAAATATTGTGAATTTAGAATTACTGTGAGTGTAGATAAATGAGAATTTAGGAATAGGTGTGTGATTAAAATGCATTATTGTATTTGTGAGATCTGATTGTGTAAATTAAAATAAGAAACTTGTCCGTTTAAGCGGACTTAAAATCAATGAGAGTGAGAAAACCAGCCGGCGCGGGCGACCCGGTCACAGGTTGATACATATTCATAAAGATATATTTCCTCATATTTGGAAAATAACATGTGTCACGCAATTTTAAATTGGTCTTCCTCTTTTTTTCTAAATGGCCTGCTAATGGCAGATCATGAAATTCTTGCATTATTGCTTCGTGAAGAGATCTAGAAATGTACACTCTTAGTTCTACAAGAGTTGTAGAATATTTCTCTCGCGTAAAAGCGTAGACCATCTATTAATTTAAAATCCTGGGACCAACCCTCGCATACAGTCGCATTAACGGAACCATCGTCTGGGTTTTCTAAATAATGATAGATGTGTCCTAACTCAGGATCTTCCCTTTGTTCTCTACTGAATTGTTCTCTGGAGTTTAAGGCTATGGCTCGAAGAGCTGCGCACGAAATTTGTGATCCATCCATATTGTCTACTGGATTCCTAGACAATACGTCCGCGGCAACGTTTTGGACACCAGATCGATGTTCCCATTCAATGTTGAACTCGGATAACTTGAATGCCCATCTAATCATCCGACTAGAAAAGTTTTTCCCATTCGTTAGCTTTGTTAATGCCGCGTGATCTGTGATTACCTTCACCGGTAGTGATCCAAAATAAGTTTTAAACTTATTTAATGCCTATATCACCGCCAAACATTCGCGTTCAGTAACTGTATAGTTTCTTTCGGTCTTGTTCAGTGTTCTAAACGCGAATGCAATAGGTCTGTGATTTTGATTAAGCACAGCACCAAATCCGACCCCACTAGCATCCGTAAATAAGTTAAACTGTTCTTTAAAATTCGGCAACTGCAAAACTGGTGCCTCTGTTAATGCTCGTTTTACTTTTTTAAAAGCATCCTGTGCTTCCGTCGACCAATTAAATTTAGCCCCCTTTTTCTTTAACCGATATAATGGTTCACATATATCTGCATAGTTGGGTATAAACTTCTGATACCACCCCGCCATCCCTAAAAATTTCGACACTTCCCTATTATTTTTAGGAGGTTTCATTTCTGCGATTGTCTTGACTTTGCTATTGTCGGTTTCAATCCCTTCCTTACTAATTATGAGACCGAAATACTTCAATTTGTCACGTGCGAAGTGACATTTTTCTTTGTTTAGAGTTAGCCCTGCGTCTCTCAATGTAAATACCTGATTCAAATGATCGATGTGTTCATTAAACGATGGAGATGTGACAATAACATCGTCCACATAAACCATCACGAAACGCCCAATAACAGGTTTTAATTTAATGTCTATGGTCTTTTGAAAGTTTGGCGCCGCCCCTGAAAGGCCAAACGGCATTCTGAGGAATGCAAAGGTGGCATTGCGAGTTATAAACGCGGTTTTCTCGATATCTTTCGGACTAATCGCCAATTGAAAATAACTCGATTTTAAATCCAATGTGGATATTATACCGGTATGCGGAATATTTGTGATTAGATCATCAATCACCGGTAATGGATATCGCGGGTATTTAGTGATGGCGTTAAGTTTGCGATAGTCAATCATGAATCGATACGCCTCTGGAGAATCTGGAGGAAGGCCATTATTTTTTCGCGTTAAAACCACCGGTGACGCGTATAGGGATTGAATAGGACGGATTTTAACCCTCTTGCAACATTTTCTCAATGGGATAGTCGATTATTCCTTGTTTGACCCTGTCATAGCGGTAGGGTCTTGACACTACCGGTCCCTTGTCCCCAGTATCGATTTCATTGTATAAAACATGAGTTAACCCCGGCTGATCTGAAAATAGCCCTTTAAAACCATTAAATAAATCCTTTAATTTTTGCTTTTACACCCTTCACCGAGCTTTGTATCTGATATATAAATCTCGACCGGCTTTTCCACTTTTGGCAACTGCTTAATTTGGTCATCTGGAATGATCAGAGATTTCTGATCGAAATCTAAAGTCAATTTGGACTCCTTCATAAAATCAATGCCTAAAATGCATTGGTATTGCATATTGTTAAAAATGTGAAATTCCCAGTTTTTCTGAAATTCTCGGATCCGAATCTGTAATTCGACCCGACCTAAGTGACAATACGGGCTCCCTGGGCCGTCACTACTCTATCTTTCGTCTTTTGACGTGGTCGATTCGAAAAATATTTGCGATAGACCTCCTCTGATATGAAAGATTTCTCCGCCCTGTGTCCCAAAGGGCTGTAATGAATGTTTCATTTAAAAGAATGGGGACATAAGGTAAATCTACTGGAGTCATTCGTAATGAGGATTTTCTAAGAGTTCGGTGTTCTGTATCTGGAGGATTTTCTGTACATCGCGATCGATCACCCCCCTACTCGCATCGATCGCTTAAAAGTTTAAATATCTGTTTTGATCATTCTGACCCTTGAAAGCACTGTGCCTCGAACCACCTTGTCGACCGCCTTGATTGTGGAATCTATTATCAGATTGACCACCTCGGCGTCGACCATCGAATCTCCGATTATCCGCAACACCTTGACCCTTAAACCTATTGAATTCCCTCCGCGGTCTGCTATTGTCCGAGTATCTGTTGTTACCTCTCGTCTCCCTCCAATTTTCCTGCCGATTCATGTTAGGGAAACGATTATTCTCGCTTGGGTTTGTATCTCGGAATTCCCAACTCGAACCTCTGATCTTTCTATTTAGAAACCTTTCCTCGTACTTATCAATTATTTGTAGGTTAGATGTGGTTTGCGGATGCCTAACCTCTACATAATCTAAAATCTGAGGTTCTAATCTACTAATAATATGATCGATCAATTTTTCCTCCGTCATTTCGAGTTTTAAAATTTTGTGGATCTTTAATAAGTCATACACAAAATCAGACGGTTTTTGATTATGCTTTTGAGATGATGCGAAAAAACGAGTTTCTATAGTTCCGATATATTCCTAACCACGGGGAACTGTTCTGTCAAAGCTTGCTTTAAGTGCGCGTAATCCGTCGCCTTATCTTCTACAACCCTATGACCTAGAACCTCACACCAATCTAGTGCCCGTCCTGTGAGATGGCCCTTTAAATATACACAAGCTAGTTGTGTGGATATCTCGCAATATGTTAAGTTATCAATATTTTCCAAGAACTCTGCCATGTTCTCCACCTCCGAAAAACACTGCTCAGGGATGATTCGAAAATTAGATCCGACTCTAAACTCGGGATTTACTCGTTGGGCGCCACTGTGTAGAACACCCTGGGTCTCACCCTGGACACCAAGATTAATTTGAGGCAAAGAATCACCAAGAGCCATTTTGTATAATAATAATTATTATTTATTATTTCAAGTCTCAAAAAAAAAACTCTAATAACAAATAATACTTTTATGTTACGTCAAATAAATGGATTTACCTTTTATATTAAATTAAATTACGAATTATGCAACTAATTCATAATTACGCTCAAGATCAAGTAAGATCTACCGAAATAGGAGGTCCGAGAAATACACGTACTCGAATTATTAACTTTCATTAACTTTAACTAATTTGACTAAACTAACGCTTATTCTAAGCGTACATAAATTATATTTACCGCTGGTTATGTAAGCTTTCTCGTTCTACAGTAGAATATCAGCACGACTTCTTCAATATCTTAATATCCTGGAATCTCCTCTAAGATTGAGGTTACTGTTGCTGGTTCAATAACCTTCTTCATCATTACTGCTAGCTTACAACGCTTGACTTAAATACCTTATCTACTTTGCATATTCCGTTTATCTTCTTGGTGTTGATTGGAAATATACGCGAATTTATATTCCCCAAAAAGACGCCTAATAAGATTAGTGGAAAGGTTCCGTACAGATTCGTCACAAGCGTACCCGTTTCTCTGAGAAGCAAGTGGCTGTGGTAGCCGAGTGATCATAGTCATGAACTCATACATAGTGTTTTCGATTCTTGAGTTCGAGTCAGGCTGCTACTGAAAAACCAAAGCACAAAGGCGCTGATACATTTTAAATCTATCAAAGCTGAATGTTTTCATGCTGTGGGGTGTGAGGTGCAAGTTCGTGAGTTGCCATTACGTAACCGAGGCTCAAAATTAAGAGATCCAACGCCAATAGCCCTAGTGTAGTTTCACAGGGCGACGTTATTAATCAATCAAATCAAATCTCTTGGGAAATGAGCTAAAAATTAAAGTGATAAACAGAAAAGCAGTATTTTAGATGGTGAGAAAGGACGTCATGAAAAAGATGCGAATCCTGCTAAAGGGGATAATCTCCCTACATCCGAGATTTAGTTGAAAGATTTGCTAAAAAATATTTCTTTGGAAGACTAAGTATATTTACCAAATTGCAATGCTGCGATTAAATGATTAATTTTTACCTTTTTACACCAAAATTTAAATTTAAAAGTTCCTTAGCATTACAAATGTAAATAGTTCAGCACAGTTTTCCCCAATTTATTTTATTTTCGTCTTAATTTTATAAAACTCTTTGGGGATTTTATATGATTTTCATGATTTTTTTTGGTGTTGTTTCTGTTTCTTTGTATAAAGAAATAATCTTGAAATTTAAATAACATTTTTTTAAAGGAAACGTTCTTCAGAACTTATTTGCAAAGTTTACTCAAAGGTAGATTCGTAATTTTGAAATGCGGTTATGTATAGCTGTATAAAACCTGAAAAGGAATCTACTTTTTTATAGCAGTGCCGGTTTATCCGTTGGGTGCATGGAGAGAGCATCTAGGGACCCGGGGCCCGGATAAAGGGGAATTAAATAGATTTTCTGCTTCTAAATTTCGATCCTCCAGTGCCTAAGTGGCCTGTAGATCTTCTGCGGCCAGGGTCCAAAATGAACTTAAATTGGCACTTTTTTATAGCATGTCAAGCTAACATGAAGACTTTAAGCCTTACATATCAACCTTTCTAAATGTAATGAACATGTTACAAGCATTTTTCACTTCTTCGAATTTTATTCTATTTTTGTTAAATTTTAGAAACCGTGTCTTAAGATTTTGATTAATGATGAAACGAAGATTTTGTATTTCCCTGTCACAGGTTTTGCATCTTAACTACTTGACCATTGAGGCGGTAAACATAAATGAAAGCAAATCTTGAGGGCGGGGCCATTTCAGTTTACATTAAAACAATTCTAAGTAAAGTGAAGTGAGCTGCTTGAGGTTAACGACGTTCGTCTGTTTTGGAGGATCAATGTCAATCGCGAAAGTTTTAGCACTGGAATGTATTACCTCTGTACATTTATCATTCACATTTATTCTTTTAAATGCTTATGATATATTGCAAAGACAAATACTTAAACGGAGATCTTCAGTGCCAACCTTAGTTTTCTTTTGATTTTCCCGTAATAATAGAGGAGACAAGTAGACATTAATTATACAGGTAATAAACAAAGATTATTTACAGATAATTTTACTGACATTTCAAAGTAAACATTAGTTTCACTTTTTTTTTACTGATACTGATAAATATGATTGTAGCATATACATTGCATTTTGTTAAGCCCCCATTTTCTTTTACGTAATCCCTCGACATTGAGCATTTACTTTTTCTTTCAAGAGATACATTTGTTTTGAGGGGAAAATGCTTTTATATTTCTGCCGCACGATGTTACTCGGATGCTTTCCTTTTTCCTGTGCATGCTCTCTTTTCCTGTTGTTCGATGCTACAACTTCTACTTCCCAAGAAGAAAGAATTTATTTAAATGATTATACATGTGTGTGTGTGTGATTTGTGTGTGAATTTAAGTTGACCACAACTCAGTGGATACCTTTTTATCTTGGTTTTATTTTAATGTCATGTTTTTTGTACTAAAGTGCACATTCTCATAAACTTAGTTGAATTGATGTCATAAAAACTTGTATTAGATTTAATCCTGCTATATTCAGCTTGAAATTAGTGCCTGAAATTATTCATCTCTTGATGTAAAAAGTGTTTTTTGTTTCTCAGTGTTTCTCTGTGGGTATAATCAAATTATTATTGTCCTCTGTTCAGATTTTTTTTTTAGTTTCTATTCTTGAGATATTTATTTCACCTGGGAAAGTTTTCTATTCAAATTCTATTCATTACATAAAAGTACATGATACACTATATACTTTTGAAAATACTTTTGTTAAATGGTTTGTAAAATTAAGCTTATATATTTTTTATTTTAATGCAGTTACATTTTGACTCAGGATTAGGGGTTTAATTTTTTGAAACTGTGATATGTTTATATTAGATTATTTATAAAGTTAAATTTATAATTGTTCTAATGTTTATTTTATAATGTATGTTTTATTATTGTGTGTTCCTTAGCATTAGTTTTTAATTTTGCATCTAAGCTGAATGGCTGTTTTTAGTATGACGCGTTTACATGAATTATGTTTAATTGTTGGCTCTAACATTGTTGTTGTACTAATAACTTTTTTTATGCAAGTCCATTATTTAAAAAATGCTACTTTGATAGGCCTTAGTGTATGTTATTTTGTTGTCATTGACATGTATTGGATATCCCTATATACGAATCCTGATATAAGGGTTTTTCTGAACACAGAAGTTCTTATTTTATGTAATAATTTTTAATTCTTTGAGTACTATGTCTGTTACAGGTAGTTTTTGTGAATTACTATTTGTCTACTGAATTTATAAACTATCCTGTATAGTTTCTGTATATTGCTGTGTGCTGGCATGTTTTCCATATTTTATTGGGAAAATATTTCACTTAAATATCATTCCTTGCTGTACAAATTATTATTTTAATTAAAAGAAATTATCTTTTTTCACTTCTTTAAAGCTTATCTTTTCTTTTTAAAAATTATCAGTGAGTCTTCGTTAAATGATTGTCTAAAATTATGAAAATATCGATTTCGTTATTCATATTTTAAAGAACACATATTATTGCCATCGGTTAAAAAAAAGAGTTATAAAAGTAAAAGAGAGAGGATATATTAGAGAGTTAGTGAATAACTGTGTGTGTGTTTGTACTTTATAATTAAGTTATCACTATAATTAATAGTGTTTATTTTTAAGAAAGTTTTTATATTTTTTCCCCTAAGCTTTCTAAATTTTTTTGTTATATTTTTTCAAATTTGCAAGAGCTTTAATTCTATGTAGCTTTTTCTAATGTATATTAGTCATTTTGTGTATTGAACATCAGAAATATACACTATTTAAATGAAAAGGTATTAACCTCCATTTTTATTTTGCAAAATTGTATTTTTCTTTTAAAGCAGTGTTCTTTCATTTTAGATTTAGAGATATAACTTTCATGTTTCATTTCAACTTTATTAGTTTTGGATTATTAGAATGGAATAGTTTTATAATTCTAGAATTCTTTTATTTTGGTTTCATTTCCCCCCTATTCCTTTTCCTTTTGTTTAATTACGTAGTTTGCTGTTTCTTCACTATTTACTTATATATTCAAAGACTTAATTTTATTTGCATTTCAATATTATTTTCATAAATGTTCCATGCCTTAAAAAATATCATAAACATTATTATATTGTGACAACTTTCTTGACATTTTCCATATAGATCTTTTAGGTTTATTCTTTCTCTTTCTTATTCTCATGCCAGGTGTTTCCTGTTTAAATTGGTTGATACACATGTCTTGAATTTCCTTTTCCCATGCAGGAATACTTGTCCCATATTCTTGCTCCCCTTCAAGCTCTGATACAAACCCCTTTTGTTGCCTATTTCTTCTTCCCTCTTAAAGGGGAGTTTTTTTAAGAGGTGTGAAAGATCAGATGTATTTTCTCTTACTGTGAACTCTTCCCTGCTATTTTAACTGGCATTTTACTGCTTTTTAATAAAGCTTTATGATTACAAATGATTATGTTCATAATTTTATAAAAATGTTTTTTTTTTACCAATTACTCTTTGTAATTATTTAGTATGCAATTAACTAAGACAACCTGCAAGACAATTATCTAGCAAAAAAAAAAAAAAAAAAAAAAAAAGTTGAGTGAGTAAGTTAATAATGTTGAAATGTCTTTGAACTTAACATTGAAAGTATTTCAGAAAACTTTCTTCTGATGGTTTTTAGAGCAACCTTGTTCTCCCTTCATCCTAATTTGTAAAAGTGGCTTTTTTTAGTAATACCATAACATCCCTTTATACTATATGGAAAGCAAAATAATAATAAATGGTTTAAAGGATTTTAATTTTAAATATATATCTGCATTTAAAGCAGTGACACATGTATGTGGGAGGGATATTGAAGGTCCAGTTCTTAAAATTAAAAACTGTATTAAAATAATCATTTAAAATGTAAAAATGTTCGAGGAACATTTAAAGTCCACCCATTCCCAGTGAAGAATTCTGTGATTGGAGTTTTTTTCCCCCCGTACAGAGTGACAGAGTAACCATGCACTTTAAGATAATTATAAAATATTTTCTAGATTTTATTTGAAATTCTTTTGGTAAAAACGCTTTTATTTTGTTCGTCATCTATTAGCAATTTAAAAAACAGCAATCCTGAAACTTTTCTCCAACTTTTTCTACAAAATATTTTTTGTCTGATGTGAGTGTTCCAATTTATGCCATTAAAATAAATTATTTAAAGCTTGAAAATTCCCTTAAAAATTTTTTTTTTTGTGTCAAGGAAATAAATGAAAATGTAAAACCTGTGATGAGATTAAGTTACTATCTTTGATAAATCTTTAATGGGAAAACTATAGAATTGAAGCTACTGTAATCAAAATTATATACTTTTTCTTATTTTATTAAAAAATTATATTTTTAAAATTCAGATATTTTTTAAATACTTGTGGAAAAAAGTAGCATTGCTCTTTTCATGCTTTTATTACTTTTTTAACTATTATTTCTAATTTTGTTGAAGTGTGAGGTGAAAAAAAATTCAGAGAATTTGTTCCTGTTTCATATTTTCTTTTAACTATGTTGATATGTCCCCTCTCCCAAACTATTTTGATAGAAGCATTGTAGCATATTTAGCCGTGTGTATAGAATATTTTCATGAAATATTTTTTCTGCCGCTGAGAACTTTTTCTCCTTGTATTATGTAAAAGACTTTATGTATTTAGTTTCATATTATCTCTTCATGTTTATCATAAATTTTTTAATCATTATCTTTAGAGCTTTTCCTTAGCCATTCCCCCTTGTAATTTGAGAATCCTTAAATAAAGTGTCTGAAGGTTATATATAGTTTGTTACAAAATCAAAATCAGTTAAAAAAAAATGTTGAATTTTTTTTCTTTTTTACTTTTTTTTTTACAAGATGTTTTTTTGTGTTAATGACGTTAACTTTTCATTTTGTGTCGCGAAAGCTATGAATTATTTTAGAGAAGCAATTTTTGTCCTTTTTTATTAATCATTCGAATAATGAAACCTTTCGTTATTTTTCTTATAATTACATGTTTTTTTTAATTGACCTTTCTCTTGCTTAGTACTTCTTTGTTAAAAGACTCCTTTTTTAAAGGATTTTTTTTAATGAAAATTTAAATGCTTGTTTAGAAAGAATTCTTACCGGTATAAATACTGGTCGTTGTTTTAAGAATACTTCCATTTTTACTACTATTGTTTTAAAACCTTTTATACTTTTATCTAAATCATTTTATTTGTAAGGTAGAGACATTTATCCGAACAAGATCGTTAAAAAATTGTGAACACGATGTTTTTTTATATTTTAAGTTGTTGCAAAATGGCATACTTATTTTAAGAACAGATTTTTAGCTGTTTTCCTTTCCAGATCTAGTTCGTAGAGAAAGGAAGAAAATTCAAACTTTTCGTCTCTAACCATGCAATTAGAACGAATAACATTAATAATTGCCAGTTCTTTATTTTAATAGTTGCATTCTTTAATTCATTACCATGGAATGCAATTAATGGAAATTTCTTTCTCTTTCTCTACGCTGTCCTTTTACTGGTTTTGTCATTAATACACGTAATTGGATTTGTTTTCATGTACATTATTTCATTTCTTATTATTCAGCAGGAATTCTTCGTGCATTCCTCCCTCACCCAAACTCACCACCCGAAAACCCCCCTGTTTAATTGTGGATCATTAATGACCTCATTATTTTAAGTTAATGAAAACTTCGAAGATTTTATTGCATGCATGTTAAAATTCTCTTCATTTTTTTTTATTAACAACTCTTTAAAAATGAAACGATTGAATTACATTGAATTATCTGTTTATCAATTTAGGAATGATAGATATTTAATTTGTTATAGACAAATATTTAACTGAATGGCATTACTTATTTATTTTCAATCTTAACAGAATTTTAGATTTCACCCTAACTTTTGAAGAATTAAATGGCGCGGCTCTTTCAAATCGTGGAAAAAATATAAAAAAATTGGGAGAGGATCGCGCGCGTGCAATTTTATTTGATGGTAAACAAAATTTCGAAATTTTTTTTCTTTTCTTATACAAGCGTAACTGTTTGCTAAGGAAATAACTTCTAGCAAAGTGTGATAAATGTTAAAAAGTTTTCGTAAATTATGATTAACTTATAAAATAATTGAAACGTATTTAATGCTTAGTAGAGATCCGAAAGTTATATATAGAATCTGTTTCCTGGTTAATTTGTTTAATGAATAAACCCAGTTGCCCATCCGGTATAGGGGTTAGCGGGGCTGACTGCTGTGCCATTTGGCCTCGGTTCGAATCCCGGTGAAGACATGGGTGTTTGTAAATGTACAGTGCCTTCGCGGCGTGGGGGAATTATTCTAAACCCCCCTCGTCGAGCCGCAAGCCCTCTCGTGAGGTTGATGGCAGGGGATGAGAGGTGGGAGACCCCTGATCCTCCCCCAAGGTGTTTGTTCTGCCTCAACCCGATGGTGAAACCGGTCACCTGTATGCTGCTCAAGGCTACGGCCAACGACAGGCGTACATTTAGCCCCTTGCCATGATGAATTTTGTGGGCCTCGATCTGACTACGTAAGACAGGTGGCATTAGCAACAACAACATAAATAAACCCACCATTATTTTTTAATGCATTGAAAAACATTCTCTAATTATTATTCTTATTATTTTTACTATTTGTACAGAGCAAATTTTCAGTAATATAATCTTATTTATTTGTGTTACAATTTTGAAATGTGTTTTTATAAAAAAGCAGTTTGTGTGTGTGAGAGGGGGGAGATGGTTCGATTACTTGTATTTTTATGAAAAATAAATTTCGAAGTACCACTTTTGGATTTCATGTGAAAAATACAATTTACATATTCAAACTTTTGTATTTTTATTTCTACACATTGTAAATTTAAGAATTTTTCTACAGGAATTGATACATTTTTCTAAATAGTCTTTTAATTTACATTATATTCATTGGATAAATATTGTTTTTGAAGTACGAGTTCTCGAAGGTTTATCTCTCTCATCGCCTTTCATCTTGGATAAAATTATAAATATCATCTCAGTTTTGCTGAGGTTGTACAAATTGAAGTTTGACGCGCGTTTCTTTTAAAATTAGATGCCTGTGTATTTGATAATTATTTAAATAGAAATGAAAAGCCTTCTATACATTCATATTTTGACATAATACCATAAAAATTTTTTTTAAATGAATTCCACCAGACTTCTCTGGGTGATATTTAAGAAAAACTTCGAATTATAGTATCATTTTTCTAAAAAATTCATTGATATAAAGTAAGACGATTTAGCATTATGTTCTATTACTGGAGAAATTACATGTTGTACATTGTTTTAGAAATGATTTTTAGATAGTTCTATTTTATCATAATGTTCTATGAAGGTATATATTGTTTGTGGAATATCTTCTGTGTGTTCTTACTAAGTCAGTTTCTTCTCGTCATTTTGATGAATAGCATCGATAGATTTACACCTATGGAACTTCAGTATAAGAGGAAACTAATAATCATATTTTTCTCGTACATAATGTGGGTTTTAGAAATATTTTAATATGATCAAAAATTCGTATTTTATAAACTATGTAAATTCAATTTCCTTCTGAATGGAGTCTTAGTACTGTAGTATTTTGTGTAAAAACACTTTATGAAAATAATGTAAGTGAAATGTGTGTGTGTGTGTGTGAAATGATTTTATTATTCGCACAACTTCGGAATAAAGTGATCAGTAGGCTGCTTCACTTCAATTTTAGAAGTTGGACTGTTCAGTTGTGATTTCCGCCACACGGGACTAATAAAAATGACTCTTGCTTTTAAAAAACTTAACAACTTTAATTTAGAATATAATGGAGAAAAAACAAATATGCCATCAGCTTCGAGAGGCGAGGTCCCCTCCTAAGGAGGGGCAGTACAGTGTAACGGCGTGGCACATAGGAGGCTTGACACATAGCACACGATAGACTAGAAAGAGGGCGCTGCTGTGAACTGTTTTGGCCTTTGAGCGGGAAGGAGAGAAGAAGAGTCTCGAATGTAAAATGGACGAAGCTGCCTGTAGTTCCCGATGTGACTTTTAATTGTAAATGAAATTATTAATATAGCGATGTGTTTTGAAGGAAATAATAAAAACGGTAAATCCGGTTAATTAGAGCTGATTAATTCAACTACAAGACGATGTTACAACAGGAACTGAGAATTGTACAGAGATTGTATTACACAAACAAGTCGAAGCAAACAACTTGTTGCCATCGCGTAAAAGATAAATACAGTAGATGGCATTGGTAAAAGACATGGAAGTAAAACTAAATATTTTACACAATATACATATAAAATAGAAATGGTAAATAATAATAATTGGATAGAAATTAAATATAGCATATAAATGAACATACCAAGTACATTAATAATAAAAATACAGTTTGAATAACAATTTAACTGGAATAATAATAATGAAAATACAATTTGAATTATAGAAAGATAATATGGACTAAATATTCTCTCATGTGACGTCATAGTCACATGACAACTCAGTCACATGTTTTCAGCCAATCTGTTCATAAATTAATTCGACGTCATAATTATATCATACCTGTAATCACGCGTTTCCAGGCAATTAGTTCATGTGCTTCACTGTCGCCAACTTTCGCTTTTTGCAGAAACTTTCTTTTAAAAAGTAAATACTCTTGTCAACGATATAATGATGCACATAGTTGAACAAATTGCGCTTAATTTAAAAGTATTCGTATAGTGTAAAGTTGTTTGTGTTTATTTTTTGAAATTTTGAAAACTGTTTGAAGAATTTTAACACACGTGAACTTTTTATCCAATCATCAAATTTTAAATGTTATCTAAACTTTGCAAGTTGAATAACAAGTCTGTCAATTTTTAATCAATCGGAAACACGTGATTGCCGTTATCATGTGACGTCATAGTCACATGATAACCGAGCCACGTGTTTTAGGCCAATCAGCTCATAAATTAATCCGACGTCATAGTTATATCATAAATATAATCACGCGTTTCCAGCCAATTATTTCATGTGCTTCACTGTTGCCAACTTTTGCTTTTTGCTGGAACTTTCGTTTAGAAAGTACATATTTGTCAACGATATAATAATGCACATCGTTAAACAAAATGCACTTGATTTAAAAGTATTCGTGTAATGTAAGTACTTTTTTTAATTTTGTGAACTGTTTGAAGAATCTTAGCACACGTGAACTCTTTAACCAATCTTCAAATTTTAAAAGTTATCTAAACTTTACCAGTTGAACAACTTAGTGGGTCAATTTTTAATCAATGGGATACCCGTGACTGCCGTTATCATGTGACCATCATGAATTTAGTCCATTCCATCCAAACAAGTTGTAAAAAAATAAGGAGGTTATGTGGTCGCGAAGTGATAGCCAGGATTGCTTATGTCAAGCCACGGGTCCGAGTCTCAATACCTCTAAATATCCATGTAGAATGGCTGATGCACGTTAAATTTGTCGAATCTCGAAGTCCCTACGTTCTATGAGGTGTATTACGATGAATCTGGAGAGTAGATTTTATATCAGTTCGGATGCCGTCCTCATCAAAAGCACTCGTGTTACTTCGCAGAACGTGAGACGTTACTGTACAATCAGTCAACCGAAAAAATTGCTTTTTCTTTCGATTAAGGTACGATGTTTTAAAGAAGGAACAGAGTCTGTGAAAATGCCTTTTTCTCAGCAATAAAATATGACAAAATATTTTGCTGGTTTTAGAGTTACTTGACGTATTTAAAAAGCGCAACCATATATCTTTGTTGTCTATGTACTTCAAAGGAAATGCAAATAAAAAAAACTTGTATTGAACTACTATTGATCATATAGATTACTATAATACACCTTTGTCATTGTCGTTACAAAATTAACTAATTTTTAGAGTTAAAATAACTCATGGAAAAATATTAGAAATCATTATTTTAATTAAGAGTAGAGTTAAAGATTGACGCATAAAACATCGAAAACTAAATTAAAATACATTAAAAAAATTCATTTAAGTCCAACCTCCCTTATATATGTGTTGAAGTTTGAATCGCATATTTGTTATGACATTTGAATCGCAATTTCACTTTGATATCTTAGGAAAAGAAGCATTATTAATATTTTTATAATTCTCTGCAGATGTTAATTCATGCAGGAATGAAACTCGCGCGAAATGAAAGTGTCATTAAAAGTGTGGGAATAGATGCTATCATGTATTCTGGAATCGAACAATAGGGTCAGTTTTCTTTACGTTATCGTATGAGAATTAATGAATGAAGACCTTACTTCTCTTGCAAGTAATAGACTTGTTCTACATATAAAATTAAGGAGAGGAGAATGAGGCAAAGTGTTATCTCTCGCAAGAATTTTTTTCTCCAAAATTATTAAAATTCTTTTGTTTTTCAGAATGTTTGCACACTTAATCAGTCATAATAAATATGTCAGTCGGAGGAAGTCTATCTATCACCTATGTTTACTCTACATATTTGAAAAAAATTATTATTTTTAGATTTCCTTTTTAATGACATTATACTGTGTAAGTGATCGATCTTAGCTGCGGCCTCGATGTCGACCGGCAGTCTTGGTAAACATAACATAATTTCTTTTTTAAGCAAATTTATCGTGTGTTTCAGCAACCTCCTGTTTTAGATAAGTTTTAGTTTTGGAAGAAAAATGTGTTCCATTTTAGGAAAAAATTATTATAAGTCAAATATCCAAGTTTTTCATATAATGCGAAAATCTGAAGTAAGTTTTAATAGACATATCGTTGGCCTAATTATCAGACTGCGTAACTCCACCGGTGTTTTACTGGTTTGATATAGGAGTGCAACGCGCCAAGCGCTTTTTGGCGCGATTCCTTAATCCTTTTGTTTTGTCTATGCCATGCCTCAGTGCGCGCTCCGCTTTTAATTTATTCCTCGATCAGTGTAACCACTACTTTTTTTTATTTCATAATAAAACTAGATTTCGAAGGGAGAGGTGGTGACAAGATTCTAACATAAAATAAATACAACAGAAAGTAATATTAATGTATTATACTTCCAGATATAAATTATTTATACTATTTTAAGCGTTCATTACACAAAATTTGTAATAATGTGTTACTTTTGCTGAGCAGAGATCCCGTGGAAAAAAAAAAAACTAACACTAATATACGTTATCCCCATGGCAACCACATTATCGCTCGATAAAAACATCCAAGTAAACCATATTGTAATACTATCGCCTATCTTGGCGAACATAAACAACAACTTGGCGCCTAGCCCTACTGTATCAAATTAGCATCCCAGATGGAGTTACGCAGTCTGATAATTAGACCGACGATATGATACTATTTTGTCTCTGATGTTACAAGATAATTCAATCTGAACATTTTTAACGCTATTAAGTTAATTTGAATGGAAATTCCGATTGCTATGTTCAATACGTTTTCGCCCAAGATGCTTTAAATTAAAAACTATTTTGATTTGAATACAGTAGAGTCTCGAAAACGCGGAACTCGAAAAATCGGCAGTCCGGATAACTCGGCTACACCCTCGCAGGTCGAAAACCCCACGTTCAGATCCGTGCATTATGTTCGATGCAGAAATTATCGCTGCTATATCACAGTTAATAAAATAATGCCAGAAAATAATGAAGACGTTAACGTTGAGGACACCGTATTAACTCCTAAAATATCTTATTGTGAGGGTCCAAAGGCTGTTAAAATCTCTTTTTAGTATTTTGAACAAAGTGCGTCGGTTATAGACTTACAGCTCCTTCGTCGTCTTCGTGATGAAGCCTGCAAAACATAGAGTGCATTGCGGAAGACAACAGGACGTTGCTCATTTCTTTAAGAAAAAAAGAACCAGTTTTTGAGAAGTTTGATACTTAATTGTCAGCTTTATGCCTTCATAAAATATTTTTCTGAGGTGTGTCTGATCAGGTAAATTATACTGTACTCTATGTATTCATTAATTTTCATTTTCACTTAGTAAATGATCTATGCCTTCATAAAGAATGTACTTGTCCTTTTTTTTTGTTGAAGGGTATGTGTGGCAGTAGTTTCTGTTGTGTGTTCTGAAGCAAACAATACATATAATATTTTCTGAAGAAGCACTAATACTTACTCTTTTTTAAATCTCGTTTCTCGACAACCTGGCATTTTCACAAACTCTGCACCATTTGGTTCACCTTAGGTCGGGTTTTCGCTATTCTATTGTATATTTGTGTTACATTAACATTGCATACATAGCAGTTTATTTAAAGTTTTTGTTTCTTGGCTCCGAAGAAAGAAAACAAATAAGGGAGCTGTTTATCAACAATGAGGTTTGTTTATTCGAGAGGGGTAGCATTTTAACATGTTTAGTCATTGTACGTTATGAAGGCGCAAGAGTTCTTATAGTAGAGAGAATTTTTTTAAGGCTCCTGTTAAATTTCTTTCTTTATCGCAGAGTGAGTAGCTGCTGTTATTATTATTTTTTTAAATATGTCCTGAAACACTTTTTGTCTTGTACTTATAATCTGTTTTTCGGATAGCCATCGTGTTTCTTCGTAGTGCGACGTTAATAAACAATCTATACATTTATTTATTTATCTTTTTAGAATTTTCAATCATTAATAAAATACATTTTAAAGCGCTCAATTGAGCTGAAATTTTATATTCATGATTATTTTGGATGACAATATGTATCTAATAAAAATTAATTGATTAAAACTAATTATTTAAAGAATTACAAATACAGCCACAATGGCATCTTTTTTGGCAACTTAGTGACCCCTTTGGCGACTTGTGTCAAAACTTGAAAAGGTTTTTTTTTTCTTACATTTTAAAGCATTCAGTTGAACTGAAATTTTATATACGCGATTGTTTTGGACGACAATACGATACTTTAATAATAATGAATAAAAATTAATTACCATTTAATGTTGTGATTCTGTCACATGTGTATATACATATTTATATTAATTGTAACTGTTTAATAAAAAGTAGCTAAAATAAAATTTTTCTTTATTGATCTAAGTAGAAATTGACTTAAAATTTTTTTTTTTCATATTACACACTTGTTGATAATATATAAGCATAAAATTTGTGAGTTTTTGGCGATGTGAATGGCGATGAAACTTCAAAAATAAACTTTCTTCACTGTAGATGTAATTTTTTTTAAATAATTGAGTTTACTAAAAGGTTAAAAAAAAATTAACAAGCAATTTTTAAATAGCATTTTATATTTTCGAGCTTTTTTTTAAAAAGATTTTCTTTAGATTAATTGTTTTTCAACGCCTCACTGCAAATAAACAATTCTATTTCTGTACATAATAAAGCAGTACTCGCCAACCTTTTTATCTGGCCAGTTTGATAATTTTACCGTGGCCCATTGAGAGGGGGTGGAGGGTGATGTTGATTGTTTATGTTTTAGATTGTTTTGTTTTAATGATTTCAATTGAAATGTGTTTTTAAATATACCTTCTGAATAAAATACAGTTTCATCAAAAAATCAGTATGAAGGGATTTCACATGGAATATAAAGGATTTCCATGGAAAGTTGCATAAATACTAGAGAGATACACCATAGAAAATAAAATGGAAGTAATTTTGTCCTTTAAAGGTCCGGTTCCATTTGATCCATAGACCGGTACCGGTTTGAGGCCCCGGTGTCTGAGACCAATGCGTTAAAGTATCCAGCAGCCAAACATTTAAAATTACGGTGATAATAATAAGTGTCATTTGTTAATGGTCTTATTTGAAAAGTGTCAAATATTTTTTTTTTCGTAAATTCTAGCAATTTTCTGTTAGTGCAAACGAGATTGCGTATCTGTTATTGTCATACGTATACTAATATTTCAGAAAAGTGTATCAGACGAGATAATCTTTTTTTCACTATCACGAAGAGTATTCGTATTGTAGCAATGTTTTCATCACATATATATGTTTACCTGTAATATTTCGTATGTTCGATTTTCTAGAAAAAGACTTATCTTAAAGAAAATGATAATCGGATGAATTTTTTCATTTAAATATGTATATAAAAAATTCTGGTTGAATTTTGAAAATCGGGTTTCAAATATTATTTTTCATTTCCAGTTTATTTTGGATTTTCAATTTTTCCTCAAGGGTTTTCGTAATTCCAGAAACCCATTAACTATTTTGCAATTGATCAGTATTATATATTGTTTATATCTTGCATGTTTTTGAATCATTGCAACTTCCTGTTTATATGGTAAAAAAAAGTGGCTAATATTGAGACAAATTTATATATAAATTGGCAGTAGAATAATAATAATAGTTTTTGAACAGGCCAATTCTGCATTTTTTTCTTTCACTCTATCGCTATTTCCTGAGAATTTTGCAATATCTGCAAATCCTTGAGGCTAAAAAAGAAAGGAAAACAAACTTGCTTTGCTATTATCTTAAAATATAAGTACGGTTATCATTGTGTTTCAAGCAAATTAGTTCTTACAAAGGCTGTTGTAGTTTTCAGGTGAAAAGCATTTGCTGGAAGGTGAGTTGATCGCGTTCAACCGTAGAATTTTCGTCTAGGATATATTTGACCATGCAGCTGAGCGTGTTTGGTGAAGGTTATGTACAAAATCGATTTTTATAAGTAGTTGAAGCACGCAACAAATGAACTGTTTTTGGCACGACTGCACTTTTTTTTCTTCTGAAGATGAACAATTGGAGGAGAAAGATCTAATTTCGGTTAATATGATGCGTTATCATTTTCGTGTTCAGTGTTTGATGATTGAATCTGAATTGATACTCGTAAATAGTATCATGATTGATAAGGACAGTAAATAAAAAATGATTATCTTGATGACATCCGAAGAATTTGGCGCAACTCTTTTCACTTAAATATTTCCCAAACAAAATATTAAATAGAGCTTATACAGGCGTCCCTCGTACAACCCGGTGTACTTGTAAAACACGGTTTCGATATTATACGGTACAAGACTTGCAATTATCATAACCCGGATTAGATAATTACACAGCACAAAACTTGAATATAAACTTACACGGTTTTGATATAACACGATTTTAAAAAATTGAATATCACTTTCATTCAAAAGGAGGGATTCCCATCCGCTTTTAAATGGAATTTAAAATCGAATTCCCCAAAGTTCTTTAACTCGTTATAGAGAAATTCTGAAAGAATTTCAAGATCGAAACCCAGGTAAATGCAACTAGGTCAGATAACTTTTGTAATGATAGAGAAATAACTAGTGAAGTGGGAATTCTCTCTCTCTCATCCAATTTTGAGGGGGGAAAATAGATTAGCTGTAATTTCTGATGAAAGAGACGAGGAAAATTAATTTTGTGATCCTAACAAACCGTTTCTATTCATTTTATAATAATGACTATTCTTGAAATAATTTTTATTGTATTTTTTAATTTTTGTATTTCATATTTATGTTTTTGATTAAGAACTTGAAGTTAATTTATTTTTTCATTTGTTTTTGTTTTATTGGAACGAAACTTCACTATCCTAACCTTTTACTTCTTGAGGCTTGATTTCGATGTAACCCGCTACACATTGCCTTCACGGTGCATATCGTCCTGATTTATATTATGTACATACATAATTAATAAATAACAATTAAAATAAACAAAAAAGTCTCGTATAATACGGTTTCGATATAGCACGGTATGAATTAACCTTGTTATACGAGGGGCACCTGTATAGGATTAATAATCAGAGTTAGGATTATGATGATATGCCAGCTGTCTACGGATAACAAGTAAATATAGCTAATTTGTGACGTAGAAGGTTCCTACGTTACAAATGCAAGTGTATTGCATAATTTTTTGAATTTTTAAGACATTTTTGGTTATACTTAACTATTTTTTAAAAATCTTTAAAAATATGTTTTCGGGATTTAGAGCATCATATTTTTAGTCTTTCTCGCTTATGCGAAGGATTTAATCTAATGATGATCTATCTCTAATTAAGCAATTATAGTTTGAAATGCAGTTGTATTTCATAAATTTGTATGTATGCAGCATTATTTTTAAGCTATTAAATTTTTTGGGAGCGTTTTCTTACTTTATTTTCTCAAGTTTTTCTAGTTATTACTTTCTGGGTTTTCCTGAATTAAACAGAGAATTCTTTTTATAACTGTGGAAACTAATTAGTATGCTTTTCTTTCATATGGGACCTAAGATAAGGTTTATATACATATTAGGGGGATATTTTTTTTAATTATTTTTTTTTGCTATTCTTTTGTCAAAAAGGTATCGTATTATCAAAACCTTCGTCTTAATCATGAAATATTTTGAGAGGGGGTGGGGAATGCTTGTGTCAAAATCTGTACATTTATTTCTTTTTTTAGAGAGCTATTTTTTCAAATTGCGTTATTTTCTATTACATATCAATAACTACATTTAAATAAATTTTTAAATACTCATTTATAGCTATTATACAAGAAAGAGTACAGAGAACAGAATCTTAAAAGAACTTTCTCAGAATAAGGAATTATTACTTTAAACTCCCTGTACTGTGTTGCTACATAATTCATATTTATGTCTCTTCAACAAAAACACCGAAATGTTCCACTTTCTGAATTATTTTAAATTGAATTTCCTTATATATTTTTTAAAGATATTTATTCAAGTATTTTAAACTACCAATGGGATATCTTAAATATACTGTAAAATATTAGTGTAGTTTCTTTTGTACTTTTTCATAACAAAATTGCTCTCACTGATTTTTAGCTATTTAGAAACTTATTTCTGATTAATATATTTTAATCAATCATATACGATCGCATGCTGTGACCGATCGGTAAGCGACCTGGTGATTTCTAAACGATTTATTACTCATGTACGGTTCATCTTATTTCCTTCGTTTTTATTACTAATGGATAATACGATTGATATTATATATATGTTAAGCATTAAGAAAACGAACATTAAATTTAAAAATATACTTAGGTACAAAAAAAATCATAACATACATATAGTGTAATGTACGCCGATTATGTCACATCCATGATCAATTACTCTGGTCCGAGCAGGATATTTTCGGCATTAATTGAATTGGATGTAAAAATGTGGGTGAGAATGAATGAAATAGTCTCCATTGTCTATCACACTTTTATATTACCTTTACCTATCAAACTGAACAAACATCTATAAATCGTCGTCGTGTGGTTGACCTCTTTATTTCCATTCCAGTTCATTGTTTGGGCACGCGAAGGCGGAAAGAAACTTGTCCTTTCCCTTCTACGACTAAAATCAACTGTCTTGGAGACATCGTGTCTAGAGTATGACAGTTTCGTTCGCTTTGACAATAATCCAATTTTAAAGGGTCTTGTCGAATGAAGATGGCTTTTAGTAAATATTGAGAGACCATCAGTCTATATTACTTCGATTGTCTGAGGTAATGTGAACCGATGCGACATTTTAGATAGCGTATCAGTAAAAAGTTTATAACACAATTATGTTTTTCTTTTCCTACTTTAATCAGGTTATATTCTTCGTCTGGAAAAGTACACTGTGCTAAGGTTGCAAATAAAGGCATATACTGACTTGTAAAAGCATGTTATTCTGTTCATATTGAGAATGAATTTTTTTCTTTTTTTTTTAAAATAAATTGTTTCAGCTCTCTTTTATACTGAATGGTAAACTAATGAAACTAAAGGAAGGATTTTAGTTTTGAATCTAAAAGAAAAAATTGCAGACAGTTACCTGGAAGGAATTAATGTACGTTTTTATAAATACCCTTGGAGTTTATTCAATTTAGATGTTACTTAATATACAGCAGAATATATATATATTCAAAATAATTTATGGTGTTATGTAAAAATGCTTTCCAAGTAAATTTTGTAGGACATTGTTTTTTTTAAATAACTTTTTACATATTTTTGTGTTTATCTACGCTTTAACCATATTCCAGCGAATGGCCAAAATTTTGTTCTCGTTCCGAACTGGTAAAAAAAAGCGCCCCCTCTCCCCTCTAGAATTTTCTTTATGGCAGGTAAAATAAAAAGGTCTTTTTGTCACTAGTACTTGTATCTTTTTTGCAAATTTAGTTTTCTGTCTCTTTTTAAACTTGAACTCTGGCACTGTGTGTAACAGTTTTTGCTCGGATTTTTCATTCTTAAAAATCCTCCATGTTTAGCTTTACTAAGCAGAGATTCTTATATTTTTATCGAGTTCTCTCTCTCCTCTTTTTCTTTTGATATCTTGGAAATGTTCTTTTCGAGGTAAATGCTCGCGTATTTTTTCCCATTTAACGGCTAGTATAAATTTTAAGCAGTTTTTTTTTACCACCTGGTTTGTCCTCAATTTTAAAGCCCTCGTGTAGCTGAACAGTGCGACGTTAATATTCAATCAATCAATTTGTCCTCAATTTTGACTCGTTGCTGTCCATTGTTTTAATACAAAGTACTTTTTGAACTTTTTCTTATTTAATGCGAACTACATAGGTCACCATTTCCTTAATATACTATAGCATAATGCGACGTACTAAGGAGCTGCGCGAATTGGCTTGAAATCGATAGATGTGTTGTACGTGTATTGAAAATGGAACGCCAACAGTGTCGTAGCAATTGAGTGTTTTATTTATAAAATGCAAAAACAAGAAAAGAAAAAAAATGCAGCGTTGGCTCACTTTTGGCCCTAATGCAAGTTATCCGTTTAGACCTCAACTCGTTGAGTTCTCTGATTTTCTAGTGTGGAATTCATTGCAATACACGTTATTGGCGTGGTAGATCGGTGTGATCCAGGGACAATCTGAGACACCTGTTCATGAGAGCCAAACATTGCTGTATTAGGGAAAAGCCTGAAAGGAAGAGCAACGCTTTGGTGCCTAGAATCTCAATGTACTGTGAGGGAGACGACAATCACATATTCAGGCAAGTCTTAGGTGGACATCGAGTTTCAGTTCGAAGCAGTACTCGTCGTCGAAAACAATTCTATTACAATCCGTTATATTCCAAGTGGAATGTGCCCATCACCCCTTCAAACGTGCATGTCAGTGAGTGGAGGTTGCACAATGGCCTCTGTAACCTCAGCCTCATTTGCTTAATCACATGTAGGTATGGTTATTGCAGTCACTAGTGCCCCAGTTACACGTCGGATGGTCGATAAGAGCACATCAGGGTTTGTGAAAGCCTATCGGGTGGTCATTCTATCTTCGTATTCTTGTCGTCGCTCACGATCGATTACTATCTTCTTGACGTTCTGTATGACCATAGTTTAGTCATTTTTGCCAACATCATCGAATGGCTGTATCGCTTTGGCCCAAGTGTCGAGTGATCCTGCATTTTAATCACCTTGTTTACTTAAGTTCAGTTGCACACACTCTCTGAAATGGTGGCGCCTGCTCATACATTTCGCAAATCCATCTGTGAGGCATTGGTAATCCACGTGGGTCAACTGAGCCACATTCACGTGGAAATAATGCCTAACATTTAAATGACCTCTCCTTTTCACCATTCCTATGTTCAATTGCAATACGCTGAAGCTTCAGCTTTAATCAATTATGAGCCATCAAAATTTAATCGCTTGCATGCTCTATCTTAACGTGTGTACATACACAAAATCATCCATTCGGATAACTTTTTTTTTATGTTATAGAGTGAGTGTATGTATAGAGAACGACGTTTCTAATACAAATACAAAACGTATGCGTCAGATTAAGTTGACTCTTGTTGTGTAATATAAGGCTACAGTGTATGCTCTGTAGTTTTCTCAACAGGATGAATGGGTTAAAATATATTATTTTTTCGTGTTCCATTTATTGTTTAATTATTGTTTAATTATTTATTTTAATATATTCTGCGCCGATAACTTTTTTTCCCCTATCGTTTTCCATTTTATCCTCATAGGTCTCACTGTTCTTTTGCTTATACGGATAAATGATAGTGTCTCATTTATCATTTCACCTTATTCTGCAGCATCTATTTATTTAAACGTTAACGTTAATTAGAAATCAATTGTTTGCAAACTATTTACGAGATCATTGAATATCTCTTCAACATTTGGTATCACGTTAGCATTGATCGATTTTCTTAATTAGTGCTATAATTAATTGCACATTATTTTACTGTTAGCGAAAATATCACTACATTGAGATAAAGAGTTGATACTGTTAATCTTACCAAAGAATAAGTAGACATTTATGTTTTCATTTTCGGGAATATTGTGAATTCTTTTTATTACGATAATATGCATAGAGTCTAGATTTAAATTTTGAGTAAAGTAAAATATTTAATTGTAAGCATTTTTTAAGTTTTCTCCAAAGCAACATAAACGCATAATATCACCTTGATATGTGGCATGTTATTCCTGTATGTAGAACTTTTGTCAAATTAACTCATCTTCATATAAGGCACTCATTTCACCCATAAGCATTTTCTGTTTGGTTTAGAAGGCTCAGTTTTTTAAAATAATCTTGTAGTGTAATTATGGTATTTTCGTATTAATCATGTGTCAGGGATTAATTACCAAAGGTTTTACGATTTATGCTACCAATTTTATGTAGAAGATTGGCTGCAAATGAAAAGCATGTATGCGATTGCCTCATTGGCATGTGATTAATGTAAAAGTATCGTATTTTTTTTCTCTGTTATGTCTTTTTTTTCCCATTTCATTATCATTTTATTGTCTTATTCTGAAAATAAATTTTGATATCTTATTGTAGAACATCATAATATTGAAGCCTAAGCCTTTCAAGTTGAATAGCTCGATGGGAGTGTTAATATTGTCATACATATCATATAAAACTTATATTGTATGTTGCTCGCAGAGATAGTTGACAGAATTAACTTTCATGAAAATGTTGGGGAGAAAAAAGCTATTGAATTTCAAAAGTTAAATTGCCAACAAATTTATCTTTCAAGGCAAGAATTTTTAACGTCGTGAAATGTGAATCATTGACATTCGAGTAAATAGAGAAAATTGTATGAAAAAATTACTCGATGTATTTTAAAAATACTGGGCTAAAATTGAAAAATAAGCCAAGCCAATGCAACTCTTAACCCAAGCGATAGGAGATTGCAACCATTCAACCTATTTTAAAAATACCGAAAGAAAAACTCCTGGTTTAACATAATAAAAACCAAAGCAAAAGAGTAATATATATGTGAATTTAATAATTAAAAATATATAACACCAGGATTGTGTTTTTACCCTATTATGTTGCAGAAAAGAAACCCAGTGTAAACTTAGAGGAAGGAGACATTGGTGAATGGCTGATATGGTAATTACTTGATATGGGGCATGATACTTTTTAAAAACTAAATAAGAGGCTGGTGAACGCACTTATCACTACACCATGTAATCGAAACTACCCATCATTCATTTTATAATTTCAATTTTAGTTACAATAATTGACTTGCGTAGGTAATTCGCATACAGAAATAAAATTTTATTATAATTAATGAGATTTATGTTGTTGCAGCTTTAAATCAACGATTTTTGCTATGGGGATCAAGTTTACGAGAAAATTATGAACGACTTCAAGATTTTTATGAAAATCTAGTAATGATAAGTTTAAACATTTTTCTCTAAAGATATCTTTACACTGTTGATTTCAAATCAAACATTTTTTTTTTCAAATTCTTGGGCTAGGAATTTTGTAAGGATTTGGGAAAATCTTGAAGATGTTTGGAGTTGGATCAAAATCTGAAAAATAAGACTAAAAATTTATTTTTAAAACACTCAGAACTTCAATTGCAAAATCAACCAACAAATGGAGTCACCTTATTCGCCGAAACTAGATTGCGTTCAAAACTATCGTATATTGTTATGATGAACCAACTAGGTCTTTGGCCGTCACTTTTAGTAGAGGATTCAATGTGGATTTGGGTTAAAAATTGGTGACCTCTGTCATAACGGAAAAGCGAGATCTTACAGAGAATTTTTTAAATATAGATTGGACAAAGATCCGCTAGGTTTATTTTAAAATACACTAGAGGGAGGGGTCCCTCTGTCGTCCTTACACTGATCAACCCCTATCGTACAAATTATAAAACTGTTCATACCAGTTGCGCACACAGGAATTTTTCAAGGGGGAGGGGTCCGTGGTCGAAAGTTCACCATTCTTGTATCATGCTCCTTTTGATTTTGTCGATTTTCGGGAACAAAACACATTAAAATACTAATTATTGAATAAATAATTAGCATTAATTAATAAAATTAATCATTAATAACAAATACTTAATTAAATTTTACGTTCTATATACTTAGAATTATAATCAATCGGAAAAAAATCAATTCTTTGGGGGGGGGAGTCCGGACCCCCAGAACCCCCCGTGTGAGCGCCACTGGTTCATACTCATTACTCAGATTGTAATTTACATGTACTATATAGCTCTATTTATTTGCTCTTTTCTTCACAAAATTCGTCCTTGTCTTTTGTCTTCAGTTAAATTCATTTCTGAAGCTACATCGTTCTACATTTCATTAATAAAGTCCTCAAATTTTGAAAAACCTACAGTTCTTGCAGCTTCCTGGAAAATTGAGTATTCAGTTCCTTTGATTGTTAACAAATATTCGAAGGAGAAAACGCCTTTCTTCTCAGCTGGCTATTCCAGTCCAGGCAATCATTGCGATATTTTTCTGTGAGAGCTTGCAATAATGTACTATCGCAACCGTATTGGTGACATTATATGAAAAAAAAAGCGCATGTCTGCCAATTCAGCGCGTACGACACATGCGAAATCGAGGTTGCCAACTTGGCGAGTTATTTTGAACGTCGGCATAGTTGCGATAATACGTAATAAATTTATTTCAGCATCACGGAAAATTTTTTTTGAAAAAGAGAAAAAAATCAATGTTAAAATATACTTTAGCTACCTATTGTTGCTATTTTTAAAATGATTTTTATTAAAATTGTTTGTTTAATAATGTTTTATTTCATATTAAAATATTTTTCACATGGCCTAATGTAACTTTGTCTTATTAGATTCTTGCGGATAATTCTAAAAAAAATCACGTGAAGTTAGCAAATATAGGCATCCGGAAATGTTAAACAATATAGCTGCAATCCTGCAACTGCGATCATATTGTGTGCTATTCACATGAAATTGCTATTGTCATCTGTTTGTATGTGTTGTAAAATAAATTTTTAAAAGTACAGAGAAACTACGAACGAGTTTTTGTTTTGATTCAAGAATATTTTGTTTACGCCCCATTGAACTGAACTATTTGTTCACTTTCCTTTTCCTTAGTCTCGTTTAATAATTGTTGAATATCATTGTGATAGAAATATAATTGGTAAATTTTATGGTTATCAATATCGAAATGTACATTGTAAACCCTTTCTATGTTAAGGTTAAACTTGATTGTTTGATGTGTTCTGCTTTTATAAGCTAGTTATCAAATTGACATATGAGCTTTTGGTATATCTTATTTTTAAAACCTTTGTGACAGAACTATTGTTTTAATGTTTAATCTTATTTTTTTAATCGCGTTAAGAAACTAGATTTCAATGTTAGTTTGTGCTCTCATTTTATGTGTTATCATCACATAATTGTATAATTTACATTTTTTATTTTATTTCATTTATTAAAGTTGTGTGTTGAACGTAGAACATCATTTTTACGTAGGAGAGACAGAACATTTTATTTGAATATTGGTTAAAAGTGTATTTTGGTGTTTTTCCTGTGACCAAGATTTTCATATTTTTCTAGTGTAGCGACTTTTTAAATACAGTCGGACCTCTATGTAACAAAGTCGCTAAATCCCGAAAAAAAGCTCGATATATAGAGGTCCACAATTCAATTTTCTTTATAAACCATATAAAACAAATTTTAAATTCATAAGCAGTATTATATATATTAAAAAAAGTAATTTTTCACACCTTTTTGTAAATTAATATATATTCATTTTATATATCTTACCTATGAAAAAAAAATTGCAGGAAAGTTTCTTGACGCCTTTATCCACTTTCTAAAGAATTAATTTTTTCCCCTTTGAAGCTCAAGCACTTACGTTTTGACATTTTTGAACTACAAGAAACGAAGTTCCCAGTGCGAATGATCAACACTTCAAATGAACGAAGACTAGTTCAAAGACGCGGGGGCACGGAACAACTCCACTGAGGGTGAAAGGGGATATCGAAGATGTTTCTAGTGAACTGGACAAAAGGGGGTTAAAGGTTGCACTTTTTAGATGTAATGCCCAGAATTCTGCACTCGGTGAGTTAAGCACCTAATGAAGCCGGTTCAAGATTTATGACACCATAAAATGTTTTAAAAGAGGGAACAACTTGAAATAATTTAAAAGTAGGAAGACGAAAAAAATTGAACCAAAGAAAAGTTCGTTATATAGAAAATGTACTTCGCTATTGGGAGGTTATTTTACGAAGAAAATCGTGAAATGGTTCTTGGTTCCATGAAAAAGTTCGCTATATAGAGAAATTCGCAATATAGAGGTTCGTTGTATGGAGGTTCGACTGTATTAATTTTTCGATTGGTGGAAGTTTTTTTTTTTTGGATTCTACATAATATTTAAATTTTCTTTTTTTAATAAGCTGAATGAGACATTGATTAATGTTTGTTATTTTGAATCGATTGAATATACTTGCATAACCAATAGATGGCATTTTACTTTTTAATTGTGAATTTTATTCTACTGGCATTTTGTTGCTTATAAGAAAGAAAATTTAAAGATAAGAAACGCACACAACAGCCATTTGTAAGTTATAATTCTCAGATGTAAGGGAATTTTCGGTGGGGAAAAATCGCTTCAACTCGAGTACCGATCCGAGGCAAACGTATGTGTATCGAAAATAAAGTAAACAAGGGAAGGCTACAACACCTATTTATAACATATATATGTGTGTTTTCCCTGACCTCATGGAAAGTTTTCGTATTCATGAAAGAATAAATTATAATTAAAAAAAACTAAAAAACACACACTTTTTTATAGTTAATATCGGGCTAAGTTGTGTGTGTGTAACTTAATCTTTTAATCGCCAAATCTGGAAATGGGATCTGAAATTAGTCGTCAGATGCGGGATGGGATCTGAAAATGGGAAATCGTTAATCGTCCTGATCAGGACAATGGTACAAAATTATTAAATTATTTTATTGTAATCGGTCCTGGACAAGTGAGCAAAATTTCGAATTGATCTGACCTTTTAAAGTGGGTAAAAATTGAGTTTAAAAATTCTGTTACATACAAGTGAAGCTTATAAAAGGGAGTTAAAAAGTGTTCACTGTAAAGGAGAGCTCCATATTTTTGGGTAAAATAATTTTAAGGCCTATTTATAAAAATAGAATAAAATCGATCGAAAACAATAAGTTGACGAATTAACGCATGTGTTGTAAAAACTTCTTCAAAAAGAAAGAAAAAAATACTTACAATCAAGTGGCGTACTTCCCTAATTTTTTTTCAACGTTTTATCTATGAGTTATTACAAGCATATTTTTTAATGGATGTTTTCTTTCATTACTTCGTTTTTGAAGTCTAGTCATTTTTATTTATCAGACGATCCAATGAGTCCGTTAATATAAATATAGCTTTAATATTTTAACTTATTTTTCCTGTCCTAAATTCTCTAGACAGTTCCTGCAATCGATTTATCATTTAGGCAGAATGTTTGAAAATATCTTATTAACTAGCATCAGCATTATACGGACAGTCTTAAGTATTACATTAGATATTTTTTAAATAAAAAAACTGCCTTAAATAAACTCTTGTCTGCATTTTTTTAAAAAAAAATTAATATCTCTCTTCAATAGAATTGGAATGGTCGCGGTAGTCAAATGGTTTCAGTCATGAACTCGTGGTCGGTGTTGTTTCTGTTGAGTCATGGATTCAGTGCCGATTTAAGCTAATTTCGGGCCCTGGGCGCAGAAGATCTACAGGCCCCTTGGCACTGGCGGATCGAAATTTATTACCAGAAGATCTGGTTAAGTCCAGCTTATCCGGGTCCAGACCATGGTTCAAAATTACGAGATCCGTCGCCGAAAGCTGTCGTGTAGCTGAACAGTGCGATGTTAATATTCATTTAATCACTCAGTCATTATTCGAGTCCTTCAGGGCCCCCGTTCCATGTGCCCAATGGATAAACCATCACTGCATGGACACGTTAAATTTGTCGCAGTCTGAAAAGTCCCGACGTTGATATGGTGTACAAGTTTAGAGAGGGTTATGTAGCGTCATAACTTTCAACGGGCATCGGCGTCTTTGGTGGACCCGACACTCACACGTGCATCTTGCAGCTGCAGATATAATGTTTCGGCGTGGCCGACCTCGCAACCCCTTTTTTGACCCTCGAGGAATCGAACCCCGTCGACCGGAAGATGAAGGAGAGATGCTTTGAACTTACTCGGGAGCAGTGGCCAAACGATTCCTTCTCTCACAAATTATTGGACTCTAACAATCTTTAATTAAGTTTAATAACTTCAATGTATAATTCAGTAAATAATATCCAATAGCTGTGTGACGTAAATAAATTCAATATTTAAATTAACCAAGAATACGCTACCGTTATTCTTTCAAACGTTACAGTTAGCAGCTCGGATGTTGTGCTTGTCCTTTGATCGAAATTATGAGGTCCATCGTCAAAGGCCTTCCTGTTGCTTCAAAATCTGTTGTTAATAAATCAACTCATTTATAAGACGGGGGAAAAAATCTCTTAACTTGAAATTTAATTAGGTCTTATGTGCATTTTATTTTCATCAGCTTACTGAATTATTTGACGCTTTTTTTGACATTGCATTGATTTACTCACACCATTATTAAAGCATGACAGAAATAACTTTATAATATATCACTTAAATATTCCACGCTTCTATATTATTCAAAGAGAATTACCTGCATAAGCAGTATCGTGCGTTAATGCAAAGTGACACGTTAAGTCATAAACGTATTGCATCATTACATTGACATCTACTGCATTGCGTGATTTTCTTAGACAACACGCATCGAAATTGATTGGTTTGATTTTCCGTGATTTATGTAGAGGGATTTATAAATCACAAATGAATGATTACTCTGTTATTTGTTGAATAAATAATGATATTAATTGTAGTGAATGATAGATGGATTATATGGCAGCAATGCCAATTTAGGTTGAAAATAAATATAGGTATAGGAAAACATTAGTTAAGAAAGCGAGTTTTAAATAAATATTTAGTATTTTTGCCTGCGATTTTTGCTTTCTCGTGATCTGCACAGGTATATCCTCTCTCTGCAAAGTATAAAAATTATATTTAATATTATCTTTTGATTTTTATTGAAGTATTCATATGTGTCAATAAATATGGGCGAAGAGGAATAACTTTTCAGTGTTCTTTTCAAATGTCGTGTTAAGTTATGGGGACAGAGTATCATATCGTTGAAAAAATTTACATAAATTTACATAGCATTTTTTTGAACATTACTAATTAATGGTAGGGGTAGCTGCATAATCCCTTTCTAGATAAAAAACAGTGGCGTAACTGAGAACATTTTGGACCCCCGCGATGCGGAGGTGTACATTACGTCACTGATAAAAGGTGTTTTTCGCGATGCTGTTATAATTTTGTTGCGTATTATCGCAACAATGCCGACGTTCAAGATAACTCGTCAACTCCGATTTCTCATGTGACATACGCACTGAATGGGCTCAATTAATGTGACGTCATAGTCACATGATAGTGATAGAGCCACGCGATTCTAGCCAATCAATTCAAAAACTCATGTGACGTCATAGTCACACGATAAAAAGTATCTTGTGTTTCCAGCAAATCAGTTCACGCGTTACGGTGTTGCCAAGTTTTGCTCTTTGCAAAAACTTTCTCTTAAAAAGTACATATGTATACAAAATGCATTTATTTAAAAGTATAAGCATAAAATACGATCTTTTTTTAATTTTAAAAAACCTTTTTGAAGAAATCTTTTTTCTCTTACATTTAAACCTCTTTACCTAAATATGAAATTTGAAATTTTATCTAAGTTTTACAAATAGAACAACAAGTACATTAAGTACATTTAGTTTAATGTTTCTTTTGAATTCAATGGAGAACATGTGTTTGTCTTTTTATCATGTGACGTCATGAATTGAGCCCATTGGCATCCGTGTGCTTCGTTTCATATAATGTCGCAAATACGGTTGCAATTCTGCATAATATATGTAAATGTCATCCAAAACTATCGTGTATATAAAATTTCAGTTCAACTGAATGCTTTAAAACGGGAGAGAAAAAAATATTTTAAAGTTTTGACTCAAGTCGCCAAAAATAATGCCAACGTGGCTGTATTTGTAATTCTTTGAATAATTAGTTTTAATCAATTTTTATTAATTATAATTAAATTACTATATTGTAATCCAAAATAATCATGTATATAAATTTCAGCTCAATTGAGCGCTTTAAAGTGTATTTTATTAACGATTGAAAATTCCTCCAAGATAAATAAATATATAGAGTGTGAGTTAATAGTAGGAATTGAAAAATCAAATGGGCTAACGATTTATTACATTAAAAGAACGTTTACATATAAACGAATTACATAGGTTTTTCACATGCCAAACATATGTAACTTTAACAATAGATTGCTTTAACTATTATCTAGCATTATTTACAAATAAACTTGGTGCATTTACTTAACATCGAATTAATTATGCGCATCTAATTTAAACATTTTTATTTTGTATAAAACACTATTATTCTAAGGCTTTTAGTGAAGCAATTTTGTGGGAGAGATTATTCAGATTTTGTTCTAAATACAAGCAGTTTTATTTAATATCCTTAAATTAAAGCAATTTAAAAACTTGTTTTGGGATTTCAATTTTATTTTTATTTAAGGTATTAATAGGCTTGTTTTCTCAATTATTTCCATTAGATTCCATTCCAGTTATTTCCAATTTAGATTTTTCTAATCTGCTATCTGGTTTTGTTTCTTTTACTTTTTTTATAATTTAATTTTATATACGTGCCTTTTAACTTATGTATTACTTAAATATACTAAAATTGTACAACTGTTCATACTCATTGCTCAAATTGTAAAACAGTAATTTACATGTATTATGTGCAAATTTTTAACTAGTCTCTTCTTTAAAAGATTTTCATTCGTATACTTCATTTGTTCATTTTTTCACAAAATTCGTCCATAGTGCTCCTCTTCAGTTAAATGTATAATTATATCTTATGTATAAATAAATTTATTACAGCATTACGCGAAAAACTAGAATTGTCCATAGAACAGTCGTATCGAAACGATAGCAGCTAATTCATTGCATGACGATTTATTATAAACTCTTGGAGGATCTTTAGAACTCGTGTAAAAAAAACTTTACTCTTGATCTTGATTTTTATTTTGAATTTCATACAAAGTTCTATTTTTTTTACATGTGGATTTTTATTCATAATAAGCTATAAAATTTGCGATACATCGTCACATTTAACTATTTTTGCACGTTAATGCTAAACCTCGTCATCATCTTACATGTAAGTTTGTCCAAACTGTGGTTTTGCTCTTTCTTTTTTTTAAAAAAGAGGTAGTTTCTTTTATTAACTATGCTTTATGTGTAAATAAATTTATTACAGTACCACGAAAAGCTTTTTTTTTTAAAAAAAGAAAGATATTTATGCTGCACAAGGAATTATTTTTTGAATCATTAAATTATTCATAAAATTATAAATACTTCGGTATAGTTACTGGACTGCATACAAATATTTAAATTCCACTCTTCGGTTTGATTTACTCTTAAATTTTTATGATAGAGGAAAGAAAAAAACAGAATTATATAATCGGAATCACTGGATTTTACAAATACATTTAATTGAAATAAAGCAAAGTAATTGATATAAACGAGATTTTTTTTTTTTACTGCAGTAGAACGAAGTTCGTTTAAAATTTAATACCCCTATTTAGCATTTCATTTTATACATACCGTTAATCAATGGCAAATGTGAAATAAAACGAAAACTGTCTGGCATACTATGGCGCAACGGAAATTTACACAGCCGCTCAGTGGCGTGTATCCCATTCGCTACAGATTATTTAGTTTTAAGAGTAAAACTGCTAAGCTTTTATATGCTGTTTATCAAGCTTTTTTTTAATGCGTTTACGAATGGCGCTGTATATTTAGTCAAGGTCGGTCAGTGTTAGAGCGTTTACTTTCATTTATCTACGAGTGTTGCTCTCTCTCTCTTTTGAGATTTCCGCTTTTGTCCTATAAATAATGTGAAGCCTCGAAGCGTGAAATTCAGCGGTGCTGGTAAAATGTGCTCTTAAATTGGAAAACACAGCTGTATTTTATTTCCATTCTCAGACGGTGAGCTTTGGCAGAAGATTGCGGATTTGAATCGACGAGGAAAGTGGTCGTTATAACCGATGCAGGTTTAGAGAATCGACATTTATGAATGAAAGACGATTTGAATAATAGTTATTTTTAGTGCGTTTTTGGAATGGTAGTTAATATTGTAGAGTCCCGAAAACTCGGCACTTGATAACCCGGTAGTTAAAAAAAAAAACGCATGCAGACCCATGCATCGTATCTTTCCAGATTTTCATGTATTCCTTCATTTAATGCAGTCGGGCCTCTATATAGCGAAGTCGCTAAATCCCGGAAAAAAGTTCGTTATATGGAAAATGCGTTATAAAGAGGTTCATCTTTTAATATACTTTATAAACCACATACAACAAATTTTAAATTCATAAACATTATATATTAAGAAAAGTATTTATTCACACCTTTTTTTTAAAATTAATATATGTTTATTTTATCTTACCCATCAAAAAAGAATGAAAGAAAGAAAAACTGCTAGGAAAACAAGAATATGGAATGTCGAAGATTTCACTGTATTTTCAATATTAAGAAAATAATTTTATATTAAAATTAATGAATTTTAAGGACATTTTATAATTTTAAGCCTACAAGTAATATTTTACGCACATTATTTTATAATTAGAACACGGGGACCCGGGACAACTCCACTCAGTGTGCAGGGGCGGCTCTAGGGTTGGACAATCCGGACCCCTGCCCGGGGCGGCATTTGGATAGAATTTGAAAAATACCTTTTTTTTTTGTTACAAAGAATTTGATATATGTTCTGAAATATTATTAGGTGTGAATTTGGTATTGCATTTAACGTTTCTTATTTTTTTTATTTTGTACACTGTATATTTAATGACAGTTCCTTTTGTGTTTAAACTTGAAGGGTTTGAGGTGGGAGTTTTGTTAACGCATGAGATTTAATATGTTTACATCTTTCACTCGTAAATTTTTCCCATCCCGGAGTGAGCTCACACAACTGACATTATTTTCACCCTTACGGTGTCCGGTGTCAGCTATCCAAAAGAGGACAAGGGTAATAAGAGGTTCTGATAGATAGTTACAGGAGGTGTTTTATTTTAGTCCTAAGTGTAGTTACTATAAGTTAAAACATACGCTTGTGATTTCCTCTAATCGTAGACTATTTTTCGAAGATATTGGCCTTCTGAAATAGATGATTTCTTCTCTTAAATTTCACTCGTTTGATATAATAACAATTAATTATGTCTTAATTTCGAATTGTTTTGAATCTTTTAATACTTAAAATAATATATATGTATATATATAGAGAGAGAGGCGGCATTGGAGAGAGAGAGAGAGGGGCGGCATTTTTCATTTTTGTCCAGGGCGGCAAAACTGCTAGAGCCGGCCTTGGAGGGTGAAAGAGGATATTGAAGATGTTTCTAGTGAACTGGGCAATGGGGGTTAAATGTTGCACTTCTTGGATGAAACGTCCAGAACTCTACTTCTGTCGGCGAGTTAGGATCTAATAAAACCAGTTCAAGATTTATGACCACTATAAAATGTGTTAAAGAGAGAATAACTTTAATTTTTTTTTCAGAAATACCTTTAAAAAAAGGGAGAACAAAAACAGAATCCCGAAAGAAAAAGTTACTTATATAGAAAATGCACTTCGCTATAGAGAGGTTATTTTACGAAGAAAATCGTGAGATGTTCAAGGTTCCAGGAAAAAGTTCGCTATGTAGAAAAATTCGCAATATAGAGGTTCGACTGTATATACTTTTCTTTTGTTTTAGGGTATCTGTACAGTTTTTTGTCTGTTGTATTCTCAAGCAAACAATACATATTAGGGCAGTACACTATTTTCTGAGGAAACACTCGTACTTATTATTTTTTAATCCCATTCTCGATAGCCCGGGGTGGCAGCGGTAGCCTAGTGGTCAAGGTAACGGACTCGTGGCCGGGGGGGTGTATTGAGATCGAGCCTAGTACTGTTGAAGACCCACCGTGTAGGGGAGCGATGCACTTGGAATCTGTGGAGAGCTCAAACGTCCTTCCGTTGGTGTGGTTAAGGGAGCCAGCTCGTCCTCGTCACTTGACAATGGTTTAAAATTACGAGTCCGTCGCCAAAAGCCCTCGAGTAACTGAACAGTGCGACGTAAATATTCAATCAATCGATAACCTGGGCATCTTCACTAACTCGGTCACTCTTCGGGTCCCATTAGGCCGAGTTTTTGAGACTCTACTATATATACTTTTAACATGATTCCTTATATTTAAAAAAAGCATTATAATAAGATTTTTTAAAACTTATTCTCTATTCATGTGTTGCTGGTTATTTCTTTAAAATTCCTTATCTTGTTGCCTTAACCAGGAACTAAGATTCACATTAATTATTAACTTTTTAACTTATCAATTATCTGTGCGTTACTTTTTTTTTTTTTAATTTACGTATACTAAATATACTAGGAAGGAAATACATTTTTCTCTTGCCTTACATTTTTAAGACTTTGTTTGTCTTCATTATAATCTTTCAGTTTTCTTTAAAAATTTTAATTTTACTTGTATTTAATCTATATGAAAAGAAGTCTGTCAGAGAAATTATCGCTGGAATAAAATGAAAAAAACATTATAAATCTCTGGTTTAAAGATAGTGATAGGCAATTTTTTTTTAGAAGTGGGCCAAGAAAGATAAAATTCTAGGGAGCTGATATAATTTATAGTATCTTCCTCCCTTAAAAAATGACTGAGTAGTATATTTGAAAAATCATTGAATTCCAATAGGATGAATGTAACTGTGGGTGTTGTTTTCTGTATTTCTTGTTTTTGAGTTTTGTTAACCTGAAATGTAAAAGAAAATAAGCATATTTTTATACTTTTATGTATATTTATTTATAGAGGTTCCATGTTTACTCATACAAAAATGTTTAAAACTACTTTATCAAAATGCCAAAAATATTATGCCTATGCCGAGATTAAAACTTCTTTAATGAATTTTTAAAAATATTGAAATTAAAATTTTTTATCCTATTTTAAAATCTACTGAGAGCTGGATAGATATCCCCATCCACTGACTCAAGTCAAGGGTGAAGAAACATTATAAATTATGAAAAACGTATGTGTAATATTATACAAAGAAGCATTCAGTAAAAATGTATTGAAAACTATTCATTATTCTGTTGAAAAAAAAATTTGTAATTTGAAATTTTTAAAAATTATATTAAATTTTAGATTGTGTGGGAAGCAGGATCGCAGAACTAGCTAAGTGAAGAAGTTTTTGTGTGGCCTTGAAAAGATTTTACGTATAAATGACGTCAATGTAAATGTTTATTTTCAACGTATCTAAGTTTTGATTGTAGCTTATAATCAAGTGATGTAATTTAAAAATGAACAAAAATAAACATATTAATAAACATTGAATCTTTGAATTGAAGTGTTCTCTCTCTTTTGAAAATTCTTAATAGATTTAAACTCTGGTTCTCTTTCTTTCCCTCTCCTGACTTAGTATGTTTAATGCCTAAAAATGTGTTAATATTCATAAGACATCATACATTACTTGTATGCAAGAAAAATTTGCCGTCACGTAGAGGCCAATTCGCGTTGAATCCATCGAGCTCAACGTCCTCCCGTTGGCGTGGTGTGGTAGTTTGAAGGGGAATGATATCCAACTCGGGTGTCGTCCTCATCACTTGACGGAGACTTAAAATTATGAGGTGACTCGTCGCCAATTGCTCTCGTATAGTTTAAAAAGTGAAATGTTAATAAACAAATCAATCCAGTAAGGACAATGTATAGTTTTCTTTCGTGAAGTGATTGTTAATACGCAGAAGCATATAAAGATACTGTTTATAATTCAAAACCTATATAAACATTGCGTAAAGTGGAACACACCGATTTAAAGAACCCATATTTAGCGAATTTCGCGATGTAGCGAATTTTTTCTTTTCGTCGATTAAAATGAAGGCAATCTCCCCCGCCCCTCCATATTTAACGAATAAAAAAAAAACGAATTGTTTCAACAGCCGAAAATTTTTTTTTATTAGTTTGGATAAGAAAAAGTTGGATTTCTTTTCAAATGACATCCTCTTTGACTGGAACAGAAAAAGACTTTCCTTATAAGCAGTAAATTTTGATAGGAAAGGATGTAACCCATTGTTAGACTTAATAGGTGTAAATGAGTGTAACCTATCGCGTGAGTTTTGAATAGAACAGAAAATTCCTTTATCGCATCCCATTCCACAAGTCAGGAGATATTTTAAGAGATTTTACCATTTGTTCTCTTTTTTTTTTTTTTTTTTAGAGAAGAGAGGTAAGCGTGGAGCTCAGGCTAGGGATGGAGATTATTTTCGAAAAAGATCGATTTTTAAATCGATTCGAATCGTAGCCTGATGAATCGATTCACAAAAAAATCGAGGTCTAAAAGATTGATTTCTAAAAAAATCGATTTTTTTTTCAAATCTACATTTACAATGTAAATATAAATCCCTTTTATGAAAAACAAGAAAGATACCATAACAATCGATCTCTTATCAGTAAAATGAGTGAAATTTTTAGTTCAGGGTATTCGACAATTATTTTTATTACCATATCAAAGAGTATCCATTATAAAAGAAGACATTTATTTTCTAGGTGTATTTGTCACATTAAAAAGTTTAGAAAATAGATTATATAGTTTACACTTCCCAATACTTAGTATCTAAGCTTTTTAAAAACAACAGTTTGTCAAGTCTACTGGGATCCAAGCGGTTCCGCTCATCACTTGCGATGTTGCCGGCAATCGAAAAAAGGCGCTCGCAAGGAACAGATGATCTAACGATACTCATATACATCATGGCTGTTGAGTGAACGTGATGATAAATACAATTTTTTTCTTCTTGCCAGTTCATTAACTCTTTAACTGCTAACACCGTAATATTAGGTTGAGGAAAAAGAAACCCATTATTTTTGCATGAAATTCAAAACTTTATTTAACATGTTTTGGATTCTCCGATTTGGGTCAAATATGTACCGTTTTTTGTATAATTTGTTACTACTTTAAAGGTAGCTTCATATTGCCTCTCTCAAAGAAGTCCTCGCTTTTATTGGCGAAAAACTCTAGTAATATCGATTTTCACAATTTTCTCTTCATCCCAATTTCTTATCACTCTGGAAGTTTTGCAATGCGAGAAAAAGGTGGTAATCGTTTGGTGCCAGGTCCGGATTAACTTTCCAATCAAGCTCCCAGAATTTCTGGCGAGTCACTACAGACGTGTGTGACCTGGCGTTGTCCTGATGGAACACAACATCTCTTCTGTTGGCCAATTCTGGACGTTTCTGGTCAGTCACTAGCTTCAAACGGTCCAGTTGTTGATAGTAGATATCTGAATTTAGTATTTGGCCCTACGGAAGCTACTGATAATAAATGATTCCTTTCCAAATGCACAGTAGAACCTTCCTGGATGTTAGTCCGGGTTTGGCCACCGTTTGAGCTGCTTCACCGCGCTTTGACCACGATTGTTTTCGCACAATATTGTCGCATGTGACCCATTTCTCATCCCCAGTCACCATCCGCTTAAGAAATGGGTCGATTTCATTCCGTTTGGCCAGGGCTTCGCAGATGGAAATTCGATCCATCATGTTTTTTGGTGTTATTTGGTGTGGCACCCAAACATCGAGCTTCTTTTTGAATCAAACTGTGCTCAAATCGCTTTAAACTGTTTTATGGTTGGTCTTTTGCTTCTGGCCGTTGCTACGACTTCTAACATGCCGGTCAACTTCGATTATTTCTGTGATTTTATCGACATTTTCGATGACGGGTGCGGGGCAACTTTAACATAAAAAATGCCTGAATGGAATCAACGAAACCAAAATTGCACATAATTAGCTGTTACAGAACTAGCACCATAAACAGCATTCACAATTTCAGCCACCTGGCTTGCATTTTCGCCTTTATCAAAGAAAAACTGTAAAATGTGCTGAATTTTCTCTTTGTTGACTTCCATTTTTAACACCCTGTAACTCACAATTGAATGGACCAAACAAAAATCAGCAAAATAATTTTTTAGTGTAAAAATGTCACCTTAACAACGAGCATAAATTTGAAATTGTTTGATCGATACTTCCCGAGCTATCGACTCTACAGCCATCTACCGAACAAATAATGGATTTCTTTTTCCCCAACCTAATATTACGGATTTTTAAAGATAGTACATTCAACTAATTGTAAATAATTTTATGGTTTTTACCAAAATAGAAAAAATCGAATTTCAATTTTCTAGGAGGAAATATCGATTCTCGGAATCGATTCAGTGCTACATATTGATTTAAAAAATCGATTTTTTTGCCTGAAAAATCAATTCTTCGATTAATTGATCTCAGATCGCCATCCCTAGTTCAGTCCGCCCGTTCAGCATAATGCCTCCCCAGACGATAATTCCAGGATCACCGTAACGGTCTCCTTCTGTGATGTTACTGGAATGAAATCGTGTTATGTGTGTGACCTCTCCAAATCAATTGGCGTTGAGAATCGTTGGTGGTGCTGAAACGACTTATCAGTAAAGAGGACACGATGAAATGTCCAGTTTTTGTACTCCTTACACCACTCTAAACGGTGCCGCCGATGACCAACTTTCAAAGGGATACAGCATTCAGGACGGCGGCCAAATAGGCCACATTTGTGAAGGCGTCTGGCCACAGTAAACTGCGACCCTTGTCGCCCTGTTGCTGTACACAGTTGTCGAGCGATGGCACTTGCTGACTGGTATCGGGCTCTTTTCGCATGCAGGACGATATATCGGTCATCCACTGTAGTTATTTTCCTAGTTTGGCCACCAACAACCTATCTAGCAGCTGTATGGTTTGGAAAGCTTTCCAAGCTCTCGAAACGACACTTTTGTTGATTCCGATTTCTTCTGCTGCACTGGTCAAACTATGCCCCTCTTCCACTTTTCCGATCATTCTTCTACGTGTGAAGTCGTCCAGGTGATTTCTTCTAGCCATATTTCACGAAAAAACTCACTTGTACTTGCAGCGAATGTCTTTAATTGCGCCTCTGTTCCTTTTATTGTAGACGTGCTGCGTGCGTCAACCGCACACGTTTTGCGTACACTCAGGTAGCCTACGGCGTTTTGTTCCTGACATTTGTATACGCATCATCTTTTTATCGAATTGCGTGTTCATTGTACTGATCGTAATACCCCCTTTCTGCAATTTCTTGACTATCTGCTTAAAATTTACATTGTTGCTTAAATTTTGCATACCAATTTATATGTATAAATCGCTCGGAAATAACGTATGTTTAAGATTTGAGTCAGAGATTATGGGTCGAGAGCGATGTGTGTATGCGGATTAAAAAAAAAAGGATGGTTTCGTATTTGCTTATGGAGTTGCTAATATCATTTCTATGATTAAACCAATGAATATTTTGATACATCTATGTCAGTGAGCCTTGTGGATTATTTACAGCTCATTGTTAAAAAACGCAATTCGTATTTTATCAATTGAACCATGAAGGTAAAAAAATCAGTTAAGATTTTTTTTTCTTTAAAAAAAGATCTCTCTCTCCCTTTTTTACATTTTTTTGTAACATTGGTGTTAATTAAGTGATCAATCATTAGAATATCCTTACATTTTTTGTAGCTCTGGCATTATTTTCATTCTGAGTGATTTATGTATTTTTTAAAATAAAAATCTGAGTCCGAAGAAAACGAAAAACTGATCTAGCGCATAACAGATTGCGGTGGAAGAAAAAAACCGATTCGAGTATAAATTTCTTCAAAAATTAGTTATAAGTAAATGAATTTTTCTTTGAATATATGACGATTAAAAATGTTTGATAGAATAATTTCATTAAAAAAAAAAGTATTAATTTTTTTTTGTTTTATCAAGGTTTTTTCTTGGAGATTGTACTTTGTCATGTAACATTGTTTGAAAATGAATTTTGAATTGTAATTCTTAATTTTTGAATACCTAATTTTTTTAAAAAAATATTAAAATACTTGTTTTATTTCAGTTTTTTCTTTTTTGCTACATTTGATGTGATTTTCTTTTTTGAGTTTTAAATTAGTCAAAATCATCATGGAAAATGTTTTCTGTTTCAGTGTTCTACGCGTTTCAAATTTATTCTAAAAATCCAATATTTTTTTAAATATTTCAATAAGGGTCTTAGCAATTTATTAACAGATTTTAAACTTTTCTAGTGTGGAAGTTTGTAGAGTGGAGTTCAGGCGTCGTTTGAACTCATACACTGTGAGAAAATCGATAGAATTTTTTCATTTTAATATCGTTAAGAAATTATTTAATTTAGAATAAGTTCAAATATATTTGCGCTTTCAAGATTTTGATGTGTTACAATAATGCATATGCAATTAGTTTTTTTAAAATGAGAAATTCATATTGTTTTTATTGTAACAGAACAGAAGAATTTGTATCTCTTTTTGGAGCCGATTCTCGATATTTAGCTTTGTGTATAAAATATCTGTTGCAGTGTTAAAATATGTATATTTATTTTGAATTTTACGCTTCCTTTAAAAAAAATCAAGTACCAATTTATATATATATATATCAAAATATAGATTTAAAAAAATGAGTGCTGTTTTACAAGCTCCAAAAAAAAATTAAATAAAATTTTAGGAATCATTCCAGGAGTGAAAATCGCGCGCGCGTGTTAAAATGCGTGAGTGGAAATAATTTATGATCCGTATAGTTATTTTTAATAACTGCATACCTACTTAAAAACCTTCAATTTGAAAACCACATTTATCATACTTTTGACTCTTCTCGGAGTCGCGTCATTTGATTTCCTTTCTTGGCTGAAATCTTGACTTCCTGTCTTCAATTATGGGTTTTCCTGTTGTGGGTTTTACAAATTTTAAACTTAAAAATCTGTAGATATATTTTGATGTGCAACATTTGCTTCAGCTCATTAGAAAAAGCATATTAAGTAGCAACTTATAAATTTCCTGCTTTGTTTTGTTTTTAAAGACATGTTTTCTATTAGACTAAGGCAGCTGCGGTTGCCGAACTATCATAGTTCTAATTGTTTCAATTCGTTTCCTCTCTACTCAGTTGATACAATTTGATTTTGAATTCGAATTTACACCAGGTTCGAATCACACATTATACCACTTCAAACCTATCTTGTGGTCATTTTTCAGTTGAATAAATCTAAACCTCTCAAAGTAAAAAATAAATGAAATAATATTTAATTTGCGAAAGCTTAGAGAGTGAGGTATGGTCCCATGTGTCAACCTCGTCATTTGACCTAGACTTTGAATTGTGAAGAATTTTTTTAAAGTGTTAATTGATCAAAAAAAAGCAAATGAAAGACCACTGGAAAAGTATTTTATTGCAGAATTGGTGTTTCGTACCATCAGATTATACATCGCAATTTTGTTACAAAACATTTTATTGCGAATACCAAACCGTTGAAACATGTTTTTCGCGTTCTTAAAACATTTATAGTATTCTTTTAAATTGAAAGTTTTCGTGGTTTGCTTGGAGAATAAAAGTGCATTTATTTGCAACAATTAACATAACATTGCTTGAGCTTTCCGCAATGGACATAATATGCCATTAAATATATATATATATATATATATATATATATATATATATAATATATATATATAAATCTGGTGTTTTTTCTAACGCAAACAAGTAATATAAAATACTTTTTTAAGTCAATTCCTACTAGATCAACAACAACAACAAAAAAAATTATTTTAGCTGCTTTTTATTAAATAGTCACAATTAATATAAATATGTATATACATATGACAGAATCACAACATTGAGTGGTAATTAATTTCTATTAATTATCATTAAAGTATCGTATTGTCATCCAAAACAATCGTGTATATAAAACTTCAGTTCAACTGAATGCTTTAAAACGTGAGAAAAAAACATTTTCAAGTTTTGACGCAAGTCGCCAAAAATGATGCCAACGTGGCTGTATTTGTAATTCTTTAAATAATTAGTTTTAATCAAAATTACTTTTTATTAATTAAATTATTGTATTGTCATCCAAAATAATCATGTATATAAAATTTCAGCTCAATTGAGAGCTTTAAAATGTATTTTATTAACGATTGAAAATTCCACAGATATAAATAAATAAATATAGAGAGAGTGTGTGACCTAATAGTAGAAATTGAATGATTAAAAATAAGATTTAAATTTTGATGCATTTCCTTATTTAAAGGAACTGAAACGATATAATTGCATAAAATGTTACATCTTTTCTTATGAGAGGAATTGATTTATCAATTTTATTGAAAAGAGGACAAATTTATTATACATATATATTTACCATTATTCAATTTTCAGGGTGCTTAGACTCTTATATCAGTGTTGAAATGTTTTTCAGTGTTTTACTATTTAAGAACCACATTTAACCTTTGCTATATTGAGAGGAACATAAACCGATGCATCTTTACTAAATCGCGTGGGATATCGACCGACTATTTTGGTGAAAAAAAAAAGATTCTCTTTATTTTACTTATGTTATGGATCATCAATTTGTACTGCGGCAGTACATGTATTTTCTTCTAGTTGACATTGTATGAAACTTGAAAGATTATTTATTTATTTTTTGCCATGGTTCATCTATTTAAAATCTGTTGCCAGTTATCAGTTTTGCATTCCTAATGGGATGTTAATAGGAAAAAATTAGTTAAATTCTTTATTTTCAGTGAAATAAAGTTTTTCTTATAAATGTTTCAAACTTTTTCCCAGTGCTCAGCTGTAAAAGATCGGAAATTACGAGTACAAACGTTCTCAAACACTGCGTTCCGTATATTAATTTTTAAAGAAATTATCAAAGCATTTTAGATTTAGCATTTGCTTTTCAGCGAATTTTTTTTTTGAATCTTGATTATGTTTCCGGCTTCATACTATACACATTGCTAAAGTTTAAAAAAAGAAAAAGGGGGAAAAAACCGCGGATCAATGTAAAATATTTTAAAAAAATATTCATGGTTTTATGAAAGAAAAATAAGGGTTTGAATGGAATGTTCTCTGAAATTACTTGTTGAAATCGTTTTATCTTGGCAAGAATGTGTCTTGAATCGAAACAACCTCTAAATACATTGTTTTAATTTTTCTAAACGCAGCTGGAAATGTAATTTATTGTTTTTATTTAGAGTGTGGGATGAAAGGGGAGGAATTTTTTAAAAAGTCTGACAAGAGTTTGTAAATGTTTAATGAAATGCTGTACTGTGGTATATTTAATTGCATGACAAGTTTACAAAAATATTTTTTAGTGTATGAGGAATATATGTGGAGCAACATATGCTCGAAGTGTATATCATTCTTAATCAGCGTGTGGTCCTACCACATATGTGTGTGTGTGCATGCCTTTTATTTTTCCCCAGAAACTCTTTAGAAAAAGGCGCCTTTTCTTGTCTAGAAAGTTTTAAATTCGGCACACCTACTCACTTTTGAATTCATCTTATTCATTTAAACACCTTGTATTCAAACTCCTACTTTCCATTTTATAATTGCTCCAGTCTTTTTATAACGGAAATCATTGTAGGTGACGTCTGTGCGCGTAAGGATTCTAGTTTAAAGTAATTTTCTTGATTCGTTTGGAAAATAGATAACGTGTCATGTGTTTTTTGAAGATGCATACCGCTTATTATAGAAGTTCAAAAACTTATTTTCATTCTGAAAAGGCTGATCTGTGCATGTTATTTTTGTAGTGAAAATTATTATTTTTAATAACTGAAACTAAATCAAGAGACGTGATTTTTTTTTCAAAAAAATTAAAACTTGGGCAGGTTTTATGCATTTAGTTTCCCTCCCTTTAAAGTAGAAGAATATATGTCAAAATATAGATAGGAATTTAATTAATATATAGACCATAGTTCATTCCAGATTTAAAAATAAACGAAGTAGAAGTTAACGTGGCTGGAGTAATTTGTTTGTAAAAAGGAAATAATTTCACTCACACACAATCGTTAACAAATCTTTGGAGGAAAGATTTTTTTTTTATTTAGTAATATAATTTTAATGAATAGGGTGAGAAAAGGTGAGAAATAATTTCTGCTTACTAGCAGAAAAAATAATTTCTACTTAAAATGTTCATTTCATAATCAGTTGTAAACTGTTAAATAAATAAAAATGCTCTTAGAGCACTGATTCAGATCCATACTGCGCAGAATGAACATTGATAAAATGCAAATATATTTATAAATTTATATGGAAATATTAATATAATTTTATCGGATATTTTTCATTCTCTTAGATTTTACTTTAATTATCTGTGCATCAATTTTACATTCGTGATGTATTCGCGTTCAATCAATATAGTGTTATGTACAGCTTCACAAGAAGGAGTGCATAGATATGATGATAATAAATTCATTAAAATGATAATAAATTCATTAAAATGGGAAGCTACACTGTCATCTGAAGCATCCATAAAATGATCCTAATTATTTATTGAAATCAATCTATTATATCTGATTCTATAATGACTGATCATAGATTAATAATTCCAATCACTATTGGTCATTGTTCTATAATATTTTTTGTTGCATTTTAAATATTATTAAAATACAGTGAAAATCGTATAACACGAAACTAAGGGGGTCTGAAATATTTTTTTGCGTTTAAAGATTTTCGTGTTAAAGAACATTGCAAAAAAAAAAAAAAAAAAAAAAAAAAAAAAAAAATTAACAGAATTAAGTTTATTTGAGCACATTTTATTTACATCGATGCGCATGTATGCATATATGTAATAAAAGTCAATGAAACAAAAACATTCACATGAACTTAATGAAATTTAATACAGAATTTCAAGTTTTTGAAAAGGAAAACATTTACTGAGTTTTCGAAAAATAATCTGATATTTTTCCTTGCATTGTATTTTTAGCATCAAATTGTTTGATGTTTTCAATTTTCTTTGTTCATTTCACTATTGCAATGCGCCTCTAAATAACTGCGCATACTTTTCATGATGTTTCTCATTTCGGTTGACATGGGAATAAAGCGCTGTTATATTTATTTCATTTTCGTCACCGGAATCTGCATCTATATTTTTTTAGCTTTGAACATACGCTAAAATATCAGCCGTAATATGGCTGTACACCATATCACATCTTCTACTGCAACGAATTCTTCCAATAATACAGTAAGATAGTCCAAAAATACAGATCATTTCTCAAACATTTCCCCCTCAGAAGCTCACCTTCTTTAGATGAGTACTGGTGTCACAATCCCGAGGTACCCTAGTGATCTTTTCCTTTTCCCAAGGGGTTTACTATCTTTGTTAAACACGGGTCTCATGAACCTGGGGTTCCCTAGTGATCCTTCTCTATTTTCGACTCTCCTTCTTGTCATTCAATTTATCCTTTCTTTCTTTTCCCGTCTAGATCACAGATTTTCACAAATGTTTGGCGCAGTATAGCCAGATTTGGCTCTTGCGCCATAGAATCTCACATTTACTCACACACTCACTCATTCTCAAACATTTCATTAAGTGTTTGGTGTTTTCAGTATTTTGTTCATTTCCACAAGAGAAATCTTTTTGTGTTAAGTAATTTTCGTTTCGTGTTAAGAGAAAAAATGCATGGAAATACATAGTTTGTCAGAAACCGTTGTATTATTTCGTGCAAACCGATATTTAGTCTTAAGCTTTTTCGCCTTAAACGTATTTCACTGTAGTTAAAATTAGCATTTGAAAATTAAGATTCTATAATTTTAGTCAATGATATTGATAATTACGAGGTTGATAAAAAAAATTTTACAAGCTGTGGAAACCCCCCTGGGTTCCACCCTGGACACTAAGATTAACTGGAGGCAAAGAATGACCAGACGCCATTTGTATAATAATAAAAATTATATTTATTCACTTAGTTCAAAATATCAAACTTCTAGTGATAAATATTAGACTATATGTCTACGTCAAAAAGGGATTTACCTTTAATATTGAATTAAATTACGAAATATAAAGTTAATCAATAACTATGAAGTTAATATAACTAACAATATCAAAAGGGTTTACCGGAATAGGAGGTCTGAGAAATACTCGCAACTTGAATTATTAGCTTTCATTAAACTTGAGCTAATTTTATTAAACTAACGCTTATATATGGTAAACGGTACGAAGCTAGAATATATCACCTGGTTGTACTTATGATCTCTTCAAGTAGAGTAACCTCCTAAGGCTTCTTCGATGAATACTAATAGCAATACTCTAATATCTTAATCCAATTGAATCCTGCAAATCTCGTCACTACTGCTGGCTCAATCACCTTCTACGCTTACCTACCACGCTCTCCTTAAATACTTTATTTATTTTTCATATCCCATTTTCTTTTAGAGGTGATTGGAAATGTACGCGAATTTACAATCCCCTAAGACGCCTAAGAGTATTAGTGGAAATGTACCGTAAAGATTCGTCACAAAGCCGCATCATTTGAAAACTACATATTGTTGAGAAATTTTGTTTCTCCAGAGTGGAGTGGCCGCGGTAGCCGAGTGGTATAGGTATCGGATCATGTCTTGCCCTGTCACGAGTTCGAGCCCAGTACCATTAAAGACCCGCCGTGTAGGGCAGCGATGCACGTTAAATCTGTCGAGAGCTGAAACGTCTTCCCGTTGGTGTGGTGTGGTAGTTAGGAGAAGGGGGTGCCAGCTCAGGTGACGTCCACGTCACTTGACCATGGTTCAAAATTACGTGGTCTGTCGCCAAAAGCCCTCGTGTAGCTGAACAGCGTGACGTTAATATTCAATCAATCCCCAGAGTGGAGACAAATGGCGTTACTTGTCATACAGCTGGTTTGCTGGTAAGTAGTGAAAGTTCCCAGACGGTTCAGGACGATTGAAACTTCAAGACGCTTAGGAAATTGGTCTCGTTTGGAAGTTTGATTTTTTATGAGCAAAGAATGTGTCCGCATCTGACATTCACAGTCAAATCGTGGAAGTTTATGGTAAAGAGGCAATGAGCAGACAACATGCAGCGAAATAGTGCCAACCTTTTCAGTCAGGCAGACAGGATGTCAAAAGCTGCAATATGACAGGAAAGGACCGGCCACGTTCTTCAACGACAGAAATCAACGCGGCACGAATTGGAGAAATGATTCAAAATGATCGGCGGGTAACTAACTGCGTGAAATCTCGTCAGAGCTGAGACTGAGCTATGGTAGCGAGCAGCATATCGTTTCTGAAGTGCTGCAATATTCCAAAACAGTGCTCTGAAAACATCACTGAAACCTGGCTCAATGGAAATAGACCTGATTTCTTCTTAAACGGGTTAAACAATTTGGTTCTGAGTTCGGATAAATGCCTAAATAGACTTGGTTATTATGTTTAAATGTGATAGGCACGTATGCTTCTTAATTCTCTTTTGTATTTTCTGTCTATTGTTAATAAATACTTTTTTATTCGACTTGTAACCTTTGTTTTAATCAACCCTCGTAAAATATTCATGACTTTTTTTTTTGTTTATTTCTACATTTATCTTAATTACTAGATTTACTACGTTTCTCGGGATTCATATATTTCGAACATCAAACATGATATCAATTTTATATTGATGTATAATTTTGTGAAAACCTCCCTGGGTTCCACCCTGAACACTAAGATTAACTTGAGGCAAAGAATGACCAGACGCTATTTGTATAATAACAAATTATATTTATTCAATAGATTCAATTAGAAACCTAATTACAAATATTAAACAATATGTCTACGTCAAAGGGACTTTACTATTAAATTAAATTACAAAATATGAAATTAATCAAGTACCAAGCTCGATATCGAACGGGTTTACCGGAATAGGAGGTCCGAGAGACAACGCAATTAGAATTACTATTCTTCATTAACCTTACACTAACTTTACTACACATTAACTCTTGTGGTCAAGTAAACTAAGGATAAAATATCACCTGGCTCTAATGTCGTTCTCTCAAGGTAGATCAATCCTTCTAATGCTACTTCGCTGAATAATGACAGCAATACTCTAATCACGCAATCCACTTGAATTTTCTTAACTTCGTCACTACTTCTCTTGGCTCAATCGCCTTCTATCTGCTAACTTACAACGCTCTCCTTAAATACCTTAATTCATTTGCATATCCCATTTTCTTCTTTTAGAACTGGTTGGAAATATACGCGAATTTACAATCCCCAAAGACGCCTAAGAGTATTAGTGGAAAAGTGCCGTATAGATTTGTCACAATTTTGATATAAAACGTATTCTTTTAATATTTAAAAGTACTCCGCAAGTTATAATAAAGTTCAAAGTTATGTAGAAATAGTAGTTTTTGTTACCTATGGAATTACATTTTTCTTTTAATTAAAAATTAAAAATACATTACCAAAGGTACTTTAAAACAAAATCTCTTGTTTGTATTTAATGAAATAATAAATTTATATCTTAATAAACTGATCTTGCGGTGGGTTAAAGGGCCTTCCTCGCCAAAAATAATTTTATTCTTTTGAGGGCCGAAACTTTAAATTCTTTCGGTAAAAATAAGCGCAGTCGGAAACGGTTTAAAGCTACTAATTATTACACATCCTCAAAACCTCTAAAGGAAAAGGATGGTTCATCCGTATTAATTTGTAAATCCTGCTTTAAAAAAAAGTGACAAAGGAAGTAATTTATTTATCTAACGATTTTTTTTTAATGATAGTCCATATAACATTGTTCTTTTTTTTAACTCTGTTTTAAACAATACCTGCAGTGAGTCTCAGAAACTTGTGGAAGATTGAAGCTGCATATTTTTTTAAACTTGCAATTTGAAGTTTTTAGAGTAGTTTTTTTTTATTTTTTCTGTTGTTTAGCTTATTTGCTCTTCAGCTCAGAAAAGTTTGTGTTGTCAATTTTTTTTGTAGATTTAATGTGTGTAATTTGTATTTGTTTACTCTATTTATGTGAGAAGCGATGCATTTTCTCTTTGGGTTTGGACCTTTTTTGAAGTTTCGACCATCTACATGTACAAGCATAAACTAATAATAATGATTATAAAAAAGTAAATAATAAAAAAGTAATAATAAAAAAGCTACATTGGTATTGCAAATATTATTGCACATTATATATGTACGTATTAAATATTTCTTTACATATGTACAATTGTACGCACATAGATGACATTTTTCTGTTTTATTTATAGTTTTTGTAATCTGTTTGTAGGAAAATAGTGTTAAAAAAATACGAATACGCGCCTTTTCAGTCAGAAAGAAACTCGTTTGAGTCGAAGGGATAATAAAGGGTGTTTTTTTAGAGGTATACAACTTTAAATTGCAATAAAACAACGATGTATTATTCGATTGACATGAATTTTTTTTATTCGAAAGATAATCTTGTGGCATTACATTTTAAATATGATTTCTGGCATAGGACTGCCACGGCTGGCTCGGATGTAGTCTAATCTGGACGTCCAATTTTCGATGACTTTTTCCAACATTTGTGGCCGTATATCGGCAATAACACGGCGAATGTTGTCTTCCAAATGGTCAAGGGTTTGTGGCTTATCCGCATAGACCAATGACTTTACATAGCCCCACAGAAAATAGTCTAGCGGTGTTAAATCACAAGATCTTGGAGGCCAATTCACAGGTCCAAAACGTGAAATTAGGCGGTCACCAAACGTGTCTTTCAATAAATCGATTGTGGCACGAGCTGTGTGACATGTTGCACCGTCTTGTTGGAACCACATCTCCTGGACATCATAATTGTTCAATTCAGGAATGAAAAAGTTAGTTATCATGGCTCTATACCGATCACCATTGACTGTAACGTTGTGGCCTTCATCGTTTTTGAAGAAGTACGGACCAATGATTCCACCAGCCCATAAAGCGCACCAAACAGTCAGTTTTTCTGGATGTAACGGTGTTTCGACATACACTTGTGGATTAGCTTCACTTCAAATGCGGCAGTTTTGTTTGTTGACGTAGCCATTCAACCAGAAGTGCGCTTCATCGCTAAACAAAATTCGCTTATGAAAATCGGGAACAACGGCAATCTTGTTTTGGGTCCATTCGACGAATCTACGCCTTGCTTGATGATCGTTTTGATGAATTGCCAAACCAAACTGAGAATAAATCACTTGACAGCTGTCGAATCGGTCGCCATCTTGGAAAGTAATGCCAACTTAAACTTCTATACCTGGAAAAAAAAAACACTCTTTATATACTGTAAAACACTTTGGAGCTTTTTACTCAGCCTAACAAGATAAGTCCAAAGAATAAATGCAAAGCTATTTGTTGATTTATTGCTCTAATGGAAATACAGTAACATAATTTAAAAATTAGGGTTATGATTTTATTTAAGTTAGGAAATAAAAACGTGGAAGAGCTAGTACAAATTACAACGGCTTGATTATCTTAATAGACTATCAAATAGTCAAATTCATTTTTTTATATTATCACTTAAAGCAGCGGTTCTTAAACTTTCGATCGCCGTGGTCCCCTTTATGTTTCAGCCTGACATCGCAGCCCTGTAAGATTTTGAGCTCCTTTCCCAACTTAATATTCGTGATAAAAATATATATTCTGGTAGTTTTTTCATTGAGGGAAATTCAGTATCTAGTTTAGGATGGCACATCTCTCAAGTTTTCCACAAAACTTTTCAGTCTGTAAAAGAGGAAAATTTTAACGTTTGAGGACAGACTCCGCGAACCCCATAGAAAGACGCTGAGGAACCCCAGGGGTTCGTGGATCACAGTTTAAGAATCACCTACTTAAAGGTTCACACAATATGCTTGTAATGGTACATTTTTGCTTGTTAATTGTAGTTTTAAACTGTATACGTTTTCATTAGCTTTTAAAACTTAATCTTGACTAGGGGAGGGGGTGGATAAACCCCCATTGTATAAATTATGCAACTGTTCATACTCATTGCTCAAATTGTAAAACTAATTTAGATGTATTATATAATTCTCTAAGTTGGCATCATTTTTGGCGATTTGGCAGCCGCATGGATGCTTCTGAAAATTACTTAAGAAATTTATGACATAAGTGGACTTTTTCGAGGAAGCGCTGGAAGGTAGGGGGGCTCCCGAGGCAAATCGTTCTTATATAGCGCTCCTCTTCATTTAAATTCAACGTTTTACGAGACCCATTTTTACTAACTGTACCTGATGTATAAATAAAACTATAACAACATCACGAAAAACTTTTTTATATAGAGAGAACAAAGGAATTCATGATATTAAGTATTTAAAGTAAAAAGAAAATGTTTGTCACCTATTGGCTGGATCAATTCGTATACTTTGTTGGCGAAATTAATCGAAACTGGTTCTATTTATAGCTATTTTTTTATTTTCATTCTTCAGTAAAATCTTAGATATTTCAAGCTATTATTAGTGGAATTGTAATTGAAATAAATTGTGTTATAGTCTATATAATTATAGTTTTTGCTTGGGCTAATAGATTTTGATTTTGTATGGCTCTAAAGGTAGAAAAAACTTATTACAAACTACAGTCATAATCTTCAATGGACATGCAGGCATGTTAAATGTTTATTATTCCACCTGGTTATATGATTATGCTTTTACGTAACTTATATATGTGCGTGTTGTGTGCGAAAACTATTTTTATTACTTTTTCTGAGCGTCATATTTTTGTATGCATCGTAAGTAGGTGTTGAATAACTTGAAAAGGAAAATCTGAGTTTCAGCATCTCTTTGTCAATAGCGTTTGAAATCTTTTGTAAAAATCATTTCGAAATCCGAGCTAATGTTTCATTTTATTTTAGAAAAAATCACTTTCATTTCTTTCTTGTACATTTTTCTTATTGTTATCGAAGTATGTCAAGGAATTTAAGTTTCAATTTGGGGAAGGAAATACTAGTGCTTTTTCATTGTTTACCCTACACTAACGATCAATAACCTATAGAACGTTGAGTAAATAATGATTAAACTAAATTTTCTGATATTTTATGCTTATTTTCATGTATAAATTGCATTTAAGATTATACAATTTTTTTATGTGTGTTTATTGTTTTTATATGCTAGTTGATATGTTATTACTTCTTTATCGTTATTTTTTTTCCTCTTTTTATTTGAAACGATTCAGCAAAGAAGGAAAAACAAAAAACCGAGAAAGTCGTCTTTGCATTTTTTTTTTATTAGATTATCCATTTCTACTATCATGTTAATTCGAAAATTGGTTTGACTTTTTCCGTACTTTTCCTCGGTTCAACTTATGGATACTCATGATAACTCCTGTAGCCGGATATAATTTTTTAATGATTTTTATCTGAAAGATATTCTGTCCTGTTCTAAAAACTGGTGGATGTACAATTAATAATTATCCCAATAAAAGTAATTTTCTTACATTGCATTAGCCGTATTATCCTTCTACAACTTTTTTGAAAGAAAATTTAACATTTGAACGCTGCTTATAATTAAACTTGTGATATACAAAATGTAGGTCATGTTCACATATTAGTTACTGACGACTTTGCAAAAATATACTGTTAAAAATTTCACCTCTGTTGTTTTAATTGTTAATTCTTTTCTTTTTGCTGAATTATTTCGAAGCTCATCGAAAAATTATCATTTATATTTTCTATAACGTTCAAAAATTAGTATGATTATTATTGCTCTGCTTAAACTGTGGCATTTGTTTTATTTTAGTTAATAAAAAGTTTTTAATTCAGGTTTTATAATTTTTGTTTAACAGCTTACATTTTTTGCGTTTGGATGTATTTTTTTTACTACATCTCCTGTAAAAATTTTATAAAAATTGTTCATAATTAACTGGTATAAATAACATTCTATGCATAATGTTTTCAAAAACAATTCTGATGTTCTTGATGCTGTTTCTATTTAAAGGAATTCTCTTTGATGTTTCATTATTAAATTATTTTTCAGCAGTTTGAATCGATTTTAACCCAAATGAAATTAATTTTCTTACTGTTAGTTTTTAAATTTTGATTTACTTTTTCTCATTATATATACATATATCACTCAGTATTTTTTTAAAGATTAAAAAAATTGGATAAATGAAAACGAATGCTGTAATGTTAATATCTAGTGAAATTTGAAAGTGATAAATCTGCTCTGTTAATCTTTTACCTTATGACGGAAGTATATAAGATTACGATATTTACCTATGTCTTGGAATTCTACTATTCTACTATTCATTCATCTACACACCTATCAAATCTAATAGAAGATAAATCGCTACAGAGTGATAAAAATACATGTTTTGATTGCAATTCAATGGATTTCGTGACGTGCTCTATTTTGCATTATGTGGGAAGTCATTGTTACTTCAGTTTAATTGTTTGTTTTACACGTACTCCGAATAAAATAAAAATATTGATATTATTTTTTGTACAATGTTGTGATTCATACAGCCTGGAGAAACTGAAAAGATTGTGCTACACTTTATTTTTAATCTTAAATTATACATTTGTGATGTCTGTTATCTATATCAATTAAATATGCTTAGGCATTTTTAAATGTATCTTATCAATTGAAGTAGTGCTGCGATAAATCTCTAAGTGTACAGTCACATTGTTTAAATGTAATTTTTATTTTAAAGTGTCATGATCGCAGTTCAATCTTTGTTTTGTATATATTTTCTAGAGTTTTAATGGTTGGTTCATTTACAAATTTTAAAAAATATATTGTTTTTTGTGTTAGGAAATAATTTTTAGCGAAATATAATTATAATTTTTTTTTCATTTGTATCCTTGCACATCTAGACATGAGAAATTTTTTAGTGCGTTTTCATTTTTTTAATTTATTTAACCAGTTAACTGTAATTTACGAGTATACTCGTCATGGAGAAATTGCAGGATTTTGTGTCATGACGAGAATACTCGTCATGACACAACTGTTAGGCTGTTTAAATTATAATTTTTGAAAAAAGCAAAACGTTCTTAAATTTCAAGATGTTAGGAATATTTTAAGGTTAGGCCGGAGTAAAACGAATAAATAGAAAAAAATATGGAAAATTTCAGATGAACTCATGCTTTCCCGTATGTCCCAGCTGAAACAGCGTATAAGTTCGCATAATGAATTTATTCATGTACGATGATAATATCTTTTAGGTGTTAGCCTAAAAGGGACAAAGGCAAAAGTCGATTTATAATTGGGTTCCTGCAAGTATGGGACAAATGCGTGGCGCCGACTAGGTGTTGAGCCCATTGATAACTGCTGGCCCGAAGGTACTTAGCTATCGAGAGGTGCAAATGCCAATTGTTCGATCTTAGAACCATGTGCTGACATTAAAGCGATGACCCAACGCCGTGTTGCTTAAATAGTAAGTTATTTTATTGGGATTGGAAAGGCAAGAATGTGATCAACCCTACGGAACTTGCTCCAGAACTTCCTTAGTGTCAAGACAGGTAGGAAATATTTTGTCAGTAATCATATAAGTTAATGCACATATTAAATTGGCAATTTTATAAAATAAACCCTCTTTATCCAATATTTTAACAGTGCAACTTTGTGATTGACGAGTATACTCGTCATCGCTCCATTTCCGTGACATACATAGTTGCGCGCTCTCAAACGGGGGCACCATAGTTAACTGGTTAATCGGGCATTGTAGTCCATTGGTCATTGTTAGATTCATGGCTGGTGATTTTTGATTTAACGAATTTAAGTCCTAGTTTCTCCAAATATTATCAGCATGAAAAAATGGTACTTCTTGATAATGTAAGTGGACTTTATTCCCGTAAATTTAGGAGAGAAGGATACCATACCAGCATATGAATGTCGTCATTATCATTTGAGGCTGAGATTTAAAAAAATACGAGGTTTGGATCCAATAACTTTCGTTCAGCACAATGTTGACTTTCATTCAAATTAAACCGTTCACTAATTAAATATTTTTTGTTTAAACTAGCAAAAAAAAATTTCGGTGTTAATTATTTTTTTTTCTTTTCAATTTTTCTGTAAATGTGCCTTAAAGTACACTCAAAAACTGATGCATACTCAGATCTGACTTACTGAAGTACGTTCATATTTCAATATCTGAGGTATGTTTTTTATGATGCCTTAAATCAGAGGTCGCCAAAGCGGTGGTCCGCGAGAAAATTTCGCTGGTCTCCAGAAAAATGTGGAATATACTTACTCTTTACGCTAAGTTATGTTTTAAGGTGTGGGAATTTTTTTAGTATTTTTCCCAGTGTCATTGGGGTTCATATAGTATTAACAACCAGAAGAATTTATTATTTAAAGATAAAAATAATTCGGGTCTTAAAGGGATATACTGAAGATGGTTCTGCACTTTAAAAAAAAAAGCTATCACTCGCTTCCCATGATTTTGAGTGGTGATTTTAATTTTAACATCAGTTTGCCAAAAGATGAGCCTCTCTTAGCTTTTTTGAATGATGAACTCAAGCTCGAAATGAACACAAATCAAAATGTTTCGACAACTAACAGTGGTACTGTCATTGATGCTGTTTTTCAACGGTTTTTAAATACTTTGAAATCGCAAGTATATGTGTCTTATTTTGCTATCATGAGTTTATTATCTCCGCTCTTCCCCAAATTGAACAAGAATAATAGTTTTTGATAAAAAATTGCATTTTACTCCTTGTGTTAATTAAATAAAATTTTCATTAAAGATATAATTATTCTCGATAGAAAATTATTTCCGATCATACCCGATTCATTTTTTTCAAGATATAAGTTACTATTACGTATTTACCACGACAACATGTCAGATGTTACACATCATATTGCGACTATTGTAAGGCTCGTTTTTTTCTTATTAATATATTTAACACTTAAAAAATCCTATTTGTGGTCCGCAGGATTTAAATTATGAATTTAATGGTCCGTGAGGTCAAAAAGTTTGGCGACCACTGCTTTAAATTGTTTTTATACAATATTTTTTTCGCCCATGTTACAAGAGCGTTATTTTGAGAATGAATGACCAGCCGCGCGATTTCAGGTTTTAAACTCTATTGCATCCTATAGTAGCATGGAAAGTGAGTTAAGCGCGTATTAAATCTAACTAAATCTTAAATTCCTAATAAAGGTGAAAAGAAACTTCAAAGCTGACAAAACTCCTTTAATATCTTCTTAATCTCATGTTCGTGATTCATAATTACAAGAACTGTTCCATGACTCGAGTGGTTTTAGTGACATGAACATTAAAAATCAAATCTATTTGTTGTACTAATCAATAGTAGTTAATATGGCTCTTTAACTTCATATGCACCGGAAAAATGGAATTTTTTATCCAAATTAGGAATTTTTGCCGAAAAAGGGACGTACACAATATACTTACATAATACTTACGAATATTTAAGTAAATTTGCTGTAGTTATATTATATATTTCTTACATTGATTTATAGCGCCGCAGTATCCCGTTGGTTGAACAATGATCTGATTCCAGATGGATCCTGAGTTGAAGGATTGTTTCGACCAAATGTTGTTCTGTAGACCTGAAATAAATAATGATTAAGAGCCGGCCGATAAAAGATGAATAGATAAAGCTGTTGCTTGTTAAGGACTGTTGGACTTCAAAGCTCTTACGGTAAAGTCGTGATAAGTGAAGCATTAACTTTGTTTAGCTGTGATTAAAAGTAGAAATCCGTCTTCCATTATTAACTAAGAATTAGTTCTAGTCTGATGAATGTAGTTCAATAAAACAACCTGATATTGAATTACAATTTTAAACTTTTACTTTCATTAAAACTTAAACAAAAATTACAGGATAAGGTTATTGGCAATTAATTATTAGCATGAGCTTGCATTAAAATATATTGCCTGCCTCCCTAAAGTAAATAAATCTTGTATAAAACACGCAATGTATTTTTTTTTTGTTAACAGTATTACGTCCAATGTTCACAAACCACAAGATGTAACAAAGCTTTAGTCAATTTATCGAAATTCGATGCAAGGAATAACACCTTTATTTAAATCTTTCGCTGCATGACACGATTTATTCAACCGTTTATGTTTGCATATCATTTAAATTCTCTAACGACATTCTTTGCTCATATTTTTTTTTATTTAATTAGAATGAAAACATGAGTACGTGTGTGAACATATACTAGGAAAAAAAAATTAGATTTTTCATTTAATTTTTTTTTTGTATACAAGAAGAAATGTTAAATTTTAACTACTTTCTTCATTGATTTTTTAACATTTAAAAAGGTAAATAACTTTCAACTCGATTGGGATAAGTCTTAATTTACATTTTGATAAAAATAAAATTAAATCAAACAGATTTCTAGTGTCTCAAAAATTTTCGAACTTAGTTTTTTAGTTGATTTAAGGCAAACCTGCAAACGATTTTGATATTATCGAGAAAAAGATTTTTTTAAATGTTTTAACGCTTCCTCATTAAAATATATTTTAAAAGTGAAATAATTTTTTTGTCTCCTTATTTATGCAAAAAGTTTTTAAACCTTTTTTTTCTTCTAAATCTATCTAATGTTTTTCTTGACTTTGAAACAAAGGGGGAAAAGGTTTTGTTTTTCTCTTTTCATTTTTTCCCCAGATATGCTACAGAAATCTTAAAATGATATTAAACTTCTGGAATGATAGAGGATGTTCTTCCTTTTCGTTTAAATTTGAGAAAGTTTACAAATACTTTTAAAATCTTAATTTGCTTAGCTTTTCTTTCTTAATTTTTGAATTCAATATGAATTATTGCAATCTTTCATCGATTATTTCCTACCTGCATGTGTTCTTAAATATACATAATTTAACTTGATTTATAATTCAAATTGATTTATAATTCAAATGTTTTAAATTCAAATTGATCAATGTGATGCCTGGAATTATTCTTGAAAATCTTAGTTTTTTGCGAAATAGCAAAAACATGACTTGTCTTTTTTTTAACGGTTTTCAAGTTATAAGAAATATTGTCCTTGAGATTTTTCAGGTTCGATCTCTGTTTATGCATTTTAGAATATTAGGAAGATTGCCAAGGTCTTATGTTAATGAAATGTATAATTAAAGGCATGTAAACCTTTGTAAGTGCTCGTCTTGTTGAAATGATCCTTGTTTCCATGGCTCAAAAGTAATAAAATAGCATTTATTGAAAAGTATATTATTTCTGTAATGGTTATCTAATATCAGGCTTCAAATGTGTTGGAAAATGTGTTTGAATCATTTGAGGACAATAAATATTGTTATCTTATACTGTTCTCTATGTAAAAAACTTTAGAGGAACTGCAGTTTAACAACCATGGTTGAAAATTGAACGATCTATTAGTTTAAAAAAAAACTAATTTTATATATTTCAGTTTTTATGAATTTATAGATTTTGTTTTAAAGGACTGACATTTTAAAAAGGAATATATTGATTTTCTTGTGACAACTGAACACGTTTCTCCCCTTTCTGTCTCCTCAAATGAAAATTAAAAAACTTTTAACGATATCTTTTAATATTCAAAATTACATATCTTTTGACTTATATCTTGTCATAAAATCTTGAATACTTTGATTTTTCTGGAATAAACTATCATGATTATGACTTTTACAACTTTTCCCCTAACAACTTCTCAAATGCCAAATGGAAAAAGTATTCAACTTTATATAAAAATCACTAGGGGGAGGGCTGCCCTTCTGTCCGCCTAACGGCAGACCAACCCTCATTGTACAAATTATACAACTGTCTATGCTCATTGCTCAAAAATTGTAAAATTGTAATTTGCGTGTATTTTGTAGTTCTATTTTTTTTCAACATATTGTAAGCAGGAAAAAAATAAATTTCATGTCTTCATCATCGCATTTTAATTTGTATGTCAGTTTAGTGCCTCTTCAAATACAATGTTTCTTATCACCTTTTCATCTAAATTGCACTGCATTTTTATTCCGTCTTTGCTTCTGCACTCTGACAGAGCCACAGTGGCCGCGGTAGCCGAGTGGTATAGGTATCGGACCGTGGCTTTCTTTGTACACATAAACCGACTTTTTCAAAACCCAGTACCACTAAAGACCCGCCGTGTAGGGTGCACGGTAAATCTGTCGAGAGCTGAAACGTCCTCCCGTTGGTGTGGTGTGGTAGTTAGAAGAGGGGGGTGCCAGCTCAGGTGTCGTCCACGTCACTTGACCATGGTTCAAAATTACGTGGTCCGTCGCCAAAAGTCCTCGTGTAGCTGAACAGTGCGACGTTAATATTCAATCAATCTGACAGAGCCACATACAAATGTCCAAGAGTAAAAATTGTTTCTTAAAATTGTACACATAAACCGACTTTTTCAAAACTCCGCCCTTGTTTTATGGTAAAAATTGTAATATTCTCAAGCAACGCTGTCCCGAACATTATAATGGCGTTTCAGTGGAACTTTGACGAAATGTTGGCATCATTTTTGGCAACTAAATTTGGCGATGAAATGTATCATTTTAGAAATTACTCGAGAAATCTATAACATCACGAACTGTCACGTACGCAGAATTTCGCGAAAGCATTGGAAGGTAGGGGGCAACCCGTAGACAAATCGTTCTTGGCGCTCCTCTTCAGTTAAACTCAACTTTTTACGACTCATTTTTACTAAGTATACCTTATGCATAAATAAATATATGACTGCATTACGAAAAACCTTTTTTATATGTGGGGAAATATATAAATTAACTGTGTATTTTTTTACTTCAACAGTGCATTAGTTGGAATCATGTTATACGTAGTTATCAATTATTCATCTCTTAATTGCTGTATTATTATTATTTATCACATATTTTATGGTACATCAACTGCAAGTGATACATAGTTACATAATATAAAATGTTATACATGATTTTTGGTACTTGAGATTTTTTAAAAATATTAATTATGAGAATTTAAAAATAATTATACTTTGAAAATATTTTTAATGCAAACACACACTTGATTGCAATATTAAAACAAATTGGCTGAGCTTCAAAATGATTTGATGTTAATAAATTAAGATAAAGGTATTAATTACCTTATTCTTTTAAGAAATTGTCTTATTAATGGTTTCAAATTCTTTAAATTTATGCTCTACTTTTTGTTTGATTAATGGGAAAATGTGAATGCATATAATATACTTTTGCTGCATTTTTGATAAATAAAGGGATATTTATATTTTGGTTTTCCTCTCCCCCCTAATCGTTTATATTTTAAAGTAAAGCATATTTTAGGTAGCCAAAAATGCGGTCTAGTAAAAATGACACACACACGCACAAAAAGTAGATTTTTACAGGAAATTGATTATATCAGAATTTTAGAACACTCAAAATGGAAAATTCTTTCCATTTTGTAAATTTCTGATTGAAACAGAACTAAACAATTTTTAAATAAGCTTGTATAGTAAATTTTTACGAGACATACTTCGTTAAAAATATGAATTGAAGTTTTTTTTAATTATTTTCTTAATTATTTTATGGAATTTCATAATGAACATTACCTTTCAATGTTAAAGTCCCTAACTTGGAATATTTTTTCGTATACAAAAATGTTTCATCATTAATATATCTTGACTTAACTGTGTTATCCAGAGAGTATCACGTTAGATTTGTGTTTCAGTCTATCCGTTTTTTACTGGGTTCAATACATTTCAAATTTCATCTCCTTTATCAGGGGTCGGCTATCTTTCGGAGAGAAGAGCCAAGCTACAAGTGAAACAAGATAACTTAAGTGTCAAAGAGCCATTTACACAATGATTCACTTTTACAAAGGGCCTCATATGTGTGCAGAGGCTGTGGAACCTCCAGCAGTAATTGCTATGAAGACTGTCATGCTCCTGTTAATAATTTTTATAATATTTTAATGAAGCTTTACTCAAAATAGCATTTTCCTTTCCTTCCAAAAAACGAAGAACTATCCAAGATATTTTTTAATTTCGTTTTTGAGTGCAAGAACAACCACTGTCAAAATGTCATGTCGAAAATTAAATTTTAAAGCGTCGTGAAAAGATGTTCCTACAAATAATCTTGTAAGAACTTTTTTTCATGTTTACACTAATAATTAAAATCGACTATTGATTGTTCCTGTGTATAAAAAATTATTCCAATTATCTTTTTATTAATCTTTAAACATGTGACAAAATAAGAAATGTGTTTTTGTCGTTTCTGTTAGGGATTACGTGCATCTAATTCGCACACTCAAGAGTGCTACCTAACTTGTGTATGCAAATAAACAAGTTACTAAAAATTACCTAGAGAAGTATCTTCCCCGGGAAGGCGTTTCTACCAATAACTTTACTGTTTTAGAACTAATTTTTAATATTTTAACTGATTCTCTCCATACACATTGCTCATGGAAAACAATTTAATATATCAATCTTAAGCCAGTCAAATGTTTAAGGTTTCTGAATACGTTCGGAACCCTGATTTTGCAAAAGCGTATAAATGGATAATATTTATGATATTTAGTATCACCTAGATTAGAAAGCGTATATAAAATTGTTTTAAGAATATTATTACAATAAAAAATTATTTAAGTACAATATTTTAACAAAAAAATGAGCATAGAATGTCCAATTTTCACAACATTCTCCTTTTTATAAAAAATGCTTCTATTATAATAATATTTTGCCAGTATACATCTCAAACCTCTGTACAGAGGCTGAATTAGAATTTTTGAAATATATAACTTAGAAGTGGATGTATCCATATTTTACTACAACAGAGGGGAGAAATTTTAAGAAAAAAACGCCGATAATTATTTCAACTGGTGGTAACTCTGAAAATAATGTGAATTTTTCAAAAATTCTATTTTAGACTCTCTGGAGAAGTCTTTACTTTATGTAAGCAAAATATTATTATAGAAGCATTTCTTATAAAAGGTGAACGTTTGGAAAAAAGGTTATTCTAAGTTAATTTTTTGCCAAAATATTGTATTTAAATAATTTTTTTTGTTAAAATGTCCTTAAAACAATTTTATACATGTATTCTAATCTTAGTGACACTAAATATGAAAATTATCCATTTATGCGCCTTTTTAAAATCACGGTTCCGAACGTAGTCAGATACCTTAATTGTACATGTAAATAAGGTAAATCTTCTCTGCAGATAATTATGATGGGGGGGGGGAGTAGTAGTAGTAATTCATATAGCTAGAAGTCTGGAGAGCCGCATGTGGCTCGCGAGATGCAGTTTGCCGACTCCTGTCCTATGTTATCAGCCATCATTCTAGATTCGAAAACGGGAAAACCACGTACAGTCGGACCTCTATATAACGAAGTCGCTAAATCCCGGAAAAAAAGTTCGTTATATGGGAAATTCGTAATATAGAGGTTCATCTTTTAATACACTTTATGAGCCACATAAAACAAATTTTAAATTCATAAGCTCTATGTATTAAAAAAGTAATTATTCACACCTTTTTAAAATTAATATATGTTTATTTTATATATCTTACCCATCAAAAAAAAAAAAAAAAAAAAAAAAGAAAGGAAAACTGCAAGGAAAACAAGAAAGAATTTCGAATAAACTGTATTTTAAATATTAAGAAAATAATTTTATTTTAAAATTAATGAATTTTAAGGACATTTTCTAATTTAAAACGTACAAGTATTATTAAACTTACATTACTTTATAACTAGAAAATGAACTCATCTACTGAACTGGACAATGGGGGTTAAAGGTTTCACTTCTTGAATGAAACGTTCAGAGCTCTTTTGCTCTCTGTGAATTAGGATCTAATAGAACCAATTCAAGATTTATGACCACCATAAAATGTGTTAAGAGAGAAAATAACTTGAAATGTTCAGAAATACTTTCAAAACAGGGAGAAAAAAAAAATTGAATCACAAAAGAAAAAGTTCGTTATATAGAAAATGCACTTCGCTGTAGAGAGGTTATTTTAGGAAAAAAATCGTGAAATGTTCAAGCTTCCAGGAAAAAGTTCGCTTTACAGAAAAATTCGCAATATAGAGGCTCGTTATATTCGAACTGTATTTTATGTTGTTAAAAGGTAAACAATTTCCCCTTTAAGGACACAAAAGAATTAGATCAAAAATAAATTTCAAATTACCAATTATGAAATTGTCACGCACGAAATAACAATTTATGAAACAATATTCAAATCATTCTGAAACCGATAGCTAACGTATTAATAAATAAAACGAAGTTACATCGCAGAAATGGCTCCGTTATAATATTGAAAATTACGTATTTTGAAAATGTTTATTACATTGTATAGGGTGTTTTTTTAGAGGTATAGAACTTTAAATTGCAATAAAACAACGATGTATTATTCGATTGACATGAATTTTTTAATTCGAAAGATAATCTTGTGGCATTACATTTTAAATATGATTTCTGGCATAGGACTGCCACGGCTGGCTCGGATGTAGTCCAATCTGGACATCAATTTTCGATGACTTTTTTCCAACATTTGTGGCCGTATATCGGCAATAACACGGCGAATGTTGTTTCCAAATGGTCAAGCGTTTGTGGCTTATCCGCATAGACCAATGACTTTACATAGCCCCACAGAAAATAGTCTAGCGGTGTTAAATCACAAGATCTTGGAGGCCAATTCACAGGTCCAAAACGTGAAATAGGCGGTCACCAAACGTGTCTTTCAATAAATCGATTGTGGCACGAGCTGTGTGACATGTTGCACCGTCTTGTTGGAACCACAGCTCCTGGACATCATAATTGTTCAATTCAGGAATGAAAAAGTTAGTTATCATGGCTCTATACCGATCACCATTGACTGTAACGTTGTGGCCTTCATCCTTTTGAAGAAGTACGGACCAATGATTCCACCAGCCCCTAAAGCGCACCAAACAGTCAGTTTTTCTGGATGTAACGGTGTTTCGACATACACTTTGTGGATTAGCTTCACTCCAAATGCGGCAGTTTTGTTTGTTGACGTAGCCATTCAACCAGAAGTGCGCTTCATCGCTAAACAAAATTCGCTTATGAAAATCGGGAACAACGGCAATCTCGTTTTGGGCCCATTCGACGAATGTACGCCTTGCTTGATCATATTTAAAATGTAATGTCACAAGATTATCTTTCGAATAAAAAAAAAATCATGTCAATCGAATAATACATCGTTGTTTTATTGCAATTTAAAGTTCTATACCTCTAAAAAAACACCCTTTATGATAGAAGTACTATGGCCAGGGATCTCTTAAGGTATGGGCGAACTGGACCCGGGCCCAGGGCCTCGTTTCATTCTTGATTTAGTCTTAATAAGATCATGATGCGGATAATTTGATGGCCAAATATTATTCCCATGCATATTCTCCAGAAAACAGAATTTCGAACTGCATGCCAACTGGCAAAGTGGCAATACTGTATTATTATGTGATGACCGTTATTCTTGTCTAGGTCAAGGCCTAATACCATAAACAATCAGTCTACTCATTAACAAAGGGCAAGAGTCTATCATTTACAGTCACTCAAATGCCTACTGATATGAGATTGTAGTTTGAAAGAGCTGGGCACTCAAGTCATCCACCCAACGATATTCTATCTACTCATTTAGTCCAAATGCGGTCATCGATCGAGCCGGTTTGTGAGTCTCGTGCATATTTACTTGTTTCAAATTACCGTTTGTACGAGTATTTGACAATGTGCATACTTATACACTGTCTAATTTTAAAAATCACAGGTAGGGCCTACTTTTCCATAGGTGCCCAGGGCCTCAGAAAATCTTAAGACGTGCTTAGTTATGGCTATACTCCCTTATATGAATATTGAACATATTTTTCTGTTCCAAATTGTGTTTCGAATTTTTGGTTCTTTATCCTTACTAGCGAAGACAGCTTTAAATCATGTAATTACCTAAATTAGTTTATCCGCTATGCTCAATAATTTTATTTGTTACGCGTTGAATAAGTTGATTACCTCTACATTTCCAAAGAATATGTAAAGAACTCTAGGAGTCGGAATTATTACCCCACATGGTAGGTATCTAAAATTTGAATGCTTATTATTAAATCGAATTAGTTCCAATGAAATTAATTGAATGGAAACCATTCAGGATTTTGAATCCCTTTTGCAACCAAATATTTAATCTGATATACGTGACTTTTCTTCCTTCATTTGCAAAAGAATGTTTGAAGGTAATGAATTCGTGCGCCTTTTCTTCACGGTCTAATTCACTAATAACATTCGAAAAATCACATTACGTTGTAGCATTCATTTTAAAGTGGTGTGTTATTGAAGGAAAAGAACTATTTGTTAGTTCGCTTATACGATGATTTCTGGATTTATATCCCAGCTCATGTAAAAAGAACGTTTATAAGAAAAAGGAGGGGAGAGGATGTCTTTTTATTGGATAGAAATTTTTCTCTCGCCGGAAAGTCTTTTTCTTTTCTTTACTTCAGAAATGATGCCTTGACTGTCGTCGGAAAGGTTTTGGAAAATGGGATAAAATTTCAATTCCAGCCATCATCCGTTTATTGCTTCTTCTTTTTTCTTTTTCTTTCTTTTTTTTTGAGAGTTATCTAAAATTTGTTGGATGTATTGCTCTTGTTCCGGACGCTTATTTGCTTTAGTCCGCTTTTCGATGGAATTGAATAAGAAAACCGGAACAAACGTGTTTTACTTCTAGACTCCCTCCGTTAATAGAAAAAAAAGGGGGGAAATAATTGAAAATGCACTCTTCTCTCTTTACTCAAACATACCACAGGTAAATTGTTTTCCTTAAATAGAATATCTTCAATGGATTATTCAATATATGTTACATTACCGTTCCGACCTGTAATGGAACTTTTATATTGATGCATATGTATGTATCCTACTACTTTTACTAACTTTTAGTATTTTTTTTTATTGATAGTTTCTGGCAGATTGAAAGAGTATTTTTTTTCTCTTCTGGGATGATTTAATTTAAAGAATAGTTTGGTTTTAAAAATGAGAGCGATTGGATTTGTGTATTTTTTTCTTTTTCCCCTTCCAGTTTTCTGTATTAGAAAATATAACTGAATATTGAGTCAAACACTCTAAACGAGAAATACAATATTTGATTATGATCAAAAGGATTTCCTTTTTCTTAGGAGTTCGCAATAATCTATTTCTATTATGTACGTGTATAAGCCGTTACCCACTCGCTTTGCTAGGTATTTCATGATGTTTGACTATGTATTGTTTTTAAGTTATTGATGAGTAAATCCTATAGCAGGGAGGGCGAACCTTTTTGGATCAACGTGCCATTTTTTCTAAACAAATGTTTAATGAAGTACAGACGTGCCGTCAGATAGTTTTGATTTATGATTATTGGAGTAATACACAGTCCAGTCACATTAATGTGACCACCACGTACTTTCCACTTCAGAGTTAAATAACCAATCACAGAAGGCAGGTGGCAGCACAGTGCAGTTGAGCGTATATAAAGGGTGTGTAAGGGTCGTTGGCGTAATGCAGAAACGAAGCGATTTATCCGACGTCCAAAAGGGCATGATCATTGGCTTTCGGGCCAAGGGTGGAAGCATTTCCGAAACGGCTGAGTTTGTGAACTGTTCGCGTGCCACCGTGGTAAAAGTGTACCGTGCATGGCAAAATGGGACTGTTCAAAATCAGCGACGTGGCAAATGTGGTGCACCACTGGCCATAGATGACAGAGGCGAACGACGGTTGCGGAGATGTGTTCGGGCAGATAGACGGGCTACCGTTGAGCAACTGACCACCAAAATGAACCAAGGGGCTACCAAAAGAGTGTCTCCCAAACTACTATTCAGCGAACATTGCTGCGTCTGGGCCTCCGAAGCAGACGCCTGGTTCGTGCACCTATGCTGACTGCTGTTCATCGACGACGAAGGCTAGAATTTGCACGCCAGTACAGCAGCTGGACGTCCACAGAGTGGCGACATGTAGCGTTTTCAGATGAATCGCGTTTTATGCTCCATCGGACAGATGGACGTTGGCGTATAAGGCGTGAAACCTCTGAAAGGAACCACCCTGCAACCATTGCCGGAACGGTCCAAGCTAGAGGCGGGAGCATTATGGTCTGGGAAATGTTTTCCTGGCATTCTCTGGGTTCACTGATCATTGTGGAAGGCACGATAGATCAATACAAGTACGCATCTGTCCTTGCGGACCATGTCCACCCCTACATGCGCATTGTTTTTCCTCAGGATGATGGCATCTTCCAGCAGGACAATGCGAGGTGCCATACAGCTGCCAGTGTACGTGCGTGGTTCGAAGAGCACCAGGATGAGTTTACCGTCCTCCCCTTGCCAGCAAACTTACCTGACTTAAACCCAATCGAGCATCTGTGGTACCATCTCGATCGAGTTGTTCGCGCCATGGATCCTCAACCGCGTAATCTAGCGCAGCTGGCCACGGCATTAGAGTCGGCATGGCTCAACATCCCAGAGAACACCTTCAGGGACCTAAGTGACTCTCTTCCTGCACGTCTCGCCGCAGTCCACTCTGCGAAAGGTGGTTATTCTGGCTTTTGACAGATGGTCACATTAATGTGACTGGACTGTGTAATAATACTAAATACTAACAACTCAAAACTCTTGATTTATTACGAAAACATACATTTCGCACTGTATGGCAGTAATGTTTGAGTTATACATATAATACAAATTAAATTAATATTACTGACTTGTGTTGCAGATTAGATGACAAGTAGCTCATATTAGAATTAGATAAGATTTTACTTTTAGCAGAATGCATGCTGAATTGGAGTTGATTTGCCAAACGATTTCTAAGCGAGTCTTTAATGTTATTTATTCATCTCTGAAAATAATGACTCACAGGCATAGGCAGATGAAAATATGGTTAAAATAGCACGAGATAACCTCTTCAAACAATAAAATGTGTTTGGAATCCGTTACATACATATCCATTATCTATATACTACTGTTCCAGAATATAAAACGTATACCGCTTTGTCGCCTTAATTAATCATGCCATATTAAACTTAAGGTGTCCATATTTGAATGAAATTCCTTTACTTTTGTGTGTATGTGTAATATGAATTTGTAAAAATATTTGACGAAAAAAAAAGACTTAGATGAGAGTTAAGACTTTCTTTTGATCTTTTTGCAAGGCATTTTTATTATTTTCACAATAGTCTTGATATAGTCTTGTGTAATGTATCGTATATCTGCAATACAAAACATTTTTGCAACTTACATTGCTTGCATTTCATTGTAAATTAATAAACAATGAAGAACCAGCCTAATTCATAATGAATTACATTAGCATGGCTAATGGGAACGTGATTGTGTAAAGAGGTTTGATTTTAGTCCCTTCCAAAGGTAACAATATAATTAGTTTCAAAAATATTCTACAATATTTTCTTTGTTACAAAGCATTGGCCTCTAAAAATATTAGTTTGCTGTGATTTTTTGGAACTAGATAATTACTGTTGATTTCAATTTAAAAAGGTTATTTAGATACTTATTCGAAAAATTTTATATTTGTGATGGGGGAGGAGAGGGAGGACGATAATTTATGAAACAAATTCTTTTAACGTAATCTGTTTAAAGAACGATGAACGAAATTGAAATTCACTGATATTTTAAACGTAGTTATCAACACAAAAAATATTGTTGATTCTAATACAGTAGTCTCGAAAACTCGGCCTAATATGGACCGAACAGTGGCCGAGTTTATGAAAGTGCCGGGTTATTGTGAATGGGATTAAAAAAGAATTAGTATGGTGTTTCCTCAGAAAATATTGTACTGCACTTGTATATATTGTCTACTTGAGGATACAATAGAAAATAAACTACCCAAATACCCTTAAGGTATCCGACTACGTTCGGAACCGTGATTTTGCAAAAGCGTATAAATGGATAATATTTATGATATTTAGTGTCACTTAGATTAGAAAATGTATTTAAAATAGTTTTAAGAATAGTATTACAATAAAAAAATTATTTAAGTTCAATATTTTGACAAAAAATTAACATAGAATGACCAATTTTCAAAATATTCTTCTTTTCTGAAAAATGCTTCTATTATAATAATGTTTTATCTGCATATAGCTCAGACCGGTAGCGCACACAGGAATTTTTCAAGGGGGGTCCAGGGTCGAAAGTTCACCATTTTTGTATCATGCTCCTTTTAATTTTGTCGATTTTCGGGAACAAAATACAGTAAAAAACTAATTATTGAATAAATAATTAGCATTAATTAATAAAATTAATCATTAATAGCAAGTAATTAATTAAATTGTACGTACTATATACTTAGAATTATAATCAATCGGAAAAAAAATCAAAGGCTTGGGGAGGGGGGTCCGGACCCCCAGGACCCCTTGTGTGCGCCATTGGCTCAGACCTATGTACAGAGGGTCAACTAGGATTTTTGAAATATATAACTTAGAAGTGGGTTTATCCATGTTTTACGACAACAGAGGGAAAAAATTTTAAGAAAAAAACGCCGATAATTATTTCAAATGGTTGTAACTCTGAAAATAATGTAATTTTTCAAAAATCATACTTGAGCCTTTGCACAGAGGTCTGAGCTATATACAGGCAAAATATTGTTGTAATAGAAGCACTTTTCACAAAAGGAGAACATTTTGAAAAAAGGTTATTTTAAGTTAATTTTTTGCCGAAATATTGTATTTAAATAATTTTTTTTGTCAAAATGTCCTTAAAACAATTTTATACATGTATTCTCTAAACTAAGTGACACTAAATATCATGAAAAATCTAATTATGCGCCTTTTTAAAATCATGGTTCCGAACATAGTCGGATACCTTAAGCAAAAAAAAACGTATTTAATGAATACAGAGAGTATTTACTACTTAAAAATATGGAAATTCATACAATAATTCACCTGATCAGACACATCTCAGGAAAATACTTTAAGAAGGCATAAAGCTGTCTGTAATGAAAATTAAGTAGTCGAGATTTTGTAAAAACTGGCTACCTTCCCCCCAAATGCGTTATGTCCTGTTGTCTTCCGTACTTTGCTGTTTCATCACGAAAACGACGAAAGAACAACAAGTCCATTATCGACGTACCTGGAGGATGTTGATTGTTTATATCTTAGACTGTTTTGATTTAATAATTTTAGTTTAATTGTATTTAATCGTGACTTCTGAATAAAATATGGTTACACCAAAAAATGTATGTAAAGTGATTTTCATAAAAAGTAGCCCAAACCTAAGAAAAATATACCACAGTAAATAAAAGAGAAATAATTTAATGTTTCTTGTGCGGACCGGTAGTATTTGATCCACGGACCGGAGGTTGCGCAACATTGCTCTAGGGGACCCAAAATCTGACTGACGCCGAGTACATAACCCTTTGCAAGATTCGTCTTGGGCCAAAAACCTGACTTTGCAGGGGGGGCCCTAATATTTTCCGTTACACCACTGCATTTTTTTATAAATAGGACAGCAGCAGTAATTTTTGCACCCTGCAAGGGTGTGTCCGAGTTATCCGGACTGCCGGGTTATCGAGGGCCGAGTTTTCGGAGTCTACTGTATTATTTGTTGCCGACTTTTTTTTTTACACATTTTTCAAAACTGAATTTCTTTTTGTGTTAAAATATATAAATTAGAGGAATTTTCTATTAAACTGTGTGAGAATTCATTCAAAAAGTCTCAGGTAACCCCCTCCCCTTTTCATGAGATGCACACTATTGAAATTTGTCAAGGAAGAGGTAAAGTAGATACGTATATATCAATGGCGGCATTGAAAAAGACACTTGAAATATTATATTGAAGATATAAATTGCGCTATTTATTCCGTATCTTCTCGAAATTTATGTTCCAAACACCTTGAAGAATTAAATGCCCGAGAATTTTTTTTATTGGGAAGAGTTTCACCTCATCCCTTTCCTCTCATATAAATCCATCTACGTCTGACGCTAATGCAGGAAGAACCATCATCATTTCATAACCTAAGGAAGAATTGCGAGCAATAAACGTCATTTAATAGGGCGATCTTCAAACGTCAGATTTTTCATTTTCCGTGAATCTTAATGCCTAGGTATTGTGTGAATATTCTTTTTTTATCGGACGATCTTTTATCCTATCGATCAAACGTGATAGCGCATTTTTATAATCTTATTATTTTTTTTATTAGATTTCAAAAGTAAGAGAGGAAGTTTGGAGGTTATGTTATTTCTCCAATAAAACCGCTTTATTAATCGATAACTTCTAAAGATTTCTTTTTAAAAAATCAATATATTTTTTTAATTTTTTTTTTTTTTCCAGAAGGAGTTTTCTCTTAAACATTATAGCCCGTCCACTTCAAGTATCGAAATCGATTTTTTGCATTAAAATTTTTTTTTAAATTTTAAGTACACGTACCATTGCGCAATCGATATCTGTTTTTTTTTTTTGTACACTTGAATCTTCTAAACCAGCATGTCCGTCTCATAAACCAGCGACTCGTTTAATTTAGATTTTAATCTTATAAACCAGCAACCAAAAGCTCATAAACCGTCCAACTCTGAACAAATATATATATATATATATATATATATATATATATATATATATTTCTTTTATTATTGCAAAAACTAAAAGTATGCCAATCGTACTATGTCTGGGAAACTTTTCAACTTTAGAAGAGTGTATAATCGAGATTAAAGGCAAAATTATTTTTAGAAATAAATATCAAGAACATGCCTTTTTGAAATTGAAAATTTTCGAAGTATAAGAAGTTGTTTAGAACTTAAAAAAGTTTACATAAATATTAATTTTACTACACAGAAGGAAGGCTTATTTTGTGGTATAGTTGGTGAAAATGGGGCCGCGGTAGCCTAGTGGTCAATGTATTGGATCGTGGTTGGCATGTCGTGAGTTCGAGCCCAGTACCACTGAAGACCCGCCGTGCAGGGGAGCGATGCACGTCAAATCTGTCGAGAGCTCAAACGTCCTCCCGTTGGTGTGGTAGTTAGGAGAGGGTGGTGCCAGCTTGGGTACCGTCCTCGTCACTTGACCATGGTCTAAAATTGCATGGTCCGTCACCAAAAGCCCTCGTGTAGCTGAACAGTGGGACGTTAATATTCACTCATTCACCCAGTAGGCGAAAATTCAAATTAATCTTAAAGCGGGGGTAGGTTTTAATTCTTGAAGGAAGCGTTTTATTTCAATTTACGATATTTTTTGCACCTATATGAAGGAGCGTTGTAATCCAGCGATTAGAAAACGTGACCTTCATAGTCTTCAAGCTCTTGGTTCTAGACCAGGGGTACTCAACCTTTTTTCCCCGCGGGGCCGCAATATGCGGATTCTGGAAAAAACACACTATAAGACCTAAGCAGCTGTGACAAACAAAATTGATCAAAATATTAAAACTTATTTTTGGCTTTTATTTTTAACTAGCCGTTACCCACCCGCTTCACTGGGTATTTCACGATGTTGTATATATGTATACTGTTTACATATATATTAATTATTGATATCTAGCATTAAGAATTCGATTGTATTGAAAAATATATTTATAGCTGTTACACTCTCGCCCCTTGATATAATAGAACATAAATTATAATATCTAATTTCTATTTATATCTAAAATAGAAGTAGAAAGATTTTTTTCGCTCACTTAACCTAATAATCAAGTGGATTTCCACCAAAGCAACTTTCAGAGGATCTCTACTCCATAAAATAAACATGCGTGCTAAATTTCAAGTCTAAATCTAACAGAGCAAAAACGTAATTTTTATCATCAATACCTCGTTGAGAGCACCCTTAGCGGATTCCAATTCAACAAAAGAAGCATGCAAACCAAATTTTATTCTTGTAGTCTTAGCAATTCGAAAACGGGAATTTTGTCTATCAATACGCCCCAATAACTCTCCCCGCTCCCCCTGGAGTTGATTTCCGTAAAATCCATTCTTAGTGGAACTCTTCAACTAATGAAAAGTGCTCAACAAATTTCAAGTAAATGAGTTAAATTCAAAAACAGGAATTTTTCTATAACACGCCTTAATCCCTCGCAACCCCACTCCTTTGGGGTTCCGTTTTCACAAAAATATGTGTAAAAGGAAATTTATTCCATTAACGGAACATACCTTCTAATTTTCAAGCAGGTGTTTCTATTAGTTGAAAAGCGAAAATATTTATGTATTACGCCCCTTAATCCCCCTCAGTGACCCTTGGGGATTAAATTTTTCTCCAAAACTATTTTGTAGCGGATCTCTACACCATGAAAGGAATTCGCTCACCAAATTTTAAGACTGTACGTCTAATAGTTTAAAAATGGAAATAATTATCAATAACGCCCCTTATGCCCCCGCAACGCCACTTAGGAAACGATATTCACAAAACCCATCTTACGGCATATCTCTACTCAGTGAATGGAATCTGCTTACACAATTTCAAGATCTTACGTCTAATAGTTTAAAAAAGGAGTTAATTGCCTATAAAGCCCCTTAATTCTCCACAACGCCACTTGGGGTCGATTTTCACAAAACCCATTCTCTAGGGGATCTGTACTCTATGAAAGGAATCCGCTTACTAAATTTCAAGTCTGTACGTCTAATAGGTTAAAAATGGAAATAATTATGTATAACGCCCCTTAAGCGCCCTCAACGCCCCTTAGAGGTCAATTTTCGTAAAAATCATTATGTAGGGAATATCTACTTTATGAAAGAAATCTGTGTACCAAGTTTCTCTCTCAAGACTGTACATCTAATAGTTTAGTAATGGAAATAATTATCTATAACGCCCCTTAAACCCCCGTAACGCCCCTTGGGTTTCGAACTTTGCAAAATCCGTTCGTAGCTGACGTCTACTCTTTGAAGGGAACCTACCTACCAAATTTCAAGTCTGTAGGTTTAATAGTTCCGGAGATATCGTGATTAGTCAGTGAGTGAGTGATCTAGTCAGTCAGTCGCTTTTTCTCCTTTATATATAGATAGATACTATATTTTAACTTTTCTATTAAACACACACAAAAAAAATATTTATTTTTATTAATTTTTACTGAGTTAAGGGATAATTTCTATTTTCTTTCATCTATGACCAAGAGTCTCTTGCTTACATTCTACTATTAAAAAAAAAACAAATTGATGCATTTGATTGCTTGATTGATAGAATTTCATGTTAAATTTTGTGCAATTGGCAATGACCGGGTCACCGAAAAAAGGCTTGCAGGTTGAGTATCACTGTTCTAGAGTATGTTAAAAAGAAACTAAATTGGAGATTCTTCGTCATTAAGTATGAGAATTAGGAAAGTGAATTACCAGCACAAAAATTTTATTATTATTATTATTTTTTATGAAATCTATGAATTCTACTTGCTCACATTGTTATTGTTTGGTATTGTAAAATACTTAGTTTTATTAAAATTTAGTTTGCTTATTTTTGAAATAATTTTTAGTTGACTATTACACACAGTTATATAGTAGTTATAGATATATTGTTTAGGTTGAAAATTTTCTTATATTTGATCATATCGTCTGCTTTATTTCAATATTTCATGTTACTCTAATTGATCTGATTACTTAATTTATTTGTATAGACATATAATCGTCTGTTCTGTTAAAATTCTTTTGCTTAAGTTGGCATCTTTTGTACTATTCTAAGTGTGTTGTATTTTCAATCGGAGAAAAGAATTGTAATGCAAAATCGATGCCGTGGTTGAACTTAATAGGTAGTTCTGGATATTTCGGAATTATTTTCAAATATATTCGAATTTTTTTTATATTATTTCGATGTATATTTTTGATATTATCATTCATTTGGAGATCTTTTTGATCATTTAGACCATTAGCATATAAGGCGTCCGTGGAATAAACTTTGGGTACTATTATTCGCAGTTTTTAACGTTCTCGGTGATTATTTCTTTTTGCTTATTATGCGGATATTAAATTTTACATACTGTAAATGCTAATAAATAATAATACTAGTTTCCTGTTTTTTACATGTGGTATATAGTATTCGATGCTATAATGTATAATTAAAATGAAGATAATTTTTTTTATATTATTAACACGCTATTGATATTTTTCGTACTGTTTTCGAGTTTTCCTGTTACTGGAGAAAAATATAATCTCTCTAATTTTACAGTTTAAAATTTTAATATTAAGGAAGTATTTAAGCATACTACATTTGACGCGACACTTCTCATTTGCAATTTTAGAGATGTACTGAATTCAGAAAATTGTGTAATCGACGGGTTCTTTCTTTTAAAAATAACTGCTTTCAATTTCTAATCGTTAATACGTTGCATGAATGATCTAGCCTCTTTCATAACTGTGTCACAACCCAGCTGAAGTATCCATTTCAGTTTTAGTGCTGTTATGAGCGAGGTTCATCTAAAACGTCTTCGGCGGATGTCTTCAACCTTTATCAGTATGTAGACAGCTGTGTTTATCTGATCAGACAGTTCCTTTACATACAGGTTTAAAGAAAAGAAAATGAAACTGAGATATGAAAGAGGCAAAGAATTGTAAAAAAATGTTTTCTTCGAACATTTTTTTGAGGTCTTTGTTGGATATAAATGTTATTTATTGCTGTTGTCAAAAATGTATATTTCCTTCTATAAAAAGGAAAACTTTCTAAGAATATACATGTTGTATATTTCCAGATTCTTGCTAACTTCTATAGTCCTAGCAGTTGCTTTTGTTTATAGTAAATGCAACTCTCTGCCACTCTCTTAACTCAATAAAAGGAACAGTTTGTAAACCATCTATCAAGAATGTCTAAACTATTGTGTTTGGTTATCGTAAATTATTGAGCCCAAGTTGTTAACTACCCAAGTGTTTCGTGACCCAAGTTTTCACACTTTTTCCCCTCTGGTTCTTCCGCAGTTTCCTTTAAAAAAAAACCAAGAATGTGTATATTCTTCGTATCAATAGCTTATTCATGAAAGGGTACAGTTTATTATTCGTCCTTTCTCTCATTTTTGAATATATGAACCCGATTTTCGCGCTTCGTGAAGTGTTATATATTTCAATGTATGTGTTGCGAATCGTGTCCTGGAAGGACTATTGATTATTCACGGTCTGCTTGAATTGTATTGTGTAGATATGAATGTAAACTATTTTGGGAGGTAACTTATCGTTGGACACACACACACACACATTTTTTAATTGCTAGATATTTGGTCTATCTCTTATTTTTCAAAAAGGAATTGCTAAGAAATAGATTTTTCCATAATTTACTATGCTTTTTATTTGAGGGACTTTTAAAAGGAGCATATTCATATGTAGACCTACCGGATATTATAATGTATGTGGATGGTATTTTAGAATTTGTAGCATTACACTTGCATGTAAAACGCTTCGCCTTTAAAGTAACATATTTTATTGTTTTCGGTGGAATGAAATAAGTCACTCTGGGAAATAAATATTTTCACTTTGTCGACTAATTTATTGAATTGTTTTATATTTTTTTTTAAAAAAATGACCCCCCTCCTAAAAAAACGAGAGTTTGTGGTTTATCTATGCAAATTTTTTACACCTATAATGAAGGTGTCATTTTAGTACATGCGATCTTAATTTTTTCATTTCTTATTTTACTTCAAAGTTAAAATGCTTCACACTGTTTTAACATTAACTTGAAATAGATTGGGAAATGGAAACTTTTCTATGCACCTGCTCAACTCAACATTATAGTAATATCGAAATATACGTTCTATTTTTTTCAATATAAATTTCAATTTTCTTTTACAGCAGAATTCTTTGCATTACATTAAATTTACTTTAGTGTAAAACTTGATCGTGCTGCTTTCTAGACCTCTCTATCCTTACTTATAATATGTTTAGTCTTTATCTTTAGTATTTTTTATGCATGTTATTTAATCGTTAATATATTTGTATTTGAAAAACTTCTTTGGAATATAATTTTTAAAAAAAATTTGAAAAGGAAAATATGTTTTAAAGTTTTAGCTTAACTTGGAATACTTTTACAAACAAATGTTTCCTGCTAAAAAGCTACTTCTGTCCTTAATGGTTTATTTGTGATAAAATAGATATCAATACATTTAATAGTGAAATCTAGAAATGTATAATTTCATTGTAATAAAAGATCTTAACTTAATGGGGATTTTGTAAAGGAGGTTGGTTAATGGGGCTGCGTCATTTAAAGTTTAATATATTTTTTACTACTTGTGAAATTCTGTAAACTATTATTTCAAGATTTTCTAATGAGTTAGGAAAGTCACAGAGGTTTGAATTAACATAGTATGATATAGTTAACGAATGTTATGACAATAAAGAACGAAGCAGGATCTTCATGAAACCTGAATTACCCTCTTGCTTCAGTTATTATGGTCTTGTGTGATGACATAACAAGTAAAAAGCAGTTTGTTGAACCGGAATACGTGCACTGGTTGTATACTAAATTATGAAATATATCATTAACAAAATGCATTTTTAATTTGGGGTACTCATTATGTTTTCTTGTATTGCATGTAGTCGACAGTTATTCTCTTAAAACGAATCAATGGTTTGAAATAATAGCATTATTTCCAATGACGTATATTTTTTATTACAGGACGTTGTTTGTGTATTAAAATCTGTCTTTTTAATTAGTTCTTTTCTGTAGATATTTTCAGGAAAGTTTAAAGTTTAGTTAACTGACTTGATATATAGTTAGTTTAAACGTATATGAAGTTAAAGTTAGTTAACTTGATTTACGTTTCTAACTAGAAATTAGAAAATTTTATGAAGACTTTATAATTATTTAATTTTTTTTAATTGTACCTGACATGGTGATTTTTAATTCAAGGTATTTTTAGTGTTTTGTTCTATAATACCAAGAACTAGTAAGGTTTGGTTTATATATCGAAATAAACAGTTAAAATAAATTAAGCATTACCTCATTGAAATAATAAGCTCTTTTGCTTTGTTAAATTGCTTATTATTTTTTTAAAAAGAAGATGTAAAAAATTTAATGAGAAGGAAAAAGAAATGTCTTAAATCTTAACGAAGAAAATTACGTTGTCAATTAGAGATAATTTTTTGTTCTTCTCTTGCGGCTTTCGTCATAAGTTACGAAGAAGAATGCAGGAAAGGTGCAACTATTTTTTGCTTTAAAAATAAGTCGGCTATTGTTTCTGACATCCTATTCTTTGTTGCAGGTTCAGGTTGCTAAAGTAGAAGTGTTTGCATTATAGTTGTTTAAAAAATGTATTTTGTATTGTAGTAGTTAAAACAGTCATTTTTAAAACATTTTTAATATCTTATTTTTGAAATAAAAATTAGATATTAACTGCTTTATTTTTAAATTAAATTTTCCACCTTGATCAACTTTTCATGTTTATTAGTAAACTGCTTGTTACGTAAGGCACGAATGTGCTAAATGCTTGCCAAAGATGATGTTGCATTGTGTCTGCCGAATTTTTATGCAACCAGAAAATTCTTAGGAACAGTTAAATATAACATGTAAATACTCCATTTGTAAATGCTATCCTTGAATTTTAGAATTAAAATCTAGTTGTATTCTACAAGTTAGCATTAACTATAAATGTATCGGGATTATGAACGCGATTATAAATTAAATGAATATCTTCAATTTTTAACTGTAAATATCATAAACAATTAACTGTATGAATACGATTAACAAAGGTAGTTATTTATATATCTCTCGTGAAAAGTTACAATATTCACCAAGATGATATTTTTAATTTAAAGAAGAAAAATTTTATAATGTAAATGTTAACAATACGTGCTATTCTTATATAGAACAGGAGACTTAACTGTGATATAACGTCAGAGTAATAAATTTCGTCATTCAGAGCCAGTAACATTTCTTTCTCGGTATCTTAAGAAAAATAAAGCTTGTATGACAACAAGATGACTCAATGACAACCATCTGAATGAATTTCTTTGAATTTTATTGTTGCCGTGATGTCTACCTTTTTTTTACTACTTTTCTAATGAAAGTTTTTCTTGAAATCCTATTTCCAATCTTTTATCTTATTGTGAGCTATATTTTCAAATAATGATCTCTTTAAAGTAATATGATATCAGAAAAGTGAAGTTATTGTGGTATATAAATGCGTAGAAGTTTTCCATTTCCTTTAGATGTAAACTGAATTGTTTATTATTAGAATTGATCTTTATTGCCTGAATCAAATAGAGTGAAATTAAGTGCTTTATAGTACACAAAACTTCATTTGAGTATGTGATTATTTAACTACTTCTTAAGCACTACAGCCGATTTCCAGCTAAGGCTGTCTCTGTTAGTTTAGATCAGAGATTCCTAAACTTTTTTGTCTCATAGACCCCTTTGCTATGCTTTTCGCTTTGTGGTAGATTGGGCTCTGCTTAATTAATATAGAATTTTTGCAAACTTATCGACTTAAATGGCTTTTTGACAGCTAGTACTACTACTACTTTAAAAGAATTAAATTTCTAACTAATGAAGTATAGTGTTTAAAATTTCAAAAGCACATGTTAATTAATTAAATTAAAAGTTAATTAATATATAAAATAATTGTTAAATAAACTAATCGAACAACAAACAAATGATTTTAATGGGAGGTATGAATCTGGCGCTACAATAACAAATTTTCAACCTTTGGTATGAATCTTGTCAGGTTTAACTTACATCTACACTGTTAGTAGTGTCCAGTTTTATTTTTCTCCTTTCTTTTTTCTTTTGAAGATTGACAACCGCGCTGAAACTCCTCCTCACTAGGATAAGCAATTAAAAACTTCCTCACGATATTCCATAATGCTGGACATAACAGGTTAGCCTTTTTAAAGCCAAAATTACTGATATCCATTTCTAAACTTAAAGATCTTCAATAGAGTGCATATAACGATCAGTTCCTATTGTCATGTGACATTTTTTTTTACAATGTGACCATATAAATTCATTTCCTACTGGGGTATTACCATAGTCAAAGTATTCTCAAACCTGATTTCAAAATCTGAATAAAAGGCTGTTAAATGTTGAACGTATTGGTTGAAACGTCCTGACAGATTGTTGTGACAAATTGAGAAAATTCAGGAACTTTGGAAAGAAGCGTTGAAATGGTTCTTGTTTTAAAAAATTTATGCTGTCACGTTGTAAGAGTGCAAATTAGCCTAATTAAATTTAGTAAATAAATCTCTTAAATAGGTAAAATTTGGTTTCCACTGGATTAAATTTTCTTTTAAAATTAAAGTCACAATCTGGTTTAATGAGAGCCACTATCATAGAACCCCAAATTATTTTTTTGCTGACGTGGACCCCTTGCAGGTCATCATAGACCCCTAGGGATCTATATAAAGTACTTTGGGAATCACTGGTTTAAATCAAGGGTGTAAAACTCAAAGGCTAACTTGGGTCAAACAAACAAGGTTTAATTTTAAGTGCACCGCAAAAAAAAAAAAAAAAAAAAAATCAATATTTATGGAAGCTGAAGTTTATTTTGAACAATACATTATAATAAACGTAAATAAAAGAACAAGTGAAATTTAATGTTAACGTCCTAACACTTGACATCTCTGCTCTCCTCCTGTCTTTCATTTTTTGGGAGAAATTTTGATATTTTATTATCTTATTGTGCGAACGGCAAAAATGACCATTCGGGGCTGCGAGTTTGACACCCCTGGTTTAAATAATCGTCATCTGTTTATTGCTATTATTTCCCATCTATTTAAACCGATGTTTCGCATGCACTTTTCAATGTTGTCATCGACATGAAATCCGGATGACAGGGTGTGTGGAAAAATAGTTTTAAGATAGTTCATGCATGTCGTTAGAGGCGATTAAAATGGATACCAAGTGCTCGGGAATATAGCCGGGTATCCTGCCCCTGAGGATTATATTAGGGTACTGGTCCTCCAGGTTGGGGGTTGGGCGTGAGGCTAACTATCTAACCCTGGAAAAACATCTTGTTAAGAAACCTCAGAGATAAAAAAACCGAACGCATTATTTAACTGCTGTATATAATATATTTAGTTTATGTAGTGGTTGTTATGTTGTGGTCACAAGCTCGTAACCGGCGTGTCGTCAGTTTGATTCCTGGTGCCACAGGACACCCGCCGTGTAGGGCTAATGCATGTTAAATCTGTTGAGTTCAAAGTCCTCTCGTTGGCTTGGTGTGGTAAGTTTGGAGAGAGAAAGGAGTACCAACTCAGGTGTCGTCTTCGTCATTTTATCGAGGCTCAAAATTCCGAGATCCGTCACCAATATTCGTCATATTGCTTTATAGTGCCACGTTAATATAATTCTCACTTTAGGTTATAGTATTATTTTAAGGGACTGGGAGTGCATACAATGCTGCTTAGACTTAACTGCAAGTTTTTTCTGGGTCCGTATTGTGATTAAAATACGAATAAACTAAAGGATTCCTTTAAATCTTTGAGGTAAAGTGGTGCTAAAAGTATCCCGCTCTTTTGATGCGCTGATATGCATGATGGAATATTTTTAGAACCGCCTGTAAATATGATCATGAATCCATGTAGCACCAGGAGACTCTTTGAGTCCCACTCTGTAACACAATAAATCAATTGTTTATAATTAGTATTATTTTATGCTTTTATAATATATTATTCCTGTATTAATAAAAACAAACCAACGTATAAGTCAAAAATAAATAAAATTTCTGTGCAACTATAGTTTTTATTTTTTAAAATTCCGTGCTTCTAAGAGTTAAAACATACATGCATATTTGTTCATTAAAAAAAAAAGGTGTATGCCCACACACACATTAAAATCTCAGTATTTAGCGTGTATTTACTACAACTGTAAAAAAAATAAATATTGAAACATGTAGTGAAGGTACTATTATATATACTACTAAAGAAAACTGTATCATTTTTTTATTTTTTGGACGGAGACTAAATTTTTGAAAAATGGCTAACCGCACAAAGGCACATAAATGTCAAAGGATCCATGACGAACCCGGAAGAATAAATTTATTATCCATTGGGTTTCACGTATATTGTGGTATTCTGTCGTTAGGTAGCAACAAAGTTTTTGTTTTGCTTTTTCTCTCTAGTCACAGTAATAAATTGAACATTAATTGTTAATTCCTAATGTGTGTATGTAGTGATTTTTTTTCTCTTGTTTTTTGATATCTTAAATTTCCCTTAGCGTTCTTTTAAATTCTATGTCATTTTTTTAACATTCAAAATTAAATTAATGAGAAAAAAAAAAGAGGTTTAAAGTTATACATGAAAACAAATACCTGATGTCGCGAATTTTATTTTAAAGATTCACAAAAGGCTATGGATTATTCTTTATAGGTTCACTCATACTTTTTTTTTTTTCTAATTTCTTCTTTTCATTAATGTAAGAACAAAGTAAAACATTTGAAGGTCAATTATTGTGTTAAGTGCTTCTATTGCAGAATTCTTGGATGCTATAACTTTAATTAGTTTTAAATAAATTATACTAAAAAATCATAATTATAATTTCCTTTTATGATATATATTTATATATATCTTTTGTGTCGGAACTAAATCCAAAACTTATTTTATTGACAAGTAGAAGTCTTCTTTGAAAAAATAAATATATTTTTATTGTAAAAAGAAACTTCTTTTTTTAAAAAGAGAGATACTTATAATTTTTAAGACCTAGTATATAAAATTTTATATTAGTTAAAGGGGGAGTGTGTGGTACGATCACTGGCGTAGATAGTCCTGAGTGGGCCCCGTATCACAATTCCTTGGGGGCCCTTTTTGGGGCTCCTTAACATTTTACGATTTTATGCTTACACATGTTAGCGCCTTGTATCATTAATATGGTGGTAGCTACGCTCCCCTGGGTACAATTCATATAAAAAAAAAAATCTTTGATTTAATGGTTTTCACAATTTTTTTTTTGTTCCCTCTTATATATGTGTATAAGGTAAAACGCATTTTGTGTTCAAAATGCCTCTAAAAGCTAACCATTTAATATTTTTAAAGATTAAAAAATTCACGAAATGATTTTAAAATGCTATGCCTTCTATAATGATTGATGTCACTCATGAAATTTGATTTACGAGTACTTCGAACTGTGTATAATTAAAGTTGGTGTGGGTTTTATGATAACATGACTGATATTTGTAAATACTTTTTTTTATACATACTTATTGAAAATTCCTTAACAAATGCATAAATTTTAAATTCAATTATTTTTTTGAAATATATGTATGGCTTTGATTCAAAAATGCTTACTGGCTTTTGTTACATGTATTAATAACGGTAAGTAGAAAAAATATCAGCATTTTGTGCAAAAAAAAAAAAAAAAAAAAAACCACCTTAGCATTTTAAATGAAGATAAACTAGTTATATTTCTTTTTAAGATTAATAAGTTAAAAGTTTTTATTTTTCATTGGAATTTAAATAAAAACTAACATAAAAATTATCACAACACTTTTTTTTTAACTTGGAGATTTCAAATTTTATCAGATTATAGAAAAATATATAAAAGAGTATTTTGGCTTAAAAAATTTGATTTAATATTTTGACCGATTTTTGTCAACTGAATTATACTGTGTCCCCATAATTGTTTGCCTTTTTTTAAAAAAAAAAATTAAAAAAGCAAATTTGCATAGTAGATGAAAAAAAAAAAACAGTTTACTTCCAAATTTATTTAAATCGAAACCTTGAGAGATACACTGTATTCTTATAAATAATTAATTTAAGCTCTTAATTACGAAATATGCTATCATGATGACGTGAACTTGTTTTTTAAGAAAGAAGACAGAAGGTCATGCGTTGTTTATTGCTTTTGCTCTGATAACAATCGTATTAAAATAATATTAAGTGATTTACATTCAGGAAAGGGAGGAACGAAATATATGTTTGTCTTTAAAATTATCATTTACGTCACTTTCAATATAAATTGTTCTAATCTAAATGTGTTTTCTTTTTTTGCTCCTTATTTCTCATTTAATCTAAGGAGAAAAAATCGTTTGCATTTCGCAAATACGCCATGTTCTTTTTATGGAATGTTATCTGAATTTAAATTTAAAAAGAAATTCTTAAATAAAAATTAAGAACCTTTTTGAGCAAGGATCAGAGAATTTTTGCAATCAAAATGGATTTTTGGTTTTATATTAGTTGGACAGATAGTTTAATAGTGCAGGAACAAGTTCAGATATGTGGTTATGAAATATTGCTGCCATTTGGTTGCTAGCCAACTTGGAATATGCGAGCTTCTTCATTTTGCAGCGTTTATTATTTTAGCAAGATCGGATGGAGAGATATTTGCTGGGTCGATAAGCGGTTGTGAATCTCCTATTGGTAAATATTTATGTTTTTCTAATGATAATAATGTGAGTTTTTATTTAACATCATTTCGATATTTTATAATCTTCTGTTTTGTAATTTCCACGGTTTTTTTGCTATAAACTCTCCACGTTAGGATTGTTGATTAATACTAAATAATCCTTCTTTTTTTCTGTTTCCTCTAAGTTTTGAATTTTGTTGTATGAGTTAATTCAAGTTTTTTCAAGATATTCAGTAATATAACCCAGATTAGCTAAGTAGCTGAAAAGGAAATATATTTCAAAGAGTTTGTATAATAAAGTGTCTGTACATTTTTCATGTATCGCAACAATTTCATTATTAGTGCATTAAAACTTTTACTGTGTAAAGATGCCTATTTAGTAATTTTAACTTTAAAGAATTATTTATCAATGGAAATTCTTATGATGTGTAACAATCGAATTCAGTATGATTGTGATTTGTATCTTTTTTATTTCTGACTTATTGGCATAGTGATTCGTTGTGTGAAACACAATACACGTTTAAAAATATAATTTCTCCCTCCCCTTTCTCCTGATTCTATTATCTGTATTTTTTAGAATTTTAACCCTTTTATATAATATAAATATTGCATTTTAAAACGTTTTACTATAATCAATTTTTCTGTAATGGCAACAATTTTGCAATACGTTAGATTTCCTCATGCGAATTTGCAATTCACAATAAGTCATTGTTTCTGTGCACAGTGTTAAATACAGAACTGAATGTTTTGTTTAATAGTTGTAGCAATAATCATGTCATTGCTCATTATGAAAACTTCTATTGTTTCTCAAAAATAGATGATATCTTTAGAACTCTCTCATTTTGTTTGATGCAATGTCTTGCATATAACTTTTAAGTTTTTTTAAAATTTGAACTATATTATGAAGGGTCTTATGAAACTTTTGACTTTTCTTTAAATAAAAATAATGTATTGAATTGTATTTTTCTTGCAAACACTAAATTAATTTGTTTAAACCACTAATACACCCACTAAACATGGGATTGGTTGACTTCAGTTTTTCCTCTATGTAACAAAATGATTTTCTGTGTCATTAAATACTTCTGTAATATTGAGCTATTTAACTATCGTAATTTTTAGCTTCCTACGATTTGGAACTTTTTTTTTTTGTAATTGGTGTTGGTATTAAACGAAGGAACTGCGTTTTTCGTGCATATTTTTTTACAGACTTGAACAAGATTCACTCTAAAAAGTTTCACAGATCTCCTTGACCATCCCAATCTTTGAACTTATAAATTCACCTTGTCTTCCTTTTAAAGCTACACCCACTTACCTTCTGAAGCCAAGTATTCTGCATTTGCAGACACCTTTCTTTATAATTTACTCAAGAGTTTAAAAAAACATTATTCTTTTTTATGCTTCTCTGTATATTTTTAACTACTTGTATTATTTTTACTTGCGAATCCACTTCTAAATGTTTTAAGTTTTATAAAAACTTTATTTTTTGGAGAAAATTGTTTAGTTTTAATACACGTAATTAAAAAGTATTTTGTTAGTATATTTTCAATGGATCATAAAAAAAAAATCAACTGTAAGTTTTGCCTTAGCAATTCAATTTGCAATCTTTTAACAACGCATGCCTTTTTTATCATGCGCGCTTTTTATTTTTTAGGTTTAAATAAATCGTTTGAATGTTTTTAATTTTTATATGATTTTATGTTATTTAAAAATAATAAATTCTTACTGAATTTCGCACTTAGTTTATTAATGACTTGGAAAAGTAAAAGTATTATTAACATAAGTAGGGTGTTTAATTTGTAACTCTTTCCGCGCGCACATTCACGCATCCAAGCTTATTCGTTGTTAAGTGTATATCATATATAACGAAATGGTTTTGGTAAAATGGAAAATACATTGATGTTTACTGTATCTCTTGTTTAAATCATATTTCAACAAACATTCCTTTATTTCATTTTTATAATTTAAAGCGAAATATCGCGGATTCGTATATTTTATAGGTTTTATAACTAAATCGCTATCCTCCTTTACACAGACCTGGTACACATCCTCGAAAATTACAAGGATTCTCAAAATCTCTAGCTTTGTCCAGACACCCTACAAGCATCCGCGACAGCTAAAAAAATTATTAATCAATTCAGGTAGTTTAAAAAGGCGGGAGAGAGAGTTTTCGTAGAAACAAGTTCAATATACTACTGTTCCAGTAGCAAGAGCGATTGATCTATGTCTTTTTGCAAAAGAGCGCGTTAACGCCTTTATTTGGTCCGTGTTGCAATGACGAAGGTCACATAACGCGGTGTGCTGGAAAGATGAGCTCTGCCCCCCACCACTTATACAGCAATTAACGTGAACCAGAGATGGATGCGTAGAATTTTTATTACTTTACCTGCCTGCGAAGTTGCCCCGGGCCGGGACATTCTTGCCTTTTTAATGACTGGGAAAAGGAGTTATGAAGCATGGAAGAGTTTTCACGCCACCTTTTACTTTATTTTTTAAATCTGAAGTTCGTTAAGTTTGTGAAACCATTGCTACGTTCAACAAGGTTCGAAATTGAATTTTATGGCTTGATAAAATCGTATCAAAGGTCGATGAAGTCTTTTCGCATTTCAAGTATTGAACTGTTCAAATTTGTTTGAGTTGGGTATGAATTAGATTTATATTCAAGGATTTTTATTCAGTTAATTGAATAGTTTTTCGTCTGTTATGTAAAGTTACTTTCACACATTTTTTGGTTTGTAAAGAGGTAGTGATCTCATAAGGATGTTTCTCCAATAACGTTAAAGAATAAAACCAAAATTTGGAATATTTTTTCAAATAAAAATGTATTTCAACATTAATATTATATTCTGGCCTTGCTATCCTATAGAGAACATTATATTTTATCTTACTACTCATTTTGCTGAGTTCACCCATTTTTTCTGGTATAAAATATTTTTTGTACTTTTTTTTTCCCTTTACCCCATAATGTTAAATGAGCTATCCCTTTACATGTTAAAACAAAATCAATTCATTATTCACGGAAAATTTTGAAATTTCAAAACCGCTGTATTATAAACAAACGTTTGAACTACAATGCTGCAAATTTTCATGAAAATTGTGACATTTTTCTGTATAAAAATATGCTTGGTATTTAGTTCAGACTCTCCTCCATTTATTTGGCGAATACATTTTATACTATCTGAGACAAAACTGACGGATTTGTCTTAGGACTTGATCGCTATTTGTATTTGTTGAAATATATCTGTGAATTTCAGTAGCATGAAAATGTTCAATCACTTTATTTTACCTGCTGGAAGCTGAAAATCAATATATTTTTAAAAAAGGTTATTTCTTTTTGTTAATAGGGGGATAGATGCTCAATTAATATTCTCTTTAATGTTATTTAACGACGAACTCTGTTATAGGATTATGAATTCATTCAGTAATATGTATGATAAATATCTATTTGTTTTTACTGAAATCTGTCTTGAAGTATTTTTAATTTTCAAAAACTCGTGATTTTTTTTAGCGAGTTAATTAAAATAATTTTTATTGAAAAATCTTTTAGAAAGTTGTAAATATGAAACTGTGCAAAACATATTACAAAATAAATTTTGTACGGAGCCGGAATCATTTTTAGCACTCTGTTGTACTTATTCATTACAGTAAACTGCTCTAAGTTAAAAATTACAATTAATTAATTAATATATATATATTTTTAGGATTTTCAACTGTAAAATATACTTTTCTTTAAAAACATTTCCTATCAAGTTTTTAATGCTGTTATCTCCATATTAATTCATTGCAATTACAACTTAGTTTCTTTGAGCCCCTTATATAAGTTTGAAACTTTAAATTATCAATAACGATTATTACTTAGCAATATTTGTGAATTGTGTGCAAATCCTCTACTGATGACAAGAGCAATAGTTGAACTTAATTAATATTTATTTATTGCAGATTTTGAATTCTGCAATGATCATACAGAATTATTTAATACTTTATATCTATTCTTGCTGACAGTGTACATCTAAATGCTGAGTTTGCTGGGCAAAAATGCTTTAAGAGAGAAAATAAAAAGATCCTCGAAAATCAGACTCTTCTTTAATTGAACTGTTATATATTGAAACTTGTATCCGCGCGCGGCTCTCTTGTGCACATTTAGGGAAAGGGTATCTTTATATATAAAAATCTTCTGTGCGTCTATATGTGACTAAACTCCTCCTAAACGGCTGGATCGTTTTTGATGAAATTTTTTGTGTAGGTTCAAGTGGATTCGAGAATAGTTTAGATTCACAATTCGGTTCAATATCGCAATTAGTAAAAAGATATTGATTAAAAGCATTAAAAACATTCAACTCAATATTCACCTGCAGTGTTGTAACAACGTTATTGTTATAAAAAGGACGTAAGTTGGCGTCGAAAATCGATTTTCATCCAAACTTGGCGAAACCGAGTCTTCATTGTTACAAAAATGCAGACGAATCATGCTTTTTAGTGTTTTTTATCTTTATATATATAATTCTTCTGGGCGTGTGTATGTGACTGAACTCCTCCTAAACGGCTGGACCGATTTTGATGTCATTTTTTTTTTGTGTGGGTTCAAGTGGATTCGAGAGTGATTTAGATTCACAATTCGGTCCGATATCGCAATTAGTTAAAAATGCGCCAAAATTATGTAAGGGCGTGTAATTGTTCATAAAAAAATCATGGGCAATATTCTTGAGGCCACTATTTTAACCAGCAAACTTCAAGGTAAAGTTGTACTTCTACGACAGATCGCAATGATTCTTTCAAACTCACCTACCCATTCAACTGTTTGCAATTTCCAATTCACTTGGCATTTGCTTTGACTATCAATAAGTCACAAGGTCAAACAAGGACAATTTATGGCTTAGATTTAGAAAACCCTTGATTTTCGCACGGCCAATGATATGTTGCATGCCCGAGGTTTAGCAAACTATCGCATTTATTTGTTTACATGTGTACATGTGTACACAAGTAAAAAGTACTTTTTCAATAATATAGACGACTCAGATAATGCTTCTATTAATGAAATCTCCCCTACTTCTCCCACTTTTCTGTAAAAAGACCAAGAGACATCTTGGTCAATCCAGATTTCAATTAATTTATTTACTTTATTTATTTTTCCCCAAGATCACTTTCCCGCCTTTTCTGATAGTCAGTTTTTGCTGCACTCGGATTGGATAGGATAACTCCGCCCACTTTTCTCGCATTTTTCAATGATTTTTTCACTGTTTTTTAAAGTTAAATTTTTAATAGTTATTTTAATCTCACATCCAAGTAGCTTAAATTTTTAAAATCTACGGAACTTTCTCATTATTAAACTGATTTATTCCTAAAACTGGGCAATGGTAGAACTCGTCAAAGGCATCTCAAAATTACCTGATAGGAGGTTATAGGCCGACAGGCCTAGGCACTCCATCCAGTTCATCAACGACACATTTATTTGTTTATAGCCCTCAAGGATTACCAAAAACATTGTACATTCAATGACATTACGATAAATTTATTTTTTGTGCATTAAAAAATATACCTGTTATGAAAATAGCTCGAGTTTTAACTTTTTTACCCTTTAATCAAAACAAGTTTAAGTTTCTATTCAGAATAGCTTTCATATTCAACTTAGTTCATAGTAAATGCATACTCACACGCAATCGATAGGTCGAATTGTGGTAACTATACATGTGATGATGTCAGGTATTGTAATAACTTTCTTTATAAAAAATTTCATCAAAACGGTCCAGACTGTTACAACTTATTCAAAAAAGTTTGTAATTTTTGGATTTAAGATGTGTGTATTGGACAACGTCTGTCGGGACCGCTAGTATATGTATAAATATACACAAAAATACGTCCTCTCGAAAAGAATAGGCGGAGTTGTAAAATCCTACTTTATTTGCTTTTATTTTGTGATATAAGTCTCCAACTTTATGGAGTGTAAACGTGAGAGAGAGCATAGTAAAGAGAGAGAGAGAGAGAGAAATGAATACCTTTTAAATTCTTTTGGGGTAGAGTTATATAGTAGAAAAAAAGGTATCCCTTATCTTTTAAAGCAGAAAGTATTAATGCAACTAACGTATGTATATGGTTTTCACGTTTAGTGATAACACATGCTATTTTTTTAAAAATATTTTTTTAGAGATATTGCCTGTAAAATGTATTACTACTGTTTTTTAATGTTTTCCTTATTTTTGTGTTTGAGTTTTCAAAAGTTGACGTCATTAAAACATAAACAAGCGATTCTTATCTAAATTATCTATTTACTACTTATTTATATGTATTTATCAGTACTCAAATGCAACAACTATATTGATGCATCTGTTTTTCGTATACGTCATAGTTCTTATTTTTGTTAAGAAAGTATCTATATAACATATATAAGTATTGCGTTTCAATCCCTCTCCTTTTCTTGTTTGAATCTTCAAAAGTGAATTCTCTTAAAATAGCAATATATATTGACTCTTAGTACCATTTAAATATTGTCCATTCAAACTAAAATTATCTACCTATTCCTAAAAACAATCCTAGTTTTTCAGAAATAATAAAAATACAAAGGGGAAAAACAAGGAAACACAATGTGATTTGATTTTTAAAATATTTTCTTTTGTTATTTTGAAAATTACATTAATATTTGTTACGCCCCGCTTATTTTTTTAGCAAGACGTCTTTCAATATCGTTCTCCTAGTCATTTCCTGTAGAGCTGTGGCTGAATAGCATCTTTGAATTTCTCAGATGTTTGCTTTTTATTAAAGATTTCATCTCATCATTTCATGCTGCCCAAGAAAGTGTTAAGTGACACAATGGAGTTAATTAGTTATCTTCGTACTTTCAATTAAGCTTTATGTTCAAATGCTTCGTGACTTTTGTATTGTGTTCAGTTGCCACTGCGGGTTATTTTCAGATGAAAAAGTTTTTTTTTTTTTTTTTTTTTTTTACATTTGTAATGTGCAATAATTTTTCATGTCAAGCACGTAAATACTTTACTTCAGTATAAAAATATCTCCTTCAATGTATTAAGAGAAAAATTCGCGATAAGAGCATTTTTTCTTGCTACTCAATTTTTTTCTTCCCAACTTTAAAAGTATTTATGGACATTTTAAGTTATTCTCTATTAACACATTTTATGGTGGTCATAAATCTTGAACTGGTTAGGTGCCTAACTCGCCGAGAACAGTAGAATTCTGGGGGTGTCATCCGAGAAGTTCAACCTTTAACCCCCATTGTGCAGCTCACTAGAAACATCTTCGATATCCTCTTTCACCCTCAGTGGAGTTCTAGTTATAAAATAATGTATATTTAAAATTATTTGTATGCTTTAAATTGTAGAAAATGTCTTTCAAATTCATTAATTTTTACATAAAATTATTTTCTTAGTGTTGAAAATACGGTGTATTTCCTCGACATTTTTTTCTCTTGTTTTCCTAGGAGTTTTTTTTTGTTCTTTGATGGGTAAAATTTATAAAATAGATATTAATTTACAAGAAGGTGTAAATAATTACTTTTTTTAGCATATAGTGTGTATCAGTGGCGCACTCAGGAATTTTTCAAGGAGGGGGGAGTTCCGGGGTCAAAAGTTCACCATTCTTGTATCATGCTCCTTTTGATTTTGTCGATTTTCGGAAACAAAACACAGTAAAAAACTAGTTTTTGAATAAATAATTGGCATTAATTAATAAAATTAATCATTAATAACCAGTAATTAATTAAATTTTACGTACTATATACTTAGAATTATAATCAATCGGAAAAAAATCAAGGGCTTGGCCCCCCTTGTGTGCGCCACGGGTGTGTATGAATTTAAAATTTGCTTTATGTGGTTTATAAAGTACATTGAAAGATGAACCTCTATATAACGAATTTTCCATATAACGGAACTTTTTTTTCGGGTTTTAGCGACTTCGTTATTAGAGGTCCGACTGTATATATATATCAACTAAATGAATTAAAGTAAACATTTTATAGCGACATTTATAATTTACAAATGCTGAAGTGTAGAGTAATATGTCTATGTTTGTCTTTGAGTTCAGATAATACCTCTTTGTATGATCCTTAAAGTTTAGGTAATGTCTTTCGGTATGTTGAAATGTAAATTTCTTGTATTATAAAAGAGTCTGAAAAGGAAAGGGTCTTCTAAGATTGAAAAGGAAAGTGTCTTCTAAGATTTGATGGGTACAGTTAAAGGAATGAAAAGGATTCATTGCATCATATTTTGCATTTTGTTTCAATGAGCATCTTCATTTAAAAGTGGAAGTATCCGTATGAAAAAAGAACCTGAAATGTTCACTCAAAAAGAAAATGGGGTATTTAGTTTTCTCCTTTCCCGTTTTGATAAAAATCGGACATGTCCCATCTGTTCCTTGTCGAAAACCGTTTTGTCGAATCGTTTTTTGTTTCTTTTCTTTCTATTTTAAATGAAAATGCCCTTTCACTGTTCGACTTAGTTTTCTTCGTTTGCTTTGCCATTGATTTTTCAACTTTGGTATGTAAGGATTCAGAATATTAGAGTGAAGGAGATTTTGAATTCTTTTATGTTGCTGTAGAAGTCATTTTTTTTATAAAGGTTCTCTCACTGTGTGTTTTTTTTTTCTCCTTCGATTCCATTTTCTTTGTGAGAATTCAAATAATTGGTTTTAGTTTGAAATTATCCCATTTTACAATCACCTTAATTTTAGAAATTCTGTTTCTTCTCTCGATTATGTTTTTCAAAAATAAACTAAAAATTTTGTATATTTATCCATGAACTCTTTGTTGAGTAATTGAATTTGTTTTTTGAGCTGCTAAGTTGTGTTAGATGTAATACAGTATGGTCACACTTTTAAGAAACATGCATTATATGAATTGTTTGTTATATTTACTAAAAATGCAGGGTTTTTTTGTTCTTAGTTCGAAAGTTAAATAAATAAATCCTTCCTTTTGACAAATTTCCTTTCGTCCCTCGGCTTGGATAATTTTTGACGGCAAAAATTGTTCATGCATTCTGCTGAAAATAAAAAAACGGAATTAAGAACCAATCAAACTTCAAGTGTAAATAGGTATTTAAAAAAAAAGAACTCCTGCGAAATAATGGAGAAATCTTGGTGTTTGTGAAACATTACTCACAATGCATTCTTTTATTTAATTCTATCTTAAGTATATTCATTTTAAAATCTCAAGGTTAAATAGTTAATAAAAAATTTAAAACCTTTTAATATTTGTTATAATTTTTTTTCTTTAAAAATTTTTCTGAAAAAAATACTTATTTTGACTTAGGCATGTGGGACTTTAAATATGCTTTTTCCTCACCCCCCCATGTTTTAACTTCATTTTCTTTTTTAACCAAGGAACTGTCTCACTTTATACATTAGATAAAATTCAAGATAATACCTATAACGTTTGTTAGTTTAAAACAATTAAAATGATATTGTTCACGTTTGGGATCTGTTTGAGTTTTTATGAATTCTTAACTCTACCTTTTATTTTTTTTAACACATATAAAATACGATTGGTATATGCTTTACCAATAATCATTTTTAATTTTAAAATATTTTTTAAGGTTAGTTTAAGTATTGCAAAAATAGCAACTTTTTATTTATCTCACTGTTCAAAATAAAAATGGTTTATTTTATATGTAACATATATAACGTATGTTTTTATTTTAATACTTAACAATAATAATTTAAGTAATGTTTCTGTTTTGTAACGTATGAATTGTTATATTACGTAATTAAAATTCGTATTTTTCTTGTTGTCCTACGGTATTGTTTACCACACTTTAGTCAATTTAGATTGATATCACGCGTCTTTTCACTTTAATTTATTATTTATTTTTCGGTTTTTTGATTATGGGAGCTGTATACGAAGTTGGAGTTTTTATCTCCTTTACAGAGCTGATCTCGTGAATTCATTCAGATGCTTTTATCTTGTTACTTTTACAAGAATTTTGACGAGAAATCTTATCGAAAACTATTTTATCTCCGAAATGAAATCATTTATAAATATAATGCAAAAGGTATGTTTGGGAGTGCCTTTTTTCTCCGTAACATGCAAGATAAAAACAGCTTTCTTTATTGCTCTCTGTGTGATTTATTTCAAATATTAAATTTCTAATCTAAATTACGATGGCTGTTGACTATTTTTATCCATTAAAAACCTAAAAGCTCGTGACCGGCGTACGCAATGTTATTTTTTTAAAACTTGTTTATCTAGCATTGAGGTTGATATTTCGTACGCTTCTCCTGGAGAAACCTATACCATCGCATCTTTTATTTTCCGATTTGAGAGTTGAACAGGTTTTTTCTATCGATGTTATTTTTTTACTCCAAAAAGGAAAAGTTTTCAATCTGACCTGATGTTTTCCTGATAGAAAGTTACGAGAGTTCGCTATGACTTTTGAAAAGGCGCTTAAATAGTAGTTTCCGTGTCAACAAGAAGTATCGGTTTACTGAGAGAATTCGAAAAGGTAAGCGGTTCTTCTTTATTTGCTCAGTTTCTTGGTGGGCGACTGCAGGTTGCAGGTGGACAGAGTAAATACTTAATTGGATTACTATAAAGCTTGAATAGTTTCAGAAGGTGATTGGACGCTATAGGACTCTCGGTTGGCTGTCCACCTACGTTTTGTAACGTTCTCAAGAATATTTTTCTTTGGGGCCCGAGAAGTTTTGACATTCTTTTTCCATGTTTTGATGCATCGATGACAAGAATATCGATGTTTGCGAAATGCAAGTAGTCGTTGGCTGAAGTTACGTAGGCGGCGAAAGTCTCCAGTCGGCTTTACGCCTTATTTGTGAATGGATTCTGTGTACGTTAGTCGTGTTTTTTGAAATTATTGGTCGTTTTTAGTGAATAATTATAGAAATTTTTGAATTGCTGCTCATGGAATATGGTAATGTGGAAAATTGTGGATTTTTGTAATAATGGATATGGATGGTTGAAAAGGATTATTAATCTTTGAATCGAAGGTAAAGTGTCTATGTAGTTTTTATTCGCATTAGCTTTATTCATTGTAAAATTATTAACAGAAATAGATTAAATATTTCAAAGACATTTATTAAAAAAATCCTGGTTAAAGTATGATTTTCAGCTCTTTCTCATGGTTCTTTTACTGCAAATTAAGTTAGTTAATTTTATAAGCTCATAACCATAAGATTTGGTGCTGGGAATCAATAAGCAAATATTGTTTAAAAACCTTTATAATTCAAAAGAATTTTTATATTTGAGTAGTTAACATATACATTGAATTGGTCAGGACTTTGAGGAATCGTGTTACTGAGTAGGAATAGAGAATAGGGTATTACACAAATTTTTTGTATCCTCATAAATATTCAGGTTTTTATAAAATATAAAAATAAAAATGTTGTCCATTTGTAAAAAAAAAAATTTTAATGCATTAGCGTATCATAATTATGTGTAAATATGTCCATATAATGTAAATTAAAACTAATTTTCATTGTGTGCAGAATCTGTTTCATACAATTTTGAAAAAATGGTGTTTTAAACGTGTTAATTTGGGAAAGAATGTTTATATACTACCGAAATATTTAATGGATTTTTTTTAAATTAATATTTAATTTTGATTTTAGAGAGATTCTAAATTCAGAGAAATAAATTTTGCATTTATTTGTATCAGAAAAAATTATGTTTCTAAAATGATTTATCAATTAGCAAATGAAAATTATATCAATGGATGAGTTTCAAATAAATTTTTTTCCCTTTTTAAAAAGTTATCTCCGAATAGATTATAAAGTTAAAAAAATACGATTTTTTTTTTTTTTATCAAAAGGACCGAATTTTTAAATGGAGAGTTCGTCATGGTTGAGATATTATCCGTGCTGTCTAGCCGTGTGTGTGTGATCCTCTTTTAACAACAGACTATTCCCACCCTCCTTTTTTTTTTTTATCGCCAATTGAAAGAAAGTTCAAGAACTTGTACTTTTGATCTTACTTTATTATTTTTTTGACTATTCCCACCCTCCTTTTTTTTATCGCCAATTGAAAGAAAGTTCAAGAACTTGTACTTTTGATCTTACTTTATTATTTTTTTTAAGTACCTTAAAGAATGAACATAAAATGTTTGTTTACTTTTATGTCCATTCCTGGAAACAATCTTTATTATGGAATAAATATGGAAGTTGTAATTGAGAAGAGAAAAAATTTTGAGTACTTGGAGAAACATGTTTTTCTCTAAATATAATGCAAATTCTACGTATTTTAGTCAATTTAAACGGCGCCAAAATTGTGTAGATATTTAAAGTAATAAAACAGCACAAAAAGTAAAATTTTCTCCCTCCTGGTTCTAGGATATGAAGAAAGAAAATCCCTATTTATGTAAATTACATGGATATTTAAAGAATATCTAATAGTTTGCCAAATTTAGTTACTTAAGGATTATCACGAAGGTATCTCAATAAAGACTTTAATATCTATGTTATTCCCGTGTGATACTTTGGTGTTCAGTTGTTACATTAATAATTCAATCGATCTAGGGAGTTCTTGACAAAGAGGTTATGTATATTCCATTATTAATTAAAACTCGATGTCGTTGTATTTAAATAAAGCGTTTATTTTTGGTTTTAGAAATTTCGATAGAATCGCAAAATATGTTTCATTTATTGTTATCAGGTTTTTGCGAAATGATTAGATTCTAAAATAAAGACAGTTTTTTAATTTAATCACTCAACGTTTCGAAAATTTTTCTTCATTTGGCATGTTAAAATGCTTTTTTTTATGCATTATTATTTTAGTTTACTTGTAATCAAAATTAAAATCCTTAGAGCATTATTATTAGTAAGAGTTTTGTCCCAATGGGGCGTAACAATTTTATGATTTTTATGATTTTTTGCTTACACATTTTGAGGGGCACAGTATCATTGATACGGCGGTAGCTACGCCCTTGTAGTATCCCTTTTGCTGGTCAAACTATTGTCTCCGGGTCCCACAATGGTTAAGGGACCTTTTAATATTTTGATGAATATTTTCTTGCATAATTTGATTGTAAAATGTTTGAGACTCGGAAATGCCAAAAATAGTTGGGATGTGTGAAAGGATTAACCCAGTTTTGTTTCGAAAATAGCTTAATTATATTGATCACATTTATTATCAGTTGAGAAATTTTAGTGTTTAAATATGAATTATGGAATGTGCTTTGCTGCTGCGAGGTTCATTTTGAACTAACTATTCTAAAGTTGTTTAATTTATTATAGATGTACAAAAAGGCAAATGTCCACCCTGCATTAAAAAAAAAAAAATTAGCAAATTTTTATAAAGGGATTTTCGATTTAAGTCCTGATTTCTTTGAGAAAAGGGTTCTGAATTTTTTTTTCTTTTAAATTTTGATTTATTACGGGTGTTATAATTTTAAAACAAGTTTGGAAGTTTTTTTACTAGAAAATATTATTTTTAAAGCAATAACAGTACACATTTCATTATTTTTAATAATAATTTTACAGGTTTCGCTGTAGTAAAAATTTTTAATTGTGGGATATGATGTTAAAAATTATTTACAAAATGCCCTTTAGATTTTCTCCCTACTCTCATTTGCGAATTATTTATTCTAATGCCTGCATAAAACCTCTTATAGCATTTAGTTTTAAAGAATATTTCTAAATTTTATAATATTCTTTGTTATTAATAAACGTAGTTTGTCAAAAATGAAATTATTTCAACTATTATTTCTTTTCTTTTTTTAATGAAATGGATGAGTGATTTAAATATTACTAGTTTCATCCACCCCACTTAGACTTGCGGAATCACGCTGGTATGACGGCGATTCTATTCTCCCGGCCGAATAATGAATGTCACTTAAGTAGAATGCACGATAGCGTGTATTTTCTCGAATCCGACGTGGCCTTTTAAAGAAAAAAACACGGCTTTCGTCCCGATGCCGCGATAAACAGCTTAGGAGGAGCTACAGCAAACGTCTCGGGCTTTTTCGCTCAGCTGAGATAGAAACCTTCCATACAACAAGAGCGCCACAAACTGGTTTGTCCGCTCAGTTGCGTTTTACCTGTACATCAAGGCTTCTGAAAGCAGGAATGTGTGATGCAAGGCAACCCAGCGTATACTGGGCCACCCGTTTCACAAAAACGGCTGTAATTTGAAACGATTTTTTACCTATCCCGGAATCGAGTCCGGCTCTGGACCGTCTCGATGGGGAGATAGTCTAACCTGGAATAACAAAGTCCAGCTGGGACTTGACTGCCTTAGGGAGCCTAATCCACTGCCTCGCTCCACTTGCTGTAGAAGTTATGGGTAATCATCACTCGGAATTACGAGAGAAATCAGCTAGGAAGAAAATGGGTGAGTCTGGATTGTTGGTACCTGGTACCGAGAATTCTCTCTCTCCTTATCCTCTTAACCCCCTCACGTCTTTTTTTTTTATTTTTTTATTTCCTCTTTCCGCATCGCTGTGATTGAAATTTGATCTCCGCGCATACTCCTTTAATTTGGTACGATCTCCAGTGAGCTTTAATATATATCGTAAACAAGCTGCAGGGGTTTGGAGATGTGCATACGTAATGAAGAGTGAACCTTGAGCGTAGGATTGCTATGTGAGTTTTTTTTAACGAAGGTCGATCGGCCCATGGTGTAGATGGAAATACCAGCACGGAATTAAGAGGAAGGAATGAAGAAAAAAAGAAATTAAGCGAGAAAAAAAATCACGAAGAAAAATTTCTTGTTTACGCGAACTCTTCTCATATTGGGATATTTTCTATGCCAATTAAATCGGAGTACTTTTCATCACCTAATTTACTCGTCTTTCTGAAAAAGTTGATTTGTGCTGGTCCATGTGCAAAGCGCAACAAGAATGAGTAATGTGACATCTTTTACTGTGGTTTAGGAATTTCCAGAGGATATATGTGAATCTAATCCTTGGATTTATTTCTTTTGGATACCTTTTATTACCGATTATGTGTAGAGTTTAATATTTTGGACCTGGAATGCGATTTGTTGTGTTTTTGGTATTTAAGTAAGTTTTGAAATATTTCATTATTCTGCCTGTATGAATTTCATTTAATCTGTTAATTTCATTATTTCTTTAAATTACGCCAAAATTTAAAAATTAAAAGTATTTTATGTGTGTAATTTATTTTTATGAATATCATACTATTAATTTTCAGTCAAAATTGAATTAACTCTGAACAAAAACTATCCTTCGAATGTATGCATTTCGGAGATAAATTCATTTCTAAGTTTTTATGAAAAGAAATCAGTACAAAGATAATTTTTCAGTTTAGATTTATCAACGCATCTTTTTTAAAAAAATTAATATTTTTTTTAAAAAAAAATGAATATTTAAATATTGTAATTATTTTTAGGTATTGTTATTACTATGGACTTATTTATTTACTTGGCCTTTCCTTTGTGAGATTTGACACAATAGTCATAATTCGTCTGTAAAAAATATTTTGAATTTACCTGAAACAAAAGCTGTGTATCAATTGAAACACCGAAATATTTTCTTTCACCTGTCATGATAAAATAAATTCCTTCCTATTCTTTCTTCTAAAATTTTTCGTTTTAAAGACATTTCTACTTCTTTTTTTTGTTTTTTGCAACACCACAGAATTAGAATTTGCGTATAGTTTCTACCCTTATATAAATTTTTATTAGTATAACTCTGTCATTTCATTATTTCTAATTGAGCTACAACTATTTTTAAAATAAAACTCCTGAAAATTATCACAAATTTGAAATTATGAATCAGCAGCGTGACATCATATAGTTTTTTTTAAAAATTTCATTTGCAAAATTTCGATAATTTGTTTCATTTTATAATTTTATAATATATATATGAACAATATATAATAAATTAATGTTTTTCAAAATCAATTTGGTGCAGTTTTTTTAAAAAAATCATTCAATTTGACATTCTATTTAAGTTTTTACTAATCCAGTATCATAAATTTAAGAATAATGCATTCTCTCTCTCTCTCTTTTAAATATGTGGTCACACCCAAGTATGAAGTTTTTACTTCGTCTAAGAAGTCTCTGGAAAAATTAAATTCTGGGAATATGGGAAATTGAATAAATTAACGATTTAATGTTTTGTCAAAATTGTTCATAACTTTCTAAGATAGAATTGAAGGCAATCGTTGGATATATACTTGGAATTTCGAAAGGTTAGGGGCAAGTGAATATAGCAATTTAATTTTTTGTTTAAAACGTGACACTTTCTTTTACCTTATATTATGTAAAATGTATGTTTTTTTAAAACAGTTTGAAGGATATTCATAATTTAAATATGGATGTTTTGCTCAAAAGTATAATTACTTAGAAAAATGATTTAAAAAGTACAAATTTTTTTTTCTATGATATAGCAATGCATAAGAGTAAGCAATGCATAAGGTTCATTGTTCGTATTTTGATGCTTAAAATTAAACGCTTTTGAGAAATTTACAATAATATGTTTAAGTTTATAAAAAAGATTTATACTGATAAATATTTTAATTGGAGTTTGTGTCCCCCCCCCCAAGAATATGTTCTTAAAATAACTGGTTTTTGTGCTTATTTATAAAACGATCTAGCTCTTTATAATCATACATATTGTGTATTCTACATATAACTGTGGTGGTAGTAAATTTGAATTATGAAATTAACTTATAATTAATGGTAAAAATTTAATTTCTTTTTCTGTTTAATAATCTCTCTTGAGAATTCTGCACTTAAAATTAAGCTGTGATTGAAGCCTTTTAACACAGATTTTTACAAAATTGTATTGAGCAAAAAAATTTGTTGAAATATTATTTTAAGTTAAAAATTATTTTATAATAACGTCAGGTTTATGGAGGGGGATCTATATTTTTATTTACATTTTCTTTTATGTGACAAATTTGACATGAACCTATTACTTTTATTTAATTGAGTCTTTTATAGAATTCGTTTAATCATTTTATTTTATTCTTTATTGAAAAACTTAGAAAACTTTATTGTGTATTTAATTTTTGATTTGAGTTCATTCTTTTATTTAACTTGGTAATTTTCTGTATCCAATAAGAATTTATTGTTTTTTGAACGATAGAACCTTCATAATACATGAATTGTACTTTTAAATAAAAACAAATTAGCTAAAAATTAACATTGTTTCAGGTATTTTTAGAATGTTAACTTTGATATGTAGCTTGATTATATGTGCGTTGTATTATGTGTTAAAATTACAATAAACGTTCTATTCAGTTACAATATGTAATTTTTCCATTGATTTTTTTTAAAACTGGTCGTAGTTTTTAAGTTTTACTTTAAATTATATCATAGAATTTTATCTCTTCTATTCCATTTTTTCTCCATCTGAATTAGGATTTATGATATATCATTAATTGCTTGCATATATGTGTTTATGATACATTTATTTAAGCATTTCTGTATAGAATAGATCATAAATATTTTAAGTATGCTATTACGTTGACCGGCAATTGATTTATATACGGTTCCACATTTTACATTAAATTTAAATTTAAACCATAACCTTCTCATCTATTAAGATTAATTAATCATTCAATTAATTTTAGCGTATTTTCATTTAAAAACCTAGGAAAATAATTTTTTTATTAATTAATTGAAAATATTCGTGTTCCGAAATTAACAAAAAATACCTTTTTATTTCGTTATTGTAAAATATTTTTTAGAATCCAGAATAAATCACCAGGGCCATAACACATAGGTTACTCGATGGAATTATAATCATGGGAATATGAGATTGTTTTTTCCCACAATTATTGGAGGTTGGATTACTACATGATTCTTGAACGGAACACATTAATTTTTTTAAGCTAAAACTCCACCCCCAAAGTAATATAAGATAAAATGAAAGTGAAAGAAACTTAACTATACTGATTTTAAAATATAATATATTTGCATGAATCAACACAAATGAAAGTAGAATAAAATATTGAGCAAAATTAAAGGGCTAACCTATTTTTGAGTCATTAAATTCATACAGGAAATTGATAACTGTAATTAAAAAATTGAAATTTATTTTTGGTTTTGCTGAAAATATTTTAAAAAATCGTAAGTTAAGCAAATATAATATTTTTAATTTAGTTTATAAAAGCAACAAACCCAAAGAAAAAAAAAATCTACCAATATATAAGATTTAATAGTACTTACGTATTATAGCAACAAATGCCAATTCTATTATTAACTCGCCAATTAGGCAACCGCAGTTTCCTATGTGTCGTACACGCTTAATTAGCAACCATGTGCTTCATTTCATACACTGTCGCCAATAGGTTGCGATAATACGTAATACCGATTTAATTAGTAAAAGATGCATAAAATATTATTAAAATCTCTTTTTTTTGACATACTACCAACAAACCTTTTGAGTGACGTACATTACCGATCGAGATACATTATGCTTTTCCTAAATTAACAATTAATAATTAATTTTAATACATTATTTAAAATTTATATTGAATCTTTGAATTTAATTATTTACTTTTTCTTACAGTTATGGATCGCCTTAGAAGGAGTTTACGTGATAGTTTTCGTCGTAAAAAAGATCATATTCCAGAATGTAGTAAACCCCACCAATGGCAGGCTGATGAAGCTGCAGTACGTGCTGGGACATGCAGCTTTCCTGTTAAGGTAGTATTTCTTGATATTTTCTGAAATTAGACTAATTTTTTTATCGAGTTTAACCATTGTGTGATACAAAATGAGATTGAAAATGTATTATCAGGTTGTAAGGGCGCCTTTCTCCTTGATTATCAGCCTGAGCTAGAGGTGTAGGGATAAAGGAAGAACTAGAAGCTACTACCATGATCTTAATGTGACTTTATTAAGATCTTTAACTTAAACATCTAACAGATTAGATAATAATAATATATGTGAGAGAATCTATGTTGGCTAAACACACAATTTATATAATACCGAAATAACGTAACCCGGACCACTATCAATACTAACTCGCCTAAGCTCTATTCCTAGACTATCACAGATCTGAATATTAAATAGTCACTCCTACCTTTAATGTAGACCTAAGTCGTGATCACTATAATCCTAGATGAGGTTGCTGTTTACTGGAGTGCAATGGTATGCACCTTGACTTAAGGGCTCTCTATCACGCATAATTTCTATTTGCTGTCACTTAACGTTTCCTAAACCCCTTCACGCTTGAACCACGGATTATCTTTACATTCCTCAAATTGCCTCCTCACTTACTCTAACTTCTGATATTTAAAAGTTTCCTAATTTGCATCTTTCCTTCACGCTTCACTTCTTGGATTTGATTGGAAAAGAGTTGCCATTAATTCTGGCCCCAAAGAACCCAAAGGACATGTTAATGAAAAGACGCGTGAGCCTGTCACAAGGTAAAATGGGTTAGTATAATTTAAATGGAGACAAAACCCAAACTATAAAATAGGGCTTTTTATTAGTACTGAAATAATGTAGCAAACATTTTTCTTTTATAAATATAAACTGTATTTAAAATTTTTATACTTATACCGTTTCTAAATGTTTAATAAGTTTTATCATGAGAGTAATATTGTTAAATGTAAATCCATATTGTTCAATACATATATTACAAAATTAATTTAAGAATATTTGCCTCTTCCTTTTAAGTACAAAAATTCCACTTGTCTGGAATTTGCTTCCTTGTGCATGAATCGGTTCTTAATAAATAATTCAAATATTTTGTTATGTTTTAAGTCTTTTAAATATATTTTTAATAGATGTTATCCTTTCTAAGATAAAGTAACCTCTTAAGGTATTTTGTTATTTTTTTTTAACTGAGATCTTTTAAAAAAGATAAGAGTGGAATTCTAATATCTCACAAAACTGATTAAAGTCAAAAATAAATTTTAAAGTAATCAAACAAGTTTAATATTCTTGTTTTGTAATATACTTCATGAGAGTTTTTTATTGTTAGCAATATTTAATTTAATTAGAATATTTTTATTGACCAAATCATCATTTGTTTTATACATTCTATTTTTCTTATTTTTACTATCAGTGTCTACTAAATGGATATTTTCTTTAATAGAAAGAAAGATAATAAGAAATTAAAAAGAGGAGAAATAATAAGAAAAATAATTTTCAGTTTCATTAATTTTTTCTAATTTATTTTCTTTCCACACACAACTACTCTTTAAAAATAATAGACATAAAAATTTTCTCTTTTTTTTCAGTAATTTATTTTGTTACTAAACCCAATTTGTTGCAAACAATTTTTTAAAAAAATATTTTCCAATCTAAAGTAATTTGAGACATTTCTTTGAGAATTGCTGAAACATCAAATGAAAAGTAAAGCTAATTAATTAAATGTTGTGAAATTTTATTTTATTTATTGATTTTATAATTAAACTATAGTTTTTTACTTTAATTTTTGCTTTGTTAATTCAATTAAGAATTTTTTTTCACATTCATCTCCAATTTTTATAGAATTTAGTTTTATCTGCCTTAATGAAAAGGAAAATGCAGCAAATTGATTTGAAAAAAAAATATAAACTATGCAATTTATAAAACAATTTTTTTTCTTTTTGATAAAATCCACCAGTAAAAATATTACATTTCATTTAAAAGTTAACATTAATTGATCTGAGATTAAATTCTGCATGCCAGGAATTGATTGAATAGAAAAAATCTCATACTCTGATATAAATTAAACATAAGCATTACCTGGAATTCTAATATTGACTATATTAATCAAAAATGAAAATATGTATAGCTTGGGTACAAATTTTTAGTTCTCTCTTTTCCTTTTGTATTTGTTAAATGGATACTTTCCCATTACTTTTGTTAAATAATAGTCCATGTATATGTAATAGAGAGAGATAAATAAAATGATTAAGAATTCTTATTTAATTATTATTTATTTCATATTTAATCAATACTTGAAGAGCTAAGTAATTCTCTTGATTGAAAGTACCTTTATATTTTTCTATTAAACAGATTTATATATTTTTAAAACTTAAACTGATATATTCTAAGAAATTATTAAATTTTACATCATTGTATTGTGAATTGTTTTCAGTTTATTACTATTTATTTTATTATAAGATAAATAGTTGTGATGAGAGAAAAAATTCAAACTACATTAAAAAATAAAAATTATTTTGGTAGCATCCTCACCCAAACATGATCTATTAAAATAGTACCAAAGTGTATCATATGAGTTCTTTGAAATTCAGTGCCTTTCAAAATAGTTGGGACATAATGCTCTTACATGTCATACATAATGACAAATATAATTAAAAACTCAAAATTAATTTTGAACATTGTTAAATTGTTATAAAATGATGCACCCTCTCCCTCTAGTGTACTAATAAAAATAGCTGTAAAAAAGTATTGGGATTGGAAATATAAATTTTTTAAAAATTCTGAAAACATTCCATAATGTTAGGTCTCTTTTTACATTTTATGACTTCATATTGGAATCTGGACATCTCCAGGTATTTAAATTGCTAATCCCAATTTTATAATCCAAAGTTTGCAAATATAAGGATTATGTTTAGGTTTTGCTTGGTCATTATCCAAATAAAATTTGAATGATTCTATGCCAATTTTTTTAAGTGATATGCTTCAGAATATTTAAATAAGCTAAACTTCCCATTTTTCCATCAATGAATTCATTTTATTCAATGTAAACAAACATCAAATTTTGAGCTTCAAATTGAATAAATGGAGAAATGTTAATCTTCCATAAGTGGCTATTTGTAGTGCTTGTTTTCACTATGTTCCAAAACTTTACCAAAGTTCTACCTAGATCTCAGAATTTAAAAACAGCAAAAGAGAGAGATGTGTGCTATTAAATAATAATTAATTTTGGAGCTAACTGCATGAGAGTTTTTATTATTGAGTGAATTAATAGAGGAGCTTAACTATTAGTAGATTATTGATGTAAGATTTAATATTGTATTACAACTGACCGGAATAATTAGAGTTGTTTATGAAATGTATCTGAATTTCAGAATATTATTGAATTTTTTTAAAAACTTATCAAATGAATATAATTTCTGCCACTTGATTGCATTACAGACTTATGAGCTTTATGGCCTATAACCATTTACATAGCTGTTGGCAAATGTTAATTCAAAATCATTTAAGCCTCATTGTATTCAACAAGCCGTGAAGCGTTATTAAAAATGTTTTCTCAGCAAAAAGCATATAAAAGTATTATATTCCTTTGTAATTGATTTCTATGCAAATTGCATGATTTCTTCAAACATTACTGTTGTATTTTTAAGTTCATAAGGAATCTATTTGATTCTATTGTTCTGATTGTTCTGTTTGTAGGATTTTCTTTAATTAATCTTTGAATGAAATTTTTGTATTTTTTTGATTTAAAATAGTTTTTACTTAATATAAACATTAAAAATTGAGCAAATGGGCGATTGTAATTTTTTTTTATTTTTTATGAAACTGTGTTTCATAATTTTCATAATGAAACTCAGCTGATTAAAAATTCCGTTTTGTGTGTGTGTCAATTCGTCGTTTGGAACGGAAGGTCTGTTTGAGGTTTTATATGTTAAATATTAGCTTAGCTATAACTTAAGCTATATTAAAACTTATGTATTAAAGTTTTATATATTTAAAATGCACTTTATTTATGTACAGTTTATTACTTACAATTTTAAATAATTGTTTTAAAGACTTAAATATAAAAGAGATAGGTTTTTTTTTTATTTTATCCTTTTAATGTCTTGTAATATTACCATTGCATTTCAAACAATAAATTTTTACACATGCCTGAAATGAAATAAATAAATTGATAACTGTAATAAATTGATTTAACCATGATCATCTTTAGATAAGTCATAAATAAGCATGCAATTATTAATCAGTATACAGATATGTAGTTTTTTTTCCCCCAACTGATAACTCTGAACTGATTTAAAAATTGCATTAATAGTTTCCAGTTAATCTGATGCTCAAAAAATGTGTTTGATAATACTGTTATATGCGAAATTTCTGAAATTTCTATTCCTATCTTTTTATTCATTAATCAAAGCAACTAAAGGTATAAATATGTTTTATTGTAAAAATAGTTTATCAAAAAAAAAAAAGTTCAACTTTCTCGGTTTTTTAAAATCTTTATGGATTCAATTTCATTTATGACAAAAGGTTTTTTTATGTATTAAAATATTTGAAATGTGTTATGCATTTAATGTCTTAAATTAAATGAACTAATTTACATGTTTTAAGTAATGCATTCTTAAGTAAAAATTGAGAAAAGTTAAATATAAATTGTAATTGATTTTTTGTATGAGTTAATAAACATATATTTTAAATGGAGAAAAGTAGGTTTGAATATCTATAGTTTGCGATATTGTGTAGAGTGAAATATATTATGTACACTTTGTGTGTAGAATATTGTGTGGGTGTTGATTTATTTTAAGAAGCTATTTGGATCTTATCTTGTATTCTGAAGCTCTTTCATTTGCTTTTTGTTGATAAGATAAGAAAGAGCACTTCTTTCCAACATTGTTTTGTAAAACCTATTGCAAAATTTTCTTAAAATATCTCGCCAACTGAATGTCATGCTGGAAATGAAATACTTTTGCTTTCATCTGATATATCTTTAGGTAATGGATTTTTGTAATAAAAAAATAATCATGCAATTTTGTGTGTGTATGTGTTTTAAAGTAGTTTATTTATGTATCATACTGGTAACTAAGCTATCTCAATTACATAAATTATAATCAAATTTACTTTCCTATATGATTTATTAAATTAGAAAAATACTTCTGTTTTTTTTTTTAATTTAAATATTTAAACTTGATACTTCTAGTAATGTAATTAAGAATTTTCTATCTAAAATCCAAATTAAACTTTCTATTTTACTGAACATTTGATTATTTGTATGTCTGTATTAAATATTTTTTGAGCTATTTTAATTTAAAATATTTCAATGGTGCATTTCATCTATTTTTAATTTCATTAAAAATAATTATATGTATGTAAATATTTTTTAATGTGCAGATTTGAAAACTATTGAAATTCTCCCTAAAAATTTTTTTCTTTTTAATTTTTTTTATATTTAATATAATGTGTTTAATTTATTCATATTATATTTTAAATGCTGTTCATTGCATTAATATTTCAGTACCTTGGATGTGTAGAAGTATTTGAATCGAGAGGCATGCAAATTTGTGAAGAAGCTTTGAGAGTATTAAGGGTAATTATACAAAATTTTTATGTTAGTGTAGATATACACAGTCTGTTTCTGTCTTGTAGGGGGGGATTTTAGTTGAAAAAAGTTTATCTTGTCATTTATTTAATTTAATTAATGCTCTTAAAATTGTTTCTTTTAATATATAATGTAAGTATTTATTGTTAAGGAAGACACACACACATATATATAGTCTTATTCTCTACAAACAAAAGATAAATATCCAACAATCACATTCGAATATATATATATATATATATATATGTGTGTGTGTGTGTGTGTGATGTTTAATGAGGGACATTATAATATATTTATCATTAACAATTTTGAATTGGTTAATCTTAAGATTGTATGTACTGTGTCATTTTATAAATAAATGTTTTTGGGGTTAGATTTATTCTTTTATTTAAAAGGTTAGAGGACTGTAATCTAACAACACCTTGTAGAACTGTTTAACTTATTTTGTGAGACTATATATAAAACTTAGAGCACAGACTGATTATGTTTAATCTTGTGATTAATTACTTTTTAACCTTTTTTGTATTTGCATTTAAAAAGTTCTAAATGAATAATCTTTGATGAGATTATTATTTATAATATATATGTAAATATATGCACACTTCTGGTATGGCATAGTTCTGCGAATTTTAAGATTTTAGCATTTTTGCTTCACTGTACTTTTATTCATTTTTGTATTAAATCTCATGAAATGTAATTAGCTTAATCAACTTTATTTGAAAAGTACATTAACATTGTTTCCATTTATTCTAAGTTTATTAACTTAACAGAGAGATTTCACATTTTGAAATGTTAGTGAGTTGCATTGCTTTTTAGTCTTTATAACTAAATATTGTACTTTTATTTAGTTAATTGTTATTCTAAAAAGATATTTCATGTTATGATTAATTTAATACTTGTAAATCTGTCTAGAGATAGATGACTTGATTAAGACTTAAATATGACAAATTGAATTATATAATGTAAAGATCTGATTTGGTAATATATTTATTAAAATAACTCCCTATATTATTATCTGGGTGATTTTCTCTCTGAAAAACATTACATATTTTGATTTGTTTAACTATATTAGTATATGCATGTATATATGTTTCATTTTATTTGAACTGCAATTTGGATTTGTCTATATTTTGATGAAAAATTCATCCTGAAATATTTTACAGAATTCTAGAAGAAGAATTATTAAAGGTACATTATATGTTACTGGAGATGGACTCCGTGTTGTTGATGATGAAACAAAAGTTAGTAGTTGTTTGTGCTTAAACTAAAAATAAAGTGCAATCTTTGTCATTTTTGGAATTAGTAATATTCATTTATGTGTGATTTATAGGGCCTCCTAGTGGATCAAACAATTGAAAAGGTATCATTCTGTGCTCCTGATCGTAACCATGAAAGAGGCTTTTCATATATTTGCAGAGATGGTACTACTCGTAGGTGGATGTGTCATGGATTTCTGTCTCTGAAGGATACAGTAAGCAGCTTTTTATGTATATTATTAATAAAAAAACTTGCAAAACTAGGTTTAAAAAATATGAAACAGCCTTTACGCATAGTTAATAGGGGTAATATCTGATTAAAAAAATTTCTTAACATATCATATGAGAAAATGTAACCTCTTATCATCTTTTTGATAAAATTGATTTTTCCTTTTACAAGAGATAATCTGATATTTTGTAATTCTCAATGCTCTTAAAGGTGTTACTATACAAAAAAAGAAGGGGAAAAAATGGAATGAAAAACACAAAACATCAAGATTTTTTTAATTGTACTATGTACAATTTAAACATACAGAATAATGTAACTGTGAAAGCGTAATTTATTTTTTGTTGCTATTTGTAGAACATATTTCTTAACTTTTAGTTAGTCTTTTATCAATGTTATTAATTCAAACAGTTATAATGTGTTAATGTCACTGGGATTTCCTCTCATACACTAATTACTAATTTTTCTTTTTAATTTTTAAAATTGTCAATTTTTTTTGGTCAAATACTTTTTACAAAGCCAAGCAGGGCAATTGAATGACATAATTTTAAATATTTAAAAAATTCAAAGTTAATCACTTAATTACTATTAGTACTTGATGACTTCGATAAAGTTTGATATTTATCCACACACACACATAAATGAACGAGGATGTTCTAATTTTATGCTTTTCAAAATAAGTTGTATTTTCTAATTATTACTAATTGACAATTTTTTTAAAAAAAGTTTTGCTTTGTAATGATCAGTCATTTTGATTCCAAGCAAATATATTTAAAAAAAACCCTTAGAAAAATTAATTTACTGTGTCACTTTTTTTGCCTTGTATTTTCAAATCAAGTTATAACGCTTATTTTGAGTATGAAGTATATTTAGTGGATTTTTAATCACTCTTTGTAAATTGATTATTTCATTTAATTATTTCTCAATATTGTGGAATTATTTAGTATATGTATAATTAAAGTGAAACATTTTTTTTTTCAATCTGCATCAGAAGATATTTGTGTTAATAATTTGGCTGTGAGAAATTTAAATTTTTTCAAATATGAACAATGGTTTATCATAAGAAAAGCATTTAAATAAGTGAAAACATCTATTTGTACCCCAAAATATGATATGAAAACATTATGAATACCTTTTTATGCCACAATGAAGATAACTTATCTTAATCTGGAGAGAAAGTAAGTAGGTGTCAATAAAAGTGGGTCAGAATGTTTTTCTTTGCAGTTTTAAATGTGTCAGTAACTTGAACTTCATAACAAATTCTTCAGTTATTCTTTGTTATGTTAAACTTATTGTTCATAGCAGTAATCTTTCATTTCCAAAATAGCTGAAGCATTACATAAGTCAAGGATGACATAAAGTAGATTTTGCTATGATTAAAAAATGAAATATAGTCAGTCCCTGGAATGTAGACATATTTATTTTTCACAAAATAAGTTTTACCTATTATTCATTCAGACCATTATAATGCTTATATATTTATAAAATTTAAAGTGTAATTTATATTTTGAAAAATGTTTTTATATACATTAAGTTAGTTTTGCTGAAAACTTTAAAAAAAAAAAGACTTTTTTTAGCATAATTCTTGATTTAAAAAAAGGAGAATTTGTTCTAAGTAAAAATAATAAAAATGAAAGCATTTTTTTTTAAAAAAAGAATGGAGATTAATTAACACATAAAATTTTTCACTGATTGAAACTTGTATTTAAGTGCAACAAAAAATTGAATCATTACTAATTAAATATAAAATTACATCAGCTGTTCCCTCCTAATAAATAGTTAAATGTATTGATAGATATAGAGGTAAGCTTTTTTATTTTCTAGGGTTAACCATGGGCTGAATTTTTTTAGACTGAATATCACATATAATTTAATTAAAATAAGCTCTTTTTATGTAAATTATATTTGAAAGTTTTTTGGTGAATAATTATTGAATCTGCTGAAATCAAGCAGTAAACTATAGGAAAGAATGGAAGTTGAAGTTTTTTCTCTATTGCTTGTTTGTTTTAAAAAAATACTTGAATTTCTTGTTTTTAACTGTTAAAATGTTCACAGTAAATTTTTTTTGCAAAATACTACATGTTTATAAATTTTTTTAGGCATTTGCAGCAGGTGAGTGATTGGGTTCACAAACTCAAGGGTGTGAACCTTATTGTTGCTGAAGACCCATGAAAGAAGGGCTGATGAGTCTTAAATCTGTCAAGACTTAAAGTCCTTGTGGTAATGTGATATGGAAGTTTGGAGAGAAGAGTGCCAGCTAACATGTCATCCTTGTCACTTGACTGACGTTCAAAATTTTGAGAGATGTTGCCAATATTCGCCATGTATTTTTTCAAAGTGACATTTATAAAAATCAAAATTAATTCTATGTGTAATTTTTTAAACGGGATAAATAGATTTTATTGTCTCATTTTTTGAAGTTTTTTATACCTCAAATAATATTGATATTCCTCATTTTTTAAACAAGGGTGAGAGGTTAAGTCATGCTGTTGGATGTGCATTTGCTGTGTGCTTAGAGAGGAAGCAGAAACGAGATAAGGAAGCAGTGAGTGTGAATTATGATCCAACAAACTCAACTTTCACACGAACTGGGTCATTCCGCCAAGGCTCTTTAACTGAAAGGCTGCAGGACCCCCAGGATTGCAAAGTTGCTGGTAACTTTTTTTTTGTTTTGGTTCTTAAAGATACAGATGCTATATATAGAAGGATGTGAACTTTTTTTTATTTATTATGTGAAGTTATTTAATCTGCTATATAGTGTATGTATAAATTAATGTTTTTTGTATGAGATATAATATACTTATTATACATTGTGTTTCATTAATCTTTTATAAGTTTGATTGTGTATTCTTACCATATAGATAAAAAATATTGTAAAAATTTAAGAGTAAGATCTTTATTGTTTCATAGTTTTCTTGTATTGCATTTTAGAAAATCACATAATTAACTTTCAAATAAAATGTGATACAAATCCCTTTTTTGTACCTCATATTCTTTATAACTGAGTTAAATAACTTTAGTTACCATAACAGAGGCTCTTTCTGGGGATCTTGTTTTGAAAACTAATTTGTGATATATTTTGATAACTTTAATACATTTGATAATAATTTATTAAGACACATTTGTCCACTTTTATAGGGAGTTTTTATTATTAATTATACATTTTAAAGATAGTTTATTTAACAATAATTCAGACTAAATGTAGGAAGATTATTGATTAAATGTAGAAAATAATGTTAAATCCTGTTATAAATTATTCATTAAAAAAATTCATTGTAAAAAAAATTACAGTAAGAATTTTGTACTGATTACACAGCAGTTCGTATCTATCTGCTTCTTAATATTTTTTATGTGTAATCGTTTTTAAATTTTTTTCCCTTTGGAATATTGAGAGCTGATACAATATTGAAATTTTATACATTTTGGGTATATTTTTAAGAAGTTTTTCAACTATTTTTATGTTTCTTTCTGATTCTGCCTTAATAGAATACATAGTCTGTCTCCTTAAAAATAATAATGAAAATTATTGTATATGCTGATATATTGATATGAATGTTGATTTAGGTATTTATTCTTGTATTATTTGCATGATGCATTTTGTAAAATTTTCTTATTATTAATTTATTTTATTCAAAATAAAAAATAATGAAATATTATCAATGGTTTTAAGTGTAAGTTATATTATATTATCACATTATTGTATGCTTATATCAAAAAGCAATTACTACTCTAGAATATAAAGTGTGATAGGAAAACTGTTTTATTATTTTAAACACATTTAGTAATAGCTGATGTACTAGGAAATAAAAGTATTGTATTATTCAACCATAGAGAAAATCATTCAAAAATTTATATGCATGATATACATTAACAAAATATTTTTTTCTTAATTATCTCTAATTTTCTTTAATATAAAAAGAAAATGCTAACTAGTTTACTTTTTACATTATGATATTGATTTTATTACTTGAATAAATTATCAAATGGAAAATTCTTCAACTGAGATGAGTTTTCCATAAATAAAATCTAATAGAGTTGTGTATGAATTTAAGTAAGTTCAAGACATCTGACTGCCTTAAATTTGCAGATTTCATCAAAAATTGGCAAAAATGTTTAGGGGTTATAATAGAATTATACTGACAAGTTTGTTAGGTTTATAAAAGTACTAAGTTTTTTAAATTTTCCTTTTACTTGTTAAAAGTTGCAACTCCTTTAGTAAGAATGGATGCCATTTCCATCATTGAGTTTCCAGCTTTTAAACATGTTTTATGCAAAATGCAGTTAGTGTTTTTTCCTGCAGAGTTAAAGTGGCCGCGGTAGCCGAGTGGTATAGGTATCGGACCGTGGCTTGCTTTGTCACGGGTTCGAACCCTGTACCACTAAAGACCCGCCGTGTAGGGCAGCGATGCACGTTAAATCTGTCGAGAGCTGAAACGTCCTCCCGTTGGTGTGGTCGTTAGGAGAGGGGGGTGCCAGCTCAGGTGTCGTCCACGTCACTTGACCATGGTTCAAAATTACGTGGTCTGTCGCCATAAGCCCTCGTGTAGCTGAACAGTGCGACGTTAATATTCAATCAATCAACAATCAACCTGCAGAGTTAAAAACAGGACAGAGATTGTTAGAAAAGTTACAAAGCTAATGAATTGTTTTTGTGTGTGTGTGTGTATTATTTTGCCCTACTTTTTAAAAATCTTTGCATTATTATAAAATTTTCAACCACTTATATAAATAAAATAGGAGTTTTTTCAATCAGTTCCATATAGTGATTAAGATAAAATGTTTTATTTTTAGCAGAAATCTGTCTCTTATCTTTTGAATCATATAAAAATGAATAGTAATGGAACATGTAAATGTTAAAAAAATAATAATTTGTTCTTAGCCGTTTTGTTCAGAGCAGATTATGTTTATGTAATTGTTCGTGTATTTTCAGCAGTTTTTTCCCATTTTGATTGTAATTTTTTTTCTGTACAGTTTTGGTCTTTTCCTTGTTTAATTTACTAAGTAGATCTGAAAACCACTTAAGTCCTCACAACTCATTTTAAAAAACGTTTTATACATAGTTGGATATTTTAAAAGAATTCTTATTTTTAGATCCGCCTCCTGCAAAACAAGTGCACAATCCTTATGCCATTGAAAGACCTCATGCTCCACCTACGATGCTACAGAGACAAAATTCATTCCGTGGATTTAGCTCACTCAACCAAGCATCACCCTTTAAACGACAATTATCTCTGCGTATAGGTGATTTGCCTTCTACTCAAGAAAGACAACGATCCATGTCAGTAGGTTCTTCTGACATGGCTGCACATCAGAATGGAATTACAGGTTTTGAAAACATTTCTTTATTAGCCATTATCAGAATTTTATTAGTATTAAGCACTTTTTTTTATAGAAGACTTATTCATTGCTATCTATGTTCTACATTTTTTATTAATATTCATATAGCATCTTGTTAATGTACAGCTAGTTAATTTTAATTGGAATTATCATAGCAATATGTCTTTTGAGGAATGTTATATGTGTCGAAAATTAAAATGTTATTCATGATTTTAATTAATATATTTTGAATGAAGAAGAATATAGTTAAAAATATTGGTGATAAATAATTCAATAAAATGCTGAGAAATGATCATTATAAGACCAAAAAAGTAACCTTAAGGAAACCTAGATATTAGTTTTGCTTAGATAGTAAATAATATGAATCAACAGATAGGAATAATAAAAAGAATAATAGACACCTTTTTCTTGTTTATTTGGATATATATGTAATAATTCACTTAAATATTCTTTTGAGGGATTTTAACCCCTAATGGTTTTGAGCCTTCCAAGACTTCATATGAATATTAATTTCTAGTTTACCCGCCTAATGGGAAATAACGTCAAACTTTTCTCCCAAAGAAAGATTGGCTTTTTAAAATTAGGATGGGGCTTGCATCACCTGCATATTCGGACTAATAAGAAAAGCCTTTACCAGAAATTGTATGATTCTCACAGCTTCTGGTTAACAAAAACTATAATAGGTTGATAGGCGATAGGTTGTTGTGTTTATAAAGTGTTTTTCATGTTGCTGCTTTACCTGTGTGTAAAATAAAAAGTGGATTTTAAAACAGCAACATGTCTTCTCATCAACCCTTCCACTGACTAACAAATTATATCTTTACATGTACCTATTTTATTTTATATGGATGTAAAAATTGATGTAATAAATTATACTATGCAATTTAATGTCAGTATAACATGAAATCTCTAACTTCCGATAATAGAAACGATTATAGGAAAGATATGCATGAAAGATTTGTGTGTAATAACTTTAATTAATATCTACTCAAAATTTGAATTGTTTTGATTTATAACATTAATTCATAAATCCAAATACTCTATTTCGAAATGCCTCTCAATTTATCTTTTTCTAAAGCATTAAAAACCTTATTTTCATAGATTTATTAATGACTCTTTGTTAAAAAGATAAGACCTTGAATATTAGATAGATTTATTGGTGATTCCAAGAAATTGAATATCATCAATTACTTCAATATTCCCTAAACAATTATGTCATTTCTATAAATAACTTTTATTTCCCTTCATTTGAACATGTGATTGTGTGTTTTTTATATTACGTTTTCCCCTGTTCTCCCTGTATATAAAAACCTGATATTTGAATAATTTCCTCTTGCGCTCTCAAATAACTCTCTCGATGTTCAACATAAATAAAAGATGCGATCAAGAATCTTTATTTTTTCAGCCACAACTACATCATTATAGTTAACCAAAATGTAAATATTTCCACAGTAATATATTTCATATCAGTGCCAATTTTTCCATTGGGCCCTTGGGGCGGGCGCTTAGAGGCCCATATAAGCTGGAAACTAGATTTTCTGTTTACAAATTTCGATCCTCCAGTGCCAAGGGGACCTCTAGATCTTCTGTGCCCAGGGCCCAAAATGAGCTTAAATCAGCACTGTTTCATATATATATATATATATATATGTATATACACTGCTGGACAATTGCTAAGGATGGATCACAAATTGCTATGTAGCATAACATTAAGCGAGACATGAGGCCTAGTAGGATAAAATATAGTTGCCACACTGTTCAGACATTAGAATAAAGAATATTTATTGTTCTGGAAAGTACAAAAGCTGTGAAACATCTGAAAGAAAAAAAAAAATTCATTTGATCTGCGTACAGAGAAATGGAACAATGTATCTAAAAGTCAGCAGGCACCTTAAAGAAAGGTATCAGTACGGGTATGTCCACCGTGGAGTGTGATGCAACATTCCACACGCCGTACCATACTTTGCACAACATTATCCAGCAGCTGTTGAGGCAATTTATCCCATTCCTCTGTGAGTGCACGGATGAGGGTGTTCTTGTTTGTCGAAGGATAGTTTCGACCAGCAACTTGCCTCCCCAAAAGCATCCCACACATTTTCAATGGGGTTTAGATCTGGAGAACGCGCTGGCCATACGAGATGTTGAATACCCTCGCTGTCTTGACAATCCTGAACAGCGAGTGTTCGATGACATGTTGCGTTGTCGTCCATAAAAACAAATTTATCACCGACAGCACCACGGAAAAGAGGAACATGAGGAAGTAGAACTTCATCAATGTATCGTTGGCCCGTCATAGTCCCATTCGCAACCACATGTGGTGCGTGCGGCCCTTGATCATGATGCCGGCCCACACCATGATACTGCATGTCGGATATCGGTCCTTTTCTTGGATATTTTCTGACGATAAGCAGTACCACTCTCGCGCCAGATCAGTTGGCGTCTACAATCCGATGACAGACTGAACCTACTCTCATCTGAGAATAGTACGCATGCCCAGTCCTGTTCAGTCCAATTGTGATGCTCACGACACCATTGCAAATGGGCAGTACGGTGCTGTCTGGTCAATGGGACACACACAACAGGTCTGCGTGCGTATAGTCCTCCTCCCCTCAAACGTCTGGCAACAGTTTTTCGGGAGATCTGCTTTCCTGAGGCAGCAAGAAACTGATTTGCCACCTGCTGAGCTGTGGTGCGCCTGTTCCTTTTGCTGATAGGACGATATATCTGTCTTCTGCAGGCGTCATACTTCTAACACGACCTCCCCCGTGCCGTCTACAACACATTCCAGTAGTTTTAAATGACTTCCACAGCCGTGAAACAACGCTGTGAGCGATGTCGAACTCCCTGGCAACATCTGTTATTTTTCGCCCTTCTTCGATCTTTCTAATACCCGGCCACGCATAAAATCATCTATGTGATGTCGGGAAGACATGCCAAAAATTTTAAGTTCGTCTATTAAATCTTTCCTGTATAACTTTGACTTGAAACAACAACTGTCCACACGCGTCAAAACCTTTAAAGCTCTTATGAACGCTATCATGTGATGAACAGACGGGAAAAAATTTGCATACTCATACTTCTTTACTAATATCCCGCACTTATTCTAATTTTCCACATTTTGCTTCCTTTCATTTTGTGGTTGCTATGGATGATAGTGTTATCCGTCCTTAGCAATTGTCCAGCAGTGTATGTAATTATTTAAAATTATGTTTGAGAGAGGTATCTGATAGATCATAATGGGAGAAGTATAGCATGATAGTAGCCAAATTTCAGTCGATCATATGTCTGCAACTAGATTCAGCTTAAGAACACCAGGTGTCACAAAAGCTATTTCATATTTGTATTAACTGTGTATGTAAATCATTACTTGGAATGGAATTTAATAGAATGAGGTTTCAATTAAGCCTTTGTTATGTAATCATTGTTCAAAATAGCTTAATCTACTGTGAGAAGTAATCCTTAGCACATAGTTTTTATATGGTATGAATTTTTTTAAAAAATCTGCATGTATTTAACTAATAATTACATTCTGTTCTTAATTGACATATCTTATTTTACTTTGCCCTTATTTTATATACTTAGTAATTATTTTTTACTATTAGTTACTCCCATTCCTGAATCGTCACCGCTTGTTGAAAGACAGGATACTATTAGTAATATGTGCCAGCAGCTTTCCCAGGGTTTGTCATTTCTTTCCTCAAGTCATAGTGGAGATCCATTTGATTTGGATATGTCTAAGACACAGAAAACAGATGGTAAGCCATATTTTTATATAATTATTCATTTATGCTGATCTTTGTAATATTTTTAAATTTTATGCACACAAATTATGGTGGTTATTTTTTTATGTAATTGTTTCAATGGCTTATTAAATGCCCAATATTTATACTTTTATATATATATACATATATCCTTTTGCTATACAGCATTGTGGATTTTTTTTTATCACCATTTGATTATTTGTATTTTGTTCTAAATTTCTTTCTGCATCTTTTCTTGCTTCTGAATTTCATATTCCTAATTATGCATTGGGCTTGGTAGCTGAGAAGTCATGGTCACAAAATCATAACCATTGTTGTTATGTTAAAAAATCTTGTGGTGATATTCTTTACTGGCTTTCTGGGATTTCATAAGTTTTCATTTTAGTCCATTCGCAGGATCAACTTCTCCTGTGTTTTTGTTGTCAAGCATAACTACCGGTTTTGATATCATTTCGCCCAAATTTCTGTTCCCAAACTTATTGTTGTGAGTAGTACTCAACATAATTGCATCTTTTTTTTGTCTTTTTACTTCATAATCGATATTTTGTCCCTGAAAAAATATCACCTTTTTTTTTAATCACTTTAAGATGAGATGTTAGATGACATTCCCTTTCTCTCTCTCTCTCTCTATTTTTTTTGTTGTATTTCTACAACATTGGTTTTTCTCCTGGGCATCTTCTCAGCTAGTTGAATACTAGAATACCAATTATCAAGATGTACCATATATCCTGTTTGGAACAAATTGGAACACATTTCAGGAACAAGTAGTGGTCTTATTTTGTCATACCAGTTAACATTTAATGAAATTTCAGTTTTTGTAATTTATACAGTTGTTGCTTTTTAAATTGGTTATATTTTAGCAGTAAATCTGTGACGCTCACGTCTGTAAATATCAGTGAGTTAACAAACTGTTAATGCTGAGTAATAATACTAAGCAAAATAACAATAACCAAAGTATGAAAAATTTGCTGGAAGTACTAAATAAGCAAATAAATTTTTTTTTCTTTTGAGTTTTTTTTTTAAATACATTTTTAAGAAGCTGATATTTGTTATTTATTTTAAATTATTTTATGCTATGTCGTTGTATCTAAAATAATCAATTAGGAAAAAAATGAATTAAAATGAACATCACCGTACAGTAGAGCACACAAGAATTTTTCAGGGGGTCTGGGTTTGAAAGTTCACCATTCTTGTGTGTATCATGCTCCTTTTGATTTTGTCGATTTTCGGGAACAAAACACAGTAAAAAAATAATTTTGGAATAAATAATTAGCATTAATTAATTAAATTAATCATTAATGACAAGTAATTAATTAAATTTTATGTACTATATGCTTAGAATTATAATCAATCGGGGAAAAACAAGGGCTTTAGGGGGGGTACGGACCCCCCCTGTGTGTGCCACTGTCACTGTACCAACTTATTGCTTACAACACTTACCTTATTACTTTGAAAGAATAATATATAACTCTCGCTTTTCTTTTACTTCATTAGTTAAATGTCCATTTTATTGAAAAATGTTTAGCACGAAATTAAACTTTCTTTAGAATTAAATGTTAGACCTTTGTGTCTGAGTCGATTTTTTTTAAAAATTAATTTAATACCTCAAATGTTTCATGAATTTCTTTGGTAATAAGTTAGAAAAGTTGCTGCAAGAATTTAATGTTGAGGTTGCTTAGGTTCTATTGTATTTCCATAACATTAAGGCTCCATCACCCAAGTTAGAGAAGGGAGTTGTTATTAAAACATATTTTTCATACAAGAAAATATTTCAATATTAATATAACTATGATTATAAGTTATGTTCTCTCATATTTGCATTAACTCATTATACTTACTTATTCTATTGCATTTTTTAAAACATTAAATAAACTAGCAATTTTATTTTTAACATAGAGAATTAAAAAAATCTAATATACAAGAATAGATAATAAAAAATGAAATGTGAAAATTGTTTTACATAGAATAAAGTTTGTTAATGTTTTAAAGTATTCCTTTTCACTCTTTGACAATGAAATATTAGAATGTAATGAATTGTAATCGCTTACTGTTTTAAAAAAATGTTTGAATCTAGAGAAGTAGTCTATTTTAAAATATTAGAAAACAAGAAAAAAATATTAAGTAAAAATATTAAGTCTTTTCTTCAATCTTTATAGACTTTAGAATATCTTTTCTTAAAATATTTTTCAAAACCCATTTTCCCTCTCCAGGATCTTCAAGGGCTGAAGAATGGCTTGCCAGCAGCACAAACATTGTACGAAAGAATTCTCTCGATAGAGGTGTAACCCCACCTTTTGCGAGTGTCACACCTGGGATAGGAATGCAGACAAGTCAAGTACCAATAGGAGTTCCTAACCTTCCCAAGCCTCCTTCACCTAAAACGATTCAGCCTCCAGTCCGGCGTGCCAGTCCAAATTTTGCCCACTTGCGAAGCAGTTCCTTGGGATCTGCAGAAAACTTCCTTACCCAAATCAACTGGAAGACTTCGTCTCAAGTGACTGCTGACACAAGTAGCAATATACTAGATATTCAGAGAACTGAAAAAGAACCTGAAAAATCAGTCAATCCATATGTGGATCCATTTAATGTGGAATGGGTTGAGATAGACAAGAATCGTAAAAGTAGCACAAATCCGTTTGTTGAAAATTCTGTGAAAGCTTTTGAAGTTCACATGTAAAGTCACAGTAAGGACTGAAAATTTTCAGGTAACTATTTGCCTGGTAGGTGCATTTTAAACACCACATGTGTCTATTGTTTCTAATTATATTTGTTACATGTTCTTAATTAACACATTATTTTCTTTAAAAAAAAAAAGAATTTTTCTTGTGCTTTAGTTTATAGAATTTAAATATTTCTCCTCAGTAGTTTGTTTTGGTGCATTTTGGATTTTGGAATGATTACTTACATTTATGTTAGCACTGTTAACATTAATGTAAGTTGCAAGATTTCTGCTGAAACTTAGATAAGGAAATAAATAAAGCAATAGTTGGATGTTAAAAAAATGATTTTCCATTCATTATACTAGCTATAAAGATGAAAATATAGAAAGATTTTCCTTTTCATAAGATCATTCTGTAGAGCCTGGATAAAATAGTGTTTTCATGAAAAGTCATTTAAATATTGAAAATCATCTAAAGAGACAGTAATATTGTATTCTTAGTCTTAATGCATGAAGATCCTACTGAGGAAATATATATCATCTTTTAGTTGTACTTCATTCCTTTTGTATCCCATTGGAGAACTTTAAAATTTGATGACCTTATCATAGTTCAGAATTTTAATTATTGATTTTGTTTGACTGTTAATTTTTTCATTGAAGTTCTTATTGTAAACTGAATTGTATTGGGCATAGAATTGAAAGATATATTAGATATAATTACAGAATTAGTGCATATTAGTTATTTAGATTAGCTTAATTACTATTAAACTCTTGGAGCATCTAATGTTAAGCACATTTTTTTAGTGTTTTGTTGCAGGTTTACAAAAACTTAACAGTCATAAATCTATTTTTATGCAATGTTCAACCATTTTTAGATGTATATTGACTGATGCTGAAATTGTATATAATGTATTCAATGAGAACATGCAAAATAGTGTATTATTCTTATATTTTTCTAAAGATGTTAATTGTTGTTTGGTATTGTAATTAAGGAACTTTAAATTATGCACTAAAGTATTTCAATTTTGAACATGAATGTATTTTCATTTTTGTGTGTGATATAATTAATAGAGGATTATTTCTTTTTTCCTGCCAGATAAATATTACTTTAGTAAATTCATTGTACAAGAATGGATGCTCAAAATTCTTGACTATATATATATTGTTTGTTATTCTTAAATTCATTTAATCATATTTATTGAATGACATTTGTAGAGAATCATTAAAAAATTAAAATGCTAATTAAATTATTTTATGTTATTGCTTGTTGTGTTTTCAGTATTTTGTGTTTTTGTTTGAATGTGTGAAGAGTTTGTTTTTGTATATGAAAGACCAGGCTATGCCTGCATTTACAGTTTGTTGCTGGTTATTTTATATACAATAATTGATATATAGCCATAATTGACTTGAGTAAAAATCTTCATATGCATTAACAGTAAATGTGGATTTATTTACTTTAAAATAAAATCTCGGTGAAAATTGTATTATACTGAATTAATTTTTAATGTTTGAGTTGACAGTGTTCACACACAAGTAATTACTTTGTGTCAAATTTAAGTTATTCTTTAAACATAAGTTCTCTCTCTCTACAGTCAATAAATACAGTTTTTGAATAACTTTTCATTACGTTTTTTATCCTAATATTTTTTAGCTTTTTGTTCTGTTTATAGAATATTGTGCATCAAATAATGTTTTATATTTTTTTAACCCTGTATAAAATGGAATATTTTTTAAATATTAAAATAAAACTTCTTAATAAAATCATTTTAATGTTTTACACTTTATTTCAGTGTTGAGAATGAAAATATAAATGTATGAAATTGTATTTTTTGTATTCTGAACTGATTATATTTTAAAGTCCACAGTTTTTAAATTTCATATTTAAATTCATTTTATCAAATAAAAATCTTTTTGTGTATTATTTTTTTATAATTGATGTTTAAGTAATGTGCTTAATTTATTTATAAAACCTTCCTTTTTTATTTCTCTATTTGTGTTAATGAACTAAGTACAGTTTACTAATGTTATGCAAGTAAGATTATTTAAATGAATTTTATTCTATCTTTATACAGTTATTACAGTACTATGTCATATTATTGTATTACATGTGGGGCTCTGTTCCTAATGTTATCCTAAAAATGCATTCCGTATCTGTCAGTTTTGTGTATTACTTTCCATAAATATATGACAGTTATTTTTAGTTGTGAGTTGAGGTTTTTTTACTTGTTCTAGTATGGTTGTGAAATTAACAATGTTCAAGGAATTACAAACTAACTTTCCTTCAAAGTACTTGTGAATTCTAATCTTATGTAAGAATTAACAGGGATTCTCTGGTCAACTAACAATTATGTTCTCTTGTTTTCACATGACTTTTATTGTTTTCATTTTCATTCTTCTTCCCCCAATTTTAACTTTTAATTTGTAGATTTTTGAATTCTGTATCTGTTTTTTCAATAACATCGAGCATTACTAGCATAGGTTCAATTTCTGTATTTAATAAATAGATTTGCTTCTGAAACTTGTAAAAAATATATATATAAAAACCAAACTGTTTGTGTATAGTTCTAAAGAAATTGCAACGATCTATGTACAAAATGATGTCTAAATATTTTTTTTAATCTTACATTTTTTTATTGCTCACAGAGACTTATGAAATTCAGAAAATAGTGTTAGTGTTTAAAAAGAAACTCAGTTATGTAATTATCTTGTAGTTCTGTTTGTGTGATGTTTGTGTATATACTAGTAACATATAAAGCCATATCAACACTATGTTAGTAATGAGCATTGTGGTTGTTTTAGATAATGTAGTATGTTCTGTTAAATTCATTCATTGATAAAAAAAAATAAAGCTGTCAACTTTTTTATTATAAAACAGAATTTTTGAATGCGTGAATTCTTTTTCCTGCATAGTTTCATTTGTTATGTGATTTTATTTGTAATTTTTCTCTTAAGTTTACTGTAATCTTCATCATTTGATTTTGAAAAATGAAAAGTACATCCTCAAAAGTTAATTGTAAAGCTTAAGTATTAAACAAAAGCGAAAATGTCATTCTGAGAGAAAAATAGTAAATTTTGAAATACTAAGATATTTTATTGAGTTAGGCTTAAAGCTGTAATCTACCCCATAAGCTGCAATATATAACAACGATCAGCTACTGTATATTAAATCAAACTGGATTTTTGTATTACTGGTTTTGGTGTGAAAATTAGATGAATTAGCAATGGAGGTAGATAGTCCCTGTTATCTTACCGTATTTCAAAATTTTAAGTCTGTCATGAATAGCTATTTGAATATTTAATATGGTATTTAAATACATCTACTTCCACACTAATATTTTCTTGGGTAATTCCAGTTCAATATTATTGACATGAAACCAGAATTGTGACATCTATAATAGTAGCCATTGCACTTTAATAATATGTTCATCTAATAAAGGATGGATCTCTTATAGAGGGATAAAAGGGTTTAGTTTTTTATATTTATATATCAGTTTAGTTTTATTCATTTATGAACAGGATATTTATAAAATATTTTTACATATACACAAAAATGTTGTATATTATATTAACAAATATATATATATTTATGATTCTACTGACACTTTTTTGGATTTAATAAGTTTCTGCGTAATCCAGAAGTATGTTACTAATGTAACATTCTCTAAAAGGTCGAAAACGGCAATCAAGGAAATTCCAAGCCACATACCAATGTAACCACCAAAAAAGCTGAAGATTTCAATGTCCTAAAAAAGAAAAATTTACAACACTTAAGAAGGAAGTAAATTTGTGCAGCTATGTAGAATTGGAAAAAAATTCTTTCCTGATTACTCTTTATTGGTATTGAGAAAAACGCCTGGTAAATATTTTTAAGAATCTAAAATTAGTGAGATTTGTTTTAAAAAAAAGAATTCAGAGTACCGTATTTTCCTGTATATAATCCGCAGCGGCGTATTATCCGCAAAGCCTTTTTTTCGAGTAAAAAAAAAACAAAACATTGTATAATCCGCGGCAGTTCTTAGGCCGAATAATCCAAAATATAAACTGCCGATAATGAATGTCATAAAGACAAAAAATACACAATATAATTGAAAATAGAAATAAGAAATTGTACAGGAAAAAAAATTTATTTTGAAATGTCTTTTCAAATATGTATGATAATATTTTTTACGATAATCTCAATAAAACAAAAAAATTCTTTGCTACTGCCATCTATGTTTTGAGTTGTTAAACAAAACATTCCATGCGGAAAAAATCTTTCTTTTTTTTAATTTAGCAAGTTAACAGCAAAAAAATTTAGATCGAGACTGCTACCCCACTGTCTCTTTCTTTTAAAATCCTTTTATTTATTTCTTCCTCTAATTCTGGCCAGTGAGGTTTACCAAAATGATCGGCACTTTAACGTCAATCACAATTTTCGAAGTTTGTCTTGTTTTTCTCCACAAACGAATATTCAATTCGTCAACGTTGAAAAACCTTGCAGCTTCCCGATTTTGGTAGCCTTTTAAGTTTGTAGTGTAACTTAACACTTTCGCTTCAACTTGATGAAAACTTTCGAAGGACTTAATAGCTCTAGTCAAGAGAGAAAATTGGAAATGGCGCCAGCGAGTAATAACTATTTTTTCCTTCCGAGGAATCGAATTCGTTTTTGAATGTAATTGGACAAAAACTAGTTATAGCTGAAATACGTCATCCGAGTCATGAAAGTGCCATCTGTTATTTATTTTATAAAACATAAACGGCATTTCTTCCAAAACTTCATTGTTCGCTTTTCTGATGGAGAATGTTTTTTCTCAGATAATCCGCGGCGGCGTATAATACGCACAACGAAATTTGAAACTTTTTGACACATAATCCGCGAATTATATACAGGAAAATACGGTAACTTAGAAGTGAATTCTTCTCGAAAAAACAATTTTTCCCTTGATTATTTGGATTGCCAATCTATTAAATTATAATTATTCCAATTTCATCTAAGGTAGTCTTGAGGCAAATTGATGACTCTTAATAAATGGGTTGGTCATTTGTTCCAGTCTTTATTTAATAAAAATAAAAATGGGAATTAGGCATATACAAACCCTTGTGTAACATAATGAAGTTTGAAAATCTATTTCACAGATATAGTTTCGATCATATTACCCAATCTATAAAATAACAGAATGCAATTATTACAAGGACGAGATTAAAAATGAAACTATTCATATAAATAAGTAATATTGAGCTTAATTAAAAAATTTAAAATTACAGAATAATTTATTCTACTATAAAAAGTAGCCTAATTTTTATGGCAATGTGCAATATGGTGTGAATCGAAACATGAAAATTGTATTTAACACTAAACATACCATAATGAGTCAAATGACCCATTTTGAACTTTTGCATTGAAAATGCACATATCATCATATTGCTTTTGCTCATTTGACTTCATGACTTTTCTAAGTAATTAATCTACAGTTATTATACTATATTTTTTTTATTTTCAGTAATACTTGTCGTATACCGTTATCTACCACAACAGGTCATTTGACCCGGAGAGCATTTTTTGTTTTATAAGCTTATCGAGTCCTATTGCATATCGTATTGTAGTCGGTAAGTTGCACATTTCTACAAAGACTGTTGCGTAAAGTAGTTCATTCAAAATAGCTGAGAATAATTTCAAGAAAAGTCTTAAGTTCTGAGTCTTGCAAATGGCCTTTCCAAGTTTTTTTCCAATATCCTTGATTTAGCTGGCATAAATGCCTGGATTTTGTACTAGCAAACGACAGGAGAAAACATCTCAAGACAAGATTTTTTACTCAAGCTAGCAGTAGAACTTGGTGCTGATTTTCGAGAAGCCTGTGAACAACCAAAACAAAGAAAAAATACGAAAGGTTGCTTAAGTTTACTACAGATGCTTATCAACGTAAGAGATGTCAAATAGAATGCTGTAAAGAAAATAAAACTAACAAAATTTGCTCCAAATGTAAAAAATATGTTTGCAGAAAATGTACAATGGACACACTTATATGTACAAAATGTGATGAGCAATGAATTAAAAATTCTAATTTTTTGCTTTTGTAATAGAAATGGTCAATTTACTATTTTGTTTTATTATAATAAATTTAATTTTTATTTTTATTTCCTTTCTAACATCCATATTTCATACATTCAAGCAAAAAACACAAAGTTGGGTCATTTGACCCGCTATGGTAGAAATAGGTATCTATTAAGTGTTGGTATGATTAGTGTTAATCACCACTTTTTAGATAAATTCATGATAAATTACTTCATAAGAATCTTTTGGATTCTCTTTTATATTTTTCAGTATATCTGTTGTATCCCATACTATTCATAAACAACATTTAGATACCAATTCATACATTAATATTCTGTTCAGTTTCAAAATGCATTTAGATTGCTTGCTTAATAAATATGTATGATTTTGCATTTAAGTATATTCCTTCATATCTAAATATACACTCATGTCCATAAATTAAGGATAATGAAGTTCAGGCAAAGAAAGGGACAGAAACAAAACAAATTTGACTTATTTGTAAAGTCTATTTATTAAACAAAAGGTATAAAGAGCAAAAAAGATGCTATATGTTTGACATAATTAATAAAAATTGCGATTTTTACTCCCTGGAGCAAATTTCATAAAAGAACCTATTTACAAAAAACAGTATAACATGGTTAGTATGATGGTTAATACGGAGTATATCTCCCGGACGATGCAATACAGGCCTTACAACGCCTAGGCATGCTGAGTATCAAATTATCAATCTGATCTTGTGGAATATTACACCACTTATAAAGCAATGCCCTCCGAAGTTCCGGTAGACAGGAGGGAGGGGGTTGACGGGCTGCAATTCGTCGGCCAAGCATATCCCACACATGCTCTATTGGATTCAAGCCCGGTGAGTATGTTGGCCAATCCATTCGGGTGATATCCTCCGATTGAAGGCATTCGTCTACAATGTTTGCATGGCGAGGACGGGCGTTGTCATCCATAAGTAGAAATTCAGCACCCATGGCGCCCCGAAACAAACGTACATGTTCTAGAATGACATCCCGATAGATGTGGCCTGTCATCGTTACTCTCTGAACATGCAGGTCAGTTCTGGAACAAAGAATAATTCCTCCCCAAACGAGCCATCCTGCACCACCGTAACGGTGTCGTTCAATGGTGTTCTCTTGGTGGTAACGGGTACCTGACGCTCTCCATATTATAGTCCGGCGAGAATCAGGCTACAAACTAAACCTGAACTCGTCGGAAAACATCACACAAGACCACTGTTGTGGGGTCCACAATGCATGCTCTCTACTCCAGGTTAATCGCAGGTGACAGTGAGTTGCGGTAAGTGGAACACATCTGACAGGCCTACGAGCATATAGACTAATGTGCCCTAAGTTTCTGTACACGGTCTGCCTTGAAACTGTCGTACCGGTAGCTGAAGAGATCTGACGAGACAGGTCTGATGCTGTGCTCCGTCTGTTTCTTTTGGCACTAACTGCCAAATACCGGTCCTCATTCGGCGTTGTAATTCGGGGGCGACCTGTGCTGTAACATCTACTCACATTACCGTTATCTTGGAATCGTTGCCAAAGCCTGGAGATGACACTCTGGGCGATTCCAAATTCCTCGGATACTTTCAGATGGGTACGTCCACATTCCAGTCATCCAATAATTCTACCACGTAAAAAATCATCTAAATGCTTCCTTTGGGCCATAACTATGCGGTTATTGCACTGAAAGGCTTTTAAAGCGCTTGTGAACAATTTTACTTCTTTGCCACCATTCCTTATATACCCCTCTCTTATATTCTCGTCATTGTGACGTACTATCCGCGCCATCTGGTGGTTTCCTGTAATTTGCATATTCTTCTTCAAGATGTGTGTGATAATTCTACACACACACAGGTGAAATTGTTATTTTAGAGTTCAATTTCTGTGTGATTCTGAATTATCCTTAATTTCTGGACATGAGTGTAAATGAGTAATTCTATAGATTTTGCTTGTTGTGGTTCAGAAAGTAAGTTTCAAAACTAGTTTGCGCAGTGGAGATTACTTATATGTACTAGTTACTTGTCAAGATGTGTTCAAATATTCATGTATCTTAAAAAATTTTCTACATACTCTTATTCTAAATAGAAAAGAAAATAGTGTAAGGATTGATAATATGCTTTATAAATATTATTTTCTCCATTTCAGAATTCTATTGTAATTTTTCCCATTTGAAATTCCTTCAGGAAGATACTATCTTTGGATCCCATGTGGAATATTATACTACCGTATTTATTCGATTCCATGCCACACTATTTTTCCAGTGTTTAATGCTACTGAAAATTGGGTGCGACTTAGAATCGCGCGCGCGAAGGCAAAACATTTGTTGGATGGGGAAAATTGAGTTTCCACCCCTTTCAAAAGGAAAAATATAAACATCCGTTCTAGCCACTTGCATTGATAATTTATTCCATTCCGCAGTTTATCTTCATTATTCAGTCTACCCTAAGCATTGCTAGAATTTTGTGTGTGTACGCTTTTTTTAATGACCTAAATATCCAAGGTATCAGTAATAGCATCAAGACGAGTTCACTACGATGCAAGCATGAAAAAGGGGAGCAGTAATGCAAAAAAAAAAAACGGAAACACAACAGCGGCCGCTGAAATTTTGATACGGATGAAACAAATATGCGTCAATGGTGTAATCAAAATGAAACAATTTTTGCTTTTAAATGTTCAACAATCTTTTAAAATACATTCTTAAAAAAAATAATGTTGCATAATAAATGCATTGAATGGCATGGATGACGAACTATTTCCGAAACATGATACTGACGGTTAGAGTAATAATAGGTTCATGCATGTTTTTGAAAGTTTTAAAAACTGGTAAAATAAATTATTAGCTTCTTATTATTTCCTATTGAATTTCTTATAAAAATTTCTTAAGTATTGGATATCGATGAACTTTTAACACGATTTTTTATTTTTTCTCAAAACCATGTAGAGAATTGATGGGTAGAGTCGATGACAACATTAGATTCGAGTAAATACAAAAATATTCCATATATGTCCAATAATAATTCATTCCTGCCGGTATTTTTCTTTATTTTAATTGATTTTTAACTTAACAAAACATGTAGAAAATTAATTTTTTTTTAGATAATGCATAAAATTATCTAAAAAAGTACTTACTTCATACTGGGGCCTATGAGAGTAGATGATAACTTCTGGTCTTTTCAAAAATATAAGCATTACAGCTTTATTTCTCCTGTTAAAGGAAAAGTTAAAATTTAATGTATTATTTTCATACGAATTATTTGAAGCCCAAACAATTTAAAAAAATCTTTTTAATCATATTTGCAAAAAATTAAATACTTTCATTTAATTTAGTTTTCGAGAAATGTATTTTTTAAAGCAATAACATAATTTTTTTAAAAAATGACATAATTGCAACCAATGTAGATATTCTTAAAAAAGTATTCTCAAAAGAGGGTAGATAAGCTTTATAGATTGTTAAATATTAATTTTTTTTAAATCTAAATCTTTAACTACATAAATATTGAATTTTGTTTTATTTCATCCAAATTTTTACAAATGAAATTAATTTTATAAATTTGAAATATATATTTTATGTTAATATTTTGATAAGATGTATTTTGTACATGTATATATTTTTTTTTATATTACAAAATTTTAAAAAAATTAAATTTTTAATTGTAGAATTTACAATTATGTGCATTAAAACTTTAAAAATTTATACAATTCTTCTATCCTTTTTTTGGGGTAAAATCTTTCTCAAAATTGTGTACTTAAAAGTATTGAGATTGAATCCAATTAAATTTGATTTTTTAAAAAAATACTTACAGTACTGGATCCATTGAGTACAAATCTTCAATAGATTCCACCTATAAAAAAAATTCATCTTGATATGAACTTTAAAATTTTATAAAAACTCTTGCTTTTTTATTTTCAGATGTAAAATGAAATTTTAGTTTACAGAATATTTTGTATAAATCAACCCAAATAACTCCTATCTAGATTTAATTGTTCTCAGAAAACCTGAATTTACTTATATAAAATAAATTCTTTATGTGAAACGTATTATTAAGCGTGAGTATATTCTTATCTTTAAATGGGAATAACGCGCTAATAAAATAAAAAGATTCAAGTTTTTTTGGTAAATTATCGACTTTTAGTTGACGGGGAAAAAAACAGGTAATATAAAAAAAAAAAATTTTAAGTCAATTCCTACTTCGATCAACTTAGAAAAATGTCATTTTAGCTACTTTTTATTAAATAGTTACAATTAATATAAATATGTATATACATAGGACAGAATCACAAAATTAAGTGGTAATTAATTTTTATTAATTATCATTAAAGTATCGTATTATCATCCAAAACAATCGTGTATATAAATTTCAGTTCAATTGAATGCTTTGAAACGTGATAAAAAATTTTTTTTCAAGTTTTGACACAAGTCGCCAAAAATAATGCCAACGTGGTTGTATTTGTAATTCCTTAAATAATTAGTTTTAATCAATTAATTTTTATTAATTATTATATTATTGTATTGTCATCCAAAATAGTCCTGTATATAAAATTTCAGCTCAATTGAGCGCTTTAAAAAGTATTTTATTAACGATTGAAAATTCCACCAAGATAAATATATAGAGATTGTGAGCTAATAGTAGGGATTGAAAAAAATCTTACATCAAAACTTCTAAAACAATATTTTAATAAAAAAGAGAAGCACAAAAATAAAACCAATCAATAAATAAAATATGACTAGCTTTGGAACAAAAAAATCTAAGCATTTTTCCACTTATATATTATTTTATAGATTAAAACTCATTAACTAATTACTAAAATTGTTTTTAAACACCCATGTATCATTTTTTTTTGTAATTTGAAATAATATTTAAAATAATATTTTAAATCACAATTAAGCGATTTTTTTCATTTGGTAAAGATATATTTTTGATAATTGTTTGCTTACCATCAATTTTTGAATATTTGAATTTAATCAAAATGTGTAATACTTTTTTGTTACGTAAACCAAAATTATAATTAGTTTAAAAAACATGATTGGGTGATTAGGGATGTTTTAAGGCGTGGGTCAACTAGGCCCAGAGCCTCTGAAATGGGTTTGGTTTCGTTCTTTACTCTTCCTCCATAAGATCATGATCTGAGAATTTCTAACTATATGTCAACTGACAACAGTAACAAGACTGCGAATTATCGATATAGAAAATTAACTTTTTAATAAAACTTCATTTTATTAAGGATTGCTTTTGTTGAACTTTACATATATATGTACACCAAATTTGATGATAGTGTCGCAGATAGGGCTTCTTTTGCTTAGGGACCCAAGGCCTCAAGAAGTTTTAAGACATCATTGGGGGTGATATACTGCTCAAAATAATTAAAGGATATTGCGGTTTTAGGTGGATCTTGTGGCTGGGAAACTTTTTAGCTGATTGATACATGGTCGACAGACGTAGTAGGTTATATGAGAGTAAATTACACATGTTTGGCAGAAAAAAATGCATTTTATTGCGCATTTGTGTGCAAAAGGAAAAAAACACAATTTGTACATATGAGAAAAAAAGAATAATAAAAGGTGTTTTCTTCAAAGGAAATCATTTTCAGTAGGGAGTATGGTTTCCACGGACGGCCAGCAACGTTGAGCATGAGGCATGGAGTCAATGAGGCTATTAATCACGAGTTGGGGTATTCTGTCCCACTCTTCCAGAAGAGCTCTTTCCAGTTCTTGGAGAGTTTGTGGGGGTGGTTGGCGGCCAGCAACTCGTCTTCCTAGAGCGTCCCAAACGTGCTCTATCGGATTCATGTCTGGAGAACACGCTGGCCATTCCATTCGTACGATTTCTTCCTCGAAAAGGAAATCCTCCACCAGGTTAGCACGATGTGGCCTGCAGTTATCGTCCATTTAAATGAAGTCATCTCCGATTGCTGCATCATAAGGGACTACAATAGGTCTGAGGATCTCATCCCTATGTCGGTGGGCAGTCAGAGGTCCATCTCGAATGATGTAAAGGTCTGTGCACCCGTCAATGGAGATGCTACCATACACCAACACTCCCCACCGCCAAATCGGACAGTTTCGTGCACGAACGCAGGATTACTCCTACTGCCACGGTCCCTCCAGATGAAAATACGCCTATTATCCGGATGAACAGAAAAACGGGACTCGTCAGAAAAAAGAACATTGCTCCATTCATTTCTCCTCCAGTTCACATGCTCTTTTGCCCACTCCCTGCGGTCGCGACGATGCCTTGATGTTAGTCTAACACATACCGTCGGTCGGCGAGCATACAGACCTACACCATGGACCTGGTTTCGGACAGTCTGAGTTGAAACTGTGGTGTCAGTAGCTTAGCGAATGTGTTGTTGGAGAAGAGTAGCGTTCATATTTCGGTGTCTCCGAGCCGTTAACACTGAATAACGATCTTCATTGGGCGTTGTTGCCCGTCTACAACCTTGTCCTGGTCTTCGGCCTGCACTTCCAGTCTCTAAAAAACGGTTCCAGATCCTGGAAATTAAACTTTGTGACACTCCAATGGCTTGCGCTATTTCGGCTTGAGTTTGGCCCCTTTCTAACCTACCAACAGCTCTCCAAGCTTCAGAATCGGTTAAATGACTTCGCTGAGACATCGTACTCATCGAAACAAAGCAGTCACTGAATGCCGATCATTCTTGTCTTCATTTCAGTTGAAAGTCAAATTTCATTCGCTGCCGCTGAAGCGACGTTTTTGACGTCGAACTCAAAATTAGTATACTCCACAGTTTGAAAATCAGAAAAATTTGCATTTGTGATTCTCTTCTTCCATTTTCGGCAAAAAAAATTTCGCTTATATCTTTATTTTATACAAAACTTACAATATCCTTTAATTGTTTTGAGCAGTGTATATATCCTATTCAAAAAGCAATTTTAACATATTGTGTTTTTAGTCAAAGTTGTTAGTCTTATGAGATCCGAATCCGGTACTTTAAATTTTACAAATAAATCCTATTATTTTTAAAGTTTCGTAAATCAATCAACATGTATGGGGTAAATTTTTTTTTACAGAAAATGCTTTAATCTTTGGATCATTTTTTTTCAGATATATTTCAATATATTAAGGAGACGGTGGACCATTAAAAATAATTTCTTAAATTGTTATCTTAATCGGCTAAAAATGGAATCAATATAGTAAATGTGTAATTATTATATTTCATAATTTAAATGTATTTTTTAGAAAAAACTATTATAAACTGATTTTTTAAAAAAATTAAATTTTTAAAATTGTTTTTAAAAATGTTCCTTGCGCATTAGTTTTTAAGATACGTTCATAATTATTGTTTTATACATAGATGGACTACAACAAAATATATCTGTGCATGTATTCTAAATTCAGAATAAAATTTTTCTATATTATTGAAATATTTCACGAATTATCACACATTGAAGGTATTCAAAACAACACAAAAAATATGACCCGTTTAATTCTTTAGAAAACTAATGCACAAATTTGTGAATTATATCATCTTATTTAAGTTGTGAAAATTTCAAAGAGATATGACATAATTTTTTTTTTTGAAACGCAAGGAGCATTTTACGTAACAATGAAAAGGGAAAATTTATAAACTAAAAGAGCATTTTAAACATTTATTTGAGTAAAATAATAAAAAAAATTAGTATTTACAAATTAAAATGACAAAGTCTTTGACAGAATTATTCTATGAATTAAAAGGAATATTATTAGTTTAAAAAATGAAAATCGCAATTTTGACCAAAAATTTGATATTTTGAAGGTCCACCATCCCCTTAACTCTGTAATTAGATGTAAAATAGAAATGTGTACTACTTCCTCGAAAGTAATTGAAAACTAAGACCAAATATGATTTTTCTGGATGCTACCAAAATACATCCTAATTACTTTACGTAGGTTAATATTCATCCGCAGCCAAATATTTCCGAATAATGAATTGAAGTTTAGGTACAACACACACGACACATTTGGTAATTAAGAGATGTAGTTCTGACTAATAAGAATACATCATTTTGCTCAAATGCATCATTTTGCAACGGGTGGTATGTGTTTGAGTCATAAATTCAAAGGGAATAATGTATTATTAAAATCCTTATACTGGGTGGTCCTAAATTCATGGTACAAACTTTAAGGGTAGATACAGGACATTGTGCGTGTGTAACAATCAGTTATTGTATAGGAATGTATGGGCGCAAGTGACGCGGTGAGGTGCAAGCAGGGGAGATAAAAGAAAAGAGAAATGGAATGGTTTCGTTGCCGGTAAGGGGGCGGAAGATGTCTAGCCGCCGTTCAGCATGATGCATCTCATTAGGTTTAAGGCTTTTTTGAAAATTGAAGTAGGGATGTGAAATTTTTATAAATGTTCTAAAATGTATGTTTTGTAAAACTGTGTATGGAATTATCTCTAAGATACGTAGTAATTTTTTTTTCAATTTCAAAATCAAAATTAATGCTATTTCGAGAATTTTTGCGTGTTTAGCAACGAAAAAAATTAATGAGCAGCAATATAAAAAAATCCATACACAGTTTTATGTAGTATATTATAAGGTACTTCGAAGAGAAATTTTGAAAGAAAATATACACATTTAAACAAACCCTTAGGGATTTAAAAAAAATGTTAAAAGAAACTCTAAAAAATTTAAATCTTACAATCATTTTGCAATAAATTTGAAATTTTTATGTGGAATTATTAATTAATGACCTTTATTACATACAATTAAAACCTAATTTCAAAAATTTAAAATAAAACAAAATTGTAAAGAGATGGTACCCAGTCGCCTTAAGGGTTAATATTCAAGCATCAATACTGAATGGGATGACCTGCTCCAGCGGCGTGAACCATGATTAGATTTATATCGATGTTTCAGTATAAGACGACATGGATTGTATTTGAATAAAAGCTACAGTGGTAGCAGTGGTCCGAAATGGAAGCTCTTATTCCTTCTCCCGCCGCCTGCGAGGTTCGGTCGATGATAAAGTTCTTGAATGCGCAAGGCATTGCGCCTATTGAAATTCATCGTCAGCTCTGTCAGGTCTATAGGCCTAACATCATGAGTAAGCGGATAGTGTGTAGCTTGTGTAGGCAGTTTTCTGAAGGCCGTCAAAATGCCCATGATGAAGAGCGCAGTGGGCGATCGTCCCTCATCAATGATGATCTTGTTGAGCTTGTGCGGCAGCACGTGATGGAGAGCCACCGCTTCGCGATTATGGAACTGAGCAGATATTTTCCGCAGAAATCGCGATCCTGGTTGTATGAGATTGTCACTTAGCACCTGGTGTTAAAAAAATCGTGTGCCAGGTGGGTGCCAAAAAATCTGACACAGCCAAACACAAAATTCAACTCTTAGGAGCAGCACTTACATTTCTGCAACGGTATCTTTGACATGATCTTCACGGGCGATGAGGCATGGATTTCGCACTTCACCCCGGAAACCAAGCAGCAATCAATGCATCGGCGGCATAGTGGATCACCGGTCAAGACGAAATTCAAACAGACGCTCTCTGTAAGGAAAGTGATGTGCACGGTGTTCTGGGACAGGAAGGGCATTCTGCTCATTGACTTCCTCCTACGTGGTAAAACAGTAACAGCTGACCGTTACCGTGAAACACTGCGGAAATTGCGACGTGCCATTCAAAACAAGGGGCATGGAATGCTTACTGCAGGTGTTGTGCTCGGCCACATACGGCTCGACGCACAGCAGCTGTTTTGACAGAATGTGGCTGGGAGTTGTTTGATCATCCACCCTACAGTTCTAATATTGCTACCAGCGATTTTCACGTTTTCTTGCACCTCAAGAAATTCCTGTTCTCCAGGGAGTGTTTTGACAACGATGAAGAGATGAAGACGTCTGTCACACGCTGGTTCCATTCACAAGCGGCAGAGTTCTACAACAGATGGATTCAAAAGTTGATCCTATGATACGACAACTGTCTTAAGGTGGTGGCTATGTTTAAAAATAGCTGAAACATTGCTGTACTTGTTGCCAATAAATATATTCCTGAAAGTGTGAGTTCTTTTTTTAAAAATAATAGGGAAACTTACTTTCTGGATGCGCCTCGTATAATCTAACCCAGTAGTAAAGTTTGATTCTAATCAATGGGCACGGAAACAAATTAAAAAAAAAAAAAAACCTGGCATTTAAATTTTAAAATTAAGGTTTATTAAAAAAAAACATTTAAAGAAAACAGTTATTATACAGTTAGCAACACTCGGACATGACTTCACTCCGTCGTACCCAAAGACCGAATCCCTGCCACTTGCCATTCCACATTCCAAGGGGAGGGGAAACTCCCATTCCCCTTAGCTGGTGTCAATGGGCCTTCCCACTCCTACACCTCCCCCTTAAAAAAGCTCATCCGTCATTCCAGGACGATGAAGCTGAAAAAGAAACTGTGAAAAAAAAAAACACATGCACACATACATGGCAAGAAACAAGATAACGAGAGAAATTTTTTTTTTTTTCAGGTATCATGTAAAAAGAGCTTTTGCTAATACAACTCCCAAGAAATAGATTTACAAATCACATTAATATGCTAGAAAATTAATATCCGTACAAGTTTTAACACAAAAATACTCAAAAAAAAATATTAAAATATAAAAAAAGAAGTTACCAAAAATATATCATAAAATCTAAAATAATTATACGACATGTACTAGCAAAGCATATTTAGAAGCCAAAGTTTTAATCTTTAGAAATTTCCAGAAATTATGGTACTGAAAACGTTAAGTACATATATAATCATTGGCATAAATCTTATCTATTTAACAGGAGCAGGCAACCTGAATAATTCATTACTTTTACATGCTTAAACCTTCAGCCAAACGTTAATTCTTTTTTATTGTACCAGGTTTAAACATTTTAAAAATTCTCTTTCTCTTTTCTTCCAATTTCTATGTAAAATGAAAGCAAGAAAAATCCTTTCAGTCCCAAGAGTGACAAAAACAATCAACGCATGTTATTGTCCATAAAATATCCTCGCGAACCTTAAGTATTTTCAATCCTGCCTTCAACTCCAAATTAACAATTCCTGTTATTGGATCACGACAACATTGCACCTGGGTTGAGTCAATAAAATTAGGAATACATTCCTTACGGGGGCAACCACGCCTAGTACTATACAAGATTCCTTTTTAAATTCACAAGTTAAGACAACCTCACCCTTGCTTTCTTTTTATACCTTGTCCATTTGTTTGGACATTCGATCCATTATTTTTTACTGCAACCAAATCTCCGTTTGGAACATTCAATAAAGACTGTGTCTCAGGAAGTAGATCGGTGACCACTTCTTGGCTGCAAACTGATTTTGAATCTGTTGAACTAATAATTCCTTCTTTCTTTGAAGGTTCTCGAAGTTTCGCAGGATTGCGAATCATTTGCGAGTTTTCTATTAATACTTCATAATCAGAGGAACAGATTAACATGTCGTTAACCAAATTTTTAGAGACAGGCACAACACCGTGCCTAAAGTCATTCAATTCCATGTTGGAATCTTTTACTTCACCCATTTCATGCTCCCAAATGCAGACGTTATTTGAATTGACCCTCTATTATTAATGCTTTGTCCTTCGACAACATCTGGTCTTACCACGGGCATCTGGGCACCTGTGTCTATGACAGCATTCACCATTTCTTGCTCACCCTTGACCTTGACGTAAACAACCCTTAAATCGTCCATTCCTTTTCTTCCTTGATAGGAGTAGTTACTGGTATCGTAGCTTCAGCCATCAACACAGCAGGAGACGTTTCCCTCATGTTCCTCGGCCCTCCCGATACTAATTCGGTAATTTGAAGATGTCTTCTTACGATCTTCTGCACAACTCGTCCGCTTGACATTCGACCGAATACTTTCGATCTCTAACCGCAGTTCATTCAATTCTGATTCCCAGCGCAGCTGCTGGATTGCGTGCTGCCTGGCGATTTTTTCCTCCTCGATTGCGAGCTGCCTGGCGATTTTTTCCTCACTTTCCTTTCAAAGCGTTCCTCTAAAATAACAGATAACTGATCTCTAACGAACTCTTCTTCGTAATCTTTGCTACCGATTATGATATTCCTTAGCTCTATATTCGTCATTTTATCTGATACCTTTTGACCTAACTCCTCAGCCAACAAAACTAAATCCTGCTTTTTAGCCTTCCCAAGAATGCCATTTGAAAAATTTCTTCTCTTAAAATATACTCAAACTAACCAATAATAGGACGAAAATAACACTAAAAGGAATTGCAAAAATTAAGTACCACACATATATCCTTCATTAAAACACCCACAAAACAACGTCCGCTACGCTAACTCAATACTCGATGAACTGGGAAGAAAACAAAATAATAGTCATGTGTTTCACAATATCCCAAAAAAAATGTACTTAATACTCTATAAATAGAACTTAATATATTACTGATTATTCAATAATCACTTAAAAATATTACTGATACACAATAATCACTTAAAATATTACCTATACACAATAATCACTTAAAATATTACTAATACACAAGAATCACTTGAAATATTACTGATACACACGAATCACTTAATATATTGCCGATATTTAATAATCACCTACAATATTACTGACACACAATAATCACTTAAAATATTGCTGACACACAATAATCACTTAAAATATTACTGACACACAATAATCACTTAAAATATTATTGACACACAATAATCTCCTAACCTATTTCTGATATACACAATATAATCACTTAAAATATAACCGACATGCACCACTTAATCTATTCCTGGCTGGAATAATAGAACACTACAAAATATATTCGGTAGTTTTTCTCCAATTTAACTGATAATATATTTTTTTTTCACATTAATCGAAAAATACTATGCGTAACATAAGCACAAAAATAATTTCATTGACATGAGATAAGTATTATTCTTTAACATTAATTTTTTTAACAAACCCAATTGCTATTCACTGACGTGAATTTATTACCGTGTACATTACAAAATAAATAAATATCATAAAAAAGAAAAAAAAACATACAATCTTTCCTTAATTTATAGAACTGATGTTCTAAAAACACTTTCCATTTATATGGAACAATAATAAAAATATATATACTGATGTATATAATATTCCCAATTGAACTGGCGTTCAAAATTTTTATAACTGCATGGATATGCAAATAAAATAATATACTGAGAATTAATGATTTTGAAGTTTTCCTTAATTCATAGAACTGATGTTCTAAAACTTACTTTCCATTTATATGGGACAATAATAATAAAATATATACTGATGTATATAATAACTCACAATTGAACTGGCGTTCAAAAATTTTTATAACTGCATGTGGATATGCAATAAAATAATATACTGAGAGAATTAATGATTTTGAAGTTTTCCTTAATTTTTAGAACGGATGTTCTAAAACTTACTTTCCATTGATATGGAACAAGAATAATAAAATATATATATACTGATGTATATAATTAATTCAAAATTGAACTGGCGTTCAACAAGTACAACTGCATGGATATGCAGAGCAAAAAACGTACACTGACGTATACAAAAATAAAATCAAAATTCTCTCTTAATAAATGGATATTAAACAGTATAATTTTATAAATTTCTCTCGTCTTACATTACAGGGAGTTGCAAGCAAAAACTCTTACCTGATTCATTTCCACGCGGGAATCCAGAAAACTCGAAATTTCTGGAACGTTCTTCCTGTGGGGTTTTCCACTGAAGACTCGATCATTAACGGCTGCGCCAGTAAAGTTTGATTCTAATCAATGGGCACGGAAACAAATTAAAAACCTGGCATTTAAATTTTAAAAATTAAGGTTTATTAAAAAAAAACATTTAAAGAAAACAGTTATTATACAGTTAGCAACACTCGGACATGACTTCACCCGTCGTACCCAAAGACCGAATCCCTGCCACTTGCCATTCCACATTCCAAGGGGGAGGGGAAACTACCCATTCCCCTTAGCTGGTGTCAATGGGCCTTCCCACTCCTACACCAGTTATTCCTAAAGTGGTCTATATAGACTCCCCCAGGGGTCTATGACGATCTGCAAGGGGGCCTACGTCCGCTAAAATATAATTTTGGGGTCCATGAGGTGTAAATAGGGGTCTACGATAGTGGCTTTCATTAAACCAGATCGTGACTTTAATTTTAAAAGGAAATTTAATCAAGTGGAAACCAGACTTACCTATTTAACAGGTTTTTTCTAAATTTAATGAGATTAATTTGCAGTTACAAGGCAACAGCGTAAATTTTATTAAAACAAGAACCTCATTTTAGCCTTTTTTGCGTGGGCCAGAATTAAGTTAAAGGAGTATAATTTTGGACACCTCAAATTTTCCCAGTTTCTCAATTATCACAGACAATCTACCAGGAAAAGATGTTCTAACCTACGTCCAACATTTAAATGCCTTTTTTTAGATTTTGAAACTAGGTTTGAGAATATTTTGATTATCGTGTGTAATATGTACCACAGTAGGCAATGAATTCATATGATCACTTTGAAAACAAAAAAGTCAGATTACAAGAATTAGGCACTAACGAATAGTTTAAGGGAAAGTTTAGAAACAGATGTCAACAATTTTGCTTTAAAAAGTTATACCTGTTATTTATTTCATATCATATATTATAGATTACCTTGAGAAAGTTTTTGATTGTTTTTCTGATTGAGAAGGAGTTTTGGGGCGCTTGCCAATCTCCAAAACAAAAAAAGAAAGAAGAAAAGATAACTCTATGAATCGAGGAGATAATTAGGGTTAAACCTGACAAGATAGTTGCCAAATGTTGAAAATTTGTTTTGCATCCCCAGATTCATCCCTTCCACTTAAAGCATTTGTTTGGTGCTCAGTTATTTTATGCATTAATTAAATTTTAATTTAATTAATTTTCTTAAGTTTTAAACACTATACTCTCTCTCTCTCTTCACTACAGTTAAAAACTGAAATCTTTTAAAAACTGAAATCTTTTAAAGTAAGTAGCTCTATACATGCTGTCAAAAACGCATTTAAGTTTGTGACGTCTTACGCGTCTTTTCTTTAACAAGTACTTTGGGTTCTTTGGGCCAGAATTAATGACAATTCTTTTCCAACCAAATCCAAGAAACGGGAAGTGAAGAGATGCAAATAATATAGGATAAATATAGGATCTTAGAGTAAGCGTGATGGGGGCGCAATGTAATGTAAAGGAAGGTTAGACAATTAACGTGCGTTGTGGTAGTGGATGATTATTGAAGTTCGTCGTTTAAAGATTCAAGTTCTACGTGTTGTGGATAAACATATTGGTGATCGATTAGAAGTTAAACGTATAGCTGCATACCTTGTAGATAAAGACAAGTTTATTACAGAATAATATAAAATAGGATTGATTACTTATTATTATATTTGAAGATTAGGCGGTTCAATTATTGAGATTGGTCTGTATTATATTGTGTGTTGCGTATTGCGTCATCGTAGATTCTCTCATTCATTATTTTATAATATTATATTTGTTCAAAGTTTAAGTTGAATATCCTAATAAAGTCATATTAAGATAATGTTTGATTCTAGTTCTTACGATAACCCTACACCTCTAGCTCGCGCTGATACTTCGAGGGATGTACTTCCAAGGGAAGGTACATCACAAGTTCATGAATTTGGAAGATTTTAATATTAGATAAGTAGGGGTCTACCCCAAACCGTAAAATCTGTCAAGGGATCTATGAGTCAAAAAGGTTTGGGAACTTCTGATCGATCCATTTGGCGGTTGCCTTTTCCCTTGAGTTTTAGATTGAAGTTTGATAAATTGACAGTGCGCTTGATAGAGCAATGTGGCAATCTAGCAAACCAATACATTGTCTCATTTTCAATGAACATTAAATAAAAAAAAAGTCGGATGCCATATAATATGAACCCTTGGTGCTCGCTTTAAATTTTTGTTTCGAAATTTATTTCATTTCAGAATTGATCTTGAGATTTTATGAGTTGTTATTCTAATAAAACATGAATAAATGAATCATTTCAATAATTATTAAAATGGATTTAAAAACTTTGCATCTCTCTCTCTTACCTCATTCTATCATCTTCTTTCAGTTTCTATTTTTGTAAATTTTTTCATGTTATTTAGTGTTAATTACATGGGGTTTATTTTGTAATTTTAACTAGAATAAATAATCAAATTAAAAAGGAATATAATGTATGTGGAATGAAAAAAAACTATTTTTTGACTGTAAAATAAGACCACGTAACGAAGTATTCTGTAGTCGTTCTTTGCTGTAATATTTTGGAACTTTTTTAATAAATTGATTTTTTTTCATTATTTACTTTTTATCATAAACTATAATCTTCAAACTCCAAGAATTCAAGGCAGAAATAAATTATTTTAAAAATGAATCATTGACTTACATTATTAACTTCTAGTTTTCGTTCTTGTACATCACACTCAAAATCTGTGAATCTAAAAAGGAAGGGAAATAAATCGATTCAATAAATTTAAATCACTATTATTTTATGTTTCAACTAATATACGAGACGCAATACCTTTGTTTTTCCGTGTGAAGCTTACTCGTGTGTATTATTAAAGTGTTTTGTACATGAAATACACTAATATTTGGGAAAAATGTAACACCGTGGATGAATTATGAAAATTAAACAAAACTTGTTGCATTTTCGAAACAGATCAGAATATGCAAATGATTAGAATTACAAAGCAATTGCACATATGTTTTTTTCTAAGTCCTCTTAACTTCCAAGTGAGCACTATAAACGTACATTAAAATGTGTATATAGACGTTTGACTTCTGTAAATGATTGATTAGACTTCATTATACCTCGCCAAAAACGTAGAGAGCCATTCAGGGAGCAAACGGAGTGTCCGAAAAAAAAAACTACACGATCAGCTTCCAAGAAGGTGGACTTTCGTGTCGTAAAATTACCACTTACACGGGGAATTAAGTCACAGCAGTGATGGGTGACTGGACCTTGGAGAACTGGTCAATTGAAACCCGGGCAGTAGACCCCGTAATATGACGTCATCGGGACGACAAACTCCCCTTCCACATGGCGGTAACAAACCGTACAGCGTATTCTTGTGCCTTGATACAACTTTGTAGCAAATCTGCAGGTATGTCATTGTCTGTCTCTGTAGTTCATCGATGTCAACTGCGCAATAAGATGCGTACAAGGGTTCCTATACACGGGATGTTTTTAATGCCGAACTACAGACTCCTCCAGTAGCAATAGGCTCACCAACACAGTCTGCAACATCTGCCGCGTTGCGTGGTTAGGCATTCTTCACTACAACACGGTTGAATTAAATAACAATAAACATTTATTAACTTTAAAGATTAAATGAGCAATTAAGAGGTAAACTTCTAAAAACTACAACACATGGAATCAGGCACGCTACAATAATAACAGATCAATTCAGTTCAGTTTTGGAGTCGTTATGTTGAGCTGTAAGGTCGCTGCATACTCCCCTTCCAGTGTCAACGATACCTAGTTGGAAGATGAACTTTGCGACCAGAACGTGTAGATGGCTGGGTAGGCGTTGAAGCTGTTGGATCAGATTCCACAGTAGCAGGTGTTGAAGCTGTTGCATTAGGTTCCACAGTAGCAGATGCCACTTCCTCTATTGATACTCCTAGAGCGTGAATGTGATCTCCGGCGGTCAGAACTATATCGTTGGTGGCGAGAGGAATTGCGCTCTCTTGTCAGTTCAGCAACTTGTAGAGACAGCTCTTGGAGCTGCCTGGCGAGAGAGTCCATGGTTGGCTGAGCACTGCATGAAGATGACTGGGATGGTGGAGGAACAGTTTTGGCCGCACAGATAGTCGAGGACGCACCAACAACCTCACAAACCTTATCGGCGATGATAGCCAGTTTATCCAAAGGCTCCGAGGATGCAGACAAAACAGTCTGGATATGTGGTGGCATTCTTTGAAGCCACAAACTTTGCAGAAAGTCATCCTGGAGTTGGCCATTAGACAGCTCTTTCATTTTTCGCAACAGGTGGCTGGGCTTCTCATCTCCTAGCTGAAGGTCAGTAAGCAGTTTCTTAATTTTTTGAGTCTCCGAGTCGCTAAATTGGGTGATGAGCCGCTGCGAGAGAGTGTGATATTTGTCACTGTTCGGAGGGCTTAACACAATGTCCGACACGTAGGAGAGAGTTTCAGCATCCAGGTTCGCAACCAAAGCAGAATACTTAGTATCATCACTGGAGATACCACTGAATATGAATGCATGGTCGCATTGCGCAATCCATAGACGAACGTTGGATTTCCAAAACGGCGGCAGCCGCAACGCAATACGAGCGACTTCAACGGTTTCACTAGTCATATTGTTGAATAAGCAGGAAGCGAAACGAATCTCCGAGCAGATGCTTCAAGTGGCCTTGAGGAGAAGGAGAAAAAATCTTTCGCTACGTACTGATCATCCGTAGTAGAAGAATTTGTATTGCATTCGCCAGTAGAACAGAATAGCTTACGTGTTTTTAAGTCCAAAAAGGGTCACCACTGCCGCGTTGCGTGGTTAGGCATTCTTCACTACAACACGGTTGAATTAAATAACAATAAACATTTATTAACTTTAAAGATTAAATGAGCAATTAAGAGGTAAACTTCTAAAAACTACAACACATGGAATCAGGCACGCTACAATAATAACAGATCAATTCAGTTCAGTTTTGGAGTCGTTATGTTGAGCTGTAAGGTCGCTGCACATCGATTGGCAGTTAGTCTTCTTAAATGCGTCCCACTACGATCTATTTTTAACGATGGAGTAACGTCTTGTGTCAGACATTGCAGTGGTAAACGCTTTCTTCCGGAGTGTCTTTTGCGTAATACCGTATGAATAACTGGTATAATGTTTTGGGACGTTATTGGATATCATGGGTGATCCCACCTGCTCCAAATTGTGGAGACAGCTGATGGTATATCAGGGAAGTTGAAATTTCCCCAATATTACCCTTTTCGAAGTTTATTCCCTGAGCTGGTAAGATGCACGTTAAATCTGCCGAAGTTCAAATGTCCTCCCGTTGGTGTGGTGTGGAAGGAGAGGAGAGTGCCAGCTCACAAGTGTTGTCCTCGTCAAAATTACGAGGTCCGTTGCCAAAAGCCCTAGAGTAGCTGAATAGTGCGACGTTAATATTCACTCATTCTAGTAGTTGGAGTCAATTTATAGGATTAGGATGTAAAAGATGATTCACATGGCAGTAAAAATTCTAAGAAAATTTTAAAAGTTTTATACTTCGATAACGATTGTGGAACATTAGAAGTAATCGTCCCCTTTTGTTTACATGCATATCATGTTTTTATGAGGCTTGTGATAGGTCAGGGCCGTTTAAAACCTCCCCGGTGCCCTAGGCACTTCAAATGGTTACGCTTCTCCTATTTCCAGAGCACCCCCTTTTTCAGTCCCTACCTTGCCAGTTTTGGTTCGGGAGGGATTGCCCTTAACTCTTTCACTCTCTTCACTTTTTTGTTTTGTTTTTGCTCTTTGAATAGTCTTTCTATTATCCACCACCTATGGACTCGCCGTGTCCTAGACTGGAAACTGGCAGCCGTAAGAAAAGGATAATGGCATGGTTTGGCCATTATCCTTTCCTTACTTTCATTTCTTGCCTCGTGGCATCACGGACCACGCTTTTGTAAATTAGCACAGTAAATTAATGAAATCTTTTGCAATTACAGTATAGAGTATATTTCATTGAATGAACTGCTTTCAACTTGTTAATTATCATCTTTTTCATCGCTTATTGCTTTACTATCTTTTACTTCCAGACATCTTTATTCTTTGTTGAGTCACTGTCATTGTACGACAAAGGTTTTCTTCGAGCTTTGATCATTACAAAATCATTAATGACATTGTAATCAATTTCAATTGTAATATTGTTTTGAATGCATAGAAACATCAAACTGTTCGGCTTTTATTTTTCCTCATTACATCTCTCATTTCAGTCTACCTTCTTTAAGGACATAAATGCTTCTGTCCTGACTCGTTAGGTGATGTGTGTGGTACTTTCGCTGTAATTTTAATGTTTTCTCTTTCTTCATCCTTCAATTTTTTGCACCCTGGGCATATGTCTAGCCTTAGACCTTAGCATGCGCTGTGTGGAAAAGCGGCCTTGTGATTGATTTAGGAACATATTTTCAGCAAATATTCTTTAAGTAAAAAATAAATCAAATTTTTTTGTTCCCTTTTAATAGATTAAAAATACAACTAATTTTTCTGTTTAAACAACTTATAATAATTTCAAATTCATATTCAGTATAGCGTTTAAAATTGTCATTCATATATATATAATTTAAAATCCAAATCATATTAAATGCTTTCAATCTTTTTCATACTCTTATTTAGTGACTATTGTAAAGACATGTATGCGTTAAAATAGCCAGTCTATATGCCTCATCTTTTAAATTATCCGCCTTTAGGTCATATCTGCCTTATTATTTGCTATTTCATCTCCTATATGCCAAATTGGGTGCTTAACATATGAATCAACGCATTGAATAGTGAAGCATTACTCAAAATTTGTTGGAAAAGGGCTTGGCACATTTTACGTACAAAAGTTTCTCATTCCCAATGAATCGGTAACATTTTTCATTCTATTTTATGTGATAGCTCTTTGGTTTTTATTCTCTAGCCCTTGGCATGATGCTATCATAAACAAATTTGTGGCTTCAAATGTTCTAGATAAGGCTTCACAGCCAAGATTTTTAAAGTGGCCAAGAAATATTGCCAAAACCATCATACCAGTAATTACTTTATAACAGTAGTAATTGTTGCGTAATATCGTAAACAATATTCTGTTTGATGCCTTTCATCTTTGTATTATACTATCGCCAAAAAAGTGGAAGGGAAAAGAGCACATTCTTTGTAACTTTCTCAATTCTAATCACATTTGCGCAAAATTGATATAGTTTTTTTCATGCATTAAGCAGAAAGTAGAGCCATGTATAGTTGCTCACTTAATCTTTACTTTGTCGTGAAAGAAAAACTGAAAAAAAGAATATATCAAAAATTATATTTTAAAATAATACACACTTTTGAAATATGTTTAAAATCTTATATGATAGACTATTTCTGGAATCAAATTCATTCTCTACACAAGAAAATGCACAAGAATGGCATTTTTTCAGGTGCAAAATGCCTATTGAGTAATGCATTCAGTATTATGCATCATAGTTTTCACAGCTATCGTATCCACAGCTAAGAAGAAATATGTGTTCTAAAATCATTTGGTTTAAATGCGTATCTTCTTCGACGAAAAAAGTCATAGTACTTCCTAACGACTGGTTTTGTGTAACTCAGCCGACATTTTTCGAACCTTAGTTTGAGCACAACCACCAGTAATGTAATTTCACCGAGAACTCCTTGAAATTAAGGGTATAACGTCGTCAGAAGGTAGTGTGAAAATAATACATCACAGCAAGGTTGTGGGAGTAAAAAAAATACTTTTAATTTTTTTCTCCAATAATATAATCGATTTAAGTTAGATTGTAAAGTTAATAGTTTCCGTGCCTAGCCAGTATGGTGGCCCCGTTTTGAAGTCGCTCACTCCACAGCTTGTCTCCGTCCAGTCCGCAAGGCGTTTTTACTCATTCGCGTTTCGGATTCCTGGTCAGCATCACCGAACAAAAAACTGTGGGATTCTCCTCTCCGCTTCCTAAAACGATCAGCCCTTGTCTTTTCCGAGCTCTTTTTCCTTCTTTTTCTCGTTCTCTTTTTCTTTCCTCCTTTCTCCCGGTTTTTCCAACCTTTTAAAACATCAGGGGCAGTCCATTTCTCCCCCCTCACGTCTTCTCATTGGTGGGCCCATATGAGTCGATCCTTCAACCTCAACTCATTAGAGCCCATTGGTCCATAATCCACCAATCGTCCACTCACCCGGTTTCTTCACAAACCAGCAGGTGTCCGACACATGCACCGACGGCCGAGCCCCTTCGGCCCACTGTCGTCGTTTTACCGCCTTTGAGGACAATTCGCCATTGTGTATGTAAGGCGACAGTCCGCTGCCCCGGAAGCGATTTCGTCCACAGTAGAATGGTCAGACAATTGTTGGTCTAGTCTAACTGGCACCAAAGTTCAGACGCTAAAAAAGCGATAATGAACCCCAGCTGCACGTGCACCTAAAACTCAGTCTAGTATTGTCCTGCAATAGTATTGTCCTGAAAGAGTGAAACTAGTTTTGAAAGGAGGACGTCACAGGGGAACTTAGATAATAATGTAATCGTATCGACTGCTTTCTTGAACTTTTTCCTCAAATTTATGTATCATACCACCATTAATGACGGACGGTCACCCACGTCGTGCATATTTGTGTGACCATCTTTATATGTTCTATCCATTTTCTTGGTTATTTCGCTGTTCATAGTAGTGTAGTATACCCTCAAACTCTCTCCTCACTAATCTACCTACGATTCTTAAATATTTTCACTTTTCTTGCATCAGCAAAACGAATGACAGCGCATATTTCTAAACCTACGAGCTTTTTGTCTGAGGCCTCTTAAACTTGGAGCAAGCTAGCGGGGCACTGAGTCACCCCAGGTTCACGAAATCTTTAGTTCTGGAAAAACTGTTTATTTGTTACCAATGACCTTGACAGTATACTCCTATATGACAGTCTTCATGGGAACTAAAATGTATTTGTCATATATCTACCTGTTTTTTGGGAGTGGCATGCGTTATTATACAATCTTATGGTACTTGTTTTGATTGAGTTTCTCGAGCGACCACACACATTTCTTCTAAAATACTTTCTATGAACATGCTTCATTTTCCTCCTGTGAACAACTTAGTGGTTTTGATTACTGTGTTGTACGACTTATTATGGTTTATAAATGTAAATGAGTAGAATATATAAAAAACGAAATGGGCATTAATGATCTCTACTGAAGAAAGTTGAAACTGATCAAGCAAGGGAAAAACCTTCTGAAATAAGGAATATTAATCGTGATAGTGAAAGTAATTTTGAGAAAAGTGACGAACGTTAAACGTTTGAGTTAAAAGGAAAATTTTCAAATGCTACCTAAAGAACTCATCAAGAAAAATGTGAAGCCATAAGCGTACTACAAGACACACTTTACTCTGTCAAAAAGGCACAAGCAAGAAAAAGTTCAACATAATATTTGTCAATCATCAAAGGGCAATAAAACTACAAGAACTTGAACAAAATATGACAGTTTTGTCTGCAAATAACAATCCTGTAATGTTAGCGAAAAGTGTCAATGATTTGTGTCCTTTATTAAAGTCCCTCACATTTGAAATTTCTTGGTTCAACTTATTGATATTTTTTCTCAAATTATCAAAGAAAAATTGAAAAGTCCTTAAAAGTTGGCCAGCGTACTTTCTCTTAGTTAAATTATTCACTGGAATTACGATTTTTATCGTGTACAGTAAAAATAATTATGAAAAAAGGATTGGTGTGACTCAGTCATCCCGCGTTTAACGTTAGTATCGAGTGCGCGCCTGCTCCCGGATTGAATGCATAAACTAACGTCAACGTAGTGAATTTTTTTCGTGGTGTTTGCGGCTACGCAACACATGAAGGCATTTAGTACGCATGCTCGGAACGGCGATCGCAACGTTTCAACGGCCTTACTTCTAAACGGTACTTACTCTAAAAATATATTTAATAATTCCAAAATAAATAAAAGTAACTGCAGTAAAAATTTTAAGTATGTCTTGCATATATAATCTTAAAACAGAAAATGTAAGATATATTATAAATGTATAATATATAATTATTTTGATTCATTTACTTGTCATGTCAGATGAGAAATATATTTATAATAAGAAATAAAGTAGTTTTTTTAGATTATATTTTTAATTAAATTCGAAAAGTAAGCAAGGAAGTTAAATAATTAAATGAGACAGAACGAGAAAGTAAAATACAATATTCATATTTGAGAAAAAATTTCCATGACTTACTCGCAAGGTTGTTGACAAATCCTATAACATTCACTCAAATTGAAGTGAAAACAATCTAATTCCTCTATAAAATTAAAGTGTCTTTATAAGTATGCATTACAGAACTTGTACTTATTTAAAGTGATTTTAATAAGGTATTTTGTAAGAATGGCCCAAGATATTTACGTATTTTGCAGGAAATTGTACTTTTCGAAGAATGCCATATAAAGAATATCATGCAATGAAAAGGTAGAAATTTTAATAATATAAGTTAGAAATAGATAAGAGTGCAGTAAAATTTAATTAATTGAAAACCAATGATTTTTATAGATCATGAATATATTTAGAGAATCCTGTTTGTGTTTTAATTTTTAAAAATAAATTAAAAGTAAAAAAACTTTTTTAAAAACAAGCTTTTATTTAAATGCTCTAAAAAGAATAAAATAAACTTTTCTTTTAAACGTTTTTTTTTGCTGTCAACTTATAACTCGCGAGATTTAAGTACTCGTATTTACTTAGTTTGAAAATTTTAAAAATTAAATCAATCAGATCAAGTTATTTAATTTGCTTGTTTATCTACGCAGGTAAATCTCGCGATAAGCTTTTATATCATAAATTGTGTAATGGCGTTATAAGTTGATAGCAAAAAAAGTTTTAAAAGAAAAGTTTATCTTATTCTTTTTAGAGCATTTAAATAAAAGCTTGTTTTTAAAAAAGTTTTTTTACTTTTAATTTATTTTTAATTTTTTAATTATCGCTGGACAGGTTTTTCAGTCTATTCATTTAATTCAACGCATCATTGTTGCAAGGTCGTTTGCCGGTTAATTTTAAACAGGCTAGCTCAGGGGTACTCAATCTTTTTTTCCAACAGGGCACGTGCATATGATGGATATTTCACTCGAGCCGCAACAAGAGGATAATGGGGGACGGGGATAAACACTGTAAGGCCAAAACAATATTGGACAAAGCAAAATTAATCAAAATATTATAACTTTTTTTTTCTTTTACTATAATACTATATTAAAAACGAAAAACACAATTTTTTTTTAAAATCAGTAATTTTAAACAAATTTTTTAAATCTTTGTGCAGAATTTGGATAATACTATTCTACGAACGAAAGAAATGTTTCGTGCGATTATCTTTAAAAATGACGAAGCTTTTAAATGTTTTATTAAAAATTTGAGTATTCTTTTAAAAAATCGTAAAAAAAAAGTTTTCGTTTTTTTTAATTTTTTAAATTCTAAAAGAGAAGAGAAAAGCCTGAACTTTTTTTAGTGCAGAATATCGATTCACATTAACACGGAAAAAAAATTCATACGGAACGATTTAGAAATCATTTTCATGAAAATACATCGATTTTGATTCATTTTAGAAAAAATCGTAAGAAATAGAAAATATCATAATTTTTTGTTAAGAATTATACCGTTTCGTGGCGAAATAAATGATCTTTCCGATTATGTAATTATTTTTTGTCTCAGTTTGATAGAAATAATAAGATGGGTTTTTTAAAAAAAAGTTCGAAAAATCGGAACTTTTTAAAGCTTTTTTTTTAATCCGATAAGATGCTCGGCAGAATAAAAAGCTAACAGGGTCAAAGGGTTTTTAATTAATATCTTTTTAACTAATTGCGATATCGGAATATAAATGGTCAAAACATGCATTGTCATCCAAACTAAACGTGTATACAGAATTTCAGTTCAATTGGTTGAAGACATCAGCTTCAAAATTAAGTTGCAAGATTCCTACCGAACAAATTACTTTAATTAATATCTTTTTAACTAATTGCGATATCGGAATATGGTCAAAACATGCAATGTCATCCAAATTAAACGTGTATACAAAATTTTAGCTCAATCGGAAACCGGAATGGGGATCAAATTTAACTTGCAATATTTAATTACAGACCGATAGACAACAGGACAGGTCAAACTAAATAAAAGCTTATAAAAGTTATGATTTACAATAATCAGTATTTTGAAATTTTTAACAAAATATAAAATTTCATCTAATTAATATATTTTTAATATTTCTGTATAATTAAAACTTAAAACCAGCGAAAAAAAAAAGATTTGACAATATAGTTAGCCCCAATATTGTTAACTTTGTTAGTACATCATTAATGTAATATCTACAAAACGAATTCAAATTAGAGTTTTTTTCCCTATAAAAATAATAATATAAACCTTCAATTTTTTAAAATATTGTTTTTAACGTCTACTTCTTACTAAACATGTTTTTTTTTCAAATGTGGACTTATTGAAGTTATAAATGCATAATGAACAAGTGATATAAATTATTTTTTAAGTCAATTCCTACTTAGATCAACAAAGAAAATTTTTATTTTAGCTACTTTTTATTAAATAGTTACAATTAGTATAAATATGTATATACATATGACAGAATAACAACATAAAGTGGTACTTAATTTTTATTAATTATCATTAAAGTATCGTATTGTCACCCAAAACAATCCTGTATAAAAAATTTCAGTTCAACTGAATGCTTTAAAACGTGAGAAAAAAAATCTTTTAAAGTTTTGACCCAAGTCGCCAAAAATAATACCAACGTGGCTGTGTTTGTAATTCCTTAAATAATTATTTTAATGAATTAATTTTTATTAATTATAGTTAAATTATTGTATTGTCATCCAAAATAATCATGCATATAAAATTTCAGCTCAATTGAGCACTTTAAAATGTATTTTATTAACGATTGAAAATTCCACCAAGATAAATAAATAGAGAGTGTGAGCTAATAGTAGGAATTGAAAAAGGGCGCGCAGACTTTTCCAGAGTACGGGCTACTTCTAATTTTTTCAAGGTGTTGCGGTTCCCCCCAGTGGCGTAAGTGAGGGGAGCTAAAAGTTAAGTTCTACATTATAGACCTTTTTTTTTGGTTGTCTAACTGATGTCGGTATTCCATAAATGTATTTATTTTAGTATGAGCGTCTTAGATCTTAGTAAAGGTGGTCCCCCTCAATTCCCATAAGTAGTCCACCAGTCGATCGCGATCTACTTAATGCTTACTCCTGCTATAATGATCGATTTATAAAACTATGATATTCAATCATTAAGTCAATTGGAAATCAAGTAGTAGTGACTGCGGTAGTGGAGGGATCATTTTTAGCCACTTGCAGCTGGCGTTGTCTAGCCACGATTTTGAATCCTGATGCCACTGAAAACCCGTCATGTAGAGGGGTTGATGTATTCTAAATTTATCGTGGCTCAAAATCCTCAAATGGGCTGCGGTAGCCCAGTGGTTAAGGTATCCAACCATGGCAGGCATGTCATGAGTTCGATCCAAGTACCACTAAAGACCCGCCGTGTAGGGCAGCGATGCACGTTAAATCTGTCGAGAGCTGGAAACGTCCTCCCGTTGGTGTGGTGTGGTAGTTAGAGAGGGGGTGCCAGCTCAGGTGTCGTCCACGTCACTTGACCATGGTTCAAAATTACGTGGTCCGTCGCCAAAAGCCCTCGTGTAGCTTAACAGTGCGACGTTAATATTAACTTAACTTAACTTAACTCAAAATCCTCAAGTTGATATAGTGAGGAAGATTGGAGAGTGGGATGCCAGCTGAGGTATCGTTCTCGTCACTTGAGCGCAGTTCAAATTGCGGGTACTGTCATCAATAGCCCCTGTGTTTTGCTTAAGAAAGTGTCATCAATAAAAAAAATCGAATAAAAATAAAGTAATCAAGCAGACTAATAAAATATTAATGATATTTAATAAAGACGTTTCAGTATGTAACGTAGCTATCTTGGATATGGCGGAAGAATGATTGTATATTGAGATTAAGTAGTAATTTATATCTCAAATACAATGATTTATTATTTTTTATTTTAATAAACTCTTGATTGTATAATTTATACATAGAAATTGACTGTTTATTATTTTTTGTATATACAGTGGACCACAAAAGTGTTCGTACACTTGCAATTTCTTATAAAATTTAATGTTTTCGACTAATAAAAATTAATACATTGTAATTGTAATTTTTTTTATGATATCTACAACCTGTTCTTAATGGAATGACATAATTAATTTTTTAAAAATAGTATAACTATTTTTTCAAAAAAATTAATTATCAAAAAGCTACTAAAAATTACACCACATAAGTCTTCGTACACTTAACAAAAATCTCAACTTAGGTTTAAATATTGTATTTCTTTCTTAATTTAGTACTTATTAAGATATCTTTTAGTGTCCACAACAACTTTTAAGCGTCTTGGTATAGATTTAATCAGTTTTTTTGTAATTTCTGCATCGAGTTTTCACCATTCTTCTGTGATTATTGTTTTTACTTCACATTATGCGTTTATATGTCATGTTTTCTTTTTTTACATCAGAACCTCACCAAATATGTTTTACTGGGCTAAATAAAGTGATTGAGGAGGTGTTTTCATAATTTGGGAACAGTTATAGAGACACCAGTGGCGTACATTGAGAGCAGTACGCTTGGGATCATTATCCTGCTAAAAAATGAAGTCGTTTCCAATATCCAAATTTTGGGTGGATAATTTAAAATTTCTCTTTAAAATATTTAAATAGAGCTCATGATTCACAATATCAACAAAAAATACCAAATTATCTAATTCTGTGGCCGATTTACACCCCTACGCAAGAACACTTCTACCTCCATGTTTTATTGATCCAACTAGATTCTTGGAATTAAGCTTCATAAAATTTAAAATTAACAGCAAATTGATTGGGATGGCAGACAATTCAACATTTTTGGTTCCGATGGGCCTATAATAGCTTGTAAATGAAAAAATAAGGAGTTTAATCCCATGAGTTTATGTGGAACAAGAACTCCTTCATTTCCACGCTTCAGCATGGAAGTGAAGGTGTTCTGGCGTGGGGGTGTAAATTGGCCTCAGAATTAGGTAATTTGGTATTTTTTCATAGTATTATGAAACATGCGCTCTATTTAATTATTTTAAAGAGAAATTTTAAATTATCCGCCCGAAATTTGGATATTGGAGACTACTTAATTTTTAACAGGGTAATGACACCAAGTGCACTACTCTCATTGTACGCCACTGGTGTCTCAATAACTATCTCCAATTTATGAAAACACCTTCTCAATTACTTTATATGGCCCAGTAGAACATATTTGTGAGATTCTGACGTAAAAAAAAGAAAACGTGACAAATAAACACAAAATGGGAAGTAAAAACAATAATCACAGAAGAATGATGGAAAATCGATGTAGAAATTACAAAAAAACTAATTAAATCTAAACCAAGAGACTTAAAAGTTGTTGTGGACACTAAAAGATATCCTACTAAGTACTAAATTAAGAAAGAAATACAATATTTAGAGCTAAATTGAGATTTTTGTTAAGTGTACGAAGACTTTTGTGGTGTAATTTTTTAGTAGCTTTTTGATAATTATTTTTTTAAAAAAATAGTTATACTATTTTTAAAAAATTCATTATGTCATTCCATTAAGAACAAGTTGCAGATATCATAAAAAATTACAATTACTATATATTAATTTTTATTAGTCGAAAACATTCAATTTTATAAGAAATTGCAAGTGTATGAACACTTTTGTGGCCCACTGTATATAATAAAAAAATACATTTTTACATTTTCATCGTATGAAAGACAAAAATGCTTACCATCATTGCATATTCTTTTATTATGATGATATAAAATACCTGGGACAACACAATTGCATTGTTTCATAGAAATATTAAAAGCGCATTCTGCAACGCACATCTGCAATAAAAAAAAATTCATATTGAGCTCTTTTGATTTGATGAAATCGGTTGACAGTATAACACAGGGATAGCGAACCTTTTTGGATGAACGTGCCATTTTTTCTTTAAGATATGTTTAATGAGGTATAGACGTGCCGTCAAACACAATTTTGACTTAATTTTGATTTTAATGTGTGTAATTTTGAAAATAACTAAACTAAATATCCACATCACAAAATTCTTCATTTACCACGAAAACATACATTTTGAAATGTATAGTAGTAAGTGTTTCAGTTATACGTTATTAAATTTAAGTAACATTAGTGTGACTTCTGTTATTGAAGATTTTATGTATAGATGACAAATAACTTATATTACGATTGTAAAATGCTACTTTTAGCAGAATGTATGTTGAATTGAAGTCATCCGCCAAATGGTTTCTAGTGAGTCTTTAATGTTATTCATCTCTCTGAAAATAATCACTCGCAGGCATAGGTAGATGAAAATACTATTAAAATAGCACAAGCTAGCTTCTTAAAACAGTTAAATGTGTCTGGAATCGAATTACATGTTTTCAAAACTTCGTTAGTGGCATTTTTACTTATATTACTTGTTAATCTTTCTGTTTAAATCAATTCCAACTTTTCCCTTGTTTAAATAAGTTTTTGAATCCATATGGAACTAGACTAGAAATCAATAAGTGGCATTTCGAATTTTTCAATTTCCAACGAATCAAATTGGAACAAGTTTAGTTTATCAAATAATGTCACATCAGGGTACATAATAATTTTGAGCGTTTCTTACAATTCTTTGAACTGAGAAAATCTCTCTCAAAACTCCTTGATTAGAATCAATTATGGAAATAAATTCTTCAATAACTCTATCTTTGTCTGGTTTCTCATGTACATTCTTATCTTTGGAATTGTTTTTCAAGTTTGAGGTTACTTGCAATACTATAGTTTCTGAACTATAAAATGCAAACCTTTTTGATCATTGGCGTGCCCAAAATATTGGGCAGCGTGCCACCAATGGCACGCGTGCCAATGGTTCGCCATCCCTGGTATAACACATGCAAGTGTAGGGATTATAATACCGGTATACCGGGATAACGAATACCGGTATTTTGAGCAATTTGTACAATTTTGAAATACCGGTATTCACAAGTTTAAATACCGTTTTTTCGGTATTTACTAGAAATTTCTTAAAATTGTCTCCACTATATGGTCAGGGATCACCAGCATCGAAAAATAATATACGTTTTTATTTTTGTATCTCCCTAACGGGCGAAATTAATTAGACTGTGAATATAAAGTTGCATCGAACAATCAAGGGAAGTGATAAAATATGTGAATCATCCAAAGAGGCGGGCCAAAAATATCCTGTTACAGCTCAGAGCGATACTGCACAAGCTCAGGATTCGTAGACTGATATTCGTATCTGTGAAAATAAGGTCGTTAATTGTGAAGAAAGTACGTAATATTTTGATACTTTTTAAATTGGTGAGCTTGTTATTCACATTGTATTTACATATACTTTAGGGTTCAAAATATTTTTTATATTAATTATACATATATTCTCATATAAATAATAACCCATAATAATGAATGAGAATAACTTTAAAGAACATTAAAAATCAGTTGATAATATTTCGGATTGGTTTGATTATTTATATGATGGAAAGAATATAGTGGCACAATGCAAAAAAAAAAAAAAATGCTCTAGTGTTATTAAAATGAACGGAGGAAGTACAAACGGGGACTCCATACACATTTAAAAATGAAACATGATACAAAATTGTTAAAGAGGAAATAATCTAATTGCGATCAAGATACAAATTTTGGCACACTTTCTAAGCCCAAGCCATCAGGGATTTTAGATTATTTTGAAAAAAAGATAATTCGGATGAAAAATTATTGCACAAAATTACGTCCGAAGCTTAATGACAGTGCAATTGATGCATTGTTTTTTTAAGATCACATTTCAAAAATTTGTACTAGTATCACAGACTGAATACCGATATTTACACTTATTTGTGATTTAAATAAATAAGATGTTCCCTTACTTTCTTTTTTGTGTGTGTTCTTTATATACTGTTATAATTTATAAATTAAAAATTATTTTTCGTGATATTTACACTCTCTAATAAAACTGGCACACATAAAACAAAGAAACACTTGCGTTTTCATCCTTTTTCTAAAATTTCTAATATCGGTATTAAAACTGGTATCCCGGTATTAAGATCTAAAAAAATGCCGAATACTTTTGGTCCGATGTTGCAATCCCTACATTCAAGTACCAAAAATTGTTGCCAATTACCAAATTGTCGGATACGAACACATAAAGTTGATTTACATCAAGTTATTCCAAAATAATCACGGTGCAAATTTTTCACAGCCGGAGAAGATTTTCGTGAAGTTAAAAAAATGAAAAAAGTTCTTACTTCTTGATTGAGAGGTCCTTTTCCCCCTCTCAGTTTCCAGGCAGTCTTATAGTCTTGACACTGAGTTTCGTAGGGTGAAGGTAAAAGTTTCTCTTCAACCTGAGCAGCATAAAATAAATAAATAACAATTTTAGAATTTTAAATAATGTGGCGATGATGTAAATACACTCAGGGGAACATTGAAAATAGCGACCTAAGAAGGAAGCTAAGTACAATCGCGAAACTTTGCAAATAAGTACAGCGTAATGTGATATGCAAATGATCCAAGTTTTGTACCAATATGCATGCTCATACACGCCGAGGTGGCGCTACAATCAGGAAGAGGGTGCTATATAAGCCAGCGCAAATTCGAAGAATCATAAACGTGACGATTACCCGCCAATTGTAGGAAAACTTTGGTAAGCGAAACATGCCAGGTAAACGTTCTAGAAGACATTTCTAACAGTTAAGTGAGTTTGAGAGAGGCCTGATTATCGGGATGAAAACTGCAGGCTGGTTGATGCGCCGTGTTGCTGGCCAGGTGGATCGTTCGGAGTGTGCCGTTAGAAATTGTTGGGAGCAGTGGACACGAGAAGGTACCCACGTGCGGAAAACCGGGTCTGGAGCAACCAGGAAGACCACGAGGAGAGAGGATCGAAGGATCGTGCGGCCAGCACTTGTGGACCCCACAGTGACTCGTTCAACGATACGAGCAGACGTAGGTGTAGCAATTGTTCCACAAACAATTTCCAGACACCTTGCAGAAGCAAATCTTAAATCCAAGCGCCCTTTCCGTGCACTTCCTTTAACACCGGAACATCGGCAACTGCGTCTACAGTGGTGCCAAGCCAGATCAATGAGGAATGTCACAGATTGACAAAAGGTTGTGTTTAGTGATGAATCCCGGTTTGTTTTGGGGACAGATGATTACAGTGTACGGGTATGGAGGTGCCTGGTGAGAGGTACAATTCCCCCCACACTATTCTACGTCACACTGCCCTCACGGCTGGTGTAATGGTCTGGTGGGCCATAGCCTATGATAGCCAGTCCATTTTAATTGTGATACGTGGAGCTTTAATGGGCCAACGTTACGTTGATGATATTCTTCGACCCCATGTAGGATCTTTCCTAAATGGTCTCCTAGGGGCGATTTTCTAGCAAGAAAATGCTCGTCCGCATACAGCAAGAGTTGCTCAAGACTTCCTACGTATTTTCAGACTCTTCCATGGCCGGCCCGCTCCCCCGTCCCGTTTTGTCCCCTGTAGAGCACGTATGGGATCAGCTAAAACGGCAGGTGCCATCGTGTCATTCTGTACATGATTTAGAGTTGGCTGTTCAAGATTTGGGGGTCCATCTGCCTCAGGACAACATAAGGTGTCTAATCAACTCAATGCCAGACCGTGTGGAGGCATGTATTGCAGCTGGAGGTGGTCCAACGCGCTATTGAAGTTGCCCAGTATTTGTGTCGTTGCACACCCCGTATTCGTTTAATTGTCTTGTTTTTGAGATGAAGTGAATCTCTCATCTGTGTCATTATGTGTATTAAATTTCATTTCAATCCAATGCTTTCTCTTTGGGTCGCTATTTTCAATGTTCCTGAGTGTAGCAGGGTTTCTCTTACGTATCATCTCTTAGCTAAATAATTAAAGTATTTATCATAGATAATACATACAATTTATATATAAGCTCTGTATCAAATAAGAAAACGTGGAATATTTGTAAAATTGTTATCGAATATGTATTTATGATACAAATGAAGAGGTACAATCGTTTCAAGGAATTACACTTTTAACTCAAATTTTGATAATTATTTATACAGGTTTTGATAAATTACTTAATAGTAAGTTCCATTTAGATTAAAAAATAAGCAAAAGTCACACACAACTAGATGCGGCGAATTAGGTGGATGTTCTATCACTTTAATTTGTTTTTGTTTAAGAAATTCAACAGTTAATCCGACTGTATGGAAAGATGCATTGTCATGGTGAAGCATTAGTCCCCTAACATTCACTTCTTGGAGAATTTCTCGAAAACATTTAGTGGTATACCATGTTGCTGTTACTATCTTCTGTCCTTCCAACTTGATGACTGACCACTTCTGTACTTCTAAAGAAAACGGCATACATATCTTTTTCATTGTTCGTTGTCTTTTCACGATTGTTGGCGTGGGATCATCTTCAAAGACCCATACTTTGTTTTCTTGACGTTTCATCACCCGTTACAGTTTTAGAGATGATGCGGAGTCACCATCATTTAGCAATTTAGGGGTTTCTTTACTGACTGTGACACGCTCCTCTTTTTGGAGCTTAGTTAGATTATGGGGAACCCAAAGGCAAATTACTTTTTTCATATGTAATTCTTCATAAATAATTTTGTGTATGATGCGGATCGAATGTTAAGTTCCTTCTGTATCATTTGGTAGGTACAACGATTATCATCTATTAACATTTTTCGTGTTGTAGACGCATTATCCAGGATTACTGCCGGTTGCGGTCTTCCTGTGTGTTCTTCATCCAGAAGAGAATTGCGACCTCCACAAAATTCTTTAAGTCATGTGAAAATAATGGCACAAGAAGGAAATTCATCACCATATACTAATTGCTGCCGTTGAACGCATTTGTTTTGATTTAATCCCTGTTTTAAAATCATATAAAATCATAGCACAAAAATGTTCTCACGTGAACTTCATCTTCTCTTTTGTCTTAAATTTATTCTACGGCAAACAACTTGAAGTAAGTCAGTAAAAAATCATCTGCTGTGTTAAAATACTTTGTATTTTCAAATTAAACAGTTATTTATTTATTTATGATAACTTCTCGTCTGCGCGTATCTCAAAAATTTCAGAGTTATTCTCGTATAAAAAAAGGTCTGAAAATTTTTTCTAATATATCGATTAACATGTAATATATTGACAATTCACTTGTAGGATATCGATAAGTTGCTTGTAAAATGCTTCTGGAAAGCTGACTTGTAGTACAACGGTAATTAGTAATATATTGATTGTTAAACAACGTATGAAAATACATTCACGGTGAAAAGAAGGTTTATATAGAAAGAGAAATTTTTAATATTAATTTATTCTAAAAAGGGGAGGTATAAAAATCAAAATTTTGTTTTATTAGAAGTGATCTGTTTATAAAATTTCAGTACACAACAGTCCTTGTATGTATTAAGGTTATAACCACCATATCCCCTCTGTCTCTACGCCACTGTACACTCCTAGGCTTTATGTTCAATTCATCTTATTTCAAAAGGATAAAGAAGAATATAATATCAAATAAAACCAAACACAGCTAAATTTTTCCAGTAAATATTTATGTCTTCCAAAAAAAAAGCATTGCATTTGTTCGCGCACTAGTTCTCTACACATATTTTGAAGTCTCTTAAAGATTACACCACACATTAAATGACAAGGACTAAGATAAAAAGAACTATATTTGAGCGTTCTCCATACAAGAATTATTTGTTCAACACTGAACAGCATTTTTAATGAATTTTTTGTACTATGGATTTTTGAAGGAAGGATGAACTATAAAGATATTATTTTTTTTATTTGCTGTTACCAGTTCTAAATTTGAAACGATGTAAAAAGAAAATATGTTAACTTTTATATAAATTTTTTTTTTATTCAAATGTTATAAAATTTAGCAGGGATAAAGCAACCATTTTATTGGAGAAAGAAAGTAGTTATGTACAAAGCCTTAGTGAATCTTAATTCTTCTAAAAACAACAAGAATTTTTATAAGAAAAGAAAAAATTAAACAATATAATATATAATTTTGAAATTCTCAGAGAAAATATAAAAAAATTACCATTATTAGTTAAGACAAACATTCTAAGTAACGAACGCTAACCGAAAGAACACAACACTGCTACAAAAAATTAGGAGAGCAGGCAAAAAAGTTAAGGAACAGTTACACGATGATCATATATGGGTATAAAATGGACAGTACAGGTGTAACAAAGCTCAATACAGAAAAAAAGAAGCAAAAAAAAAAACAATTCTATGGGAACTTTAATTCTTTAGAATGGTATAAAGAACATGAAATGATGCTTCAGGGCAACAATTTGGTTACATGTAAATGGCAAAAAACTTATTGTGTTTAGAATTGATACTGGATGTTTAATATGGTGTGTGGTCCCCCGAACTGATAAGATTATTGCACACCTGTTTAGCCTGGATGCGATGAGGTTATAGATCAAACTTTGAGGAATACTACTTCACTCTTCAAGAAATTCAATCCCCACGTCCCGGACAGTAAGGAAAGGCTGTGATCTCACTGAATGTGTCATCCGTGTGAGTCCCAAGCACACTGGATAAGATTTAAGTCAGGAGAACATGCTTGCAACTCCATACTCTGTATTGTTTCAACTTCAAGAAAGTTCTTCATAACACGAGCTGTATGATTTCTGGTATTATTCTGCTCTAAAAGAAAGGAATCACCAACGGTTTCAGCATAAGGTACGACATGGGGTCTTAGGATCTCGTTTGCACACCTTTAAGGCCTCAAACTGCCATTCCGAATGATATGCAGGTCATGTGGCGAATGTTGTTCCGGCACCAGTTGATGACGTCGGAGACCAGAAGTGAATGGTGTTACTGCCTGAGATAGTAGGGAAGAAGAGTTTCCTAGAATCCACTTCCCCTACGTTCCAAGATAGACTCGTCGAGAAAAGGATGTGCGAAGACCGGTTTGAGGGTCCCGGCTGGAAGCAGAAGGCAGAAGCGTGCTCTGGATGTAAGATGGTGGTTTAGAATGTGTTCTGTAAATAAATTGTGTGTATTTATATATCTAGCCTGACTGTGAGTTTTCTTACTCAATACGCCACAGTCAGTACATTCGTCTATACTGATACCAGTCCATACCATTACACCACGTCATCTGTAATGTGATCTTTCCCGAACGAATGTTGGGTTATTTCAAGTGCCCCTTTCTCGCCATACCAAGATACGTCTGGCGTTACACTCTAAACTGAATCCGGACTCGTCCGTAAACAGCACTTGACTCCAATCACTTAGCATCCAATCTCGATGTTCCGCAGCTCACTTTCTTCGGGCCGCACGGTGTTTTGCTGTCAATGAATACACACGATTGGCCTACATGTATGCAGACCTACCGCATGAAGCCCATTTCGGATTCTTTGGCTTGAGATCTTTCGTTCTTGTTTCCAAAAGAAACTGTCTTTAAATCTGCGTCGTATTGGCTATTCTCTCTCGACGAGCTGTTTACAGGATAAATCGGTCATGATTTGCTGTGGCAATCCGTGGATGACCTTGTCCTCGCCGACGTCGAATGTGCTCTGTTTCTTGGAATCGATTCCACAGTCTTACAATGACACCTATTGCCACTGCAACAGCATCCACTACATTTTTTGTGTTTGCTCGGATTCCAATATCTCTCGATAATACACCAAGCCATGGATTCCAGTAGATGACGTTGTCGTTACATTTTGCAGTATCCTTTTCTCAAAAGAACAACCGAAAATTTGAATTTCACCACTGAGACAACGAAGAACAGCAACTTCTAAGAAACCCTGATTTCTGCACTTATTTCCTTTTTCTGGGTTTTGACCCCGTGTACATTCATTTGTATAAATAAAGTTTTCTTCTTTTTTTCCCCGCTACACTTTAGAATATGGATGTATTGTTTTACGTTAGTTATATGGCAGAAGAGAAATATTTGGGTTATTTCGTTAAATCCATGTGCTCCCTTCATTTTTTAGCAGTGTATAATATTTATGCAAATATTCAAAAACATTAGAAACAAAAGAAACATGCTTTTTCATATTTTTAATTACTCATACATTTAGAAATTGTTCCTAAGAAAAATAATGACCTCTCTCGTTGTCTTTCCTTCACTTTTTGATGGCATAAAACAAAAGGAAAAGGTACTTGCCATCTTAAGATGTACTGTATATAAATTTCCTGGTTTGATGACGAAACCATCATAGAAAGGATTAACAAGACTGTTTGGAGAGTGAATTGAAATGATGGCTCCAACCTCCCGATCAGGTCTGAAATATTCTTCAGACTGCATGTCGAAAACCAAGTGAAACAAGGCTTCTTTTCCTGTGAGGGAAATTTAAGTTTGCACAATTCAATAGCTCTCTTATTACTGATTATTTAAGTAAAGAAACAAACAACCAAAACTTTTAAAAAAGCAATAAAATTATTTCAATTTGTTTTGTTATGATTGTATCATAAAAGGGTTTTTTTTCTGAAAAATAACCTTTTACTAATAAAAAAAGCGTGTGTACTTATGACCCCACGATAAAAGTGATAACTTCAAATTTTGTAATGTTATTTCAGGAATTAGTTAGGGAATAAAAAGCAAGGGGATATTAGTATTGTCATATAAAATTATTTATTCTTTATCATTTTTATCATAATGTATGGGAGAGAAAACATAGACATTTGTGTTTGCATTCACTATATAAAGAAAGATTCAAAATGTAAATAGTACTATCTGATGAAAACATTTCAGCATTTTCATACATTCTTAAAGTTTTTCACTCAAAATCGCTTTTTTAAAAATAAAGAAAATTATTAGTTGTGTAATGTATCAGAAAGTTGTCTTTCTGCAATTCTGTCGTAGGTTTATTACAATTAATTATTACTGGCATTGGGTGATTTTAGCAATTTTTTTCGTTACATTTTTATGACTCCTTGAAATGGAAAAGTGCCTTTTTAAAAAATATTTTGTGTGCAAAAAAGCAGAAAAATAGAAAATTTTCAAAATTACGAAATTCCATAATTTTTTTAAAGAAGTTTTACAATATTCCATCTCGGTCTAACTTGACAGCGTTGAGAAAGATATACAATGTACCAATCCACTTGAAAAATAGTTGTAACTTTCTTTCCTTTTTTTTGAATTTAAATCCGAGAAAATCCTTAGAAATTTGTAAAAAATGTAAAACTTTGTAGAGATTGGGATTTTAATATTATATTTCAAGTTAATCAATCACATGTTAAAAGCATTAATTTTTTAAATAAAGTTAATTAATACAGTCAATAGAGCAACGTCATGAAATTCCAGTTTGACTGAAAACTGATTTTCGACGCCAAATTTTGTCATTGCTGTAAGTCTTTTTTGTCGAAGGACTTTACATTGTTACAGAAAATTCCGATTCATTGTTACGAGCGTTACAAACTCGAGCGTAACAATGCTTGGCTTCGTAAAATGCATCATTCAAGTTCACTCTCCAGCAAAACGCGCCTAAAAAAGTTATCACTTCAAAAATTTGTCATAAGAAGTGTGTGAAAAAAGTATATTTATTGAATTTTTGAATTTTTCAATTGGCAACTTTAGAACACAAAATGTAGTAATCAAAAAGAAGTTAACCAAATTAATGACGCTAAGCAACTTTGTAATTAACTTTTTTTCAGGTATCTCATACTTTTTTTTAGATAAGAATGCTAACTCCAAATTTATCCACTAGGGGCACTGTAAGTACTTTCTTTGTGTAACACTTGGCAAATTTATTATACTTAAACCCCATTTTTATGACTAAAGCTTTTGTCGCTCTTAAATTATTGGGGTAACAGCAGATTTTAGTGGGTACACTGTATGTAAAGTATCTTTCTGGATTTTTTTTCTTTATTTTGTCTAAAAAATTATAAGGAAAACTGGCATCTGACAATTAACAGTGACCATATAATCTACAATATCTAATAGAAAGAATGTAGAATTATGTTCCAACATTAAAAAAATTAGAAATTCCAAATTGTAATATCACAATGTCCATACAATCGCGCATTATGGTTTTTCTTTCTCTCTCCCTAACATTACAGAAGTCATCTGAACTAAACAAAACTCAGTGGCCCAACAGCCCATGTTGGCCAAGGTCTACCATTCCCATCTCAGTATACGTGACCATTGGACGCTGAGATGCATGAGCAGATGTCCCGATCAGATGGTCAGCCTGAAGCGAAACCCGAAGTGTTTAGTCCCCAAGCAAGCTTGGTTCTCATTTATCGACCCACTGAAGAGATGAAAGGCTGAGTCAACTTTGCACAGCCCGAACATGTGGTATGGAAGCGCGATATGTTACCACTCGATCCCTGGGACAGAAGTCATCTAAAAATATATATAAATGGCAAAATATATGGTTTTTTTTTCTCTATGACTAAAATTCTCAAATTCATCCAATCATTTGGCATTCATTTGCAGTTTACATAATTTATAGATACCGATATCAGGAAAAAGAGTTAAAAGGTATTTCTTGACTTTTTCAATTCTTTCATAGACTTTGATTAAAATGCTTTTAAATTTCGCTGTGTTAAAAATTATATTGATATGATTCATAGAAAGTATGAAGTAATTTTAGTAGAAAAAAATTTCTGGTTTCATGGAATAATAATAATGCAATCAAGTTGTGAAATAATTTCAAGTATTTTCTTCTAATTGAAAATATTTCTCAGTAAAAAAATAATGTTTGATATAAATTAAAATGAATAAAATTATAAAAAAACAATAATATTGGTAGTATTTTAGTTTTATAGTAATCTGACATATTTTATTCAATTTTGTTTGACACCTTCTATTCGTTTATTTTAATAGTTTTTGGGAAATCTGTTAACAATTTTTTACATTAGAAATCAGGATTGAAAAATCAGGATGTATAAAAAATTACAATTACTACAATTTTAGTATAAAACATTTGTATGTATTCTATTACATTATGTGTGAAATTATTCCTGAACATTAAATTTGAAAGCCCCTTTTTCGTAAAAAAATATTTTCAATTACTTCTTAGTAATACTTATTTTTTTGTAATATATTAAGAAGCATAATTGTCGCAAATATTTGCAAGTAGCTATGAGACATATTTAAAAGTAAGGCGGCAGAAATATTTGAAAATAAAATTGTTTACATTTTTAATACAGTGGTTCCAAGAAAAAAAACCCTTAAGTTAATAGTCCGTAAATATTTTCGAATTCTGAACTGTTCACTTTAAGAACTTTTGTTTATGTATCCAGCGCCAAAAAGTTTTTATAAAATACTAATAAATCATTATACAGTCTTATTTACTAAAAAGTAAATCTCACTATGCCTTGGCCTCTTACTTTAAAGTTTTTAAACTTAATCTGATTGCCAACATTTGAGGGTCTTGAAGATTTGCCAAAAATTATATTTAGCTACAGCCCAGGAGCGGAACCAAATTACGAGTTTAACAAAAGGATCGGACGTTTCCAAATAAACTACAAATAAGTGAAAAATAAAACAAGTTGTATGACAGCTTACTTTTTGGTACCACTAGGGTATGTTTACTCAAAGCATGATTACCAATGCTCGAAAACAGAGTATAGCAATTACGGTAGCCGGTGTTGCCGTCTGATACAAGCATATGGATAGTGTTATTCCGGCTAGAACACATAAAGATTAGATTTTGATTAGAAGACATAAAACGAGTATTTTCCGAATTAGAACACAAAAACTACATTTATTTGTTTATGTTTAATTGAGAATTTCATTATATAGATTTTAAAATTTCATTTAGATGAAAAAAGGCGCGATAAAAAAGTATAAAATATGATTAAGAAATATATTGATAGAATTCAAACATTAATGTATTAATAAATATATAATAGAATAAACAAAAAATTTCAGACTTTTTCTGGGCCCTACTTTTATATAAGTTGAAAAGCTGTCCTCAGCCAGAACTATTTGTAATACTGTAGCATCCATCTTTATAAGTTTTCAAAATATCTCAATGATATTGTTATCTTTAATAACACTGGGCATAAAGGAAAACGCTTCTTATAGACAAAAGTACCCTATTCTAATAAAATTTAATTTGCTGAACACGAATATCACTTTAAAAAAAGTTGATTGGCTCTAGTTGCAGATATATTTATGTTTTTTGAGTTATAAAAGTGTCTAAAAATATAATGCAATATATTTATTATACTATATTTGTAATATTTAATTATTTATTATTACTATATTTAAATAATACACATTTCCAACTAAAATAATTCACTATAGTAATATATCCCAATAATATAATGGTATTTGGTAAGATAAATACATGTTTATGAAATATCTGATCAGCTCCTGGAGATTTGATCAAGAAAAAGCAGAGGACAATGGAATAACCAAACATAACATCTGATCTGCGACCTGTCTTACATGGTGAAGGATTCCCGATTCCCCTGAGCCTCTTACAAATTTTTTTTCAGTTACGATGAGGAGGATCTCAAGTTATTTCATAATACTCCTCAAACATCAACGTCAACATATGGCTGTTATAAGCATGTGTGATTCGTGCCTTTCTGAAATATCTTCTCTGTATAAAATTACCTCAGTTGAACTAAATGATCTTGTTCGCGATTTGGATCTGTCCAAAAGCAAAATGAGGATTTTGAGTTCAGTGAAATATTCTCGCAGAAAAAATATCGGAATGATTTCAGGGACGCGTCATCTGATTGTCAAATATTTCTTTAAAAAAAGAGAGAAAGTAATTTAATCTGCTGCGACATAAATGGCCTACTAAAAAAACCATACATTCGACGGAAGTCTAAAGTCTGTTCATACATGCTTCAAAACTCTCACTTCGGTTTGGCTTAGTAAGGAAAACGAGCTTCTGTCCATTCTTGTCGCACATCTATGTACATGAAGGAGACGTACCACAACCTACAACAGCTTCTGAAAATGAGTAACTAAAGTAAATATGGTTGGCAGATCTGTGTTGACCAGAAGGTAATATCTAAATTGATGGGCTTGCAGCTAGGATATACAGCTGTTTTCTTTATCTTTAAGACACCAGAACAGTCGCTTTGCGCTACATTAAAAGAGGCTAATTCATAGAGCATCTTTGAAGCTTGGAGAAAGGAATGAAGATTAGCAAAACTGCATAAAATCATCATTCCTTCTTTACACGTTAAACTTAGCCTTGTCAAAAACTTTGAAAAAGCCATACATAAGAATGGACCAGCATTCAAGTACCTACATAAAAAGCTTACAAGAATCAGTGTTGAAAAAAAAATTTAAAGAATGCGTTTTTGTAGGCCTAAGATTAAAAAGATTCTTAGAGACCTCAAATTTGAGAAACTTCTTCGAAGTATGGAAGAACATGTTTGAAAGGCGTTCTATCAAATGTTAATATCTGGTAAATTACAAGGTCGAAAACTACATGAATCTGATTGAGGATATGTTAGCTTTATTTCAAAATTTTAGCTGCAATATGTCATTATAAGTTCACTCTTTTGACTCCTAATTGAATATCTTCCCTAATAACAGCGGGAAAGTCATTGATAAGCATGGTTAACCTTTTTTATTAGGACATTGCCAACATGGAAAAATGGTACCAAGGGAATGGTACCAACACGGCAGTGTTGGCTAAGTATTGTTGGACGATCATCGAGATACTCCCCTACTCCATTATAAGCGACTGGCCAAAGGAAATAGTAAGTTGAAGCAGATTAAGGTATTCTCTTCCTCCTCCTCCTCAATATGCATTATAATATACGTACATATCTAATTTTTTTAACGATGCATACGCAACACAAAAAAATTCGTAGCCAGTTCAGCTTTTTCTTTGTCATATTCACGTTCAGCGCATTGAGTTTGTTACAAACTGACTATATTCATCTCGAAAGCAAAACCTTTTTGAAAATTTGCTGTCCAGTAGAACCAAGCTAGTCTTGTCTCTCAAGTAGAGCTTATTAAAAACTATATATATAAGATATTCATTACAATTTTGTGTTGATTAGTATTCTAAGAGGATGGCACAAACATACATATTTATTTGTTATACGAGCTTTCATGCTCATATTTTCAGGTGAAGTAGGTTAAAAACTATAATTTTCCTAAACTACACTGGTGTAAGAAATTAAGAGAATTTTTTCAGACTTGATCGATTATCTCTAGAACTACAAGACCGATTTTAATGAAATTTGATACGTACATACATTGACATACAATACAAAACAAATAACCATTCAACAATTGCAATACACACGCATGATCGTGCGTAACACTCGTTGGAGTTGGAAGGTATGAAACAGTAGTTGAAGAATAAACAAAAGAAATGGGTTAATAGGGGGTATGGTCCTCTCTTACAGCTATACAGGCCTCGCAGCGTGTTGTCATATTTGAAATAAGGCAGTTTATCAGTTCTTGTGTGGCAATTGGTTCCACTCTTTCAGCAACTCTGTTTACATTTCCTGGATGGTTCTCGGAAGGAGGGGAGCGAGTTGCAACTGTCTTTCAAAGACTGTCCCAAACATGCTCTGTAGGGTTGAGGTCTGGAGACCTAGATGGCCAATCCAAACGGCGAATATCCTCACTTTCTAGAAATTCATCGATCAAAAGAGCTCTATGTGACCTCGCATTATCGTCCATTAAAATGAACTCGGGACCATATGCACCTCTGAAAAGGCAAACTTAGGGCTTGAAGACCTCATCCCTATACCTCACACCATTCACAGAGCCTCTTTCAAACACATGGAAAGATGTACGGCCATCCAACACGACGCCTGCCCAGTCCATTAAACCTCCTCCGCCATAATTGTTGGTTTCGCGGGCGTTGGAGGGTAGGTAGTGGGTCCCTGGTTCTCCCCATATGAATGTACGGCGAGATTCGGTGTTTAGGCTGAAACGGGACATCGGTGAACAGAACGCGGTTACCCATGATCTATACTTCAATCTCTATGCTGTCTGCACCATGCTAAACGGACTCTCTTGTTCGTAGATGTGAGCGAGACGCAGACAACAGGTTTTCTGGTCAAACAACCCTTTCTCGTAAAGTCTTTTTGAAACATTCACCCTTGACACACAGGTTCCTGTGGCTGCATACAAGTAACGAGAAAACTGAGAAGCTGTAGCCCTTCTGTTACACCTCTCTATAATCAACAAATGACAATCTTCTCTGGCCGTCATCGCTCTTAGACAACCTTGCCCAGGCTTTCTCCCGATGGATCCAGTATCCTGGAACTGTTTCCATAAATTACACACGACGCTGGGCGTTAAATCGAAAACTCTACAAATCTGCATTTGACATTGGCTTGCTTCTAGCCTCCCCACAATTTGCCAGCTCATTCCATCATCTAAACGTTGGTAATTACTCATTTTTTACTGTTACAATTTAAAATGAACCGATTGCTTTTCAAAATAACACCAAGAAATTCGCCAAGGTGTGCTGACGAACGAAATACGTCTTAACTTACACGCGCTAATAAAGTTTATTTTTCTGCTGGCTCAGCTTACACACACGTGTATGCTTACGTATTTGCCATGCAAGATTTACATTTTTATCTAGAATCAGTGGTTTTTCATTCAGTTCAGTTATTTTCATGCAATTTGATAAAACATGCAAATTCTCTAAATTTATTTCATCAGTCTATATAGATTAGCGGTCCTGAAATTTTAGATCGCCGTGACCCTGCTTTATGTTTCAGGAAACATCGCGGAACTCCAAGATTTTGAACATCCTGACTTAATATTCTTGATCAAAATACAAGTTCTAGTAGAGTTTCATTGGGAACTATTTAGTAATCTAGTCAGTATGGCACACATTTCAATTTTTCCACGAGGTCTTTCGGAGTCTGTAAAAGAGGGAAATCTCAACAAGTTACATGAGAGAACCCGAGGACCCCTACAGAAGCGCTGAGGTCCCCCAGGGGTTCGTGGACCACAGTTTAAGGACCACTTATTTAGATAATAAAATTTCCTCTGTGATAGAAACACTTTCAAATTCGTCTGGTGAATGTTGGATCTGATTTGAATATTCTTTATTATATTCAAAATTTTAAAATTCTTTCAATGGGCTCAATTCATGTGACGTCATAGTCACATGATAGTGGAGACCCCGTGATTATAGCCAATCAGTTCAAAAACTCGCGTGACGTCACAGTCACACGACACACGATAAAAGCTATTTTGAATTTCCAGCTAATCAGTTCACGCGCTTCGTTGTTGCCAACTTTTGCTCTTTGTAGAAACTTACTCTTAAATAGTACATATGTATACAAATTGCCTTTTGTTTAAAAGTATATGCATGAAATAAGAGTTTTTTTTCTTTTTTTCTTTTTAATTTTAAAAAATCTTTGTGAAGAATTTTTTTTCATAACGTTTAAACATATGTATCCAATTATGAAATTTGAAATTTTATCCAAGTTTTGAAAAAAGAACAACAAGTACAATTAGTTTAATGTCTGTTTTGAATTCAATGGAGAACACGTGTTTGTTTCTATCATGTGACCGGCATGAATCGAGCCCATTATCAAATCTTTTCAGTCGTATTATAATTAGTAAGTTAATTAAAAAAATTACAGTTCATTTTGATAGTAATTTGGCAGAATCAACGCAAATATGGACAAAGAATTTACTTGCCTTCATTGCATTTTACAAAAAGTGGATTTCAGCACTACTTTTAGTGCACTAATAACAGGATATTTTTGAATGAAATAAATAATTTTTTTAGCGGATTAAACTAAACTGTCATCAATAATTTTCAAATCAATCTTACCTGCACGGAACTGGCCATCCCATTTGATTGCTAATGCTCTGACAGTACATTAAAGTTTCATTATCCAAGTGTCCAAATTCTTTCAAGTATGCACCGGTAACATTTTCTTCTGCTTGCAAGGCTTCCTCTTTCGGATACTGCACGGAAAACAAGGAACATTTATAAAGATTGATCTTGTTTCTGTGCTCAGAAGCACAATCGGAAAAAATTATTTTACTGTAAATACCTCTAAATCATTTCGTTTTTCTTGCTTGCAAATATCTGGAAAATGTTGACAAAACTCATTCCTGCTTTGTGGTGAACTGCATTGGTCTGGATATCGAGCGCAAAATCCAGTTCTCTTTATTCTAGAGTCATTTAAATGAATATATTAACAAAGCAATTTTGTTATAATTAGTATTATTATGCAATGATAATGTGCAAATGGTTCATCGAATAATATTTTAAAATGTTTATTATATTAAATGTCGTGCATTTTTAGTTAATTTTTTCACTAATATTAATTAATGTATTAAGGTATCCGACTACGTTCGGAACCGTGATTGTAAAAAAGCGCATAAATGGATAATTTTAATGATATTTAGTGTCACTTAGATTAGAATATATGTGTAAAATTGTTTTAAGGATATTTTGACAAAAAAAATTTATTTAAATACAATATTTTGGCAAAAATTAACTTAGAATAATCTTTTTTCCAAATGTTCTCATTTTGTGAAAAATGCTTCTATTAGAATAATATTTTGCCTGTATATAGCTCAGACCTCTCTACAGAGGAGGCTCAAGTAGAATTTTTGAAATATATAACTTAGAAGAGTGGGTTTATTCATATTTTGCGACAAGAGAGGGAGCAATTTTAAGAATAAAACGCCAATAATTATTTCAATTGGTCGTAACTATGAAAATAATATGAATTTTTCAAAAATTCTAGTTGAGCCTCTGTAGAGAGGTCTGAGCTATATACAGGTAAAATATTATTATAATAGAACCATTTTTCACAAAAGGAGAACATTTGGAAAAAGATTATTCGAAGTTAATTTTTTGCCAAAATATTATATTTAAATAAATTTTTTTATCAAAATGTCCTTAAAACAATTTTATGCATGTATTCCAATCTGAGTGACACTAAATATCATGAAAATTATCCATTTATGCGCTTTTTTAAAATCACGGTTCCGAACGTAGTCGGATACCTTAAGTATGATAGTTCTGATAGAATGCTTTCAAGAAAAAGAAAATTTTTTAGTCAGTTTTTAAATATCTCATGTATTAGTTTAGCGATTTTTATTTTTCAAAATATTTTGTTAAAGCTGAATTTTTTTTTGAATTTAAAGTTATTGAGTTTTTTTATGCCTGAATATTACACCTTTCCTCTTACTAATAAAACAGAAAATAATTACAAAGTTAAAGAAATCCTAATGTTTGGAAATCCTAAATGTTTCCGAAATGTTTGGAAATACTTATAATTTTCTTGCTTCTCTTCCGGGAAGCTTAAGAAGCGATGTCTTCTTCAACAATACCTAATTGAAACAGGACTCGATTTCATTGAGAGCTCAGAATAGATTTGATTACTTGCGTACTTTGGTGATTCCTCTCCTCAATCATTTTCTATTTATAGTTCAACTGCTTCACTAGGCATTGTTATTTTGTCCCATTGTTACTGCAGGAAAATTTTTCGATCAGAGTGTTTAATTATAGTAAGAAATAACAATAAAAAAGTAAGAAATGAATAAACTTTACCTCTCTATAGGTATATTATACTTGCAATATTAAAAACTTTTCCAACGCCTGTTAATAGCTCTGAACGACTGTACATTCAGATTCTATGTCCGGATAGAAAAGTATTTCTGTTCAATACCTCTTTAACTCTAAATTGTGATATCTAATACAAAAACAGGGTAGGTTTGTAAATGTTTAAGAAGTCTCATTATATGCATGCTTATTAGAGACCTTATTTCGAAAGAAAATGTATTCGGTCTAAGGCAATAGTCGCCAACCTTATGAAGCTTCTCAATTATTGTTCCGTTTTTAAGTACTACCGACCAAAAAGTTTTATCAACTTTGTTTAAAAAAATCTTTCATTTTTTCACTTCTAATAAACTCACATTTCTAGTAAATATAAATTTAATTTTTATTAAACAGTATATAACAAAAATAAATTGGAATTATATTATACATAAGAAAGTAAGCAGTTCCTAATAAATAACAAATTCTATAAGATTTTTTGTATTCACACTTTTATTAATTTTAATGAAAAGGATGGATTTCTTTGTCATCAATTGGTTGGGATTAATGTAGGGAGGGTAGGCAGTGGCTGCCATTCGAGTACAAGTTGCTGGAAAAAGAAATCTAACACAAAGATGTAGAGCTGAGCCTTGACTTCACACACTTTAAGGCAAGCGTGGACAAAATTGGGTATTTCTCTTTTGGAACAAAATGCCAAATACTTTCAGAGCTTGAAGAAAGTGATTTTACTCACATTATTTTGAAAATCAATCAGTACCAACTTCACTGCAGCATTATCTTTTTGAAAATGCTCCATGACACAACTAGGGAACTCCTCAACATCAAAGGCCAGCAAGAGTGTTAATGCGATCTGCTAATAGCTCGCGATAGAAGGTTTGGCGATCACTGTGTATGTGTGTGTGTGATCTAAACTATAATAAAACAAAAGAGAAAAATATACTTTTAAAAAGTATACTTTTTCTCTTTTGTCTACAACAGGAAGTCAGTTTTAAAATAATAACAACATTTTTTTTCTATAACAAATAAAGATGATAAAAATGACTAAAGAGATGAAAAGCTTTGTAAATCAGTTCATATTACCCATTGAGATTGCAATATGTAATAGCTGGTGATTCAATAATTTCTGGGTATTCGACATCTATGTCCAATACTGTCGGATAATTCCAAAAGATTTTCAGAAATTCTGTTGTTTGGTATACAAAACCTACAAGACAACAAACCAAAACTACACTTTTAAGAACTTTCCTCGCAATGGAAGGAGTAAGAATAATCTGCGGAATTCCAGTGAGCAAGGAATCTTGGAACACTTCTTTAGCATAACGTGTAGTTGAGAATGCCTTCTCGTACATTTTATTGAAGTCCTTAAACTGATTGAAGTCTGAAAAAGATGTTAAGAGTTTAAGTAAGGTATGTAAGATAAGGTAAGGTAAATAAGGTAAGATATAAGGTATACTGTTTTGAAGAAGTTTAATGAGAATTACTGTACTCAGAGTTTTGAAAAGTAATAGCTAAATAAATTTATAATTCTTTTATTTGATATAATGTGGTATAACAGTAAAAAATAATTCTAAAAATTAATAAGTAGTTAGGCAAAGCAAAAATATTTTTTTTGATACATGTATAATGAGTTTAAAATCAGTACACTTGAAATTCAATTTTTTTTCAATGTTAATAATAACTTCTGAAATAAAACTCTAATTTCTTGTCCAGAAGTAGTCTATACTAAATCTTCTAGCAATATGAAATAGAGTTGTAGATTTATTTACAGAACGATATTAAAATCAATTAATTTTGCAAAGTCATACCTATTTAAAAATAAAAAAACCATATTAAATTAACGTTTCGAAGTCATCCTTTCATCTATATTCATCCCCTCGGAGGCTTCGGCAAAATCGTGGCACCCATAGATGTTTTATTTTCATACCTTAGTAATTCTGCTCTATTTTCTATTCACCTTTTTATCCATTTCATTTCTTCTCCTCCTCTTTACCTTCATGTCTAAATTTTAGATACAATGGTGTGTTAAAAACTTTACATACCATAAATTCTTCTTTAGTTCTGTTCCCGTTACATTAGAATCAATTATTCTTTCAGGTTACTGCTTATTTAAGTAACAATTGATTTTCTTTTATTTTATTAAAATATTTTATTATTCGTATAACATTACCGTCTTGCCAACCCACATGTTTACTATGTTCTGGGCATCTGGTAAGGAGGAAAATGGATCCTGGAGATATCATTTGCGTTCCTTTTAGCCCACGCGTCGCTGCAGACGAGTGGCAGGAGTGAGTTCTGTCAACTGAGTGCAAAGAACCTAGGAGAGATTTCTTCAGAATCTTTGAAGAGACACTGCTGTAAGGCTTACGCTGTAGATTAGGAATGCCTGGGAATTTTTCATCGAATCCTCGCCCTGATGCTACAGTATTATATCCTGGGTGACTTCAGGATAAGATGCCAGCTTGACTATTGTCAATTGACTGGTATACTAATCCCCTTATTGGATTCCATAGTCGGATGATACGAGGAAGAATGCTTTTTCTTTGTTCTGGATCTATATCGCTTTTGCACCCAGGAAAAGGCTTTGCTTTATCCCATAATCCTTAACAATAGATTAAATTGTACTAATTCATGGTATTTTATACTTTCTTTACCGAACCGCGATGCCTCTAAACACATTTCTTTTTGCTACCCAGAAGCTTTACAAGGGAATTGATAGACTACCTAAATTTAAAAAAGAGTTACGTTTTTCTAATTGCTCGCTGAAACAAAATCTGCTTCGCAATCACTGGCGGAGCTAGCTTTGAGGGGACCCTTATCAAAATTCCTTCGAGGCCGTTTTTTAGATATGGGTGTCATGTTGGTGGCATGGTAGTTGCGGACGCATAATATTTCGTGGTATTTGCGAACACTTCGAAACGCATTGTGGTATTTGCAGACACCCCCCCTCATCATAGAACAGATAAAGGGTACAGATAAATAAGGAAATAAATACTTTTAAAAATCACAAATATAGTTTTAAACAGCAAATCTCTTTCACCGGGATAACGATTTTCTTTCTTTTTTTTCCACCGAAATTTTTTTTTTTTTACACTCGATTATCGAATTACAAGGATAAAAACATTTTTGCCAATCAAATTTAATTATTTATATTGAAGTAAGATATTATAGCGTGAAGACATTTTAAACAAAGCGAAATGTAATAAAAACAAACACTTTCAGAGAAATATTTAAAAATTAATATTAAGTAACAGAATAATGAAGGGTATGAACAAATTTCAGGAATTTTGTGGAAAACTGTATTTTAGAATAAAATAAATATTAGAAGAAGTGCAATTGCCGTAAAATTAACTAATTTCATTAATTTAAGTAAATATAAATACTAGAAGTAAAATATATAAAACAGATACAAGTAAATAAAAGAAAAATAAATACAAGTAAATAAATATTAACCTTTATTACATAGGTTCTCAACGTTGGCGGTAATACCCCCTTGTGGGCGTTTGAGGCTTTCAAGGGGGCAGTAAAAGTTCCAGAGAAAATTAGAGGGCATTGAGGGGGCACGAAGGGGCTTCGGCAGATTAACCAAATATAGTTTTAAAAGACTAAAAAAACACGCTGATTATATACTAACAAAAGTAAACTTTTATACTGGTTACCTTATTTTGATTGCATGTATTTAAATCCTTTCTATCACGTGTACGAAAATTCAAATTTTTTGGTAGTTCGGGAAGTGGATGTGTGTGAAAAACTTAAAGATTTTAATACATTTAGACCAACATTAAATTGAATGATATACAGTGGTGGCAAAAAGTCCTGAACACACTCATTTTTTAGCGTAATTTTTATGTTTGACTTCAATTTTCGTTGTGAAATTATCGCACTATCTTAAATATTGTTATTGATTTTAATGTATTTTTTTATGCTGATTTCAAATCTACTACTAGTTTCTTAATGACTAAAATATTTTTTTGTAGTAAAGCTGCCTGAACACAATAAAGTGAAATATCTGCAGAATAAAACAATATAGAATAACATAATATGCAAAGAAAAATAACACGAAAATTGACAAATACGGTATAGTTAACACACACAAGCATTTTGAAAATTACATTGTTGTCACATGTTAGAAAATCGATATTTTATGGGCCAGCCGTTTGCTTTAATTACGGCTCTACATCTTTTTGGAATGGAATGCACCAATTTCAAAAGAAGATCTTTCGTGACAATATGGTTGAAGGAAAATATTAAAGCTTCAATTAATTCATGTTTGTTTGAAGGTTTTTTCTTTGAAATTTCATAACCAATTTTAAACCATAAACTCTCTATTGGATTAAGGTCGGGAGACTGTCCTGGCCAGTTCATTCCATTCACAGTATGGTCTTCCAACCATTTCTGGACTACCTTTGCACGATGACAAGGGGCGTTATCGTCCTGAAAAATCCATGACTGATTCCCCAAAAGGTCTCTCGCAGTTGGTAGCAATTTATTTTGTAGTATTTCAATGTAATCCATGGCTTTCACTGTTCCGCTAACGATGTGAAATCTTCCAACACCATGAGAAGACATGCAACCCCATACCATCACTTTTGTCGGGTACTTTACTGTGGGCTTCAGACACTAAGGGCTGAATTCCTCATGAGTGCGTCGTCTTACATAGGCACTACTTTGGTTGCCAGAAATACAAAACTGACTCTCGTCACTAAATATTACCATTTCCCAGTATTTAATAGTCCATAATGAATGTTCCCTTGCCCACGTCAATCGCCTCTTGCGTTGAAATTCAGTCAGTAATGATTTTGGGCGCGCTTTACAGCCACGTAACCCAATTTCCAGCAGTCTTCCTCTAACAGTTCTTCGGCACACACTCACATTTGATGTCAAAGTCCATTGTTTCAAAATTTACGAGGAATTAAGTTTTCTGTTTGAAAGCAATAACCTGTCTTCACGTAAAGATGTTTTTCTTGGTCGTCCTGATCGCCCCCTGTCCGCAATAAAATTTGTTTCAGAAAATCTTTTCAAAGTTCTCACAACAGTAGAAATGCCACATGGTACTTTAGCAGCAATTTGGCGCATAGAATAACCTTTTTCCTTCAAATGTATTATTTTGTACCTTTTATTCTCAGACAGATATGAAAATTTAGCCACAATTCCAATATTTTCCACAAACGCACTTCAAATTGCTTTCAATACATTATTTTCCACAAGCACACAACTGCATTCAATACAATAAACCACGTTTTACCTTTTTCTTTCAACCCTTTTTTGCTGCTGCTCTCTGGTTGAAATAATGGAGCATTTCATTGGTGGAAAACACACTCACTCATTCTTACAGTGACCTTGTGCTTTCTTGTCAAGGCCTTTTCAACATATCAATGAAACTATTTACTTTAGAAGAAATCTACAAACAGATTTGAAATCAGCATGAAAAAATACATTAAAATCAATAACAATATTTAAGATAGTGCGATAATTTCATAACGAAAAATGAAGTCAAACACAAAAATTATGCAAAAAAATGAGTGTGTTCAGGACTACTAAACTAAAATTAGATGATCGCGGGTGCCGGCGCCGAAGGCGCCTATTCCCAGAAGGATGGGAGAAAAAGATAAACCATGATGAGAAGATTAAAAAAATCACAAAAACTCCCACAAAAAACGGGGAGAGAGGACGTACCCCAAAGCATGAAACGCTCTAACGAAGCAGAGCGCCGGCAGGGGGAGGGGAAGAACGCAGGAAGGAAGACGGGACGGCCGAAGGCTGTGAATCAAGACGGTGAGAGATCACCTCAAAACCCAGAGTGAATGATGCAGTGCAGTGCAGCTAAATCGTGTTGTTAAGAGTGTGAAAAGAGTGTTTTTTTGTTGAGTTATGGGAGGCGGAGCGGGTTTCTCCACTTCGTTGAAGAGTATGCATATTTAATTTTAGGATGAGGATACGTAAACAGTGTTTGTGCTTTGATAATTGGATTGTCATGAGATTCTATAGATTTAAAGACATTTCTAGAGAATTTAGTGATGTAATTAGAAATCGGCTCCATATGTAGATCGTTGTGTATCACGTGATTTCGGACGTACCAAGGTGCGTTCGTCATGACGCGGAGTATCTTGTTTTGAATTACTTGAATCTTTTTCATGTGGGTGGCGGCTGCGGCTCCCCATACGGGCGAACCATAAGTGACAACTGGGCGCAGAATCTGATTGTATAAAATAACTTTATTTTTAGGGATAGAGGAGACCTACTCCCAATGAGGGAGATGGCTAGATGAATTCTACCCCAGAATTTCTCTGCTAGATAGTCAATGTGCTTTTTGAACGTTAAACGGCTATCTATGTGTAGGCCCAGATCTTTCACCACCGAAACCCACTGGATGTTGTCATCAAAAAGTGTGAGCTGGAAAGGCGTGTCGAAGACCCCCATTTCCTGAAAACAATTGCTTGTGATTTATCAAGATTAATTGCAATTCTCCAATGTGTAAGCCACGTTTCAAGTTTATCTAAGAAGTTTTGAACAGCATTAATTGTGTATTTCAGCTGGACACCTTGCGAGAGGACTGCGGAATCATCCGCAAACAGGCAAGTACTGACGGTGGAGTGTTGTGGAAAGTCGTGTGTGTAAATGTTGTACAAGTACGGAGAAAGGACAGATCCCTGAGGGACCCCAGAGAGGCAAGATCCCGTGTTAAAGTATGAATTATTTACACGAACTCTAAAAGTTCTATTGTGTAAAAAATTAGGTATGATTTTAATTAAATAGTCAGGGAACTGCAATTTAATTAACTTGTACGTGAGGCCATCGTGCCACATTTTGTCAAATGCCCTTTTTACATCTAAAAAGACACCTACTGTATAATATTTGTGGGCAAAACCCTCATTAATAATGTTTGTCACACGTATCAATTGGTGTAGCGTTGAATGGCTCTCCCGGAAGCCGCATTGCTCCGGGGGAATACAATCTATGGCTTTACAGTGAGATTTGATTCGAGTTAAGAATATTCTTTCAAATATCTTAGCAGTGGCGTTAATTAAGCTAATTGATCTGTAGCCGCATGGATATGTTCTATCTTGATTTGGCTTGGCCAGTATTATAAGGTTTGCTTGCTTCCACAGTATGGGAAAGTGATTTTTAATGAGGCATTGATTGTACAATTTAGTTAAGTGAGTAAGAGCATTAAACGTTAAATATTTAAAAGCTATATTAGGAATTTGATCTGGACCTGCAGCTTTTCTATTCTGCAGTTTTTTAATAATGCCTCTGACCTCAGAAGGGGAAGTGAGAGGGGGCGTGCTTGTTGCGAAGTTGTCAAAATAGTGATCTACTAAATTTTCGACTTCTTCTATCTTGTCGTCACAGTGGGGCTCTTCATTTTCCTGAAAAGTGACTTCAAGTGTCCCGGACCATGTAAAGGTGGAAAGGGAGTGTGCCTATTAGAAAACTTCCTATGTAGATTATACAAGGAATTGTTCTCAGGATTTAAAGTTAAAAGAAAATTTTTTCAGGTCCTGTTTTTATGACCTTGGATTTCGCTCCTGATCTGCCTAATGAGAGCATTAACTTCACGTTTGTATGGAGGGTATCTGGTATTATTCCAGAGTTTGCGGAATCTATTCTTAGCTCTGATAAGCTCTCTGATGTTTTCAGGAAGGCAGAGGTGTGGAGTGTTTATTAATCTAGTGGAAGTGGAAGCAGAAATAGCATTCGAAACATTGCTGGTAAAATTTTGAACGGCTAGATCCAAATCATCTATCTGAGGATTTTCGGGAATGTTGTGATAAATAATTTCTTGAAATTCAGTCCAGTTGGTAGATTTTAAAGTACGAAGTATTGGTGGATGCACATTATTAGTTATAAAGTCAAAAATAACTGGATTGTGATCACCGCTAAGTTCATTAATAGTAAAAGTTTCTGTGTGAGACAAGTTAACTGCAAAGCCTATGTCAAGGATAGCGTTGGTGTGGTAAGTGTTGAAATGTGTAGGAGTGTCGGGGGCTAGAATATCCAGTGCCGACGCAATGGCCCAATTGCACAGAATATTACCGTTTGTGTTTGCCCTGCCTGGGTTCCAGCTAGGATGCTTGGCATTAAAATCGCCGAAAAGAAAGGCTTTGTTGCTATGGTTGAGAATTGCGTCGAGTTCCGTAGTATTAATGGAGACGTGTGGAGGTCTATAAATACACGCCACAGTAATCTTACTGTTGTTACCTATCCGAATGATGACCGATGAATTTTCAAAGGTGTTTGAGACATTTAGGATGGCGTTTGTGTCTGATAGAATTCTTAATGAAGAGGGCCGTGCTTCCCCCTCTGTGCGGTCACTCCTGTGACAAGTGTAATTTGGAATGCTAACTCTGTCCGCAGGACGAAGATGCGTTTCTTGTATCCCGATTATGTCGGGGTCATAATCAACAATACATTCCTTTAATTCTTCTAAATTATTTTTTAAACCATTAGCATTCCAGCTAAAAAACCTGAGAGAGTGATCCCTATTACTACAGTTGAATTTTAATTTTAAAGTTTAGTTCGTAATAAGGACATCATTTGTCCCCACTGCGACATCATCTGGGCCATCTGTGACATGACTTCTTTGGCATCCAGAGAGTTGTTGTTCGTGCCTTTTTTAACTACTTCCGCGAAGGAAGGTGTTGGCTGTTTTTTGATTTCCTTGCGCGCAGCCGCTCGCTCCTGCCAGACGTTCTTCGTCGGTTTGTTCTTGTTGGGTTTTGTGTTGATGGGATTTTTGGGGCATCCCGAGAAGTTTGCAAGGTGCGGGCCACTGCAATTTGCATACTTTGTCGGGGCCTTGGCTGACTTGGTGCATTCAGATGTGAGATGGCCACCTGAACATTTCAAACACTTCGGTGCTCTAGCGCAAAACCGAGAGTGATGAAAAAACTCCTGACAGCGGTAACATTGAGGAGGCATGGTGGATTTATTGAGGGGTTCAACCGCAACTCTAAAAAGTCCAATTGTCTTTATGTTGAAAATGCCCTTATTTTCAGGACATTTGGGGAGGGTTACCAAGAATAGTGGCATGTTCGTATTTGTTTTCCTGTTTCTTAACAAGGAAATATGGTTGGGCTGGAAACCAATTGTATGTAACTCTGTCATGAATTCTTCTTGGTCAAAATCTGTGGTTAACCCTCTCAAGACTACTTTTAATTGCTTGTTGTGGGCCATCTCAAATGTGTGTGGGACCGCAATTTATTGTCCGAGATATATTTTTGAATGAGACGGTGCTCTTCACCAGAAATGTTCAGGACTTTTTGCCACCACTGTAGTAAATTTTAATTTCTGTAGTGTAAATGTTGTGTCTTTGTCTGTGAGCAGTAGGAATAATGTTTCGTTTTCTGCATTTTATTATGTATATTATACAAGAAATATAATTAAATATGTTTACCAGGAATTAACGTGTGATACTTTAAATGCTAAAACTGACACTTTTTTTATAGTTTGAAAGTAATAGTTTATTGTGAATTACTTCATATCATTAAAACCTTCTTTCAAAAGCGTCTTTAAAACAGATATAAGCTAAGACTTTTATTCCAATCTTTTAAATAAAGAAGAAATTCAATAGCGCTTCAATTCCAACAATATCCTACTAAAACTAAAATACATAATATTACACATTTAAATACATTTGTTGTAATAGCGTATAGATTCGCAACTGAGAGTTTTAGGAAAAAAATTAAATTTAAAAAAATATATTCTATTAGTAATAGAATATTATTTTAAAATCAATTCCTGTTTTCACCATGTATTATGTACTCTCTTATTTATCTTGAGTGGGAGGGGGTGGTATCAAAATATTCACTAGAAAAGGGGGCGCCAGGTCAAAAAAGGTTGGGAACCTACGCTTTATTATAAAGACATAAATGTCCTTTTCCATTGGATTTAGTCCAACCTAAGTTACAAAATTTAAAGATTTTAGACATTTTTCTAAATTGTTTGATGTTTCGAATTCTCTTTTAGGATGTTTTCAATTCTTCCATCCAATTTTGCCTATGTTTTTTTTTCTTTTTTATTCCAGGGTCCCCCTTCTTTTAGTATTTCAACTAGTAAGTGGACATTAGGATGGTTAGGACATAGGTTAGGATGGACAGTTGGAATTTCCCAGTTCGACTATTTTCGGTTGTAACTTTCATTTTAATCAATATTTGTGGCGTAAGATACACGAAATGGGTCTAGTAAAGGAATGTAAAGAGAACGAAGATGTAAGAAATGTCTGTAGAATGATTTCTGCATTAGCTTACTTGCCAATGGGACTCATAGATGATGCTTGGAGTAGTTTATGTGAAAAATCATTTAGCATTGACAAACTGACCCCATTCATTGATTATTTTGTCGAGCAGTAGATGAACAATCCAAATATGAGCATTAAAGTATGGAATGTATATGGACAGCGTCATAGAACAAATAATTGTGTTGAAGGGTGGAATTCCAAATTAAATGCAATCACTGGCAGAAACCAGCCTAATGTCCACTTATTAGTTAAAATACTGAAAGAAGAAACACAAAAAGTGCCTTTTAATTCGAAATCCAGAGAATTAGGCGACCCTGGAATAAAAAGGAAAAAAGCACATGTAAAATTGGATGAAAGAACTGAAAACATCCTAAAAGAATTCGAAACATCAAACAATTTAGAAAAATGTCTAAAATCTTTAAATTTTGTAACTAGGTTGTGTGGACTAAATCCAATGGTAAATGATATTTATGCCTTTATAATAAAGGTTAATTAATATTTATTTACTTGTATTTATTTTTCTTTTATTTACTTGTATCTGTTTTATATATTTTACTCTTCTAGCATTTATCTTTACTTAAATTAATGAAATTAGTTAATTTTATGGCAATTGAACTTCCTCTAATATTTATTTTACTCTAAAATACAGTTTTTCACAAAAAATTTCTGAAATTTGTTCATTCCCTTCATTATTCTGTTACTTAATATTAATTTTTAAATATTTCTCTGAAAGTTTTTAATTTTATTACATTTCGCTATGTTTAAAATGCCTTCACACTATAATATCTTAATTCAATATAAATAATTGAATTTGATTGACAAAAATGTATTTATCCTTGTAATTCGATAATAGAGTGTTGTAAAAACAGTAAACTTCGGTAAAAAAAAGAGAAAAACTTTATCCCAGGTGAAGGATATTTGCTACTTAAAATACTGTTTTAAATTTTTGTGATTTTTAAAAGCATTTATTTCCTTATTTATCTGCACCCTTTATCTGTTCCAAGGTGGGGAAAAAATGTGTCCGCAAATACCACGATGCGTTTCGGAGTGTCCGCAACTACCACGCAACCGTCATGTTAGTGGAACTGTAGTTACACATGTTGGGGCCCCTGAAGCTTGGGGGCTCCGTATCGTTGATACGGCTGATACGGGAGAAGCTACACCCCTGTTTACAATCCTACTTTTATCAGCAAAGACATTCCTAGACTCGTCATAAATACACACTTATTTCATAATTCCTACCAAAGGGTCATATTTGAATCAAATTTTTTGTGCACATTTGAATTGGAAATTCTAGATGTATTTTCCGACTACGACACAATTTAGGTCAGAAGAATCATAATAAAAAAATATATGCAGCAATTTTCACTATTAAACATTTAATTTTTGGTTCGCCTACATATTACCGAATACAATTGAAGTAGGCTACTTAAATTTTCCAATACACCGAAGAATCGGAACATATGTTTCAATTCTGCCGCGGAGAATTAAGGGACTATATGTGTACTACTGTTCGGAATCTTTCCCTAGGTTGCAATCCGAAGTCGAAATGCGTTAGTTGCTTACAGCTTCTGAAACAATTAACCGCATCTGAATTTAAAATAAGTAAACCAACAACAATATCATTTAAGAGAAGAAATAGTATTTTTTAAAAAAATTAAACACCACACAGAAAATGAATACAAGCGCAATTATCTATTCACCGATACGATTTCACAAGTAGAAATCATAATTGTTTCTTCCAACAGTTAACAAAGTGTAACAAAAACAATTTGCGTTGAATGGTTTTCTACAAGGATTATTAGACCAATCTTCACCATATCTGGAGATCGAATGCCTGGAGAAGAATCCTTAACCAAGAAAGTAAATAATCTTATATTAATATTTTTAATATTTTGAATTCCATACAATCTGTCTATTGAAGTTGATGAATTGCCAATAATTAACCATGACTAAATGAGTTCAAAAAAGTAACGGGAACAATTTAAGAATAAGCAAATCTTTTCACAATCTCCTTTCAGTTAATCAATAAAGACATACATTCGAAAATATCTTCAAACCTGTTTCAATTTATACATATACTTCTGCAACCAATCCATAGAATTCTTGATACATTTTTTGTCACTTTCACATAGATTTATGACATATTTCTCTCATAGATATATGAAAATTTCTCTTTTTAAATAAGTAAAATAAAATATCTCAGGGGTGTTAACTTTGTCTTGAGGGCTGAACATATAAACAATTTTTCAAATAGGTATAATTCTTTGAAATTAAAATTAAATAATTCGAATCCTTTTTACACATTATTTATAAAGAAATGATGCTTCAAAGAAGTGTAAAATACTTAAAATATAATCGCAATTTTAAAATTATAAGCATATGAAAATATAAGAAGCATTTCTATAAGAAATATTAATTAAGTTTTATGTTACGCAAGATAACGATTTTTCTAAAGTAGTAACTCTAATTAATAGAAATAACTTGATTTAAAAAGTTAAATGTATCCGTATTACACTGTTACTATTTTCATATAAATAGAATAATAAATTATATTTAAAAAAATAAAAAAATCACATTTAATTTTTTTAAAAAAACTTAAATATTTTTTAAATAGTTTGAAATAAAAAAAGATGCATAGTACTAAAATAAGGTAGGGTTTAAAGAGTATTAGATATTTTTTTCTAGTTCTACAAAGCTTTATTTGATGAAAATAAAGCTTTGTAGCAAATAATCATTTTATAGTTCATCAAAGGCTACTATTTTATAAAATAGCCTGCTCAACGTAAAAATTACTTAATATTTATTACAGAAATGTTTCTTATGTTCATAGGCATAGAATTTTGAAAATTATTATTATATTTTAAACATTTTGTGCTTTTTGAAACCCAATTCCTTTATAAATGATGTGTAAAAGATTCGAATTATTTAATTTTAATTTCAAAGAACTATACCTATTTGAAAATTGTTTATAATTTCAGCCCTCGAGAAAGAGCTAATATATCCCTGAGACCTCTTAAATATTTTTGTACGTGTATAGGTATACTTTTTCACATACAGATAAAATGCATTCTATACACAAATAAAAAAAGTTAGAATTTATTTTGTCAAAATTAAGAAAATCAACTGTTTCTTTAAAAATTTGTTAAGAACTTACCAAGTTGTATTCCTTGTTGTAGCCTCGGTTACGCTTAGATATTCGGTAGAAATTATTCTCAGTGTTCAAGAACAGTAGAATTGCATGTTGTTCTACATCAAAAACATATGGCATTTGTTAGTCATCAAAAAACGTTGACAGCTCTATAATTGTGTGACAAACCAAGCTTTATTCATTTCTCTTGTGTACTTCTGAATGACAGACGAACACGCCTTACAACATTCAATTCAGCTGGTTAAAAATTATATTTAAAAAATACCAGTTGTGCAATCTGAAAAAAAATTTCCTTTTAAGTTATCTCTTCGAGTCATTTTCAAGTTTATGCTCACAGAAAAGAAGAAATTACTCAGAATTATCATGATCTGCAATTTTGCGTTTTTCTAAGATTAAAAATAAAAAGATCAACACAGAAACTGAAAATTTATAGAATTCAGAGCAGTTTATTTCAATAAGGTGTATTTATATCTACGAATAAATTCGAAATGAATATTATTGGAATATATTTTCTTTAGAATTTTCATAAAACGTATTTTTAATACATAATTCGAAAGAATTAAAGCCGTTGAATTCGACTATCTTTAGCTAGTTCCAAAAGATGCACCCTTTCCCCCATGTTTGGGGGCTCAGTTAAGTAAAGGGTTAAGAGAAGCTGTTGAAACATAGATAAACAAAAAATATAGAATACATAGAATTAAAATTATATAATTAATATGTATATTTACACAACCTTTCGCAATGGAATATTTGGAATCCTGTTGCATGTTGTACATCAAAGTAAACTGTGTAAATAATATTATAATTCTGATACTTGATAGGAAAAAAATGGGACAATATTTGATATAATCGGTTTTTATTTTTTATCAAAAATTGCACGAAGGCTTCTCAATTCTATAACGGTGATGCGGGCCAGTAAAAATATTATTCCCGCAAAAAGTTTAAAAAATGGCGTTAGTTTTTTACAGCTTCTTTTCCACATTTTTGTATTAATATTTACGAGGACAAGTTATAAGAGTAATAACATCTATATAAGGCATTGGCGTAGCTAGTACTGAAGGGGCCCTGTATCAAAATTCCTTGGAAGTCCTTTTGGAGGCCCCAAACATTTTAAAGTTGTTGTGCCTACACATGTTGTGGCCCCTTTCAGCTTGGGGGTCCCTGGTCATCAATATGGCGATAACTACTTTCCTGATTTTGCACTTTGAATAAAGAACTAAAGGAAAAGTCTATACTAATAAGATAATTTGTGTACGCGCCCGGTGTAGCAAAAAGAAAAAAAGAAGAATGAAAAAACCAAGATTTTTTTTTGTAAAACTTTGACACTCTGAAATTATGAGCCATAATAGTTTGTACCCGAAAAAGTTTTTTTAAATTTTCAAAAAAATCCATTTAAGGTATCCGACTACGTTCGAAAGCGTGATTTTAAAAAGCACATAAATGTATAATTTTCATGATATTTAGTGTCACTTAGATTAGAATATATGCATAAAATTGTTTTAAAGACATTTTGACAAAATTTTTTTTATTTAAATACAATATTTTGGCAAAAAATTAACTTAGAATAATCTTTTTTTCCAAATGTTCTCCTTTTGTGAAAAATTATTCTATTAGAATAATATTTTGCCAGTACATAGCTCAGACCTCTGTTCAGAGGCTCAACTAGAATTTTTGAAATACATAACTTAGAAGTGAGTTTATTCATATTTTACGACAACAGAGGGGAGCAATTTTAAGAAAAAAAACGCGAATAATTATTTCAATTGGTGGTAACTCTGAAAATAATGTGAATTTTTCAAAATTCTAGTTGAGCCTCTGTAGAGAGGTCTGAGCTATATACAGGCAAAATATTATTATAATAGAACCATTTTTCATAAAAGGAGAACATTTGGAAAAAAGATTATTCTAAGTTAATTTTTTGCCAAAATATTGTATTTAAATAAATTTTTTTTTGTCAAAATGTCCTTAAAACAATTTTATGTATATATTCTAATCTAAGTGACACTAAATATCATGAAAATTATCCATTTATGCGCTTTTTTAAAATCACGGTTCCGAACGTAGTAGGATACCTTAAATACTATTTTGAAACAATTTTCCACAGCTCAAGTGCTATGACATCATATTACGTCATAATTATCTCAGAATGTTTTACATTATCCCTCACATAGCTTTTAAAAGAGATCTCATTACATATTTTTTCCCTATCATCAGGGCCGATCCTAGCAGGTGTGCTGCGCGTTTACCGCACGCGGGCGGCCGAAACAACGGGACGGCCACAGACCGCCTATAATTCTTTCGATCAAGCAAAATTTTTTGTGAATTTCTCAAAATAAAATTTATAGTGAGTTGAATAAATATGCTGAAATTTAAATAGTTATTGAAAAATCAAAATTAGTCCCGATTTCCTGATAGCATAACATAGTTCGAGAAAAATAGGAATGGATTTCAAATTCTGAGGAGCATTCCTTCTGATCAGGGGTGTAGCCTGCCTTATCAGGGGACCAGTATCAATGATATAGGTCCCCCTAGCTACAGGGGCCCGGACGTGAGTAAGCAAAAAGTCGTAAAATGTTATTAATGGTCATATTAAGAGTTCCTTTCTTCGTTTATAAAACAGTATATATATGTCACTGGCTTCAAACGATATAAATTTTCCGTGTGAATTCTGAATCTCAGGTCCTATTATAAAAAGTTTAAAAGCTGGTAAAGTTACTCAAAATAATGAGAAAACAAGGAGTGGTATGTGGTCAGAAAACAGGAAAAACTTCTCATTCAAAGCGGCTCGACAAAAAGATCGTTTGAAGTGAAATACAGATAACACTTGGGATGGGAAAAATACATTCAGAATGCTATTTGCTTGTAAATGAAAATGCCCCCTTCGTCTGTTGATTGATTGACTGTAATAAACGTCGCACTAAGAAGCTACACGAAGGCTTGGTAGTTGGAATTTTTTTCAGAAGTGGTCTAGTGAAAGAGAGTATTAGATTTTATTTATATCCCGGTTCTCTTTTATTTCTGTAACAACCAAAAGACCGAATGTGCATTCAGTCAGCAAAGGATCTGCTTCCCGTTCCGAGAAAGATCTGGCCCATAAGCGCCAGAAATCTTCTGTCACCCTCCAAATCTATAGTTAATTATTTTTTTAACGATTGTCCATGAGTTCTCAACGCTGGTCCCATGGAGGAAGGGGACGTTAAGGAAGAATTTCGACACATCGGACAAAAGTAATGAAAAGCACGATCAAGATTTATGACATGCTCAAGGACGAATGAAAAGAATGGGGCCGAATGACCCTCAGGAAAAAAAGACCAATTTCTGAAGAAAACTGAGGAAATTTTGCGTCAATTTGACTTCCGAACTAATCTCTTTTAGACAAAACAAAAATCGAAACAACAAAAACGGTAACTATATTTTCACTTTCAAAATTCTGTTTTCGATTTTTAAGATTTAATGCCCAGGTATTTTAATCATTGTGTAAGATAAAGTGAAAAAAAATATTTTGTTGCATTTGTGCTATAACTATTTTATTTATTTATTTATTATATAAATATAAATAATTGTCATCACAGTTTCTTAGAATACTTTCATGGGGATTAACATATTTAAGTATGTTTTCGTATCTTGAATGTACCATAATCTTCTTTAAACATTTTCAATTGGCATTGTTATTCAAATGAAAAAATATTATTTGCCTCTCGTATAAAAATAATTCCTTTATTCACTTATGAAAAACGGTAGTAGTTCATTTAAAATACAAAATACTAATAAGCCTTTGAGTACATTCATTAATTATTTACCATACTTAAAAGGATCCTAACAATAGCGCGAAATTGAAATGAAACGTAGTTATATTTATTTTGATGATTTTGTTTGTAATCATAACGTATTACGATAATTTTGTTTAGTAATAAATGAAACAATCTATAATTTCTAAATATTTAATTTAAATTGCTTCAAACTGTCTGAAAAGAATTTTCAAAGAAATATAAATTATGTTAAGTTTACTTAAAAATACACACACATTTTTCTCTCTTTTTTTGAGTTAACACGTGAAATAAATATATAATTTTTCTAATATACACTAAGACTGTTAAGAGAACCATTATTTGTAAGATTGAATTTGAAAAGCTCAAATTCTTTTTTCTTTTTGTATTTATTGCTATTTTAAGAGTGATTTGCACGATACCTTCTTGATTAAGATCTTTTGCCCAGAGAATTTGAAAGAATTTCTTTAAAATATTGTATAGCATTCTGTATCCTTCTAATCAAGTTAATCAAAATTCATCTTTTACAATCTATTGCAATATTTAAAATCTTTAAAATGGGCAACAATAAGAATGTCGGAACTATTGCATAAATTTCTTATAAAAAGCATTTAATGATAGGTTTATTTTTACAGAACCATAATAAATGTTGAAAAAAATATAGGTATTATTATTTAGTTTCTTCTAGTAGTATAAAACTATTTAATTAAAGTGACAGCAAAACGCATTACAGAAACAAAAATATGATAAACACAATTTATAAAGTAGATAAGTGATTTAAAACAAAACAGAAATGTGAAAAATTATTCAATAAGTAGTAAAGTTGTATAATCTTGAGTATTTTTAATGTAATTAAGATACAAATTTAGATAAAAAATTTTAGATTTCTTTTGTGATATTGTGACCTTTGTCAAAAAGTAAGGCCACAATATCACAAAAAGTTGGCCTTTGTCAAAAAGTAATAAAACATTTCAAATTATTCTAGAAATGTTTTATTGTTCTGTTTAGTCTCAAAGTATTAAGATATTTGAAAAAACAAGCAATCAAGTATAATAATAATAATATTTTTTTTAAACTTATATTTAGAAACTTTAAAAGGAAACCTTACAAATTATGAATATTGTGATTGTGTTTCTAGTTTTTTTTTAAAAAAATAAATTAGAATTTTTGAAAGCTTACTTTTGGTGGAGATATTTTAATGATTTTGATATAAATAATCTGAAAGCCAAGCTATATACGTTTTATTCTAGAAATGAAACTATGATTTCCATAAAGAATAAAAGAATTAAACACAAGATATGTTTGTATTAAATCAGAAATTTCATAATTTAGTCAGAAAATTAAAAAAAAGATAAAATTTTATTCTTTGAGAGTTTGAAAGAAAAAAAATTAAAAAGCTTAAGATTATTATTTTAATTTTCTAAATATTTCATGGAAAAAATTTACAGTTTGCAATAATAAATAGAAAACTTTAAAAAGTTTGAAATTTTAGATTCGATTAAAAAAGAATTTAGTTATTTTTAATCCAAAATTTTTAACTTTATTTTCAAGCATTCACAGAAATTGGTTTTACACTGCTACAGAGAAATAAATGATATGACTCGGAATCGGAAATCGACCCTCGGGAAGACCCGAGGCTTTGTGCAAGCATCGAAGTTACAAAAGAAATATGGTCTCGACTTTCCCTAATGTAGAGATACTTTAAAAATATTTTTAACTATACCGATATAGAATGCATCAGGTCAGATATCTTTCTCAGTTTTATCCCGGCACTTCCCTCGCAGGATATGTCATACCCAACGTCTACCCCTTTTCAACGCTCCTTCAAAACTTTTTTTTTTTGGAAAATTGATACTTTCTCGTGTAGCTGACTTTAAGGTCATATCCTTTGAGGGGTTTTAGCTTGTAGGCGAATTCTAAATACATATTTTTGAATACCGCCTCTTCGGGTATGTCATACCTTGCGCGTGAATTGCCGTTACAGTTCTGAATGCATGGCACGTTTTAAATCTTCCTTATACTATGGCGTATTATTGTAGTTAGGATGAAGAAATGTGATATTTAAGTAATTTAATACATACAGTATTTAACAGATATATATATTACAGAGTGTTTTTTTCCAGGTATAGAAGTTTAAGTTGGCATTACTTTCCGAGATGGCGACCGATTTAACAGCTGTCAAGTGATTTATTCTCAGTTTGGTTTGACAATTCATCATGAATAGACTCACGCCTGAACAACGCTTTCAAATTGTGCAATTTTATTTCGAAAATAATGGTCGATTTTCATAAGCGAATTTTGTTTAGCGATGAAGCGCACTTCTGGTTGAATGGCTACGTCAACAAACAAAACTGCCGCGTTTGGAGTGAAGCTAATCCACAAGTGTATGTCGAAACACCGTTACATCCAGAAAAACTGACTGTTTGGTGCGCTTTATGGGCTGGTGGAATCCTTCTTCAAAAACGATGAAGGCCACAACGTTACAGTCAATGGTGATCGGTATACAGCCATGATTACTAACTTTTTCATTCCTGAATTGAGCAATCATGATGTCAAGGAGCTGTGGTTTCAACAAGACGGCGCAACATGTCACACAGCTCGTGTCACAATCGATTTATTGAAAGACACGTTTGGTGACTGCCTAATTTCACGTTTTGGACCTGTGAATTGGCCTCCAAGATCTTGTGATTTAACACCGCTAGACTATTTTCTGTGGGGCTATGTAAAGTCATTGGTCTATGCGGATAAGCCACAAACGCTTGACCATTTGGAAGACAACATTCGCCGTGTTATTGCCGATATACGGCCACAAATGTTGGAAAAAGTCATCGAAAATTGGACGTCCAGATTGGACTACATCCGAGCCAGCCGTGGCAGTCCTATGCCAGAAATCATATTTAAAATGTAATGCCACAAGACTATCTTTCGAAAAAAAATTCATGTTAATCGAATAATACATCGTCGTTTTATTGCAATTTAAAGTTCTATACCTCTAAAAAAGCACCCTTTAAATGAACGCGTGCAAAGAGCGGGCACTTCAGCCGGTATACTTTTAATGTATCAGTGCTACACAGAATATTTTATAACTAATTAATTAATAATAAATTAAGAACAAGTTTAATAAGTATTAATGACGTCCATGAGCTTGTCTTGGAAAGCAAAGTTTTTATAAGGAATGCTTATGATTAGAAACTGACCCTCTGAGTTCTTTTTCTATATTTAGCAGATATCTTTATTTTGTCTTTTACGGAGCTACCGCATTTTGCAATATGTTCAATTTAAAAATTAGAGAAAGGAAAAATAACATAATAATTATCCTATTATTTTATTTATTTATTTATTTTTCTTAAAAGTAGTATACAAAATTTTTAATACTTATGTTACTAATTTGTATGGTTTATAATTAAGATCGCCTATTGTAACTTTAGCGTCAAAGTGCATTATTATTGCATTCAGTACATTATTAATGTATAAGGGGGGCGCGAAAAAAAATGTGATCGAAGAGGGGGGCGCCAGTATTGAAAGTTTGAGAAGCACTGGTATAGACACATAAACATTTGGGAAGAACGTGACTTTAAAGGAGACAACTGGTACACATCCACTTTCAGATGAATTTTTGAAAAGAAAAAAACCTATTGCTGGAACAATAAAGGAAAATAAAAAAGAAATTCCCAAATAAGATATAGATGGTATAGAGCTCTTCAATAAAATAATTTTATTCAAAGATATTTTTCCTGGTAAAAACAGCCAACTGAGATATTAGAAATTATAGTGAGAAATAATCTTATTCCCTGTTTTCCCAATTTTGCTCTAGCATTAAGGATTTTTTAAATCTAACCTGTTTCTGTAGCTTCCGATGAAAGAAGTTTCAGTAAATTAAAAATCATATTAAAAATTACTTGAGAAATAATATGACACAAGAGAAAGGCTTTCAGATTTGGCCATAGTCTCAATTGAATCCGAATTCTCAGAAAAAACTGATATAACCGAAACTATTAATAAATTTTCTACTCAGAAAGCCAGAAAAGTTATTTTATAGTTAACGTTAACTTTAAGTATTAGTCAAAATATTAAAAGTTCTCTAGGGGACGGCACATTAGGTGTTTGCACGAGGGTGGCCGATACCCTAGGATCAGCTCTATTAATTACTATGATTTTAGATCATTAGGAAGACTTTAAAGCCATAAAATAATTTCCGTGCGCAGATTAGGAAAACTGCCCACTGTGCGTTGGTGAGTCATCCAACTACAGAACGCCAGATCTGAGAAGCCCGGGCCGCTTGTTCTGAATTGCCTCTTTCTATTTTGACAGTACCACGTAGCATGTGTGTACCCAATGTACTTACGAATGATGTATCAGTGCCTTGTGTGTTAACCTGCTGTGCTATCTTTCGCCCATAGCTGTTACACGTTTCTTCCGTATGCAAAGCACTGAGTTTTTCCTGGAGGACTTTTTGAAGTTTATCAAACGGTATAACAAATGTCTCAATGTACTTAGTATTTAAGTGGGAAAATAAAGTTATGTCTTATCTTAAATGTCTCGTTCTATGTTGTGACTTTCATACTCAACTTTGACCACAGTCGACAGGGGAAATGAATTTTCCGATTAACCCTCGTATATGTTTTATATATATATCTGGGCAGTGGCGGCGCAAAACCTGAACTTAATGTGGACAAGATACATTTTGCGAGGCCCTCTGGTGGCCTAAGAAGAGGGTTTATAAAATAAAAAAACATATTTTTATTCATAAAGATAAAAAATTAACTTTTTACTCTTATTTCTTTGGCACATCAAACAATAATGAAAAAAAAAAAAAAAAAAAAATCGTTCTTTCAAATCGTTCCCTGTGACATTTTGGAGCAGATGTTTCACGTCTGTAATGATGTTGGGTAAATTTGGGATCATATTTTGTAATTCTTCATATAATTCGTAAGGTTGGAAGTCACTGCTCTCACTTACTTGCAGGACTGTGTGTAATTCTTGACAGTGTTTCAGCATCTGCTCTTTTGAAATGTTTTTTAACTTGTTTAAGTCATAGAGAAAACTAAAATTTTCAAAATCTCGATTTAAAGACATAAATCTTGAACCCATATTGCTTATCACAGAATCAATCATGGTGTTAAAAATGTCTGTTTCATACCGGATTTTGACAGACTCTATAGGTTGTGATCGCCGCCTTCATATCAAACATCTTTTCTTTTTGGCTACCTCTTTATTTTTAAAATCTTTTGGCAAATCATAACTGTTTGACTTACAAGCCTCAGACAAGCATTTTCCGGATCCATTTTGTCGATACCCTTTGATCCAGCTACAAAATGTACGCAAATGTTTAAAAGTAATGCATAAATGGGCTTGTATAGATTGCCATAATTTGCTTATGGTATTGAAACGCGTTAATTACTCATACCATACAAGTAATGATAAGATAAATTCTGAACTGAACATTTCATTTAAAATGGAATCGCAATCACTGAGTGTCTCGGATTGTTCCGTTTGGTTTTTTAAGTTTTCTACACAATCAACAACATCATCAAATTGTAATAACGTGGTTTTCATCGCCGCGATTCTGCTTTTCCACCTTGTGTCTGCTAAAGATTAAATAGTAAGCTTTAATTTATCTTTGATAATTTTCCAGCGTTAGCTAGAACTTGAAAATAGCGAAAAAAAAAATCTTCTGAAAGAAACCAAAGATTTTTTTTTGTTCTACTGACGAATTAGCTGCGACTACCAATAAGAGAGATTTCAGCTATAACAACCGCAAGGTGTGAAAAATTCCCTGGGATTTATATTTAATATTCAAGTTTTAACTCCACAATTTAAGCCTACCATATTTGCTCCATTGTGGTATTCTTGTCCACAACAGTTATGAATATTTTTAAGCCATTTTTTTCCCTTGCTCTCCAAGTATTGCACTGGTCATTGCTCCAGACGTTTCAGTGACAGCAAGAAATTTGATCAAGATATCTTCTATGCTTCCAGTTGATGTACTACAATATCTTAAGATGACCGACATTGTTAAATTCTACTACAGTCTGTAGTGTAGTCAAGTAAAAAAGAATAATATTATGCCTCTTTTATCCTACCAATCACTTCACTGGTAACTGTGTTTGACATGATTGTGATCAATTCATTTTGAATATCGTGGCTTAGATAATGGTGTGCAAGTTGTTTATTATCAATGTGATTTATGTGTTCCCGTAAAGTAAGATCATATTTAAATAACAGTTTAAATAAGTCTATGAAGTTTCAAGAATTCTTAGTGTCTTCGTCTGTTTTGAGAGATTCTCTGTCACCTCTAGGGATTGCAATACAGGTATACCGGGATAACGAATACCGGTATTTTGAGTCATTTCGGCAATTTTGTAATACCGGTATTCACAAGTTTAAATACCGGTTTTTTGGTATTTACTAGAATTTTTTAAAATTGTCTCCACACTATATGTTCAGAGATCGCCAACATAGTAAAATGGTATACCTTTTTGTTCTTATGTCTCCCTAAGAGGTGAAATTAATTAGACTGTGAATATAAAGTTGTATCGTACAATTAAGAGAAGTGATAAAATATGTGAATCATCCAAGGAGGTGGGCAAAAACTAGCCTATTACAGCTCAGAGCGATACCGTACACGCGCAGGATCCGTAGTCTGACATTCGTATCTGTGACAACAAAGTTGTAGGTGTAAAGAATGTGCGTAATATTTCGATATTTTTTTTAATTGGTGAGTTTGTTATTCACATTTGTATTTGCATATCATACCTTTGGGTTCAAAATATTTCTCAGATTCATTATATATGTACACTCATGTCCATAAATTAAGGATAATGAAGTTCAGGCAAAGAAAGAGACAGAAGCAAAACAAATTTGACTTATTTGTAAAGTCTATTTATTAAACAAAAGGTATAGAGCAAAAAGGATGCTATATGTTTGATATAATAAATAACAATTGCGATTTTTACTCCCTGGAGAAAATTTCAAAAAAGAACCTATTTACAAAACACAATATAACATGGTTAGTATGATGGTTAGTACGGAGTATGTCTCCCGGACGATACAATACAGGCCTTACAACGCCTAGGCATGTTGAGTATCAAATTATCAATCTGATCTTGGGGAATATTACACCACTCATCAAGCAATGCCCTCCGAAGTTCCGAAAGACAAGTGGGAGGAGGTTAACGGGCTGCAATTCGTCGGCCAAGCATATCCCACACATGCTCCATTGGATTCAAGTCCGCTGGTCAATCCATACGTGTGATATCCTCCGATTGAAGGCATTCGTCTACAATGTTTGCTCGGCGAGGATGGGCGTTGTCATCCATAAACAGAAATTCAGCACCCATGGCGCCCCGAAACAAACGTACATGTTGTTCCAGAATAACATCCCGATAGATGTGGCCTGTCATCGTTACACTCTGAACATGCAGGTCTCTTCTGGAACAAAGAATAATTCCTCCCCAAACGAGCCATCCTGCACCACCGTAACGGTGTCGTTCAATGGTGTTCTCTTGGTGGTAACGGGTACCTGGCACTCTCCATATTGAAGTCCGGCGAGAATCAGACTGCAAACTAAACCTGGACTCGTCGGAAAACATCACACAAGATCACTGTTGTGCTGTCCATAATGCATGCTCTCTACTCCAGGTTAATCGCAGGCGACTGTGAGTTGCGGTAAGTGGAACACATCTGACAGGCCTACGAGCATATAGACCAATGTGCCCTAAGCGTCTGTACACGATCTGCCTTGAAATTGTCGTACCGGTAGCTGAAGAGAGCTGACGAGACAGGTCTGATGCTGTGCTCCGTCTGTTTTTTTGGCACTAAATGCCAAATACCGGTCCTCATTCGGCGTTGTATCTCGGGGGCGACCTGTGCTGTAACATCTACTCACATTACCATCATCTTGAAATCGTTGACAAAGCATGGAGATGACATTCTGGGAAATTTCAAGTTCCTATGATACTTCCAGTTGGGTACGTCCACATTCCAGTCGTCCAATAATTCTACCACGTAAAAAATTATCTAAATGCTTCCTTTGGGCCATAACTATGCGGTTATTGCACTGAAAGGCTTTTAAAGCGCTTGTGAACAATTTTACTTCTTTGCCACCATTCCTTATATACCCCTCTCTTATTTTCTCGTCATTGTGATGTACTATCCGCGCCATCTGGTGGTTTTCTGTAATTTGTATATTCTTCTTCAAGATGTGTGTGATAATTCTACAGGTGAAATTGTTATTTCAGAGTTCAATTTCTGTGTGATTCTGAAATATCCTTAATTTATCGACATGAGTGTATATACTCATAAATAAGAATCAATATTAATGAATAAGAATAATTTTAAAGAACAAACAATAAAAAACAGTCGATAATACTTAAGTCTGGTTTCATGATTTATACGAGAATATCGCGCATTTTTTTTTAAAAAAAATGTCACACATTGCTAACAGTACCACTAATTAGCGTAGATGCCGAAGGAGCGATTTCAACAGCAGGTTATTTTTTGCAAAATATTTGGTTCCAGGTTTAATGACAGCACAATTGATGTATAATGTTTTTTAAGATCACATTTAAAAAATTTGTAATAGTACCACAGACTGGATCGTGATGTTTACACTTTTTTGTGATTCAAATAAATAAGATGTTCTTTTACTTTTATGTGATTCCTTATATACCGTTATAATTTATAAGCTATAAATTATTTTTTGTGATTCTTACACTCTCTAATAAAACTGACAAAATAAACAAAAAAGCACCTGTGTTTTCGTTCTTTTTCTAACATTTGTACTACCGGTATACCGGTATTAAGACCTAGAAAATACCGAATACCGGTATTGAACTTTTAGTCCGATATTGCAGTCCCTAGTCACCGTTAAACGTCAGATTATGATAGGCAAGGAAATGTATGATATCAATTAGTCTCTCAAACAAATTATACCAATGCTTTTGAGATTCAAGAGTTTTCCTTCCGTTTTCTTCGTCTTATGTTTTTCCGTGCTTTATTCCCTTTTCTAATGTTATCCATTGGAACATATATGCCATACATTCTTTAGTATTCTCCTGCCTGTGTAAAATACTACTTGAGTGTTTCCAATCACAGCAACATTCCTGTACCATTCGAGTTTGTGAATTGCCAAATAGTCTGCATGGAAAACAGAAAACTTTATTTTTAGAACTTGAATAGAACAAACAGCGACAACGTTGAGTTTCACCGTTATTTATTTTCGTGAGAAATGAAAATTAGAAAAAGTGTCTATGATCATCATTTTTATGGAAAATATTCATCACTGTTATTTAAGTGCTATGTGGGATCGCTTTGAACTATATTATGATCGGTGAGCATCTGCCACGGGAAACGTACACAATCCCGGGTCCAAACTGGTAAATGCGCTTGTTTCACTACCTCACTGGCATCTCTGTTCACAGGCGAAGAAGCAATCTCAATCTCGTCTTGATCGTGACTTATGTTATTCAATGTGAACCTAGAAATCTCAGCGTCAGATTATGATTGGCAAGCATTTGATCCTATTTCTGTTTCCGATTTTCGTCGTTCGGTATCAATAGTCGGTGCATCTGGAGTAACTTCCAAATACAACGGAGACTTGAATACGGATAAATGTTGTTGAGAAGTCGAAGGAACCGATTAATTTGATTCTGTACTGCAGGATTTCGTCGGACCGAGAAATTTCATCTTATCATCTTAACTTTAAACCTGGTTGGATACAATCCTTTCCTCTTTTTTTTCTTCTTTTTACTGCACCAGGTTCCCATTTTCTCCCCTTATCTCTATGATTGATAAATTATGAAAAGTCTGACATGATTGATAAATTATGAAAAATGCCTATAGTACCCACTATTATTTATTCTCATATCAAATACTTTTAAAATTTATAATATGATATAGAAACATGAAGCGAGACTGCGTCTGCATGCCATACTTTAATTGGCTTTCTAATGATGGGAAATTCCAAGCTATGCCCCATCTCTGACCGGGGATTCCTTGCGATAGCAGCTTAACTCCAGCTAATGTTGCCAGACTAAATATGAACGGAAACGACAAAGTTGAGAAATTTTATTAAAAGAAAATGGAAAACAATATTTTTACGAATTATTTATTAATATAAAGGGTGTTTTTTTTAGAGGTATAGAACTTTAAATTGCAATAAAACAACGATGTATTATTCGATTGACATGAATTTTTTTTATTCGAAAGATAATCTTGCGGCATTACATTTTAAATATGATTTCTGGCATATAACTGCCACGGCTGGCTCGGATGTAGTCCAATCTGGACGTCCAATTTTCGATGACTTTCTCCAACATTTGTGGCCGTATATCGGCAATAACACGGCGAATGTTGTCTTCCAAATGGTCAAGCGTTTGTGGCTTATCCGCATAGACCAATGACTTTACATAGCCCCACAGAAAATAGTCTAGCGGTGTTAAATCACAAGATCTTGGAGGCCAATTCACAGGTCCAAAACGTGAAATTAGGCGATCACCAAACGTGTCTTTCAATAAATCGATTGTGGTACGAGCTGTGTGACATGTTGCGCCGTCTTGTTGGAACCACAGCTCCTGGACATCATGATTGCTCAATTCAGGAAGGAAAAAGTTAGTGATCATGGCTCTATACCGATCACCATTGACTGTAACGTTGTGGCCTTCATCGTTTTTGAAGAAGGATTCCACCAGCCCATAAAGCGCACCAAACAGCCAGTTTTTCTGGATGTAACGGTGTTTCGACATACACTTGTGGATTAGCTTCACTCCAAATGCGGCAGTTTTGTTTGTTGACGTAGCCATTCAACCAGAAGTGCGCTTCATCGCTAAACAAAATTCGCTTATGAAAATCGCGCGCGCGCGACCATTATTTTCGAAATAAAATTGCACAATTTGAAAGCGTTGCTCAGGCGTGAGTCTATTCATGATGAATTGTCAAACCAAACTGAGAATAAATCACTTGACAGCTGTTAAATCGGTCGCCATCTTGGAAAGTAATGCCAACTTAAACTTCTATACCTGGAAAAAACTTTTTACTTTCATGCACCGATAAAAAGAATATATATATTTTTAAAGAGTCGATTTATCAATTTCTTATGGCGAAAAACAGATAGAGATGAGAATTTTCTAAATTATTAATTATAAAAAAACCCTCTGTGGCGTGCCCTTTTGGATTTTCCTTACTTTCGCTTAATTTATTTCGGCTTTGTGGCGCGAGGCCGTGGCCCACGCCTTACGCCGCCTCTGCATCTGGGCTTTGTTAATATTGAGAATAGTGGGAAAGAGATGTAGTATAAAGATATAGAACTCAATGAAACATTTTAATCGTTTGAAGAAAGTGACAAACAATTTGATAAATGTAAAAGGGAACTCTTTTAATAAGACTATTAATAAAATTTTACGACTTTTTCTTTACACGTGTTGGGCCCCTGCTGCTTGAGGGCCTTGTATCTTTGATACGACGATAGCTACGCCCCTAATATAAGAATATACGTTACTACAGAAATTTCAAACTCTATTTCTCTGCCGAAATGGTATTGTGGTTGGGAAGATCATTTGCGAATCGAAAAAAAAATAATAGTCATTCAAAAATAAAAAAAATGAATATGAGTAACTTTGAGACAAAAATATAGACGCTTTTGAATCCACAGAAAGGTCTAAAATAATTATATTCAGCTAGATCACAGAAGATGCGTTCAATCTATATACGGACAGTGTAGAGAAGCAATGAGTGTCAAAGTTTGTGATCGACTGTTTTCATAAGCGTATTGTTACATCACATTTGTATTGTGTGAACTTTGAATTCATGCCATAGAGGATTTTATGTATGTTCATATTGTTTCTTGTAAGTTAAATCTGCCGTACTTACTAGATAGTTTTAGAATATATTAGGATTTACTCCAAACGAATCAGCCCAAGATTTTTAGTGGACCTTTTTACATATGAAAGTTGACCAATCCCGTAATATACACCGAGTGACCAAATTGTTATACCACTTGACACTTTTTCGAAGATCGGCCATAACTTCATGTTGTTGCCACTAGAGGACGAGATAATTATAAGAAATGAATGCAGGAATAGTGAAGCATTAATTGCACTGCGTTGCTAGCGAAGTAATGGGGTAGGGGTGGTGGAATACGTGATGTAACCGAGTTTGAGCGCGGGAAAATTGAAGGCGTTTGAAGAGTCGGAACTAGTATCAGAAAAACGGTTTCGCTTATGAACGTGCGAGAGTAACAATTGTTGATGTTTACAGAGAGTGGATTATCAATAACACAAATTGGGTCTCAACTTCAGGCTTGTGTTCGTCACAGACCAATTAATGCTCACTCGGAAAGGAAAATTACGTAAGTTGTCCTGTTCAATAGAAAAACAACTGTACGTCTAAGTGTGCGGAATCTTAATCATGGAGCAACTGTGAACGTCTCTGAACGAACTGTTCGTCGTACATTACACGTATAGGCTACGGTAGTAAACGACCCTTGCGAAAACCTTCACCTTTGGCCTTGCACTAGAGCAGGGATGTCTACTTTTCAAAGGAGCGCAAGGATTGGACGGTAGATGATAGGAAAATGTCATGTAATAACGTTTTCAGTAACACCATGCAGATGGAAAGGTGCAAATATGGAGAAAACAGAAGAAAAGCATGGATTTCACCTGCATTGTCACAATTCTTCAAGCTAGCGGAGGCAATATTATGGTTTTGGTGGAGATGGGGATTTCTTGGCACGAGTTCTTTGATTCGCGTGAAAGAACGTCTGAATGTCCAAGAGTATTTTACTACTATTGCAGATCAAGTACATCCCACTATATTAAAAGTATACCCTGCCTTGGACGGATTCTTTTGGAAGGACAATGCTTCCTGCAATACAGCTGGCATTGTCCATAGATGGTTCGAAGACCATGACAGATATTTTATCTTGCTTAGTTGACCTTCACAACCAAAAGATCTCAATCCAATTGAGAATCCATGGGATGAGATCGAACGGGTCATCAGTTAGCTGGATACAATACCGTATAATCCGAAGGCATTGGAAAATGCAATTAATCCGTTATGATCTCAAATTCCGTATATCATCAACCAACAACACATAGAATCCATTCAGTATTAAGGACTAAGGTGGTCCAATATTATATTAAAGCAGCGGTCATAATTTAGGCCACTCAGTATAAATATAAAGTTTAAAAAAATCTTAGTCTTTTAAAGATCTATTTATACCATAAAATATGTATCTGAAATGAGTAAAAATGAGATTTTATATGTGCTGAAATACACATATTATAATAAAATTTTTTTAAAAAATTTGTTTTGTGGACCTTAATTCTAGTCTGTATATTCCTATTCTAGAATGACTTTAATTTTAACCATAGAAGTTTTGACCTCTCAACCGCCGACTAATAGTTACACGATTCGCTCCTCAGTACCACCGTTTTACTCATAGGCACGCGTATAAGGTGTATCAGAGGGAAAAGGAGAAAGGCATGAATAAGTAAATTTTTCTCCGGAATAAGTAAGTCTTTCTAAAACACTGTGTGTGAGTCAAGGTCATTTTATTGCATTCCAAAATCTTCGGAATAGTTTTACTGATAGCAGCGCACAAAGGAAAGGATCGTATTCCGGAAAGACGTATATGTACGCCCCTGGGGTATTTAACGTACCGGTTGAGCGAGATGTATGCATGCAGTAAAGGGGTTAAATTAAGTCATCATGCGGCTGTGTGTATTCCAAAATGTCTCAGTTTTAATCAATTCATTTAAAATCCTTTTTCGTTTAACGGTGTGTTGCATTATGAACCCAAAACATCAGTGATGAAACTAATCAGTTTTTATTTTTGCCCATGATTAAATCTGGCTTAGATCGACGAATAGTCATGGTCGCGAATTCGAATCCCGAGAACCAGTAAAAATCAATTGCAGAGGACAGCTGAAGCACGTTAAATTTATCACATCTCAAAGTCATTATGTTGATGTGGTATAGAAGTTTGCAGAGTGGGGTATCATCTTCACTTGACCGTGATTCAAAATTAAGAGGCCTGTTACCAAGAACACTGATATTGCTTCGAAGAGCGATGTTAAACAATCAATCAATATTTTAGTCATCAAGGCACTGGAAAACAACTAGGTCTTCAACATCATTACACAATGCCGATTTAAGCTCATTTCGGGCCCCCTTGACACGGACGGATCGAAATTTATTACCAGAAAACCTGGTTTAAGTCCATCTTATCCGGGCCCTTGGGCGCCCAATGGATACACCGGCACTGTTATTACAGAAAAAGCCATAGATACTAATCAATAAAAATTGTGTGTGTGTGACGTATTTCATTTAATTTTTATATATCTAATTTCAACTCTTGTATAATAAATATACATAGCTGAAAAATTCTCAATATTTTGAAAGATGGTATGCAAAAAAAGTTGCAAGAAAATTGGTGTACCATGTTTATTAGTAACTATACAGGGAATGAGAAAACTGTTAATTCTTAAAGTTAAATTAAGTTACAGTAATTAACACTATATCAAATTAATAATTGCAATGAAATTTGAAATTCAGAATGCCTGCTACAGAATTTATATAACTCAATATCAAAAAAGTAATGTCTATTGGTTTAAGGTAGGGTAGGTCTTTGAACCATGGTTTACATCCAGTAAAAATTATCACACTAAATTCCTCAGCATCAAACCCAAGATTTCATTATTGGGTAATTTGTATCATGTTTCCAATTCATACAGTAGTTAGTCTTTGTAAAAATAGAGTCTCTGTGAACTCATCTTTTGCATCTTGATTTCATTAAGTTGTCCACATAATGTTAAAAAATGCACACAACCTCAAATTTAAACTTTTTCAGATAAAAAAAAAGGCCAAAACCTTATTATAATATGGCTTCCCTATCATAAAAAGGGAAAGAGTGTATATGTATATTCATATTCTACAATCTGAATCTATCTTTTTATTTTCTGGTTCAAATTATGTTCCACATTTATCTCATAACTGTAACACTAAATGGGTTGCAATCATTACATGATAAAGATTAAAAAAAAAAAAAAAAAAAAAAAAAAGCAAATCATTGGAATTTTTTCAGGCACAACATAATACTTATATAAAATGAATGTGAATGAAAATACACCCTGTGATTCATATTAAATATATAACATTTTTTTCGCTGAAAATGTATTCAAGATTCATTGACATTTGGCCAAGAGTTTTTTTTTAATAAAACTACAGCAGAACCAATTCTGTGTAATATGATTATCATTCATTTTATATACATATTTTAATTTATCAATATGTATAAAAAAACTAATTGGAGTTAATGATGCAAGGAGCTACATGAGGTTTATAGGCAATAGATGTTTCTAATTTTGAAACAATGGTTCAAAGGATAAAGACGACACCTGAACGCTATATACGAAATAAAACCACACAAAGATCCAAGATCAGTAGCGCACACAGGAATTTTTAAAAGAGGGGGCGGGGTCGAAAGTTCACTATTCTTGTATCATGCTCCTTTTGATTTTGTCGATTTTCGGGAACAAAACACAGTAAATAGCTAATTATTGAATAAATAATTAGCATTAATTAATAAAATTAATCATTAATAACAAATATTTAATTAAATTTTTCGTACAATATACTTAGAATTATAATCCATCGAAAAAAAAAATTGAGAGCTTTGGGGTCCGGACCCCCAGGATTCTCCCCTTGTGTGCGCCACTGTCCATGATAGTTTCCATTTAATGCAAAAACAACCAATATTTTGTATGGAGTGAGTGAGTGAATATTAACGTCCCACTGTTTTAGCTACATGAGGGCTTTTGGTGACGAACCTCGTAATTTTGAACCATGGTCAAGTGACGAGGACAACACCTGAGCTGGCAACCCCCTCTTCTGTATACAACACAACACCAACGAGAGGACATTTGAGCTCTCAACAGATTTAACATTCATTGCTCCCCTACACGGCAGGTCATCAGCAGTACTAGGCTCGATCTCATGACACGCCCCCCGGTCACGAGTCCGATACCTTGACCACTAGGCTTCCACAGGCACATACTTTGTACAGAATTAGGATTCTAAAGTTTGAATTATGATGTGTATTCTTTTATTTTTCTCCTTTTTTAGCACTAAAAATCTATTAAATTTTACACATTTTAAGTTACTTTATATGGGCAACACTTTTCTCCCTTCATTCCAAAAATGATACCTGAATCAAAGCTTAGGACAGACAATTTTATACTATATAAAACAAGAAATTATTACTTAGAAAATAACAGCCTTATTTAAGAGGAGAGAGATATTCATCACTATTCCATTTTTTTTTCAATATTTTTTAAGCATTCATAGATGGTAACTTTACTAGCTAGTATATATATGCATCTCAAAAATATTCTTTCTTCCTTTTTATAAAAATTTTTCTACAGTTTTTTCAAATGGATAAAATAAATGTGTGAGTGATGTTTCTCCATAAAAAAAGGATAGAATACATATTTTCATTAAATCTGACAACATTGAATGTGAAATTCACATATTATAGGATATTGTAAATCTTACATAAATTACTCGTAAAAGCGATTTAAATCAGTCAATTTTTTTTATTGCAGATTACATAATAAATTCTTCTTCATTGGCTCAACACACCACCCTGGCCTTCACCAGAATTTTCTCTAGACATAAATAATCAATTCATATATGTTTAAATAATTCCTTATTAAAATTTTTTTCTTGCAAAGCATTTCATAAGATACTTTCAGATAAGAAATCAATTGCTGTTCATGTTGATAATAATTTAAATATTTAATATCAATCTAACAATTAATATACAAACAGCACTATAGTCTCATTAAATTTTTTTTAAATATATACTAATATTTTTCAATTTCTTTTTGCTATTGGTAGACAAACAGCAAGTAGATGGACAATGTATTAAATAATCTAAACAATTTGATTTGATTTTAATTTACATTACACTCTAAAGCAACTAGAGCTCTATTAGTGATAGACCTTGTAATTTTGTATCATAGTCAAGTGAAGCAGATGACACCTGAGAAGGCAACCACTCTCCAAAACTTCTACATCCTGCCAATGAAGCAACTTTGAGCCTCAATGGATTTAAAGCACATCAGCATCTATACACTGGGTTTTCAGTGGGACAAAGATTCCAACCTGTAACCTGACAGTGCTTGCCACAAGTTTGCAGCCATAATCCCTTGGCTACTGTGGACACAAAATAAAAAAAATATAGCATAGTATTGAAAAGTTATAACTATTTGGAATGGAAAGAGCTTAATGTTTGTTAATTTATGTGGTTTATTATAAACTTAGTGTTCTAAAATGTGTGAAACAATAAATAATTTTATGAATTTTTCCTTTTTAACACATAATTCTTTAGTGCACACCTAAATTCTTTAGTAATAAAAAATAAACTTAAATAATAAGATTATCAATGTAAAAATCTAATTCTCTTCAAAATAATGTAAAGTAAGAAAGAAAAGAAAAAAAAAATCTTATGTGGGAAGCATTTTAACCATGTTAAAACAAGGATAAAGTTTTTGATGAATTTTGCAACATTTTACTAAATTTTTGAAATTAAGTATGTAAAATGAGTCAATTTGAGTTACAAACTTTGTACTGTCATATGGTGCTATTACTTATAAAAAGAAAACACTCAAAACAAAAGTTTTGCAAACTAAACACATATTTGAAGCCAATTTTATTGGCACATATACTTTCTAACACTGTACAAAGCATTAGTCAATATAAAAAATAAAATGTGCAAACATGCTACTTAACTTAGTTACATAGCAAGCATGCTGTTAAAACATAGTCCTAAGTATAGTTAGTAATCTTTACATTGAAAAACACAGCTGATTAAAAATCTCACAAAACATCCTAAGCAATCAAAGGAATTTGTCAGTCTTGGGATGTATTTTTGGCAATATCAAAATGACAAAAACTTTCAAGGTATTTAAATTAACCAATTCGTTAAGTAATTTATTACAAAAAAGCATATTAATTTCAAAATATTTTGTTTTTCAATACATATAATGATTAAATTTTCAATTTTTAAAATAATTTATAAGTAATATGTCAAATTACGAATTTATTTAAACATTTTACCTACATTTTGTTTATAAACAAAATATTTTTCATCTTTTAATAAAATTTGACTGTGGTTATAATTGAACATATAATAAAATACATCATAACACTACTATATAATAAGTAAAATCTTTTTGGGAAGAAATAAAATTAGCGATATAAATAATTCTATTAAATTTTTTTTTCTTTACAACCTTATATTGTTAAAAGTTACAATACTTTTAAATAATTACAACAAAAATAAATTCAATATTTAAAAGTATTTTTTTTAAAAATAAATTCACTCAGCTATGTTTTTTTACAACACACAATTTAAGTCAGTATTTTAAATCAACAAGAAAACACACAAATTAATACATAACCTGCTAACAGACATGCAGTTAAAGAGATAAAACCTAATACATGAGCAAATATCCTTTGTAATCTCTAAAATTCACAACGTATACGTAAAACAAAAAACTACCGCCAGCAGTAGAAAGATTCTCAGGGAATATTTTAACAATTTTTGATTTAAGTTTTCTCACCGGGTGGAAGTTCATACATGCTAGTAAATTTGCAAATATATCACAGATGTATGCAAAATATGCATATAAATTTGTGCACTTATGTAGAAAGGATAAAAATTCAGAATTATACAGAAGGACAGAAGTATTAATGAACATGTATGTTATGACATAATTACAGCACATCAACACCAGATTTGCTTCAGCAGTCAAAGAAGCCATACAGATTAGAATTCATTTCATTCCAAGGAAGCATGCAAATGAAGATGTTATGACACACATTTCTGAAAGCAGAATGTCAGGCAGGAAATATTCTCAATGCTGAAACGAGAAAAATGTGTGTTAGTGATGGTTATGCATACAGAAATACATTCAATGAATTTAATTTCAGTAGTAATCCTTGAATTTTACAAATTTCATAACTATATATCTCGTAAAGGCATCTAGCAGTTTGGTAGCTTAGAGGTAGTGTGCCCACCCCATAAGCCTAAGGTTGCAAATTCAATCCCGGCTGGAATCAATAACTTTCTGGATGCAAAAATCATAGGCATGCATGTCATGATTATGTGGCTTGCAAAAGATCCCATGAGTATCAATTTAACTCTGGTACTCATAGCAAAATTAAATCATGGCAATATTAAGCATCAAACAAGTGCCAAGAATTTGGTAGGGGAGCCGCCATTTGATGGTGCCAATCAATGAAATGGCTCTCACACTTGATGACGTGCTGTGTTTGCAAAGGCTTACCTGCCAAAATACAGCCCCATTTAAAAGAAAAAAATACAATAAAAGAAAATTTAAGACTTAAATAAAAAGAAACAAAAGGAACAACAGACTTTATTTAATGATAACAAATAATATGCAAAATAAAATCTTTTGATTATTAGCTGAATGATATATATATAAACTAGATTTTTTTAACTATGTTTATAAATTGGTTTATTATAAAGATTTGATAAATTTTTAAAAACATTTTATATACAGTTTTAACAGAAAAACTAAAAATATATATTTACAGATGTTTTAAAAGGCAGTTATTACATACAAAATGTTGAAATAATGTAGAAAGAAAACTGATTTTTGCATAAAGAAATTCAACACGAAATTACTACACAACATTAAGAGAAAAGGATCAAATAAGTTTTCATTCAAAAAATGAGGATTTACAAAGAGAAATTCTCAACTTGGGTAACATTTTGGAAGGACAAAAACTTGTATATATAGGCAGCTTTACCAATGCTTTGAAATCAGCTCTCCTGACTTATATATTTTAAGCTGTTCATGTGTTCTGAACCCAATTCAGGCATAATTTCAAAGTCTCATCACATTCTCATGCAGCTTTGGAAATTTTTTAATTCATTAGCCACATTTATTCAGATTCTTCTTCACTTTCCTCTTCTTCAGAAGATTCTTTTTCTTTAGTTGTTTCTTCAATTTTTGCAGAAGCCTCATCATCTTTTGTTTCTTCTGCAATGACTTCATCCCCTTCAGTAGTTGGAACCTCAATATTTGAAGTTTCTTCTACACTGGCTTCTGTACTTATTAATTCCGATTCCTTTGTTTCATTATCTACATCATTTATACCATTAGAAATAGGCTCTTCATTAAATGCAGAATTTTCCTAAAATTGGGATACACTGATAAAAAACACCCAACGACTAAGCATGATTTTACATAAATATATCAGGAAAACTGAATTGACCTCAGATTACAGGAATTTTTATTTAACCATCAAAAAGGGTGTTTCTAAATGAATATCGGAGGAATTTTAATGCTTTATAGTATTTAATACATATAACTTATAAGTATGATTCTTACATCGAATGAATGAGAAACTGAAAGTTTTGTTTGCTGGTTTGTGTATGCATGCAAACGAAACATCTGTTAATTTTTTTCACCTCCCCCGATCAGCACACTAGCAGAAAAATGGTCATTAGTGAACAGAAAGTGTTCTTCAGTTTGCAAAGACAGAATCTGCTATTATTGAGCAGCAAACATTTATTATTAAGTTTGGTTGTCAACAACGAGACACCTAAATTAAATGTTTTTGTGACATATCTTAGCAGAAAGTGTATGGGCCCTTTGTTTTCGGAAAAGCAACCAACTTAGGAGCCTATTTTGATGCTATACAGCTATGACTATTTCTTCAATTGGAAGAAAGTGAACCAAATAACTTCTTTTGGTGGCAAAATAGTGCACTACCTCACTGGCATCTTTCAGTACATGACTCGTTGAACATCACTGTACCCAACCAATGGATTGGCCGCAAAGGGCCTCATGATAAAGCTCGTTTTACATGGCCTCCGTATTCACCCAATCTGACGCCATGAGATTCTTATCTGTGGGGGTTAAGGATTGTGTGTATGTACCTCTGGTACCAGCTGATTTTCCAGAATTAAGACATAGGATTGAGGCAGCTGTTATAAGAATTAACACGGACACACTGAAGGAAGTTTGAAATGAACTCCCCTAATGACTTGATGTGTGTCATGTGATGCTTACAATGAACATTTGTAAGCTTGTAGTTAAAATTGTTTTAGTACTCTTTCATTTGATGTGTATGAATTATACTTGAATGTTATATGTAATAAATATTATAAAGTGTTAAAACTCTGATATTCATTTAGAAATACAATGTATTGTACTAAAAATGAAACAGCAAATATGGTGCACCAACAGGTATTAAATCCCTTTACATTAATTTTAATAAAAAAAAATTGTGATCAGTATGATCACAACACATAATCAGTAACATACACAGATTTCATATAGGATAGAGTGGAGGTAACATTCTAAACACGTTGAGGGAAGTAATCATGTAATAATTTCAGTAAAAATAAAAAACATTTGTTAGTCTGTAGGAGGGGGGTTGAATGTCCAAACTCTATCCTTGTGTATCCCAATGCACATAACATATGAATTAAAATGATTGAATAAATAAAATAAAGCTCAAGCAAAAATTTAAAAAAAAACAAAAAAACAATTACTACAAGATACTGGAAAAACAAACTAAGAAAGCAAAACAAGCTTTATTAAAAATGAAATCAAGCCAAAAGACATCTGTCTTTTACAAAATAACTTTTGTTGTAATCCTTTCAAATAATTCATAACACTTTTTTCACCTAGATTGTGATGCTTTATTTTGAAATATTTTTTTTAACTGTAAATGATACAAGCGCTTAAACATTTGTTAAATATTTCATTATGAATACTTGTTTAACTTAGCAATTTATTTTATTTTCAGTATGAATAAATCAGAATTTTCAAAAACTTTCAAGGAACCATTCAGAACAATTTACTCAACCAAATGCAAAATATGATTAACACAAACCATATTTATCAGATTAAAATATTAAAAAAAGGTGCATACATTTGAAATTACTCAAAAATCTTGAATAACTCATATCTCTGCTGAAATAGTGAAATTAAATGTATTATTCAATAAAAGAGGTGGATCAATTGGTGGATAATATAGCAGAATCTACTGTAAACAGCCTTTACTTACCTGGTTATTTTCATGATTTTCAATGCCATTTTGAGTAATTTTTTCTTCTGATGATTCAGATTTCGATTTCCCATCTTCAAGTTTTAAGAATCTCAAAATTTCATCATCATCATTAGCCAACTCAAAGTCTGCATAATCCTATAATCAAATAATGAATTTAATTTAATTGTTTACTTAATAGCTAATAAAATATGAACCCCCTCAGAAAATAAACATGTTCTAAAAATTTAATGAATAGAAAACGTAATTAAAAGTTATCATAAACAGTAACATGAAAAGATGGTTACTGAATACATTATCAGAAGGATATTTACAAAGTTATTACCAATTTAATTCGATATTACAATAGATTACCAAACAGAAAAAGTCAATTACTATAACAATCCTTTATATATAATTTTTTATTCAAAGTTTCTTTGTAATCTAGAATAGATCAGGAATGGATATTACAGTAAATATTACAATTATCAATATTAACAAAAACCTTGACCGTATTTGATGTACATATAATGAAAGATATCTTAATGCAAAAGTGTAACTAATTTATATAATTTCTGAAATATATGAGGATGAAAATCAAAATCCAGATAAGAGAGGAACACTTTTTTCATGCAAAATTAAAAGCAGCAAACCATCCATTATATAAAATTTGTATTTAAATTTTAATAAAATATAATTTCAAATATTTTGTCAAAATATAGCTGATATGTATTAACTAAAACTCTTTCCTAAAAACTGACTTCTGAAATAGATTAAAATGAAAGCATTATGTAACTGCCTTTATATGAAAATTTCTAATTACTGTGTGAATATCAGTAAATTTTTAAATATTTTCTAAACTTCAAAAATAACTCTTTCCTAAAAACTGACTTCTAAAATAGATTAAAATGAAAGCATTATGTAAAAAAAATTTAATTACTGTGTGAATATCAGTAAATTTTTAAATATTTTCTAAACTTCAAAAATAACACTGCTGGTAAAACAGTAAAAAATTTAATTTCTTCAAAGTTTATTAAATTGAATATTAAGAAAGATATTCAGCATTACTTTCCATGCCAAAGGTAAAAGATCTTATTATACAACACACACACATCTCAACACTTGGAATATATACATGTACATATATATATATATATGGATTGGACATGGCATTAGTGGGAGTTATGAACAAAATATAGGAGTGGTGATTGTTGTAGGAAATATGAGAAATCATTCAGAAATTGTGAATTGAAGTATTGATAGGATGCTCTTGAGTGAGTTTTTGATGATTTATGCTATTCATTTGTGAATATAATGGGTTCTTAATTGAACTTTTGGATTTCAGATATTTTTTCTTCCTATATGACCATTTTAAAGAAGGGTGCATCATCTTTGGTGTTCGATGGTTCACTTATATTATGCACTTAATTGTTTTAGAATTTTAACATTTTAATGCAACATCTTTCAGAATGCGATGGCGAATAGTTTAATTTTTTAAGTATTAACTTTTTAAATTTTTGAGAATTGGATATTTCCAGATTAACTTATCAAGTTACAATAGGGGGAAGGTTGGCACCATCAAACTGGTTTAATCTCACTTATCAGTCCTAAGTCCGAGGTTGCACTTGGATATTTTATAAATTTTTAATTTTGTTTGAAAATGATGGAATTTTATTTTCTATATTTGCCATTGATATTTTGAAATGGGAATTAGTATTATAAGATTCATATAATTTCAATTTTTTAATTGTTTGTGAAATTGTTATTTATATATTTATATATATAAATAAAAAATGCAGTCTAACTAAAAGATGTATAAATTGAATGAATATTATTCTACTGGGAAGATATTCAGCAGAAACTTTAATGAATGCTTATAGCAATTGGATAGCAAGGATTGAAATACAGTTACATCCAATTATTGATCATGGAACTTTATTTTCATCAGAAATACTTCAAAATCTTGTCATGAATCTGCAGCATTTAGCTGTCCCATATTACAACATATTACTTGCAATGACAAAGTAGAGTGACTTCACAAGTTAATAAAGGTAGCTTAAAAAGTCTATAATATAACTTTTAGTTAAAGACGAAGAGTTCTTTTATACCCACAAAAAGCAATCCAATATTTTAATTATATGCTGGAAAAAATGAACATTTCAAATAACTTCCTGGATAATTTTTGAATAAAGAATTGGCAACTTCGGAAGATTTCATTAAAAAAATTACAGAAGCATATAAATGAACCAGATAAAAAAACTCCGCTGAATAGAAATCTATCAGATAAGCATTTGTATATAAAGATATCAGATTGTCATCTTATATTTTTCTACACATTGACAGTTTGGGAATAAATTTGAATTTAACTATGAATTTTTATATCCAGAAAATTGTTCATATCAAAATACTTCACACTCAGAATAAAGGATTAAAAAACAAATGTACTAAAAAACAGATTGAGAAGAGACAGCATGTATTCTCCTACAACATTTCAGAACAAGATAAACCTACAACTTCGAATTGTAAAAAACATTCCCGTGCTAGCTGCAACTTAACCCATTATAAAACCAGCTTTAAGACAACCATGAACTGGTAGAATTCTTAAGATTTCTTATGAGGTTCAAAGACTGAGTATTTCTTACATTTCAAAGATTATTGCAAAGATTGCTTTGTAAATAGATGTTTAAATCATATTTCCTAAGTTACAAAAAGCTGTTATTGAACAATCTTTTTGCAACAGTTTTGATTTGTCAGAATCACAATGGATTTAAAAAAATTCTAATGGATTTTGTGAGAAGCGATAGCTACAATAGATAAATAAAAGAAAACTGTATCAATGTTGCAATTTTTATTTACATTAAATCCCAGATGCCCTAAAGTATAAAAATAATACAATTTAGTTCAGACTCTTCATAAATAGAACCAACAATACAGTGATTTCTAATAGCTCCAATAAAGTACTTAATACGAATGAAATTAAGAATACAAAACACAACCGAAAACATTTGCAATCACTAATACTTCAATTCTCATAATTACTTATTAGCAATTAAAGGGGCTATTTTGTCTCTGTACATTTATCTTTATTATATGTGTTTAAAAATATGTAAACAATTATATTAAAAACATGGCCCAGATGAAGGCTGAGCTGTTCTTAGCAAACTCAGTTAAATAATCAAGATTTTGTTTTTGTACACTAAATACCAGGTTAAAAAGCAAACACAGCAGTTTTAAAGTTACAGAGACAATATCTTTTTAGTATAATAGAAATTTAATTCTGGAGCAAATGTTCTTGATTGTATCTCAATTCAATATGCAAGTATTGAGTTTTGTAAAATGCTACTGTAGCAATACTAAATTTTAGAACATACAAGTGATGGTTAAATGAATAGACATAAGCATGATTTTTTAAAAGAGAAACTAAAAAAAGTACAGAAAGCTTTGGTGCTCCTTTAAATTTATTTTTCAATATTACAATTAACATTTTCTCTAAATATTACATAAACAAATGGTTCAAAGACTTTGCAATGTGTTTGACACACTTAAATTTTTTTAAAACAAAATCAATGCTTGTTAAATAAACAAAGAGAGTTTACTACAAATGAAATAGATATACCTAGAAAAAATATACATTTAAAATTATAAACCTTTTAAAGTACCTTAAATTTCTTTAAATAAAAAATAGATGCATTTTATAAATATATTTTTATGTTATGCATAAATATCAGCTATCATAATACATAGAAAGCCATGAATTACACTTACAATTTTTTTTCAAAAAAGAAGGAATACCCTTTTTTGTATAATGTTGATAAAACAAGAATTTAAAACATTAATTTGTATGTTTCAAAAATTTGATTTTGCTACCTTGTAAGATATTAGACATTAAAGCATTCTCCCTTTCCCCGTGAAAAGGATTATAATGACATATTATAAAAATCTTGATTATACATTTGCTATTACAAAAAGAAATTTAATTTAATATATATTGTGACACTCAACTTTCTATATTGTCTCCTTTTTGATGAGACAAATAATGAAGTGAATCAGTCGATTATCATTCTTCATTATAAAGGATGTTTGTTTTACGTTTCTAGAATTCCCTTTTTGTTAAAAATCTTAAAGAGGGAAGAGTAAAGAAAAAAAAGTGAGATTGCTAATTTTTCATAAGGCAGCAACAGTGTCCTCTCTTTTGATCAACCTTACAGAAAACAGAGTTAAAAAAATTCTTTGCTGCATTTTTCATCTGAATATAGAAATCTAAAAACCCTGCAACAAAACTTGCAAAATTATTTTAAATAATTTCAATAAACTTAAAGATTAAAAAATACAGCAAGAAAGTTAACAAATTAAGAATATTTAGTTATATGATATCAACATAGAAAAATATGTGGTTATTGATTGTTAATGGATAAACATGATATTTTATACTATTATAAAGTATATTATATCAGAATTTGTAAAAACAGATTTAAATTAAAATCAATGACTGCTTAAAATAAAATTATAGTTATTTTGATGATTTTATTACAGTACGAAATATAATCTAATATTCATCCTATTTTGTTCTCTCACACAAGCCCCCCTTAAACAATACTAAATTATTCATATGTTATATCCTATAAATATATCTAAATAACAAAGCTACAGAAATTGATAGGTCAATATTACAAAGCAAATTGATATTCACTGTAACAACTAACAGGAATTATGAAATTTTTTTTTCTTAAAATACATATGTCACATTTCAAATATATCCATTAGTTGAGGTTTTTCTTAATCAAATACATGTCATTTATGCAAATTGAATGTTGAATATTATTCGAAATTAATTCTTTAATAATGCATCACTGCACCATAGGTATATTTCCTTTTTGTTTCAAATTGTAAAATAGAATATAAATTAAAGTCATAAGCTTTACTTTTCAGAATTAATGGAAGGAACTCTAAGATATAATTAAAAAAAGTTCAAATGGAGTTTAGCAAGTACAATGAAATAGAAGCTAAAACGTTACATTTTTCCACAGGGAGCTATAAAAAGTTCTTCCTTTTCCTTTTTTTTAATTGCCTGTCTTTAGGAGAAAAACCCCCCATCCAACTTTACCAAAATTCAAATACTCAATGAATCAGTCTTAAAATAATGTTTCCCAGAATAAAATCATTACATTATGAAATCTGAAAAATACAACCAAATCCGAGACATATCTTATATTAGGTTGAGGAAAAAGAAATCCATTATTTTTTCGGCGAATGGCTGTAGTCTTGATATCTCATGAAGTATAGATCAAATAATTTCAAATATATGCTCATTGTCAAGATGACATTTCCCACTAAAAAAATTGTTTTGCTTTTTTTTGTTTGGTCCATTCAGTTACGAGTTACAGGGTGTTAAAAATGGGAAGCCAACAAAGAGAAAATTCGGTCCTTTTTACAGTTTTTCTTTGATAAAGGCCAAAATGCAAGCCAGGCAGCTGAAATTGTGAATGCCGTTTGTAGTGCCAATACTGTAACAGCTAATTTTGTGCAATCTCGGTTTCATCGATTCCGTTCATGTATTTTTGATGCTAAAGATGCAACTTTCACAGGCAGGCCCGTAGTCAAAGATGTCGATAAAATCACAGAAATAATCAAAGTTGACAGGCATGTCAATAGTCGTAGCATTGCACAGGTGCTAAAGATCGACCATAAAACAGTTTTAAGCCATTTGCGCAAAGTTGGATTCAAAAAGCAGCTCCATGTTTGGGTGCCATACCAATTAACACAAATAAACATGATGGATCGAATTTCCATTTGCGAAGCCTTGGCCAAACAGAATGAAATCAACCCATTTCTTAAATGGATGGTGACTGGGGATGAGAAATGGGTCACATACTACAATATTGTGCAAAAACGATCATGGTCAAAGTGCGTTGAAGCAGCTCAAATGGTAGCCAAACCAGGACTACCAGCCAGGAAGGTACCATGCATTTGGTGGGACTGGAAACGAATCATTTATTAAAAGTTGCTTCCCCATGGCCAAACACTAAATTCAAATCTCTTCTGTCAACAACTGGACCGTTTTAAGCTAGCGATTGACCAGAATGGGCCAACAGAAGAGGTGTTATGTTCTATCAGGGCAACGCCAGGCCACACACTTCTGTAGTGACTCACCAGAACCTCTGGGAGCTTGGTTGGGAAGTTATAATGCATCCACCATATAGTCCAGACCTGGCACCAAGCAATTATCTTTTTCTTGCATTGCAAAACTTCCTGAGTGATAAGAAATTGAGATCAAGAGAAGATTGTGAAAATCGATTACTAGAGGATTTCGCCAATAAGGGCCAAGACTTCTACGAGAGAGGTATTATGAAGCTACCTTTAAAATGGCAACAAATTATGTAACAAAATGATGCATATTTGACCCATATTGGACAATTAGAAGCATGTTAAATAAAGTTATGATTTTCATGCAAAAATAATGGATTTCTTTTGCCCCAACCTAATACAATCGTGCATACTTTTCATATCTTATCTACAGCAATTATTCATCAAAAGAGAAATGTTATTTAAATATTTCATTAAATAAAGATTAAGAAAAAAAAGCAAGATTTTTTTATAATAAAAAAATATTAATGAAATTACTTAAATATATAGAATTTTGATAGTTACGCGAGTGAATATTAACGTTGAACTGTTCAGTTACATGAGGGCTTTCGGTGACAGGCCACGTAATTTTGAACCATGGTCAAGTGACGTGGATGACACCTGAGCTGGCACCTCCTCTCCTAACTACCCCACTGCACCAACGGGAGGACATTTCAGCTCTCGACTGGTTTAACGTGCATCGCTGCCCTACACGGGTCTTTAGTGGTACTGGGCTCGAACTCATGACATGCCTGCCATTATCTGATACCTTGACCACTGGACTACCGCAGTCCCTATTTTGATATATATATATAGTTACATGTTACCTCAGTGACCATGAACATTGGTGAAATGACGACTCAGCTGAACAAATCCCAAAAATTCTTCATAGTAATCAAAAGTAACAATTACAGTATTATTTTGTATGTTAAGTTACACTGTAAGCTTTTGTTTTACTCGTATAATACTTATGTATCCATTTTTTAGCAATCTGACAAAATAAAAAATATTTAAAAATACTGCATACATACACCACAGTATTCATTTCCATTGAAAATTTGAGGAGGAAGCTGTGTCTTTTTATCATGTTTTTTAGCCTCTTCTTGCATGAAGGTTAAATCTTCTTCCCGACCAGGATCAGTGACATCAATTATTTGTAAATCAATGGGCAAACCTTGCAATATAAATACCACTCGTTGTTGATGCTTCCTGACCTATATATTAAAAAATAGAAATTAAAACTAAATTATACATTTTTAATAAATTAACAGTGAAACACACATATATGTGTGCATAAATGCAGTATTTAAATAAACAACATATTTGAAGCATCAGAACTAGTTCAGAACATAATAAAAATTTTCTTATAATAAAGCACAAGCAGTAAGCAGTTGCTAAAAAATCTGAATTACCTTAAGAAAATTATCATGTAGATCCACAATTTAATCATGGAATTTTCACACACACACACATATATATAATATATAGATCTTAAATTATTTAACATTTTATTCTAAATTTAATTTTCTCGATTCTTCATACAAAAATTTTTTTTAATCACAAAATTTTGAAAGCCACAATTAATTTACATTATGTCATAATAAGAATTGCTCTTTACTAAGCATATTTTAACAAATATGTATATAGGGACAGTTAATGATAGAAATCTATTTATGAAAATGGATGATTTGTGCAATTAAGCATTTGTTTTGGAAAACTTCTAAAAGAAATTACAATTTATATTTTGAAGAAACAAAAAAGTAATTTAATACCTAAATATTTGTTTTAGCCATTTGAATGCATAATCAACAATTCAACTAAATGAGAAATATCATATTGCAAAAATTTATGAGTAAAATTAATAGGAAATATGGCATTTAATTGATTGCACTTTTTTCAAAGTCACACTAAGAAAAACTGGAGAATTCGCAAAAAATAAAAATTCAACCACATAAAAAGGCTAGAACTATTTTACAGAAAGTACCATAAATAATTTTCATGCATATAAATTTAATAAGTCAGCATGATAAAGAACTCAGGATGGTAAATATAAAATGAAGAGTAGGAAATAAATCGGATTTCCGCCGACTATCTCTAGAACACTAATTTTATTTTCGAAATAGTTTTAATACGTCGCATTTGTTGATAATAAAATAATATAAAATTGTAAATGAAGCGAAAGGAAATCTCATTTCAAATCAACCCTTTTCATATTTATACTTGAAAATAATAAGTAAAAAATGTAATACACTTCACAACTAACCTCTTGACTTCCACAAATCCCAGAAATATAAACTTTAATAGCCATGTTCTAATTAAAATACAGAAACGAACACTGGAGAACCACAGCCCACTTTTACATATCAATGCAAAACTTGACTTCTCAGCTTTCACTTCGTAAGCACAGCAGACGGCTAAAGAAAGCAGGGCAAAAAAACATAAAACAAAAACAAATCTGTGACAACAAATTTTTTCACAATGTTAAAAATTATCTTAAGGAATAAAAAATGATTTTCTAATGCAAAATAAAATACTTCAAAGTATTTTTTAGTAGGAAAAATTAATTAAAAGTATGACATTGAATAGTAAAAAAAAATATTGCTTAAAAATTATTTAAAGGCTAAGAATAATAATTTTTTATTTTAAGAAATACTTTTTCTCGTAAATAAGTATTTTTTAACAATTTTTGTTTTGTAAAAAACTGCTAACTAATAAAATATTTATGTCAAATTTGATTTGTAACTGTGACTATCACCATGTACATTAGATGTTTATATTTTGGTTGGTTTCGATTGTGAAATGAAAGTTTTGAAAGGATTATGCTATAGCATTCTCTATAATATGATATTTAAGAAAATGTAAAAGAAAAATTAAGTTGAACATGGATAAAAATTATGTTAAGATGCTATTTAATTCTATGAATTTTAAGGGGAACCAATATCCAATGTATTATAAACATGTTTACACCAAATAAAATTTTCACGCGATTTAGTTCAGATCGGCGCGTGATATATTTTAAAAAGTGTTACATCTCTACTGAATAAAAAGTAATGTTTATACATTTCAAATATTCTGCATATCTCAATTGAAAATTTTTTATCCATTGGGATTAATATGTCTTTCAAATGATTTATACGTGTGCTGTTTTCTAATTGTTCAAAGTAGGATTGTGTTTAAAGCAAAATTTTTCCTGTATATATCTAAGAATTGGTGCAAAAATATTTAGGACGCTTTGATATTTAAAGGTTTTGGAACTGATAAATCAAAGTGCACTTCAAACATATCTCTGTTTTATTTTTCAAAATTTAACTTTGGAGCTAAACTGTTTTTCATAAGACACCTGTATGTCTTATAAATTTTGATAGCTAAAATTAATAAGAGCGAAGTTATTTAATGCAAGCAAAGTAGGAGAATTATAGCATAATAGGGCAGGAAATATTAAGATGTCACCAATTGTATGTGGACAAGAGTTAATGACTCAATCACACTAGAACTTAAGTTTGAAAAATTGAGTGCTAAAACGTAATAATTTCTCTTACAAAATCTTACTAACTTTTTAAAGAAATTTTTACAAATATATCACTTTATTTTTAAAAATTAATAAGATTTTGTAAGAGAAGTTTTAAAGAAATCTTTGCAAATATGTCACATTATTTTTAAAAAGGTTTTTTAATTATGTAATGAAAAGAAACTTATAGTCAGAAGTTTGGATATAAGTAAAAAATTGCAGCAGTTTTTATTTAAAAAAAAATATTTATAAAATCTACTTATTTGATTTGAATTTATAGTAAAGTGGTTTTCAAAGCATGGGATTATAAAAATCATATCACATATAAATAATAAAATTCTATAATAAATTGATTCTCTCATGTTCATTGTAAGTTATAAAATGTAGATGAAAATTGCAGGATATTATTACAGCAGAAATTGAAGTTTGGATTTATTATGTAAATTTTAATTAATACCATTTATTATTTGAAAATTATTGTGTAATTTTTATTAAAAGATTAGATTATTATCTAGTGCTTTAAAGATAATTAAAACCATTTTAATGGCAAGTCAGCGAGTTTTTTCTATGTCTGGTAATTTTGTATTCTGAGTAAGGGCACCATTAAGCAATAAATCTGTTGATGTTCCTTGTTTTATTGAAGTCATGTTTTATTAAACAAAGAAGAAAAACAATTTATTTAAATATAAACCATTTTGTTCATTTCTGGGATTTTTTAAAATATGCTAATTTCTTATTTTAATAATTTTATTTATCCTCATGTACCTAATGTGTTCTAATTATATATGTGTAACCTAATTATATATGTACCTAATGTGTTATATCTTTTATTTTTAAGCTATTACAAGTAAAAAAATTTTCAAGTAACAATGTGGAATTAGTTATTTTTCTCAAGCATATCAAAATTACATGAGGCATATTTTTAATAATATATTAACTGTAAAAAATACTATTCATATCATAAAAAAGAGATAAGATATTAATAATAAAATTAAGATATTTATTATTATTATTATGCATTCTAAAATATGAATTTTATACAATATTTGCATGAAATTGCAGTTTCTTGCAGATATTGGAAGATTTTGCTGTAATTTGATGCTACAGTGCTTATATATTTCAAATAAGAATTCCCAATCAAGCATAGCCTGCATAAGAAGCCTGTTTATTTTTTTAAAGCTGTTCATCTCCCTCATTTTAATGTTATATTATATTTTGTGATGGATATTAGCACTGAAGTTAATAAAATTATAGATTTAATTGAGTCTCAGAATGCTCAAGAAAGAGACAGAAGTGTAGAGTCAACTTCTCTGCAAGACACAGATAAAAGCAATATTGAATTGAAATGCCCTGTTTTGAAGAAATCCAGAGATATGGAGAAACCAAGTAAATATTACTTAAATATTTTATGGAAAAATTCTGGTTTTTATATGTTAAACCCATGCTATTGGTGACTTTGACAAATTTCAACAGATTTTTGTTTGTCCTAAAAGTTTTTGGGTACTTATGTATTAACATCATCACAGCAAAATTTGTGTCTTGTGAATTGCTCCATGCTATTAAAATGACAAGAAGACTTATGTGTTTTATTTGAAATAAAACAGAATCAGTCAGATTTGGGTGAAAAATGGCATGATTCACATTGTGCAAATTTGACTGCAATGATGCTAATTCGTAGGACCAAAAGTTATGATAGTAAAATATTTGGTGATTAATCTCTGGCATGCAAGTAATCTTTGGTAATAAATCAATGGTTTAAGATTAATACCTCTCTATCTGCTTGTTTCATATTATTTTTGCACACCATAGACTAACAAAGGAGGGGGTAAATTATATTTAGAATAACTTCTCAGACTTATATAATCTAAAATGTTGGTTTAATTGTGAAAGTTAAACTATTAGAGAGAAATACTTTTTATTTACAGTATTAAAATAATATCTTTACATACTAATTTAATTTCAGAAATTTAAAAATTCACAAAAACACAGTGGTATACACTAGGAAAAGAATTCCTCATAGACAAAATTTTTGGCATAAAAATTATGCTTTAGCACTTTCATATATGTGTTTTTTAAAATATATCCCTTTTTCCAAAAAAAAGTCTGTATATCAGTGCTGGTTTATCCATTGAGTGTTTGGGGCCGGCACTTAAGAGGCCTGGATAAGCTGGACTTCGCAGATTTTCTGGTTTTAAATTTCAATCTGCCAGTACCAAGGGGGCCTGTAATTCTTATGCGCCAAGGGCCCAAAATGAGCTTAATTTGGCACTGGTTTATACATCACTCTGCACACACACACACACATGTAATTTAAGTGCAATACATAAATGTGTACACATACTTTAAAATCTACCTGAAGTTGATAAAAATGTTGAGAAAAAAATTTATGGAAAAGATTATTGGAAACTATAGATGAGAAATTATTGGTTAACTTAAAGCAAGGTAAACTTGAAAAGCATTAGTGGAACATATTAAAGTAACAAAATTTGTAATCTCCCAGTTGTGAACTCAGTTCTAAGAAATGATTAATAACCGATATGATTAGGCTAAAATTGCTCAAATGCTACCCTAGGAACTAATGCTACTTGCTCATTAGCCCAACACATTTATGTTATTCAGCTGCAAAGAGTATTTCTATTGGCAACAGGATGCAGGAGGTCAAGCCAAATAATCCAAAACAAAGATTCACTGAGGAGGCTTTTACACATGTAAACATAAAAGCCACCTTTTGTGTTCCATTGACTTTAATACATCCTGTGTCTCCAATGGAAGTTACAGTTACAGTGTTTTTTGTGGGATATGGAGTAACAAAGACTATTTTCCCCCAATGGAAGGTGAGATTCTATGTATTGAGATTAGATTCAATATGAAAGGATTTGTGTTTTTACTGATGAATTCTGATTTAGTTATATGACATCCAAAATGTTCAGGTATTTTGAGAAAAGGCTCTCGAAATAAGTCTGTGCTGAAAATATTGCAGTACAGACAAGGATGGATTAATGGTTTGGGCTGAAGTTATTATAGGTGAACATATGAGGATTTTTTTTAGTATGCTAAATTGAGAGCTTATAGTGATACATATGAGACACATTAGAGCTTATACCACATCTGATGTTGGAACCATTGACATACCTTTTTTTTAACTACACCATACTGATTTTTGCTGAATTTTTTGAAGAAAAGAACATAATTGCTGAAGGACTCATAAACCACTTTGTTTTTTTTGGAAACCAGTTGTTATGGCAGCCAAGTAGTCATTGTTGCAAGCATACAACTGACAGTATTTCTGTCAAGTTGTAGGTTTGAATTTAAGTGTCATTAAAAGACAAGCTGTGAAGAAAGAATGATACAATAAATCTTTGGCATGGTGTAGAACAAGGGTGTCAAACTTAGAGGCTAACTTGGGTAAAACAAACAAGGTTTAACTTTAAGTGGGCGGGAAAAAAAATCAATATTCATAGAAACGTAAGTTTATTTCAAATAATGCATTATAATAAACATAAATAAAATAAGAAAAATTTAATGTTTATATCCTAGCATCTCTTCTCTGCTACTATCCTTCCTATTTTGGGAAAAATTTTGATAGTTTATATGTTATTGTGTGCCAATATGCTGGCTGGGCTGCAAAAATGTTCGTTGTGGGCCGCATGCGGCCTGCAGGCCTCGAGTTTGACACCCCTGGTGTAGAAGTTGAGAGAGTGGGGTGCCATATTGTCCTAGTCACTTGACTGAGGTTCAAAATTATGGTCTATTGCCAACAACCCTAGTGAGAACAAGTAATTCATGCAAACTGGATATACAGCTATCTTTTAAGTATTCAGTAGGAACTGTACATCGTATTGGATGCCTTCCATTTTTTAACTTGATGCCTTAAGACTTTATATTTTCAACATTATTTCAAAGCCTTTAAATTTCCATGTATGATTTTAGTGTTCTTGTATTCTGCAATATGTCTTACAGTATTCATACTTTTCACTTATGCATGCTGTTCTGTACAGTTTTCTCTACTTGTTTGCTCTCCTTATTATTTTTAGCAGTACATTTCTTCCTCAAGATTTATTTGGGCTTTATTTTTTCAGGAAATTTGATTATTTCACAAATTTGTTACCAGGATAACTAAAAAAGAAGTATTGATTATTTGATCTGTATATTATAATTATTTTTTAAATGCTTGAAGATATTTGATAAGTAATTAATATGTAATTCATTGTTATACTTTGATATTGTGATTGTTGTAACCTTTTATATTTTCAGAAAATGCTTCAACAGTAGGAAATAGATGTACATATCAGCGTAAATACTGTAGACCACCACCTGCTAAAAAAAAGCCTGCTCCTACTGTATCTATACGAATGTCAAATCCATCTGCAGAGGTTGTTTTACGAGAACGGAAAGTTGAGATTAAGGATTTGGAAAGCCAAGTTGCTTACTTACAAAATCAGATCAAGGTGAGTTTGTTAATTATATTTCATTGAATTAGTATGTATATTGTTAATTATGTAACTTTTTAAAAATTTAAAGAGGGTATTGTAAATCTTTCTGTGAAGATAGATAATAGGATATGCATAAAATTTAATTACTATATAATTGTGTTTGAAATGTAATTTGTAAGTACCATTATCACATTAATTTAATACTTTTATTTTGGTGTAAGTTCAAAGTAATCAGTAGTTATGTATTAGCGTCACTTCAGCAAAATTGGAGCCACTTGAGTTGTGCCTTGATATCAAAACAACAAAGCTTTTATCATGTTTTATATGAAAAAATAACAATCAGTCAGATTTTGAAGGAAAATAGCATGATTTGTGTGGTGCCAATTTGGCTGCGTTGACGCTAATACGTCTAATACGTATGAGTACCAAGTAATTTATATTTAATACTTCATTTTAGAAGAATAGTAATTTTTTATATAGTTTTATTAATCTGATTTTTATTAATTGATAATGAATTTTTTTGGCTTTATTTATTCAATACTTTAATCATAAAATATAATTTTGCCGTGCAGTATATATTACTTTTCAAAATTCTGAATTACTTTTCATGAATTTATTTGCAAATATTTTTAAGTATGCAATATTTTTTTTTATTATTTTTCAATTAAAGTTGTCTGAAAATTAATGGTATTTAGACTAAGAAATATTTTTACTGCATACATTTGCTTATAATATATATGCATTTTTTTCAGTGGAGTATTTAGTGTTTGCTCTAAGGTACTGATTTTAAAATGTTCAATTGTTATTTTTTAAAAATGAATTAAATATCATTATACAGGATCTAAAAGCTGAAAACAAAACACTCCTTGATGTTCAAAATCGTCAAGAAAAAGAATTAAGGAAATTCAAGGAAGGTGTTGCTGACATTCCAGCTCTGTTAAGATCCCATAAAGATGAAATCAAGGCTGTGGAATCTAGTGTATATTCTCTCCGTAGAGAACTCAGGTAATTTCTTTCAAATTGCTTTGATTGTTTTCATTTCCAGAAGTTTTCTTTCTTTTCTAAAAATCATTTTTATAAATGTCACTTTAAATAAAAAAAAAAGATCGAGGGAATTACCCTGAAAAATCACCAATTTAAATATTTTGTCATCTCCAATTAATAAAAAAATATATACATTTTGTGAACAATGCATTCTTTTGTTATGTTTTATTGCATTAAAATGGTGTATTACATATACATATATTCATGTACGCACAGGCCGATTCTAAAATCAGGAGACAAACTTTAAGGGAGCAGTAGAGGTTACTACAACAACTATTTTTTTTGTAAAGAGAATGTATAGATTGAAGTGACACACAATATTACCCAATATATGATATATCTACATGGAATACAGAATACAATGAACAGAAAAATGCCATTTGTGCATAAGGGCTGAAAAGCAGGTATACTTTAATATATCAGTTTTTGTCCATAATTACCTGGATGCCTCTTTTGGGGTGCAATGGGTTGGTTGTGGTGAGTTAGTCTGATGGCTGCTTTCATTGTAAGCTTTGTTTATTGAGCCTCAATTATTATTTTATGAAGACATTTGAAGATTCTCTTTATTTTTGAGATTTCATTTAGCTCAACTAGAGAACTCATAGCTTAATTATTAATAAAGTTATTCATGTGGCATATTGAAACTGTCTGCCTATCAGCTAAGATGCTTCTATAGATGCTTTCAGCTTGTATTTGTCTTAGTCGTTGTAATTTTGAGCATTTATTATGAACATTGCTATAGAGAAGAACTTTGAAATGGTGTTGTAAGTTAAAATGTGCAGTTTTTTTTTTTTTGCATATATATTTTTGTGTTTATGCTTTTGTGTGTGTCCAAACAAACCTAAACAAAAAACTTTTTCTCTTTCTAAGTTCTACCATTTTTCAAAGTTTGTCTTTATTTTAGAATCATTCTATATTTATATTCTTTATCCATGAATTAATTAAAAGAATTAATTTAACCTTTTTGATCTAATTTTTAAACACACTGCAGAGACAAAGTCTTTATCCCCCTTCTGAAGACTTCTTATTCAATGATCTCTTTGTAAATTTTCCTAGAATAACTGTAGTTAACATCTTATAGCTGTTAAATACTTTATTAGTTGAAATAAAAAAAATCTGTGTATGTTTAGTAGTACATATATTTATAAGCATGTAATTATTTTCTAAACTTGTTTTTCCTGAAACTTTTTTCATCTGGTTACTAAAAATTAAAAAAAAAGTGTTATTGAACTCTCTAGTAGCATAATATTAATTTTGAACATGTTATAAAATGTGCAGTATTTTATTTGTTACTATCCACCTGTTTTTAATATATTCTTTCTTTATATATTTATATTTCTTTCAAAATTCTCATACAGTTTTATATTTCTAATTCCAGAGAGTGTCAAAAAGAATTAAAAGTAAAATGTGATATAGTTTTGAGAAAGGATCAACAATTAGATAAACTTCATCATACCTTAAAACGCAATGAAAAAAGTGTCCTGGATTTGAATAGTAAAAATAAGGAATTAAAATCTGACAATAAAAAATTAGAAGATGAAAGCAAAAAAGTACTTATTGAAAATGAAGAACTAAAATCTAAAAATGAAAGGATGCAAAAAAAGATACAGGTTTGTAGTGCCTTTAATTTTTTTGTAAATTTAAAAACTTAATGGTTGAAATTTTTTAAAATTTCATACAATTTGTGGCTTTTATGGCAAAGTAAAATATTTTCTTTTAATGGAAATAAATACATTATTATAATCTAATTATTCATTTTTAGAATAAAAACTCTAAAAATTATTGTGACAAAATTTTCATTGCATTTTTGTAAAACTGTTTTCTACATTATAATGAAATTATGTTTTCTTATAATAGGTAGTGTTTTAGATAGTAGAATTCATATTGAAAGAACTTTGTGAGGTAGAAAAATATGCCACCAACAATATATTTTGATTTCACTTTTATTAATGTGCAACATATTAATTTTTACATTCCACTTATTTCTGTTCATATTTTCTCTGAGTATTGTATGCTTTTTCATAAAAGTTATGAAAATGAAAAACTTGTATTACATATTTTTCATATTTATTATCTGAACTTTAATTAATTTATAAAATTAAAAATCTTCGATTCTTACTTGGATTTAATTCAAATTTTAGTGAAGAATTTTGCCTATATCTCTAAATTTCAATGAAACAAATCAAAACTTACACTCTGTCTTAAGGAAATGCTATGGCATTGCACAAAATAAATTTTTCTTGAAATAAATTTCTAAGTATAGAGTTTAAAAATGCTCATTAGTTGTGTTACATTAAATAAAATGAAAAATAAACATTTGGAATTTTTAAATGAAGTAGTATACTGAAATAATATTTTGAATATTCTAATACAGTTGGACCTCTGTTTAATAAAATCATTTAATCCCCCCAAAAGTTAGTTATGTGGAAAATTCATTAAATAGAGATTTATCTTTCAATATTCTGCTGTTCTTGGATCCAGGAAAAAATTCACTAAATAGAGGAATTCACAAAATAGAGGTTTGTAAAATAGAGGTCCAACTGTATTTGAAAAATTATTGAATGTTTCAGTTTCTTTTTTTGGATTAACTTTAATCAAATCAATATATTCTTGTTTGAAGGCATTTGAATTGTAGATGATTAAAAAATATGTAATAATGGATGATTTGGAGTCCTGGTTAAATTTATCTATGGAAGTAAAATTTGTATGACTTTTACTTTCATAACCAGTAAAACCTGTCATACTAAAGTTAACTAGTCTGCTGTTTTCAATTTTTATCTTATGCTCAATTTTTTTTTCTAGGTTTATACCTAAAATTATAACAAAGTTTTGAGTAATTAAGTTTTATCTTTTTATTGTATTACTGTAAAAAAATATCTAAAAAATATACATTTTGATTGTTTTTTAAAACAATACTTATTACAGTTACACATAACATATTTCCACCTAATATATATATCATATGTTGGAGTAATTCTTAAAGATTGACTGGAGAACTGTAACGTACAACCATTTATCATATATTTTATTCCAATGTTCCTCAAAACAGTCTGTTCTTCAAGCCATGATGAGACGAGTTCGAATTTAGCATCGGTCAGTTACAAGTGAATCATTCCTCCACATGATTTCATTAAGTCTGCTGAAGTAGAAGTCAAAGTACACTTATGCGGGAGGCAGGTTGAGTTGTCCTGGTAGGAAGTTTACCCTAACTGGCACATAAAGGGCTGGGGATTCATCGCGCACACGCACACATATATATATATGAATCATCTTGTTGTAAATTGTAGTCATATAAGTTTAGAATTTGTTTTAAATTTTTCTCTTTTACATTATGCGTTGACAGAACATACACAAAAAAATTTTGTAGTAGACATTTTATTATATAATCACTAGTTTTTGGCAGTATTTAATTTGTTTTATATTATATATATTTGTCCTAAAAAGTATTATTAGACTATACAAGTATTTATTATTACTTTTTTGTCTGTAGCAAATGACTACTACACTGCTGAACTTAGAAGAAACTTTAGGCACTTCTGAACACAATAAAACCCAGTTAAAGGAGGATTTAAACAAACTTCAAAAAAAGTATGAAGAAGTACTTGAAAGTGAAGTAAGTGAATAGTTGATTACACTTATTTACAGTATAATTATTTTTGTTAATCAGTAGAAGGTTAATAAATTCTACTTAAGATGGGAATTCTCATTTTTTATTTTTCAGTTTTATTCATCACTTATTTTGTTAATTTAATATTTTTATTATTAGTTTACTCTTCTATTTTTATATATATATATATTTTTTTAATTCTTATTTTTGAAAAATTATGCAGGAATTCAAACTGCATACTTTTCACTGCATACCATTTTCAATGTGTTAAAGCTTATTATGAAAAGATTTTATAGTTGCAGAATTTTTATTTATATTTTTCAATGGATTTAAAATAAATGTGCTATGTGTATAAAACAAGTTTTTAATTTTCCTGTGACTATTTTTTCTTACATAATTAAAAGACTTTAGCCTTGTTTCATTATTGTTAAAAGAAAAAAAAGGTGTAGAGAGAAAATATTTTTTACACCAGAGCATAAGAACGCCCTTGCATTAGTTGTCATAAATAACTATGTTTTTTGCTTATTGAAAAGTAATTGAATTTGTGAACATTTCCATGGAATGCAAATGTTGCAATATGTTTGGTATATTAATGTAAAATACGATATTTAAAGAAATAAAAATTGTTCTTTGTTACTTATAAAGAGTGCTAGGGAAAGAAAAGTGCTGTAACAAGTCTAAAATTTAATAACCATGTACTCTGCACTTACACAAGTTTTAAAGAAATAGATGTTTCCTTTAAGTAATTGGAGTGACATAGAGGAAGGAATAAACTGAAAAAAAAAATTGGTTCCTGTTTTTAAAAATGATTTCTTACTTTATTTAGATTAGGAAAAAAACAAAAGTTTAGATTATATTTTGTTAAAAAATAGGTGGATTTTTTAAAATAATTTTTTAAAAATGTAGGTGTAAATTTATATTAAAAGCATTTTCCTTCATACTTACTGAATATATTCCGAACTTATTGTTTTCAGAGTAATTTAAGAAAATCTCTTGAAATATCAAAGATAACTACCAGTTCTCAGACAGAACCTCTTGAAACTGTAAACGTGTCTTGCACAACATTAGTTACTAGTTTGCCAGAGGAGACTTCTCAAAAAATATCAGTAGGAGTGCAAGTGGGAGAAGATTTAGTGTATCAAAAGGGCAGTATATCAGACGAATTAGGAGTAAGTTAAATCTCTTATTTTGAGAATGTAATTTTGAATGTTGATTTTTTTTATTTCTGAATTTATAGAATTCTTTTTTCAGAGTACTACAAAATACTATTTCATTAGATTTTAATATCTATTACAATTTAATTATTTATTCATATTACAGTGAAATACGTTTAACAAGAAAATGCTTTAGATGAAATATTGGTTAATGCGAAGTAATAAAATGGTCCTGACAAACTACTATGTATTTTCATGGATTTTTTTCTCTTAACACGAAATGATAATAGCTTAACATGAAAAAATTTCCCTTTGAGAGAAGGAGGATATTGAAACTGTGCCGACACTTAATGAAATTTTTGAGAAAGTTTCTGTTTAATTGTACTGTCCTACTGTATCATCGCAAAAGAATTTGTTGCAGTAGATGATGATAACATATAATCATGGCACGTAATGTAGGTAACATATAATTATGGCACGTAATGTACATAACATATAATTATGGCAGACAAAGACATTTTGGAGTTTATTCAAAGCTCAAAAAATATCATTGATGCACATTCCGACCACGAAAAGGAAATGAATAATTCATTTGAAATGAGAAACATCATGAAAAGTAAGTGCAATTATTTAGATGCATATTCCAGTGGTGAAATGAATAGCAAAATGGTTGACTTGGAACAACTAGTTGCCATTTTGATACTAAAAAATACTATGTGCAAATAAAAAGAACCAGATTAATTTTCAAAAACTCAATGAACATTTTGTTTTTGAAAAAACCTTGAGAAAATTTTGTATTAAGCTTCATTAAATTCCTGTAAATGTTTTCGTTTCATTTATTTTTTATTAAATACAATCGTTTATACATATCAACGTAAATAAAATGTACATTAATAAACTTAATTTTGTTGAATATATGTTTTTTTGTTTGCAATATCCTTTTACACGAAATTCTTTTAACACAAAAAAAAAAAAATTTCAGTTCCCTTAGTTTCATATTAAATAATTTTCTCTGTAATTTCATCAGTAAAGAGATATTGTAATTTAATTATTTTGATTATGTCTAACGTTTTTAGTGTGATTAAACCAATCTTCTAGATAAAAAAAGAAATATATTCCATATTATTTTAAACTAGGCCAACATTTCTAAAGTATTTTCATGCATATATATATTGATAATTTTAATAGATTTTCTGTACTTTTCTGTTAGAAGGGTGCAAATGTCGCCAATTGTGAACCAAACACGAGCCAAGTCACCAAGTGAAGTGAATGACAAAACAGTCAATGGAATAAAAGTCAAAAACATTCAACTATAAACACATATTAATTAATAGTATATATTAAATACTAATAAGATTGCACCACCAAGGTACTCCATCTGAAAAATACAGTTTCATTTCATGATTCCAATAGCATGTTGCATTCTTTGCCAATATACCTTTCTCTTCTTTCTCTGGGGAAAAAAAAGAGACTGCATCTTCTTCAGTTCTTGCTAAATCTCAAATTTTCATCATTTTGAATACAAAATTTAAGATGGAAGAAAGAAAGGAAAATGTGCTTTGTTTTGAAGGAATTTAGAGGTTAGAGGACGTGGCCCTAAACGAATTTTCCCCTTTTGGATGCAGGAAATTTGGTAGAATTCTACATTAATTGGGGATTTTTCGCTTTTGCCCGGTGGAGGATAAAGTACCACATTTTCTTAAAGACTGTTGATATATTTAAAACTTAGGAAGATAATTTAATGAGCTTTAATTCTTATTGATTATTCCCAATTTATTGAAAAGGATTTAATTATCATACCGATTGATGCAAATATGTAGAAAATAATTTTAACTGTTTTGTGAATTTTTGCAGTACTGGATAAAAATGAATTAAAATTCATATAAACACTTTGCTTTTGTCATTTCTTATTAATATTATATCATGTGATTCTGTTCTGGTTATGTATTGACAAAATATCTTCAATATAGTTTGGTATGATACTTATATATCTTTTATAAAATTTTAAAATATATGGTTACATGTCTGATTATTAAAGATGCAAAGACAATGTGATTGAAAAGGTAATCTTTTGTGAATCATAAGAAGAATCATATTAAAATGAATTAATATTTCTTACAAAGTAGATTGTTCTCTTTTGTACACCAATCACTTCATATCATTCTGTAAAATAATGCCTAAAAATTGCTGCAAAAAAGCATGTTTTGCAGAAGGTATTCTATGTAATCAATATGCATTTAGAAATGTGTATATTTATATATATCAGCGAAGTGTCCAGATTTAAATTTAGTAGATTTTTAATGAGGAGTTTTACACCATCTTTCTCAATAAGTATTATTTTTCAATGTTTTTTAACTTTTTACATGGAATGTTTTTTGTGATAAATCTCTGAAGTTGGTGTGTTTCATTAATTGAAAAAAAAATAAGTTTGTTGAGTTATTAATGTACAAGCTTTGTTTATGTCATTATCAATACTTCGCTAAATGATGATTTCTGAATGGTTTTCAACAGGAAATATATAAGTCATGAATTTGCATTGTATTCTAGGAATGTAGGATAGCTACAATTCTATTTTTGGTAAAATTTATTTTTATGTGTGTAAAGTGACACATGTTTTATTCTTTTTAACATAAATTCCATTGTTTTAGGAAAGAATGAATTTTGATAAAATCAGCTTTGTTGATGAAGAGGAAAATTGTGAATCTAAGCCATCAAAAGAGCTTAATACTGCTATGGAGGCTTTTCCATTTAGTTTTAGTTGTACGCAGTTCAATAACAGTAAGAACAACTCTCAAATTCACAAAACTATGTTTCTCAAGCCATTGCATTCATCACCATCTCTTTCAAAAGAAGCAAATGAGAAGCAAGTGTTTCTTTTTAGTAAGCAAACTGTAAATAGAAAACATTTGACACCCCCTGCTAACTTCTTGTACCATTCTAAAGATTCTTCCAAGAAACTATTACAGAAATTTAATGTGTTAGAAGAATCATCTTTTGAAAATAATTTAAGCTCAAGGAAAACTTTTCAGGAGGATTTAAGAAAAAAACCTTTTGATTTGAATAACAGCACATGGCATAAAAATCATTTTGATAACAAAACCCACAATAATTTATTTTCAAATCAAGCTTTTAAGCCAAATTATGATGTGCAAGAATGGTTGGGTAGTTGAGAATTATTAACAATTATAAATATTTGGTTAGTTATCAGAAAAGTTCATGTAATAGAAGAATGACATGGTAATCCTAATAGTAAAATATTTATTCTATTATTATGTATCTATTTTGTGATTCCTTTTTTAATTTATACTTTTTATTAGCAGTATTTTATAATGAGAATCTAAAAATATTTAATGTTGCACTTTCCATTTTCGAGTTTTTAGAAACAGATTTATACCCTATTTTAATATTACATCTTGTAATCAGCTTATTTGTGATGTACAGTTATAAATAAAAATATGTACATGAAATAAAAATATTTAAGAATGCAGTTCATTTTTTTTCTCTATAAATTATCAAACATATGTCATTAATTTTTTTTAAAAATTTGACCATAATATCTAGTGGTATATTGATAAATATAAACAAGCTATACTACAATTTGCTTCTGGCTTAGATAATAACCACAGTTTATCTTTTTAAGTGAAACTTTTCTTATTTGTTAGCATATGAACAAATTTGGTTTTGAAGATAGTAGTTTTTTAAAAATTGGTTTACATTTCAATGAGTTATAAATAGTTTCCCCTCTACATTTTTGTTCGAGCAATGAATTTATATTGATTTTTTATCTGTCTCTTAAACTTATTATTTTTTTTTAAAAAAAATTCTAAAAATTTGTTTTTATGTCTTATAAATGTGATAAACATGTGATTATTTTTCACATAATGTAAAATGTTTTTAAAAAATTTAGATCTCAGGTATACTATTTTATGCAAATAAAATGATATAATTGTTCATTCTAAGTGATGTTTTATTCTTTGAAATTTAATCTTTATTCATTTTACAGTTTATTATTTTTCTTTTATTTTTTTAATAATTTATGTAAAATATTAGTTTTTTCTCTCTCTTTTTAATTAATTGTATTTATCATTGTCTTTATTTATTATCTATTAATAATATTGTGAATATGAATGTCTATAAGTGTACAGATTTGTTTTATAATTAACACTATAATTATTCAGGTGGTGATTATGTTACGATTTTATGTAATATTTTTCTTAATGGATTAATATTTTAAAACAATAATATGAAATAATTATTCCAGATTTTCCTTTGTTTTTTTATGTAAGTGTTCTGAATACATTACATTTGTTACATTCATTAAAGACTATACATATATCCAGGTATATTGCAGTAAAATAATAGAGTAAAATGTTTTAAAATGAGTGCAGGGTATTTACAAAAATTCTTGCATGAAAATTTAAAAAACCTTTTATGAGTAGTCCAAAATAATGATTAATTCATTTCACACAACTTCAGACAATGTGCTTTAAAATTTGTCAGAATCCCCCTCCCATTTAGTTAAACTTAAGTATTTGATTGTTAAGAAGGGAGGTGATAATTTTTCTTTCCTTTTTTTTGTTTAATATCTAGGTTTTTAGAGTACCATAAAATTCGGCGTATAATGTGCACCTCCGTATGATGCACACTTAGAATTTCAAGCTGCAATTTTTGATTTTCGTTGTATAACGCGCACCCCCTTTTGTACTTGTAATGTACGTGGGCAATGCTCTTATGTTTTGTAGTCATTTTTTCAAGGTATTATTCTAAGCTTAAGAAAAAAATGTATTTCTAGAAATACTACACTGTAAGTTTATAAAGAATGCAATTTCTTTTAAAGTAACACCCTTCCGGTATAGTGGTTAGTGACGCTGACTGCGGTGCCATAGGTCCTGGGTTTGAATCCCGTAGGCATAGATGTTTGTAAATGTATAGGGCCTTCCTGGCTTGGGGGTACTCTAAATAGCCGTCGAGCCGCAAGTCCTCTCCTGAGGTTGGGGGTAGGGGAAGAAAGGTTGGAAACCCCTAACCATGCCCAGTGTGTTCTCCCTCAAAATTGGGATGGAACCGAGCAAAATCGTACTGTCACCTGCATGGTGCTCAAAGCTAAGATTAACGGCAGGCGTAAAAATCTAGCCCTTTGCCACAATGAATTTCCTGGACCTTGATCTGATGTTACTGTTGATCAGGTGGCATAAGTAACAAGAAGAAATAAACAGTATTTCTATCTATATAGAATTCTAATTTTTTTTATGCTAATCTTTTCTTTATTTTTAAAGCTCTCGTTTTTATATCTGGCATATAACACCCCCCTAAATTTGAATTTTATTTTTTGTGTTCAAAGTGCGCATTATATACCAGATTTTACTGTATATTTTCAGTAGAAAATGAGTTTAAACAAGACAATATTATTCCATATGAAGAAAAATTTTTTTAAAAAAAGATTTTTTGGATGTATTATATCTTAAAGATTATATGACTAGGTTCTTCCAAAACTAAATCAAATTAAAAATCTTTTTAGAAAGTTCTGACTCAGCTAAAATTATAAGATTGTTTAAACATTGAAATGATTTCACTAAAATTAAAAATCAATTACTTGGTTAATTTTTGTTTCCTCGATCATGTTTGTACTATATTTTGAAATATTTATAAAAATATTCTATAAAGTGAATAATAAACACGATTAGAAGGGGAGGGAAATTGCTTATATTTAATATACATTAATTTGTAATAAATATGAACTTAAAAAAATAAGTTTCCATCATGTAGTTGTTTTATAACAAAGATAAATAATCTCTTATCAGTAATGTATGCAAACTTCATGTATTGTTATGTTTATATTCTAAAAAACACGAAAACATGTAGAGAAAAGTGTTGAGGTGTAATCTGTGTACTAAAAATAAAAATCTGTTGGCCTATGGTAGGAGTCAGCAAATTTTTGCAATAGAAAAACCAAGTTATAATCATAAGTGAAACACAAAATAGTTAAGGCATCAAGGACCCATTCTTATGAATATGCATGTGCAGGTGGAGAAGGGGGAAGCCTCTGTTAATGCTGGTAATCAAGGCATTTAGGCTCTAACTAATATTTTTTTATAATATTACACATAAAAGTAACATTTTCCATTCTTTTAAAAACTTAATGTAATCAAAGATATTTTTGTTTCTGTATCTCAATTAGGGATTCCAATACTGAAAACCGGTATTTTGAGCCATTTGTGCAATTTTGTAATACCGGTATTCGCAAGTTTTTCGGTATTTACTATAATTTTTTAAAAATTCTTTCTGTTATATGTTCAGGGATGCCCAACATAACAACATAGTATACGTTTTTGTTTTTATGTCTTCCTAACGGGTGAAATTAATTAGGCTGTGAATAGAAAGTTGCATCGTACAATCAATAAAATATGTGAATCATCCAAGGAGGTTTGCTAAAGCTATCCTATTACACCTCAGAGTTATGCTCAGGATTCACAGTCTGATATTCGCATTTGTGAAAACAAGGTTATAGTTGTGAAGAAAGTGTGTAATATTTTGCTATTTTTTAAATTGGGGAGTTTGTAATTCACATTGTATTTGTATATCATACTTTAAGGTTCAAAATATTTTTCAGATTCATTATATATATATACTCATACATAATGACCTATAATAACGAAAAAGTATAGCTTTAAAGAACATAAAATATCCATTGACAATATTCGGTCTGTAAAATTTATAATAATATCACAGACTGAATAGTAATATTTACACATTTTTGTGATTTAAATAAATAAGATGTTTTTTTACTTTTTTGTGTGTGATTCTTTATATACTGTTTTAATTTATAAGTTACAAATTATTTTTTTGTGATATTTACACTCTCTAATAAAACTGGAAAATGAATAAAAGAAACACCTGCGCTTTCTTTTAATAAAATCACTACTACCGGTATTGAACTTTTGGTTCGACATTGCAATCCCTAATCTCAATGTAAGAACAACCATTGTCAAAATATGGTGAGGATTAAACTTACAAATTTCGTGAAAAAATGTCCATACCATTAATATTGTGATTGCTTTATTTTGGAATTTCATGTTTAAACTAATTAAAACTGATTTTAGTTTTTCTGGCATATAAAAGTTGTTTAAATACTTTTTTAAAATTAATTTTAAAGCATGTTAAAATATTGAATGTTTTTTGTCACTTTTGTTAAGAGGTTTAATTGTATCTCTTGTCCATTCATGATTGTACCCAAACTCGTGATACAAACAAACAGATGTATTGCTGGAAATCAATATAAGTCATTTTCGCTAGTAAGTTGTTTTTTTACTACTTTTAAACTAATTCCTAAATTTTCATTGATTCTCTATAAACTATTAATGGAAAATAATTTAATACACAGAAATAATTGTCGTAAGCCATTTAAATATACATGGAAACAGGTAAATTTTTTAAATAGATAATTGTAAAAGTAAAAGAAAAAAGGAAACAATTTTTAGTTGGCATAATTATTTCTATAACTGATTATAGTCAGGAGGCTGAAGAGCCATAATTGTCTATTTATTTATTCATTCTTGTTTAAATATTATATCAATGTAACATTTCTGATAAATACATTTTCAGAAATCTGTGTTCATGGCCTACACTTGCTCTACTAATCTCAGTTGAAACTATTCCTTAAAACACTGATGTAATTTCTAAATATAAATTATATTTCCCTTCGCGTGAACATGTGATTATGTATTTTATATAACGTTTTGCCCTGTTTTTCTTTGCATTTCATGAATAGTTCCCTCAGTTGTATTTTTGCTCTTGAACGAAACTCGCGCTCAAAATAACTCTCCCTATGTTAAAATTAAGTAAATGATGATTGTGTGTGTGTGTGGATTAAAAAAAAAACAGACTTGAATTGCCACGACTACATTATTATATTTAGCAAAATGAGATTATAATCTCATCGATATATTTCATTTATATATATATATAAGGGGGAAGGTTGGCAGGCCAAAAACATGTTCAACCCCACTTTTATATAAATTATTTTATATATTAGCTGTCCTAAGTCAGCAATGTTTATAATAGTGCAGCATCCATTTTATAATTTTTAATCTCGGTTGCTCATGTGTCCTTCATTGTGTAATTTTCCTACTGTATGTGTTTTTGGAATGTGATTGTTGGATGTTTATCTCTTGTTTGTGCAGAGAAGACTATATATATATACAGTTGAACCTCCATATTACGAACCTCTATATTGCGAATTTTTCTTTATAACGAACTTTTCCTGGAACCAAGAACATTTCACAATTTTCTTCGTGGAACAACCTCCCAATTACAAAGTGCATTTTCTATGCAACGAACTTTTTCTCGTGATTCAATTTTTTTCCTCCCTATTTTTAAAGTATTTCTGGACATTTCAAGCTATTCTCTCTTTTTAGCACATTTTATGGTCACAAGTCTTGAAATAATTTTATTAAGTGCCTAATTCTCAGAGAGCAATAGAATTGCTTGCGTTTCATCCAAGAAGTGCAACTTTTAACCCACATTGTCCAGTTCACTAGAAACATCTTTGATACCCCCTTTCACCCTCAGTGGAGTTGTCTCGTGTCCTTGATCTAGTCTCCTTTCATTTGTAGTGTTGATCAGTTGTACTGATAACTTCGTTTCTTGTGGTTCAAAAATGTCAAAACGTTGGTGCTTGAGCATCATAGAAAAAAACGAGCTTTACAGTAGTCGCATATGATGTGTAAGATCTGACATGTTATCGTGGTAAATACGCAATAGTAGCATAAATCCTGAAAAAAATGAATCAAATATGATTGGAAATAATTTTCTATCGAATAATTATATCTTTAATGAAAATTTTATTTAAAACAAGGAGTAAAATGCAATTTTTTATCAAAAATATTTATTCTTGTTCAAGTTGGGGAAGAGAGGATACAAAACTTATGACAAGTAAAATATGACTCATATACTTGTGATTTCAAAGTATTTAAAAACTATTGAAAAACAGCGTCAGTAACAGTACCACTGTTAGTTGTCGAAATATTTCGATTTGTATTCATTTCGAGCTTTATTTTATCAGTAAAAAAAGCTATGAGTGGCTCAGCTTCTGGCAAACTGAAGTTATCGTTGAAATCACCACTCAAAATCATGGGAAGCGAGTGATAGTTTGTCTTTAAAAGAGCAGAAACATCTTCGGTAAATGGTAAAAGTACAAAATGCAGGAAATCATTAATTTTTTGAACCGTTTGATTCGGAGAAATGTATACGGCCACCGAAATCACTGTCCATTTTCAAATATGCATTTTGCCGCACATATGTCCCCAATATCTTGACTAGTCTACTTGTTTGACAATATAAAAATTTATTGTAGAAAATCCAATCCTTTAAATACAGGATTCAGCAGCAATAATCACAAAATAAATCTCAGAAGGCCTTCACATCTTCAACAGCACTCAGAAACAATTGTCGGTGTCTAAAATACACGTATATAAAAGATTATTCACAAGCAATCATTCGTTCAACAGCCGAAGTAATCACTAATCGTTTCAACAGTCAAAGCAATACTAACTGATCGCTAGTCAAAACCAGACTGACTGACTTTCGATGCTGATGCTGGGCATCTCTGGGAAACGGAACGCGAAGCGTTCCTCTATCCCATATCTAGATTGTATGTGTGGCCTGATGTGATTGGGCCTGCCTGGGAGAGAGTGTCCTGATTGGTAGGTCGAACGTGGCAAGAAGGCGTGGTTACAGAATCTGAGTTGTTCTTGGATACGGTTTCGGCGGGAATGTCCTGATTTGTCTGAATAGCACTGTTGTGGTTGGTGACTGACTTTCGGTGAGCATCTCTCTGTTTATATCCCTTGAGGATAATTCGAAAAAGACCCACTTGCGTCATAGGTCTTGACATTAGTGGGTTTCTTTACTAATTTCTAGAAGAATCCAGAGGGTCCCGAACTCGCCAAAAATGGTCTCCAACATGAATGCCAAGTCGCCAACTTGGCTCTATCGTCAAGATTTCGCCAAGTTCCCATTGAATCACCATTATAGCGTCAGGGACGGCGTTGCATGTGAATATTACAATTTTAACGTAAATTAAATCTACGATAAAGGCATTAAAAATCCAAATACAAATTATTTACACTATTTGACACTCGTAACAATATTGATTTACAAAAACGCGTGAATAATTTCTTTTTTTTTTTTAAAAAAAATAAATAGTGTATGAATTTGAAGTTTGTGGTTTATCAAGAAACCTGGAGGCTGAACCTCTATATAACGAATTTTCCATGTAACGAATTTTTTTCGGAATTTAGCGGCTTCGTTATATAAAGGTCCGACCAGTAGCGTACACAGTAATTTTTCAAGGGGAGGGGTCCAGGGTAAAAAGTCCACCGTTCTTGTAACATGATCCTTTTAATTTTGTCGATTTTCGGGAACAAAAAGCAGTAAAAAACTAACTATCGAATAAATAATTAGCATTAATTAATAAAATTAATCATCAATAACAAATACTTGATTAGATTTTACGTACTATATACTTAGAATTATAATTAATGGGGAAAAAATCAAGGGCTTTGGGGGGTCCGGACCCTTAGGACACCCCCTTTTGAGTGCCACTGGGTCCGACTATATATATATATATATATATATATAAGTTACCGTTAAAGTGTATAATTAAATTCTTTTATGGAATAGTTAGGTATTTCATAAAATAACTAGACAAGTTAGTTAAAGTATATAAAATAGATGAACAATTTCATACTTAGTTATTCTATGAAATAACTAGGTATTCCATGAAAAAACTAAGAATAGACCGTTAAAGTGAAAAATAAACAATTTTAAAGATGTTTTATAAATTAATTGATCATAAATAGCTAAAATCTCTCGAAAAATACATTTATCCCTTTTGCGGATGAATAATTGATAAATAATAAGGGAAAGCAGAGTTGATATAATTTATTAACTTGCTTATATTGCTATTAGTTAAACAGAAAAGGGGAAAAAGAATATATTGCAAAAATAGATTATATTTAAATATTATCAACAAAAATACATCCCTGGAAGAAAAACTGTTGCTTCATAAAGACATTGTGTAAACTTATTAAAAAAAATGTAAGAGAAAATTAAAATTTTAGGAAATACCTTTATTTTACTTTTCATTATTTATTAGAGCAAAGATTGCTGTGATGACACTTTGGATTGAACTGCTTATTATTTTTGAAACAAGCACACTGTTTAGTAATCCCCCTTTTTTTTACACGAGCACTTTTTAAATCCTTGTCCAGTACCGCAACTTTGAGCTGTTGCAACAGATCGAAGCTTTATGTCAATATTTGAAACTTCTTTACTGGAAATTAATTATCGCTGACATATACTGATATGTAGAGTACAATTGTTTTATTCCGCCTAATAGGAAAACTCTTTCCAAAGCACCTATAACCGGTTCAAAGAGCTTTCGCGAGTATCGTATTTTATACTTTAACGATCAAGTATTCGTTAATCTATAGCAGGGATGGCGAACCAGTGGCACGCGACACAATATTTTGGGCACGCCAGTGGTCAAAATGGTTGCATTTTATTTCAAAATAACGAAGTTCACTGGTCGCGGGGGCACACTCGTTTGTTATTGTCTTGTCTTAGTTACGTCGTGGACTACAATTGCTTACGATGCGAAGTTCGTCTACGTTTTCATTGACACAAATGTATTTTAAAGTTTATTTGTGTTATATATTCGAATTTCAATTGTTGTTTAACATGGCTAGTTCAGCCGAAGAACAAAAAGTGCAAGATAGTAAGTGTGACAGAGAATTTCAAATTTGGTGAATCTACAGAAATATGGCACTATTAGTAAAAGCGACAAAGCGGTGTGTGTTTTATGCTCTGCAATAGTGGTATGCAGTACATCGTCTGTAAAACGGCATTTTGAAACAAATCACAAATCCTCTAGTCAAAAAAGTGAACCACAGCAAAAAAAAGTTAATATAAGTTATTTACCATTCAATCTGCAACAACAAAAGTCACACTAATATTTACTTTAATTTGAATATTACCCGTATATCTGAAACATTTTCCACTACGCAGTGCAAAAAGTATTTTTTCGTAGTCCTTAAAGAATTCTGTGTTGTTAATATTTAGTTTTATTATTTTTGCAATAATCACAAGTAAAAATTATTTGACAGCACGTCTATACCTCATTAAACACTTTTTTTCAGAAAAAAAAATGGCACATTAATCTACAAAGGTTTGCCATCCCTATTCTATAGAATACCTAGTTAAATCGTAGAATTCAATAATTTTATATACTTTAACTGATTGATTTAGTTATTTCATGAAATATCTAGTTATTCTATAAAATAACGGATTTCACGCTTTAACGGTAGCATATATATATAAATTTAAGAAATGCTATAAACCTCAGTGGTTCTCTGAAACTCGTACTCCTGGAGTACATGGAAGTACTCTCAGTTGTTGTCAAGCAGTGCAAGGGGGTAAAAAGGTTTCATTGTTAATATGTATAACCAATTATAAATCCTACCTCTCTCCAAAGTATGTCACATCTGGGTTTTCCAACCATGGGTTATAACGTTAAAAAAGTTGGAGAATTTTCGCTTTAAATGATTATTTATCATAAACAATACTTCGAGTGACAAAAAATATTCAAATTGTTAAAATCAAATTATCAAATTTTTAATTATGAAAATTTTAGCATTTACAGCTATAAGAACATAGAACTCTGGTTGAAATATACAGGAAAGAATTCACTACTTTTAGAGTAACTCTTGAAATAGTTTGGCGACTTATTTCAAGTCACCACAATTTTCAACTAGAACCTTTTTCTTTATTTTAACGAGTAGAACTTTTCGGTGGTTTGAAAGTTAATTTGCATTCATTCTTCTCAAAATGAAAAAAAAAAAAAATTACTAAAATTACAAAAAAAAAAAAAAAAAAAAAAAAAAAAAAAACTGAAAAATTACAGAACAAGTGATATTTTAAAAAAATGCTCTTTCTCGAATTTTCAAATTTTATTTATGAACAACAGAGTTTGAAAATTTTGTTATTTGTAATAAATTTTTTTGGGAGAGAGGAGGTGTAGATAAAAAAAAACTTAAGTGGAGTTATATTATTTTGATGATTTAATTTAGAAAAAAATATTTTTCTTGAAAAAAGATGTTTTATGGAATGAATTTTTTAAAAAAGGATTTAGTTATCACTATCTCTCAAAAGTAATCATAAGAAGCAATTTAAACATCCATGGAAGGGGGATGGCTGGTGAAAAGAGATTTTTACATTTTAAATATTTTGTCCTTTTAAAAATTATTTTTGTAATTTTGTGTAGTAATAGAATGTATGATATATATATATATATATATATATATATATATATATATATATATATATATATTTAAAACAAAGACGTGGTTTTATAAACAATTATTTTGGAGACATAAAAATATAGTGCGAAAAAACGTGTGATATATATTTGAAAGAAAAATATATGTACGTATAATAAGTACATGGAAGAAAGAAAATAACATTAAGAGGGAGAAAAAAAAGAGAATAAAGGAAATAGTCTATAATTTTATTCTTTAATGGAACGAATTTTAAAGAGTAACGCATTACATTTTTAATAAATTTGGAATTTTATGTAATATTTCCGAAACTTCTTTAATTCGAGTTGCAGTTCAATAATAGTTAAATCGCATGCATTAAATCATATGTATTCATTAATTGCCTGTTCCGACTACTTTCGACAACTTTTTTTTTTTGAAAAAATGGAGATATGGAGATTTTTTTGTGGTTTTGAGATTTAGTTAGTACATTTTAAGAAAAAAAAATAGCTAAAATTAAGAAGAGAAAAATAAATTATTACTGCTAAAATGGGAAAAAATGGGTAAAAATTGACAAAAGATTACATAAACGGGGCCTTCTCTGTACAAACAGTAAATGAACTAATTCTCAATTTTGATGTATTACTTTGCTATTCCTTTTTGAAATGAAAAATAGAGCACTTTATCTTAGCTATTATATGAACAGTGATTATATTCACATAAAGAACTGTAAATTTTGTAATAAAACAGTGATTGATAAATCTGAAGGTTAAAACACTTCTACTGTTGTACAGAACATACAATAAAAATTTCAGCAAATCATTTTAAAAACATTTTGTGCAATCGCTGTCCCGGTCTGTGTTTTTCGAAGCCCCCCACATTTCATGTAAAACGCATTTTAAAGTATGACATCTTGCTTAAAGTAATGTCATCTCCTTTTTACTATAACACTAGTAGTTTTTGTTCTAGTGAATGGAAAATAAAAAAAACTTGGTATTTTTATAAAGCTAATAAGATGGCCTATAAAATAAAATTAAAAAAAAGTTATCAATTTATAAAAAAATCGTAGTCTTACGGTAGTTGGATACCTTAAGAAAGATTTTGGAATCTTCCAAATATGAATAAGCACTTTTATTAACATTTTTTTTCACATAAAAATGAGTTTATTTCATGTTTTCACTGTGTGTCTGTCCGTATTTAGTCAAACATCTTGTGCATGTGTTTTTGCGAAATTCGATTTTTTTTTCTTAACAGAACGTCATAATTTCTTTCTCCTCCTCCCTTTACAGTTTCCCTGTGAAATAAGAACGCAATTTTTGTGAATGATTTTATAATTATTTCTTTTCTTTACGACTATTTATGCAGCGAAAAAAATACGTAGGGGCATTAAGAAGCGAGCGGGGGAAAGCGCAGGGAAAAAAAAAAAAAGGTAAGACGTTCATAATTACTGATTTTCAAAATTGATGCAATGTTTAGTAAGGCTAAACTAATGCTTTTAAAGAAAATGCTAGGAATTTTTTTTGCAGGAATTTTTTTTATACCTTTTACGTTTTCAGTTTGAAAAACTTTAATGTTATTCGACTGTTTTTCAGTGTATGAAATGCTTTAAAAAATGCCGCTTGGAATATCATATTTAATTGTTTTATTTCTAACGCTTAAAACAATTTTTTTTTCTACCTATTCTACATTGTCTCCTAAATCCTCTAGTATCTCCGGAAAAAACTGTTGGATGTGAAAAAAAATACTTATTAACGCATCTTTCTTTCATACACCTTTAAGTTCTGTTTTTGTCTCTTCTTTCACAGGCTGAAAAAAATTAACAAAAGCTTTATTATTTGCAGTAATTCAGCTTTTGTTTTAAAACGCGCGCATAGGGAAAATTTGAGTCAAGTGTTAATTAGAAATTGCTGTGTTGTTAATTACTGCGTTTAAACCCATTGTTTTTGTCCTTCTACGGAGAGAATAAAAACTTCAATTAATTTGACTGCCGTAATCCTTTTCTTTTTAAACTGTAAAAGAAACGCCAGATTTTTTCCCCCCTTCACATCTCGTATTTTCCGATTTTGATTTATACTTCAATGTAAGTTGAAATGGACGTAGTTTTAAAAAAAATTTTTTCTTCTTTTTGATGTGTCAGCATGATTTATTGAATAATCGGTTCGATTGAATTTTTAATGAAGCTTCCTGAAGTAAGAATCTACCTGTATTGGGAGACGTATTTGAAAATAATTATTTTTTTATTGATAAAAAGAAAACATCGAATTTGAATTGTATCGACATCACAAGGAATTAACTTCGAAGTTATTTTTGTTGTGCTCTATAAAATACTTTCGATTGAATTAATTTTTTTTTACTAATACATATAAACTACATGTTGTAATAAAAGTAAGTCAACTGTTATGCAAATAAAATATTTCATTATAAACTGACAGACGTTTTGGAATATTTTTAAACAGTAGCAATTTTTCTTCCAAATATCAATGTAGTTATAATGCAATAAATTAGTATCATCATAATTGATATATATGTATACCCAAGCCACAATTAATCTAATTACAAATTATGTGCTTGCGAACACCAAGTGTTGTTTCCATTTTAATTTCTATAAATTCATTTCGCGTTTAAATACTATGAATATAAGCATTCTACAGGGTGTTGAAAGAAATTCTAATTTAAAGGTCAAAACATATACTTTAAATACATAATTTGAAATGTTTTGCTAAAATTCCTAATTATAGAATAATTGATACATACATATATATATATATATATATATATATATATATATATATATATATATATATATATATATATATATATTCTTTATTAAAATAGAATATTCGCGAAGTTTTCTTTTGACTCTTGAAAATCACTGATACCCGAACGATTTATAAATGGAGAATGGAATATTTTTCAACTATATAAATTGTTCCCAAATGCTATGAAGATCTATTAGAATGCTCGTCATTATTCAATGAACCATTAATCAATTTCAGAAATTACTTCATCCAGTCAAATTTGCACGAATATCAAGGAAGAAAAATACTGAGAAATAATAATAAAAAAATCCACTTGATTTTCGAATTAAAAACGGTGTCAGAAGTTGATAATCTGTATTAAAAAATTAAAAGACGGTGTTCTAAGTTATATTAGAAAATACATAGAAGTTTTATCCCCCGCCTCCCACTTCTTTTTATCAAAATTGTTTTCAAAATAAATAAATAAAATGAAATAAAGAGGGCTAGGGGAAAAATATCCACGAGGAAGTTGTATCGTATTATTTGTAAGTAAAATTTTGTAAGTCTGAAAAAGGCGCAATACATCGAAAAGTTTTGTTCAAAGCCACGTTTACGTCCAGTAAGTCGCCCATCCGGTATAGTGGTTAGCGACGCTGACTGCTGTGCCGTTGGGACTGGGTTCGAATCCCGAAGACATGGATGCTTGTAAATGTATAGTGCCTTCGTGCAATGAGGGTACTTTAAATAGCCGTCGAGCCGCAAGTCATCTCGTGAGGTTGGTAGAAAAGGAAGAGAGGTGAGATGCCCCTGACCACCCCCAGGGTGTTCTCCCTTTAAATTGAGGTAAAACCAAGCTAAATCGTTCTGTCACCTGTATGGTGTTCAAAGCTACGGCTAACGACATGCGTCATTTGACACTTTGCCATGATGAATTTCGTGGGCCTTGATCTGGCCTTTGCCAATCAGGTGGCATTAGTAACAACAACAACGTCCAGTAAACCTATCGCATGGTACCTAGTGGCATATGTACGCTAAACTGCTGATTACACTTAGTTACTACTTTCCTAATTTGTAGAATTCATTGTGACAATTTAACTTCAAATTAAATTATTAGTTAATATAAAATATAGGATGCACACATATTTTTGTTGTGACATATTTTTAATAATGTTAGATTCTGATTTGTATACATGTTAAATTTTCATATTTCTGACGTGTATGTCATGTTCTGTATTTGCAAACCCTCTTTATACATTGTGCTATGACTTTGATCTGTGGCGCACACAACAGTAATTTATCATTTGTTTAAATTCTATAAGATGATCAATTGGGTCTAGTCTATATCTGACTTTAGAAGTTTCGGATTTTACTTCAATTGTAGAATTATGATATATATTCTGAGTTATTATTGTGTTCTTGGTTTCGTTTTGAATTATGGTAATTTTTAGTCTATGATCCTAAAATTTATAATTTGTTGAAGATTTTGATATGAATCAACATTGGAAGATTAATTTCAGTATGTGTTAACCATGTTCCAGTAATAAAAATATTATTTAAAGTTGATCTTCGTTTTTTATAGACTTATTCTGTTACTTTAAAATAAAGGTACTGTAAATACTCGCTCGAAAGAGTGATAAAAGGAAATAAAAAATTCTATTGTTTATTACACTCACAAAAGCAACATTTTTGAACATACAATAATTACACCGTAAATCTATCAGTATATTTAAAATATTCAGAAAATAGAACGCGACAAATTTTTCTTCGCTTTACCTAAGGCAGTTTTTTCCCCTCGCATTTTTTACTAATAGTGATCAGATAAGCCTATCTTCTTTTCCTAATTCTAATGAATAGATCCTATAATCAGCATTTCTTTCATAAAAAAGTGCCTCAAATATATTTATTGTATTCTGCCTTCATTACAGTATCCTCTTTTCATACTACATACAGAATATTATATTTTGTTGTACTTATTACGTGTGAATAAACAGTCTTTTACTGTGTAAAATGGAGAATAAGTATTTTATTCTCCAGAAAACTACACTGTGCTAAATGGATTTTTAAATTGAGATACTTTAGCTGAAATCACGCATTTATGTCATTTATAAAAATTTAATCCCAGAACTGCCAGTTAAAAGTTACGCGATGTACTCTCCAGTGCCAGTGGTTTTTACATAAACTTGCGTATGCGGTGTATTGGAGGGAAAAGAAAAGGCATAAATAAACTCATTTTTCTCTGAAATAAAACAAATTCTTTAAAAAACCGGTCATATTATTGCATTCCAAAGGCATTCGGGAATAGTTTTACTAATAGCAGTGCAAGGAAAAGGATCGTATTTCGGAAAGATGTATATACACATCCGGGACATTTAACGCACTGGTTGAGCGGGACGTATAGATTAGCCAGCGGCAGTTAAGAGGTTAAAGGATAAAATACTTTGAACAGATAGATATACGTTAAAAACGCACGAAATTGTCGTGTATTTTGTTCAAAAAAATATTCTGAGTTTGTGAGTCCTATTATTATTCACAAGATGTTTAAGAACATTAAATTTTTTAGAATAGCATGTAAAGGCTAAATATTTCTGCAGAAGATCAAGTTTTTAATGTCTTTGGCATTTGGGGCATTAGATTTCAGTCGAATTTTAATGCACTATATAAAAAGTAAGCTTGATTTCCAAAATTACCGAAATATTTCCTAAAATTCGATTCTCATTCCGTTTAGTAACATCGTCTAAGCTATATTTTATCTGCGTCATTTGATTTTTTTTCATGTAAAATAACAGGGAATAATCGAAATTCTTATACCTAGCATATTTATTACTTTTCCATTACAAACTCAAATGTATCATAATCGAGGAAGATTTTATGAAGCTTGAAGAAAGTTCCTTTTTCTTTATTTCGAAACACAGAGTTCGTGAACTACCCTAATTCGTTTTTAATCTGAATTCAGGGTCTCTTACTTGCATTTGGTCAGTGAAAGAGAAGAAAGAGGACGAGTACAGTAAATTATCCAAAAATATGGGATGACAGAATTGCTAAAACTTTTATGTGCTTTTCGATTTGTTCTTTTGTAATTTACAAACTGCATGCAAGTTAATGTTAAAACGAATGTGTTAAGTTGTTATTTCTTGATTTTAAGGTATCCGACTACGTTCGGAACCGTGATTTTAAATAATCGCATAAATGGATAATTTTCATGACATTTAGTGTCACTTAGATTGAAATACATGTTTAAAATTGTTTTAAGGGCATTGTGACGAAAAAAAAAGTATTTAAATACAATATTTCGACAAAAAATTAACTTAGAATAACCTTTTCTCGAAATGTTCTCCTTTTTGTGAAAAATGCTTCTATTATGATAATATTTTGCCTGTATATAGCTCAGATCTCTGTACAGAGGCTCAACTATGATTTTTGAAAAATACACATTATTTTCAGAGTTAAAACCAATTAAAATAATTATCGGCGATTTTTTCTTAAAATTTCTCCTCTCTGTTGTCGTAAAACATAGATAAAGCCACTTCTAAGTTATATATTTCAAAAATTCTCGTTGAGCTTCTGTACAGAGGTCTGAGCTATATACAGGCAAAATGTTATTATAATAGAAGCATTTTTCGCAAAAGGAGAATATTTTGAAAATGGATCATTCTATGTTTATTTTTGGTCAAAATATTGTACTTAAATAATTTTTTATTGTAATAATATTCTTAAAACAATTTTATATATACATTTTCTAATCTAAGTGACACTAAATATTATAAATATTATCCATTTATAAGCTCTTGCAAAATCACGGTTCCGAACGTAGTCGGATACCTTAAATGATAAGAAATTTCTTTGTGTGCTTTTTATTTCCATTTTGATAAAACTGTAATAAACGATCAAAGTAAAACAAACAAAGCTAAGTTATTTCGTGATGTGTGTAAGCGACTTTAAAATTACTTTGAAAGAATTTGGTATTCAGTCACAGAAATTTTTAAGTATGTGTGTGTGTGTGCCGGACTTATAACATTACTTATATATCACTAAGCGTTATAATCAGAACCGTACAGGATTTAATTTGGTTATAATACAGTGTTTTCTTGGGTGACTTTTTCAATTCCTACAATTAGCTCACTCTCTATTTATTTATTTATTTATCTAGGTGGAATTTTCAATCGTTAATGAATACATTTTAAAGCACTCAATTGAGATGAAATTTCATATACATGATTATTTTAGATGACAATATAATAATTTAATTATAATTAATGAAAATTAATTGGCTAAAACCAAATATTTAAAGAATTACAAATACAGCCCTGTTGGCGACTCGTGTCAAAACTTGAAAAGGTTTTTTTTCGCACGTTTTAAAGCATTCAGTTGAACTGAAATTATATATACACGATTGTTTTGGATGGCAATACGATACTTTAATGATAATTAACAAAAATTAATTACCACTTAATGTTGTGATTCTGTCCTATGTGTATACATATTTATGTTATTTGTAGTTATTTAATAAAAAGTAGCTAAAATAAAATTTTTCTTCGATCTAAGTGGGAATTGACTTAATTTTTTTTATATTACTTGTTAAATTTCATTTTAATTGTAAGACTTCTTAAATCGCACGCACGCACGCGCACACACATACAGTGCCTTAAATGTTTTCCATTTGATTTTTTCCATGATTACATTTTGTTTTTGAAATCAATATAGGTTCAAGAAACCAATAGGTTCATAGAAGAAAACTGATTAGAATTTATTTAATTTCTGAGGTGTGTCGGATCACCTTAATTACTGCATACTATGTATTCATTAAATTTCATTTTTATGTAGTAAATTCTCTGTGCCTTCATACAGTACGTACTTCTCCATTTTTAACGATATTTGGGATGCTTATTTTCTATTGTATTCTCAAGCAAACAATACATACATGTGCAGTACAATATTTTCTGAGAAATCCCTCGTACTTTGTTTTTTTTTTAAATCTCATACTCGATAATCCGGCATTTTCGCAAACTCGGTCACTCTTCGGTCCAAACGAGGCAGATTTTTCGGGACTGTATTGTATACGAAAATGTTTTTCTTCAAAGTTTAAATAATAACAGAAAGATATTTTTAAAGTTTCATTAGAAATGAATAACAAAACTCCCAGGCTTTTGGAATTTAGCCCAATTCTAGTTCAATTAATCTTTTAAGAAAATATAGCGCTATCCATATAAAAATTGGCATACTTTCTAAAAAAACATTATTCGAAAAATTAATTCTATAAACGGAAATAAGAATCCGAACAAAGCCTAAAGAAGTTTTGTGAAAATGCTTTCTCTTCAGAATGAAAAGTTCAGCTTGCTATTCATAGATGGCAGTGATAGCTCACTTCGGAGTAAAGCACAGCTGCAAAAATACGGATTGCGTAAGTATCTTATGAGATTTTTTTTGTAATTTCACAGTACAAAATCTCAACGGTCTTTGAGAATATGACTTTTCTCACAATAAGCTGTACGCGTATATGAATTTCCTCTTCATCATATAAAAATAAACCGCATTCCATCTCATTTAGTTTCATATCTAAATTTTCGATTCCATCCTTCTGGAATACTTATATACAAGCTTTATATTCGATAAATTTTATTCTGGAACATATTGATTTTCTGATTTTTATTTGTTATGGTTTATTTCATACTTTGTCTGATATTTCATGAAATGTTGATTTTGAATCGCATTTCCCACGTACAAATATTTTCAGCAAAAACGCGTCAGAGAAGGGGATAGTTTCAAGATTTTACTTCTCCAGTTTTCGTAACTAAATTTGATTTTTATTCAGAGGTGTAGCAACCGTATCAATGATACGCGGCCCACAAGCTACAGGGGCTCCAACATGTGAAAACAAAAAAATCGTAAAATATTAAGGAGACCCATGAAAATGGCCCCAAGAAATTTTTGATACAGGTCCCACCAAGGACAAGTTACGCCAGTGCTTTTATGACAATTCTAAAATCTCCCTTAAGATTTAGAAATTTTTCAAAAGTTGAAAGAGCTGGGTATTATCGGGAATTTATGATATAGTCGGACCCTGATTTAACGAATTCATTGGGACCGAACATTTTATTCGTTAATTCGAGGTTATTTGTAAAATCGGGGTCCCAAAAAATACAATTTTTCTGTAGTTACCTTAAGGAAATTCTATAAAAAGCAACAATGCAAAAAATATCCACAGTTAGGAATTGCACATTTTTTATTCGGCAGCTGAAAATACTATTAATACATTATTACTCATCAGTTAATTGGAAATTATAAAATACTATCTGATAGATGTTTGGCATTTTTTTTTTTGATTTCTTACTGGGAAAAGTCCCCTCCCTTAGTACAGAGAAGAAAGTATTGTCTCATTAATATCATAGTGCATGAGATACAGTGCCGGTTTATCCATTGTGGGCACAGGGGCCAGGAAGGGCACGGATAAGTTGGACTTAAATAAATTTTATGTTTATATAAATTTCGATCCGCCAGCTGTAGATCTTCTGCGCTCAGGGTCCGAAATGAGCTTAAATAGGCTCTGATGAGGTATGTCTTTACAATTTCCAAACAATGTAAAGCAGGTGTGGCCAACGTTTTTGGGAAGAGTGCCACTATCTGATAAAAAAAAATTATGTGGGCCACTTCCAATTTTTCCAAATATTAAAAAAGGGGGAGATCATTCCTTATTAGCTTATTGTGGGATTTTCACGCAAAAAGTACACTTTTTAATGCAAGTCTGTGTAGTGGAAATTTAAAAATAATACTACATAGGTTCCATTGTTTATAAATTTTTTTACAGGTGCAATCAGTTAAGTTAGGCATAAAATAAAAATAAGTAATTTAAGGTATTCGACTACTTTCGGAACCGTGATTTTAAAAAAGCGCATAAATAGATAATTTTCATGATATTTAGTGTCACTCAGATTAGAATACATGCAAACAATTGTTTTAAGGAGATTTTTACAAAAAGTAATTTATTTAAATATAATATTTTGGCAAAAAATTAGCTTAGAATAATCTTTTTCCCAAATGTTCTCCTTTTGTGAAAAATGGTTCTATTATAATAGTATTTTGCCCGTATATAGCGCAGACCTCTCTACAGAGGCTCAACTAGAATTTTTGAAAAATTCACATTATTTTCAGAGTTACCGCCAATTGAAATAATTATTGGCGTTTTTTTCTTAAAATTGCTCCCTTCTGTTGTCGAAAAATATGAATAAACCCACTTCTAAGTTATATATTTCAAAACTTCTAGTTGAGCTTCTGTACAGAAGTCTGAGCTATATATAAAGGGTGTTTTTTTAGAGGTATAGAACTTTAAATTGCCATAAAACAACGAAATATTATTCGATTTACATGAATTTTTTTTATTTGAAAGATAATCTTGTGGCATTACATTTTAAATATGATTTCTGGCATAGGACTGCCACGGCTGGCTCGGATGTAGTCCAATCTGGACGTCCAATTTTCGATGACTTTTTCCAACATTTGTGGCCGTATATCGGCAATAACACGGCGAATGTTGCCTTCCAAATGGCCAAGCGTTTGTGGCTTATCCGCATAGACCAATGACTTTACATAGCCCCACAGAAAATAGTCTAGCGGTGTTAAATCACAAGATCTTGGAGGCCAATTCACAGGTCCAAAACGTGAAATTAGGCGGTCACCAAACGTGTCTTTCAATAAATCGATTGTGGCACGAGCTGTGTGACATGTTGCTCCGTCTTGTTGGAACCACAGCTCCTGGACATCATGATTGTTGAATTCAGGAATGAAAAAGTTAGTAATCATGGCTCTATACCGATCATCATTGACTGTAACGTTGTGGCCTTCATCGTTTTTGAAGTACGGACCAATGATTCCACCAGCCCATGAAGCACACCAAACAGTCAGTTTTTCTGGATGTAACGGTGTTTCGACATACACTTTGTGAAGATCCCCTTGGATCTCACTTTGAGAACGAGAATGATTTTGAGTCAAATAAGAACCAGTAGCCATTTTTATAAATAACTTTCTTTATTTGGTTCTTTCCCAAATAGAATCAAAGACTTTTAATCACAAATAAAATAATAGATATATGAGGTTTATATAAAAGGGACTTTCCTTTTTAAATTAACTTAAATATTTAATGATCCAATTAATTAATAATTAGAATATCGATCACACAGAGATTACCGCGAAAAGAGATCCCAGAATTATATTCAATAATGTTCCTATTGAACATTTAACTTTAATCTCACTCCTAATATAAAGCTTTAATGAGACTTTAATTATAAATCAATATTTACCACACTGCAGCTCAGCTCCTCCTGAGATTAATTTATCCACCTAGAAATCTTCAATAATAAATCTCTAACTGCACCATAATACCTTCCTGCTTCAATCTCTCTCTCCTACTGCTTTTTACTTTACTATTCCGTTTGACTTAAATACTCTATCTAATCTGCATAATAAGGAATCCCTGTCCTCTTTTTGGAGCTGATTGGAAATAGGTAGGGGAATTAAATTTCCCTAAAAAGGACGTCTCAGAAGGTTAGTGATAAAGTTCCGTATAGATTTGTCACATCTTGTGGATTAGCTTCACTCCAAATGCGGCAGTTTTGTTTGTTGACGTAGCCATTCAACCAGAAGTGCGCTTCATCGCTAAACAAAATTCGCTTATGAAAATCGGGAACAACGGCAATCTCGTTTTGGGCCCATTCGACGAATCTACGCCTTGCTTGATGATCGTTTTGAAGAATTGCCAAACCAAACTGAGAATAAATCACTTGACAGCTGTTAAATCGGTCGCCATCTTGGAAAGTAATGCCAACTTAAACTTCTATACCTGAAAAAAAAACACTCTTTATGTACAGGCAAAATATTATTATAATAGAACCATTTTTCACAAAAGGAGAACATTTAGAAAAAAATTATTCTAAGTTAATTTTTTGCAAAAATATTATATTTAAATAATTTTTTTGTCAAAATGTCCTTAAAACAATTTTATGCATATATTCTAATTTAAGTGACATTAAATATAATGAAAATTATCCATTTATGCGCTTTTGCTAAATCACGGTTCCGAATGTAGTCGGATACCTTAAAACATTTAATTCTAAATAATTATTAAACCGTGAGTGCGTACTTAAGGTGGCCTTTGAAATTATACTCACCCCCCCCCCCAATCATGTATATTTGGATTAGCTCTTGAAGATGCTAACAAAATAAAATTGTTTTTCGTGCATATCAGTTGTTTTGAGAGATTTTTTGTTTCTACGTTCATACTAGAAAATATTTATTCTCAAACATGCTGATCAAAAATATGAGGGTGTTTTTTTGTCTAAAATAACCGCATATCAATAAAATTGTGAAAAACTTGTTATTTATTGTTATTTTTTCAAATGTTTGTATAAATCTTCGTATGCCACTATTGCATCTCCACCGTGCCACACTGTGTCATACGTGCCACGGGTTGTCCACCCTAGATGTAAATAATTAGAAAAGGTAACAGTTTTGAAAGGAGTTTCATAATCAATTTCTGCATCAAAATTACTATTCATTGGCTCTGACAAATCAACTATTTCCTCAGCTTCAATTGCGAGATAGACACTCAATCATCAAATGTAAATCTTTAAAATCTTTCCCAGGAGTGACTTCTTTCCATATGAACCGTATATCCTTACTAATATTATAAACGTGAAAGTTTGTGTGGATGTTTGGTACTCTTTCACGCAAAGACAACTGAATGGATTTTAATGAAACTTTACAGTAATATAGCTAATATATCAGAATAACACATAGGCTATAATTTATAAAGATATTGTGTGAAGTGTCCAAAATATAATGATAATTGTTAAGTAAGTAGGAAAAAATTCTGGCATCTGCAAAAAAGCCCGCGACAGCATATATCTATCTTTTATTTGTGAAACAAAACTTTGCATTTTGTTTTGTCTACACCAAGCGCCAGGAACTGCGAAAGCTTGAACAGATGGAGTGTGAGGCTGATTACAATTTTAACATAAAATAAATACAACAAAAAGTAATATTAACGTATTACACTTCCAGATATAAATTATTCATTCTATTTTAAGAGTTCATTACGCAAAACTTGTAACAATGTGTTACTTTTGCTGAGCAGAGATCAGCTTAGGAAGGTATTTCCAAAAATCGACCCACAAGAGAGTTAAGGGGAGTTATAGATTAAAAAAAATCCCTTTATCAGCTATTAGATCTACAGACTTAAAATTTAACAAAACAGGGTTTTTTATATTCAGCTGAGATATGCAGAAAGCATTTTTTTGTTTACTTTGCAATTCACGTAAAATTAACTCATTAAAAACTTCTCTATCTTTCAATCTGCATTGTTTAATTTTTCAATTCACCCATGCGAAGAATGGGTATAACAGCTAGTGTATCTTAAACCTTACTTCTCTCTCTCTCTCTCTCGAGAGAGAGAGCAAATTTAATAACTCTTAAAATATTCCCTGCGTTGTGAAGTGAGATGAGATAGGAAATGAATTTCTTATCCTATTCAAAACTTACCCGATATGTTACATTCATAACTCATCTGGTCCTGTAAAGTCTAATAATGGGCTGCACCCTTTACCATCGAAGTTTGCTGCTTGCAAGACTTCCGGACAAAAAGTTATATGTCATTCGAAAAGAAATCCGGTTTTTCCAATCCAAACTAATAAAATTTTTACCGGCTATTGAAATAGTTCGTTATTCTTTAGAGGGGGGGGGGAAGGGATGAATTTCTATTTACAAGTGTACAATTTAATATAGTATATATTGATTTATAAAAGTTATTACAATATACATTTTAGATTAAAACAATTTTTTTAAAGTAAATTCAAAAGAGTTTCTCTTAACAGTGAAATTTGTTTATAAACTAGAACAAAATGTTATAAAATATTTTTATGTATTCAATTGGATCAACATTGGATAATATTGCATTATATTTATTAAAAAATAAATATTTTTATAGAAGGCATTAGACATAAATGTTTGGAACTTCTTTTTTTGCTGTAATTATTGGATGACAAAAGAAATTTATATTCTAATGAATAAATTTCATTAGAAAGCATTTTCAGTTACGTAGTACTACATGCCATTAGAGAAATTACGTAAACGTAATACTCGAATGTATTTTACGATTGAGAAAAAACAGTTCTTAAACGAATTTCTGAAAAATAAAAATTTAATTCAGCGAAAAAATATTACAGAACAGTTTAAATATAGATGCAGGATATTGCAGTAAGATCCAAACGATCAGAGCAAAAATAAACCCTTGCTTATTTGTTCTGTCTGCATTCTCGGAGGTTATTATGGGTTGCGTGGGTCTAGATTTTTTTCCTCCTGTTTCATCCGCGACTTATACGACCGCTAAATCTCTTCTGTCAAAGGCCATTCAAACCGAAAAGAAGCCAGTGAAGTTGGCTCTAGTGCACAACAAATATTGATGAAGAGAAGCCATATTTGCATAGCTCTAAAAAAATGGCTACCCAGAACTTCGAGTGGTAATCAGTGCTCTAACCGAACGAAAGTATCCATGTTCCACACTCGAAAAAGATGGAAAAATGGTTTATAAAAAAAGAATTTGTGAGAACAAGAGATAGGAACTTTGTGAAATTTGTATACTTTGCTGTTCAAAAAACGGTTAACCACTGTTTCGAACGTTTTTAAGAGTTGTAACTGCAGAATTTATTGCAGTTGTTCCAAAGTGGAAATGGCTGTGATGTTAAGCGATAAAAACGAAAGAGTGAAGCTAATCGAAATGTTGGAATTTAATACGAATATGGAAAAATAAATATTTTTATACAACAGGACAAATTAAATATTTGTAAATCTTTCCGAAGTATTCAAGTTGTAGCCTGTGCAATAAGAGAAATATGGCTTGTTTCTGAAAAGTAACGAATGAAATTTATTGGATTGAAAAATTTTCTATTTATTTATGGTTATCTTCTTGTACAGAGTATGCACTGAATGGTTTATCTAAATATTCATTATGATATACAGATATTTATATACATTTTCTTTTTTTCATTAATTTGGATTGTATAGTCGTATGAATAAAACGACGTGAAGCATTAATTCATGCAAGATTTATTTCTTTGGATACTTATGGTACTCTTCCCGTCATTTTATCTAGAATCTAAGAGCAGTTCAACTGTAAATAAAAATCAAACAGAAATTCTGATGGTGTGAAAGACTCTTTACTTAAAATATTTACTATTGCAATTTAGATGAAAACAAGTAGTATAATTTTTTTATTATCAGTTCCTACTTTGTTAGAAAGAGATACTGGCGCCATCTGTTGCAGCTAGTTGTAACTTCGACAAAAAAACACAGAATAAATTTAAAATTAAAAAATAAAATTTAACTAATGAATTAATATTTGAAAAAACTGTGTTTATATCAAGTGTCATCTACTACAAGTTTAAAAAATGTATTATATATATATATATATATATATATATATATATATATATATATATAGAGAGAGAGAGAGAGAGAGAGAGAGAGAGAGAGAGTGAACTAATAACTAATAGTAGTAGGAATTGAAAAATGAGTCTCTCATTCAAAAACAATTTGAAAACTATTCACTTTTCCAAAAAATCTATTATGTTATTTTACGAAGCGCTTATAAAATTTTAGAGAACACACATTATTAGAAATTAGTTTAAGAATTATTTATAATGCATTCACATTAAGATAAGCGTAATTAAAGAAAATCGCAAGAACACATTTAATCAAAAACTCGTTGTGGAATTTCTCTGTATTAGCTTATTAAAAAGGAAAATGCTGAAAGTTTTCTTCGATCGTAATTTTTACGACGTGCTTATAAAGGAAAATGGATGAAAAATTTGAAAGAAAAATAAATCGTTAAACAAGATGATTGTTTTAAATTTTTGGTAAAGTATAATTTAGAAAAAAAAAATGAAAAATAATTCAATTGTTGATATGTATTGAAATTAATTATCAATGTGTTTGGAGATATATATCGGATCGGATTATACTGATGAAAGTAGAGAAAAAAAGAGAACTGGATAATTACATACAAATAAACAATTAGTTGAAAAGTTCATTTGTATACTCACATCAGGCAAGTAAATTATTCGTATCTACATATATCATAGTCTAAGCCTTTTATTGCTCCTTTTCTTAGGAAGGAAAACGGATAACAATTGAAGGAATGAAAAAAACAGCATATATTCAATTACCCATCTCTGTCGTGGTACAAATAACCAAGTACTAAACTAACACTAAAACATTTCGTTTTCCTATATTTTTCATGGCTTACCCCTAAGAAAAGCAAAACAGAGCGAAAATGAACAATAACACAAAAGAAAAAAAAAAGCCACCAGTTGAAAATCGTCTGGAAGAAGTTACGAAAAAGACTCCATCTTCTCTAATTCCCATCTGGGAGGACACCAGCCGAAATAGAAAGCTTGGAAGTTCCTTGCGGCTGGCAACACAACAGAAAGCACTTGGCAACCCACCCTCTTGGGATGAATCTATTCTCATTACGGGGGCGACTTGGGACCCCCGATCCCTCATCATACTAACGATGTCTTGGATCTTTAATGCCCACGGATCAATCCGGGACCTCCGGATGTCTCGCCAAGACGAATTTCTTCAACAGTTGACACCAGGAGACTTCCCTCCTTTATTGTTTGGAGTTGTTGGAGGGTGCAGTTGGAAAAAGAAGACGTAGAAGGGATTGCTTATGTGTCTGGAAGGTTGTTCTTATAGTAAAATAGGAATGATGGACAGAATTTTGAAGGAAAAAGTACATATGGCATTGGTAATACTTTTTGGGAGAAGTGATGCTTTTGTTAGAAATAATTTAAGGTTGAAACTCGTTTAAAATGATCAAGTTTGGTCAAGGCAGATATTTTTGTTTTTTTATTTTATCGAACAGAGCTATCTTTTGTGTTTACGCAAAACATACTTTGTTTTGTTTCTGCACTACCTAGAGGTCAATTTACAATTAATTTTATAAAATTAGAAAAACCGGAAGTGTGTGGGTCTTTGATACACTAGAAGTGGGCATTTAAATTGTTCGAAATCTATCATGGCGTGTCTGATAACTCAAAATGTTATATATGTACTTTTATAAAACTTTTTGAACTTGATATTTATATTATTTTCTAGAGAGAATGTACTAAAATATTTCTTTTAATATTTTTTCAGTTATGGCCTTTCATTTAAATAATGGCCTCACAAAGAATGTCATATTTCTTATAATGTCCCCTCAGTCAGATCTAAAAGTTGCAAATTTAAGTAAAACATTAAATTTTGGTACATTTTCTAGATAAATACATCGAATATGTTTTAATAATAATTTTACTAATATAAATTTATTATTTTTTTTCTCTAATTGCTTTGAGGTTTTTCAAAAAATTTGCAAAATTTTCACTTATAATTACGATTTTTGTAAAATTTAGATAACTTTTTAAAGTGTTGTTACAGTTAAATATTAATATTTATTGATATTGATTCCCAAAAAAGGCATTTATAATGTTTAAATGTACTATTTTTTAAAAAGTAAACGTGTTCGGATACCTTAAAGGCATTTTAATATGGTAAAATCTAAATTCAACTTCATGAGTTTTGGAGATGGCTGTTTATAGAGTTGAGAGGGAGTGCATTTATATGTGTGTGTGTATTAACGAAAGTCCGATATCTCAAAAATCTTGATAATTTCCAATGAATGTTAATATTCTCATGGATGCTTCATGTATCTACGAAATATCTCAATTATACCGGCAAATGTCAACATTCAACATGCGGCGGTGATGCATGTTGAATAAAAATATTTTTATTACGTTAAGCCAAAAATACGACTTTTCAATCTGAAGTATACCTCAAGATAAAAGAAATAATATTAATATATGTTTAAATGAGAGAAAGACTAATAATTTGATTTGATTTTAACTTACTTTGCATCTTAAAAACTATTTGGGACGGATCTTGTAATTTTGTACCACTTTCAAGTGAGGAGGAGGACACCTGATCTGGTGCCCTGTCTCCAAATTTTCATATCATGCTTATAGGAGAACTTGGAGCCTCGACAGATTTAATGTGCATCAGCTTCTCTATACATGAAGGTTGTCAGTGGCATTAGGATTCAAACCCATGGCCACGAGTTCACGATCATGGCTACCTCGGCTAACTGGTGAAAGCCTTATTAGTAGCACACGTAAATAAACTGTTGAACCTAAATATAAATCACTACGTTCTAAATCAGTAAAAAAAAAAATTATAAAATAATGGACTTACACATAAATCATAGGATTAACATTAAACAATCTTATTTATTACAACAATTTAAAATATTATGACCCTTGAAAGATTACACAAGAAACCCTAGCTTTTACAACTTCTTTTAGTTGAAGAACATTTCTTTTACAAAGGGCCCTTTCTTCTTGTCGAATCAGCTGCAATTGTTTCACTCAGTGATTTATATATTCCAAGCAATTTACGCTATAATTCAAATAATTATTTGTGTGATGAATTTTCGAATTAAATTTAATATTTGTAATTGGAAATGAATTTGCGTACATCCGGAGGCTAGAACCAGCGACCTTTGGTACCGTAAGCACTTAACGTACCACTAGACTAAAGGGATCACTTCAGTCCGGAGGCTGTTACTAGCTTATATATAGAGATGTATGTGATACCGTTACAAACTCCCCTACCATTGAGTTGTGGATAAGCGAATGAACAATATAGTTGGTATGGCGAACGTGTGAATTGTTGCTGTTAATTGAAGGAGTGGCGTCAAGTGAGTCTGACGAGTTTGTTTTGTTGCGTCAAGTGAATCCGACGAGTTTGTTTCCTGCTACGTCAAGTGAGTCTGACAAATTTTGGTTGCTCTTCTCGCGGGTAGACGGCGCCATGACAGTTCAGAAGGTTACGCTTTTCTTAGTTTAGCCGGGGTCACCAATGAAGTGGCGCTTATCCGGAGGACAGAACCCGCGACCTTTGGTTCCGTAAGCACGTAGCATACCACTAGACCAAAATGATCACTTCAGTCCGGACGCTGTTGCTGGCTTATATAGATTATACCTATATCGAACTATTAATGCAGATATAAAAATGTTGCACTGATTTTTTAATGTACCGTTAAAACGTTTCATATATTTTTTAGCTGAGCAAAGTGGGTAGATATTCCACGAAAACTTTGACTCACTTAGAATTTGAATTTAATCATAGAATTAAGTTTTACTACAAGCATTAAAGCAAGGCATTCAACACTCGTTTTGACCCCTGTTTTTATTTGTGCTTGCTGACATGTGTACCAATGATTATTCAAATTAATAATAATAATAAAATAACCTTTTTTGCACCAATGCATTTGGTTTGTGTTGATATTCATCGAAAAACATTAAGAACCCTAATTTCGGTCTTTCATGGGGGTAACATACATATACACATTTTTGAATAATAGGCCGGCTCAGTGTCTGAGAGGTAGCTTATTCGGTTCGTAAGTCTAAGGTTGTGGGTTTGCTCCCGGCTGGAATCGATAGATTTTCTGGATGCGACAATCGTAGGCACACATGTTACAGGATTATGTGGCATGTAAAAGATCTCTTGAGTATCAATATAGCTCTGGTACTATTGGAAAAATTAAATCACGGCAAAATTGGGTATCCGGTGAGACCTTGAATTAAATTTACGTCGAGCTTTAACATTTGGTAGCGAGAACCACTACTAGATGACGCTACCATGAACTGGATCACACATTTGGGCATTTGCCGTGCCTGCAAAGGCTTTGTTGCCAATAAGCAGCTCATAAAAAAAATCTTTTTTTGAATATTTATTTTTGATTTGAAAATAGATTTTAATAAGAAAAAAATGTGTAAAATTTTCAATCGTGCATTTCTTTTGAATAAGATATAGAAACGAACCAATATGAGACATTAAGAATCAAGATGGAGATATTTTGCAAGCTACTAAAACCAGAATTCAGATGGTATTGAAAATGTAACTATATATTTGTTTTCAATCTTACTAATTAAAGTGGGTCGCAACTTTTTTTTCTTCTGTTCTTTACATTTTTTTCCTGTAAATACAGTGAAGCAAACACATCATCTTTATTGTTTTTAATACATGAAAAAAATTGCTTTCAGAAGAATTCAGAAATTTTGTTAAATTTCATTGAACATTATTAAAGATAAGTTTATTGCAAGTATCGCCTAAAAAATAAATCTCTATAACAGAATTATCGAAGTGAACAGAGAAAGTACTTTTTTATAAGTACTGGAATTATTAGCATTGGATAAATATCCTTTTAATTGTATTTTTGTATTTCAAAAATGACTATATTTGCAATAAAGCTTGTAGGTCTTAAGATGGTCCGGCACATGAATTTTCGAAAAATTATCGATTTTTCCTTTTTTATATTTTTTAAGAGTATAAATATTTATGTTTAAAGTGATATATGATATAAGGAAATACGATAATTAGAAGTATTTTTTAAAATGAAGCTATTCCTTTACGCGCATCAAATGAGCTGTACTAGTAGCACACCTATGTTTCCCCCTTGCATAAGTTTCTAATAAGCGCGAATACATTTGATGTTCAAGTGGAAAAGTTAAGAGTGTATTGGGCTTATTCAAAAGTGTATGCGTACACGTCTTTTGGATCTTAAAAGTGAAACAGAGAGAAAAAAAAAATTAAATGATGGAAAAAGTCTAAGATATCATAACCGACTCACGCACATTTTAATATCAAAAATTCAAAGATATTATAGAATGGATATTAGAAATAATATCGATGATCTACACAACATTAAAACTTCGGTTTGGGCTGTTTATTTTCATCTTCTGTTTTCAGAAACCAGAACTCTCAACATGGACTGTATCCTGCGATTATAAATGCCTGGTGCAAGTTTTAAAAGACAGATGAATGTAATGAAAGACACTATGATTATAAACACATACACTATAATAAGTTAAATGAAGCCAATTTTTAGAGCTCTAGGTTAAGAAACTGTTTATATGGAACCCACAGAGCATTACCCAGAATCCAAATGAGTCAGTTAATGACACCACATGGTCAATGATTGCAAGAGCTACATTTGTGGGATTAAAAACTCGGAAATTAGGGGTAAATATGACTATTGCACAGTTCAATATGAGCCATGTAGCAAAATCAATGATTTTAAAACATTGTGTTATTGAACCAAGTTATAACTGTGTGTCGTACTTCAAAAAACTAGATATACGTAGAATTTGCGTAGCCCAACGAAAGCATCTTAAGATATCAAACTATACAAAATAGTGAAAAAAAAAAAAATTAGAAAAGTCTTTTGTATGAGCAGAGAGTTAAAAAAAGGTTTCATATGCTTCTGGAAAGTACTAAAAAAAGTAAATGATCAGAAAATTACAAGTTTTTACTTTAAAGCCCGTTTTCTCAAAATGTAATATTTTTCAATTTATGTACCTTTTTCTCTCAAAACACTACTTATTATATATACCTAAAATTTTTAGTGAACAGAATTTTAACATGTTTAAACATTTTAATGGAGGGAATTAGATACATCTTGCAAACTGTTTTAGATATAGCCTTTTTAAACTAAATTTTAGGGAAACAATTGGATAATTTTAAAAAAATTCATAATTAATTTAATTTTTAATAAAAAGACAAAACCCTTCGTTAAAGTGTTATTAACTGTAAACATAGCCTACTGTAAAATTTTTATTTATGAGAAGTAACTAGTTCCTGAGAAAAAGGTACATAAACTCACGCAGTTTAACATGGGCACCTATGGACGTGCATGACCCTCTTAATTCTTTGGTAATAAATTTTTGTATTTTGATTATATTTCTATTTTCACACTTTCAATTTTATATCTATACCCTTAAAATTTGTTTATTTTCTTTTAATTTTGTCTATAAATTATTTTTTTTAAATAACTTAATTGTTTTTTATGCTAACACTGTGATCCGATTTGCTCTAATTCGATGAAATGTAAAACACATTTTTACCGGGTCATCAAATTCATATATTAGACACAGCTGTGTGTGTGTGTTAGTCAGTAATTTAATATCAAACTTTTAAGTCTTCCTAAATTGGTAAGGAGAAGTTTGATAGCTTAATTTGTTGACTTGTCTGATGATAGAATGAACTTAAATTAAAAAAAAAGGGGAAGATAGTATATTTCTTAAAAACTATTTCACAAATTCTGGGATATTATTTCAGCCAAATTTTGCGAGGACTGAAAATTACATCTGTGTATGCGTGTATAATTTCACTGCAAAAACTAGATCCGGTAAGTATAATGAGTTACTGACGACTTCGTCAATTTTTCTTCGTTTCCTTTCCTTTCACTCAATAATTATGTAAATGGGGACGAAAAAAACCCCATTATTATTGCAGAGAACAATAATAATTTGAAGAAAAACACAAAAAGAATTATACAACTCATTGTATCAGCATTAAACCTTATAGAAAAATAAATTTACGAAGATAACGAAAAGTGCAATGCACTGAACATAATCACTATTCAAAAAGCAACTTTACAAATACTAATGTAATACTGAAAAATATAACACAGTCGGACCCCAATTTAACGAATAAAATATTCGGTCTAGAGGAATTCGTTAAATCGGGATCCGACAGTAGATATAAAATATATGTACCTCATTGTACTTCTAATTATAATTTATTATGCAATAATGTATTAAAATGGATCCAAAAGAGCGTAGTTCACTGTGAACAATTATTATTTGTATAATTACATTCAAAATAATATTGATAAAACTGAAGTATAAATGAAGGTTACGAGTTCAAAAAACAAAACGAGACTTAGCATGTCGCTTGAAAAGAGAGAGAAGTTGGCAACAATCATTTACTGACGTCATCCCGCACACCTCTATCCGTGTGGCCAGTTTCACCTTAGTCGATTTCGCCAGTTGAGAGTACTTCGTCATTGAAGAAACACGTGCAACTGTATTTTGCCGGAAAAATGTTGAATCAACATCAAGTTTCTTGTGAAACTGAAGTAATCAGACACGAAAACATTTCAAAAACTAACCGAGGTTTATGGATATGAAACTTTGTCTCGTGCACATGTGTTTGAATTGTATAAGAGGTTTTCAGGGGGAATGGACTGTGTGGTAGATGATGAACGTGCTGGGCCTCCAAGGTCAGCAATTACAGATTAAAACATTACCAAAATTCGTGATTTGAGTGAGTTTCCACTGACATCAATGGTCAGACTGGTAATCCATACTACTACATCTAAGTACTAAAAAGACTTCGTGAAAAAATTAGGAAAAAAAAAGGCCATAGTTAGGGAGTGATGGCCGGCTGTTGCACCATGGCAATGCACCCTCTTACACGGCCCTATCTGTCCAGCAGTTTTTGATCAGCAAGAACATTACTGTCATGGGGCATCCTCCTTATTCACCTGATTTAACCCCATTCGAATTTTTTTAATTTCCTACAGTTAAATCTTGCTTAAAGGGAACCCACTTTACCTTAGTTGAAGAGGTTCGAGCAAAAATAGAAAATCTCCTGAAGGACCTCCCGAAAACTTCGTTCCAGAACTGTTGCCAGCAATGACTGCACCAAAGGCAAAAGTGTGTGAATGCTGAAGGGAACTACTTTGAAGGTGATAATGTCACGGAGGACTGATTCTGTAAGTACGAAGATTTATTGAACCAATCTCGTTTTTTTGCGTCTTGCATGTTCTATATGATCTAACTTTTCTTTACGATTGCAGCGTGCATCTATAATTATATACATATATTATTCTAAAATTATAATTCAAACTTTGATTAATGGTGATGATAATAGTTATATACTCTAAAATATAGTTGCTGTAAATTTCGCAATGGAGGAATATTCGCGCGCAGTTTCATCTCCAGGGACTCTTTTTATTTGTTAAGAAATAAATTATAATTTAAAAAAAAACTAAAAAACCCTACCCTTTTATAATTAATCGAACTAAGATGTAACTTAATCTTTTCGCCGCCAAATCTGAAATTAGTCGCCAGATGCGGGAAGGGACCAGAAAATATAGGAAATAGTTAATCCTTATGATCCTGATCAGGACAATGGAACAAAATTATTCAATTATGCTATTGTCATCGGTACTGGACAAGTGAGCAAAATTTCGAATTAATTTGACCTTATAAAGTGGATAAAAATTGAGTTCAAGGATTCCATTACATATATAAGGCTTTTATAAGTGAAGCTTATAAAAGTGTTAAAAATATACACACACACATTTAATTGCGAAGCTCATCTTTTCTATTAAGAACAATTTGCCCTTACACTGCTTAAATTTAAATTTTCTTAGAGTTTCACGATGATATAGAACAAAACAAGATGATAAGAGATTTGACTCCACCTTTTTGATGAACTAAGGACGTTCATTTCTTTACGTGAAACTGAAAAAGTTAATTAATACAACTAAAATGAATGAAATTAATGTAATCAGTTCAATGAAATTTTATTTGTCTGATACGTGAAAGGGAATTTTTAATTTTTTGGTTTTAATAAGCAAGTTAAACGCATTTTCATACTCGTATGGCATGTGCGTTGGAGCAACTCATTTAACCTTTACTTTAATCTAAAATAACGGAAAAATTAGTAGAAATATCGAACAATATAAGATATGAGGAGCCAAAATACTTGTGTTAGTTGACCTATTAAGGTATAATTGAAAAAAAAGTAAATTGTTAGCTGTGTTAAAGTATTCGTGTGTGAGATATCTTTCATAAAAATCAAAAATGATTAAATGAAAAATTGTTATAAAAATGCATAAATTCATAAATAAAGGCTTTTTAATGCGCTTTTATTAGCTTCAGCGGCATGTAACGGAATCTATGTACTCGATTTTTACCTACTTTAAAATGTCAGATTAATTTGAAATTTTGTACACTTGTCAAGGACCGATAACACTACAAGAAATTTAATAATTTTGCTCCACTATCCTGCTCAAGATTAACGATTTACCATGGTTTGGCGACTAAAAGATTGCAAACCTAAAGCGAAACTTCTCATGGTTAATATAAATACAAAAAAAAGGTGTTCTTTATGGGAAAAAGGGGAGGGTGCGTCAGCAATATTTTACCACAATATAAACAATTATCCAGTTTTTCTTTTTTACTTTTTAGTTCAATGAACTATAAAAGTTTGTTTTTTAGTTTTGTAAAACTATAATTTATTTCTGATAATGATAACAACAGGAAACGTAACATTCGGTCATTTGATTGTATTTCAATTTAGCTTAAGATGTCACTATTTTTAACCCTTTAAAAGGCAGTGGGAAGTATGTTTCTCCTCAACTTCAATAATTTTTAAAAATGTTAGTTTAAAATTATTTTCCCATGTGTGATATGTGCTGCTAATACAACAACCGATATCTGGATTTTTAAATCGTAAACACAAAGGGCCTATAAGATTTCCTAGCAGCAAGAAAATGGTTCCAGTTGATTAACGATTGACTAAAGTTGGTGACCATATGCTAACTTTACAAAAAACACAATTTGTGCTCTACTAAAGCCACATGTACAGCTTGCAATGTCCCTCTAGGTGTACATCTCTGTTTCCTGAAATTTCATGGAAAATAATACGTATAAATACTTACATTTTTTAAATATAAAAAATATCTATAATATAAAAAAATCATCTAAATATATATATATATATAATATATAAAACTATTTTTGTGTAAATTTTAGTATTTGTGAAGAGTATATTTTATAAATATCATATAATGCGATATAAGACGAGAATGCAAAACGTAAAATGTTGTACCTATGAATGTCTCCCAGTTGACGGCGAGAAACATACTCCCCACCAAAAATATGGTCTTAAAAATCAAAATTATATTAGTTAATAGTATTTTTAATTAATGATTATATTTTTTTCCAAATGATTTTCTTTGTATAAATCACTTTGAATCCCAAAAATATTTTGACATATTATTATTAAAAGAATGGTCCTCTAAAGGGTTAAACCATCCCCCCTCTCTATAATTTTATTAAAAATAACATGCATAAAAATTTTCAGAAATAAAAATCATTAAATTTTTTCAAGCTGCAAAACGTAGGTACTTTAATTTTACACATATACAATCAAAAAGGGGGAAAAAACGTCTTACAAAGAAAAACCAAGCTAAGAAGCATAAAAAAGCGCCTTCAATACATTTTTATTTGCAACTACTGTTTGAGTTTGTCAGCCCATTTCTTAACCAGAGATGACGAATGCAGTGCGAAACACGAAAGAACTCCCCCAACAAAAAGGGCAATATAGAAGAAAAGAATTCTGCCATAAAGTCCAGTTGAACGCTTTGGTCGGCTTCTAGGCCTCATGCGCAACCACGCTCGACCAAACACAGGTAATTTTCCATTTTTTTTCTCCATTCCCCTCTAATAACAAACACTGTGTTCCAAGAAACTCAACAAAAAAAATTTCTTTTTGCACAAAAAAAAATACACACACACCAGAAGCAGCTGATAGACCATTCTGTCTCATTTCACAGATAGCTCTCCTCCTTCCATCCTCTAGATTCTATTTTTTTGGTTTTGTTCCTTTTTTTTCACAATTTTTTCCCCACCTCTCACCACTTCTACTTTCATCTGAAGGCACTGCCATCGGTGGCGCTACTGTAGAAGTACTAGTAATTCTACGCCCCAAAATGTTCTCAATTTTCACATCACTTTAGAAGGCCATGATCGAGTGATTCTGGTCAGGGTTAAGACTCATTTCTCGGTACGGACCATTTCACCTCGGGTCTGTTATCAAGGCATAACCCCAGCAGGGACTGCAATGAAGATTTCACACTTTTCAAGTGGAGTTTGAGGGAGAAAAATTTCCTTCTTGGTTCTCTTTTTAATTTTTTGTATCTCTTCGCCCTCTTTTACTGAAGGGAAAAACTGGGGAAAAAAGAATTTTTCGTTTTGATAATGATCATTAACGAAAGCTTTTCAAAGGCAGTAAGAGATGATTGCTTTATATATGGATAATTAGGGTATTATTACAAAAAAAGGCCTATTTGTGCAAATACAGTCTAACAATAGTAGTTGCTATTAGCAGTGTAGTTTATTATTTGATGAATAATTCGATTACATGCATTCTTATGAGCCTTGAAATACAAACATAAACACATTTACTGGATACTAAATACAATGTTCTGCTTAATAACATCAAAAATAGCATTCGGGGAAAATAGGAGTCTAATTATCTACCAAAAGTTTTTTTTTACTTGCTCTATCTGAAAAGTTTGTAGTTGCTATGGTAGCCCAGTGGTTATGGTCACGAACTAGTGATTCGCGTATCGCAGATTCAAGTCCTGGTACCACTGAAGACTCGCGTGTTGAGGAGGCCCCTACTACAGTGCTTCTCAAACTTTCAATATTTGCGACCTAATATTCAATCATAATTTTCATCGCGCCTTCCTTCCACACAATAATGATGTATCGAATTCAATAATACTACACTTTGACGCTAAAGCTGCAAGAATACGACTAACTTCTAAAAGGCAAGCTAAGGAAATACGAATTTAACCTCTTAAGTGCCGCTGCCGTACATAAACGTCTCACTCAGCCAAAGCGTTATTTGCACCGGACGTATGTATACGTCGAACGTATATATACGTAAAGTACGATATTTTCTGTGCACTGCTATTCATAAAACTATTCCGAAGGTTTTGGAATGCAATAAAAAAAGACTTTGATAGTGTTTGTGAATGATTTACTTATTTCAGAGGATTTGCTTATTTATTCCTTTTCTTCCCCCTAATACATCACATACACACGTCTACGTGGAAAACGGTGGCATTGGGGAGAAAATTACATATTTTTCATTGGTAGTTAAGGGATTAATTATAAACCATATAAATAATCAAGATTGCTGTTAATTTTTGTATAGAATTTTATGTATGACACACCCATGGGGTCGCTGGTAATTATCAAACTTGTTCTTAACTTTGTATTGCTAAATGAAATAAATTGTGTAGCGCTGAATTGTGTGTTGCTTTACAGGATGACTTATAATATATAACTATAGCTCTCTCTCTCTGATAAGTGAGTAGAAATCTTTTAATAACCATAAAGTGATCTATACGGAAATAGGGAACAAATAGATTATGCGTGAAGCAAAAAACTTGCTTACATTCTTGATTGACGAAGTGACAAAAAATATTCCAAATCTGTTTTGCATTATTAAACAGAGATATTCTTATTATCATTTACATATATTTAATTTACGCTATGCCTTTCGATAATCTTAAATTGTTGGCATATTTTGGTTGAATCAATGATTTTTTAATCTGCTTTAATGGTTTTATCCATTCTAGTGAGTCCAAATTCATTTCCTGAAGTAGTATGTATACTGTAAAAACTGAAGTGAGTTGAAAACTGAAGTTAAGTATACTGATGTATTTAAGATGTGCATTCCTGAGGAAGGATTTATTTGTAAGGAGACAAAATTAATTTCACAAATTAGATTATATACTCTTATTGCAAAAATATTATCAATTGCCATTGTAGATGAGCATGTTTAATGCAAAATGTACTGAATTTAAAGTTTGAAAAATTTTGTAATCTCTTGTATTCTTAACTTACACTTGCAGTTATACTTCCCTTTTCATAAATTAAATATAATTTTATTTACCACTTTTCAAGGTTGACTTTTGTTATGTCTCTTAATCTAAGGAATTGTACTTAATTACTTAAAAATATTTATTTTTTATCCATCTCCTGTGAATATTTGGTTTCTTGAATTCTGGAGAATATTTAAGAAAAAAGTAAATTTATACCTCATTCAGGTAAGTCAACTTTAAACTTAAAGCTGGTGTTTATTCATGAAAAGTTCGAAATGATTACTTTTTGGTTTGATGTTTTAAATAAAGAAATATAAGTTCAGATTATTAACGGACGTTTTAATTATCAAATACCATTGGTTAAGTTTCAAGAAGGAGAGAATGGCATGCCCCCCTTTAACAGTCAATTTTTTTGCTCAAAATGTTCTACAGAAAGGTATATTTTTTATTGCATATAACTAAGCATAATACTTAAAAGAATGCGAAAATGGAAGAATTTTATTTAAATTTTCAATTTTAAAGTTTTCACAGTATTTTTTTATTTTATAATAGTAGAACACAACCCCCCTTAAACGTTCGTTTTCTATAAATACACTCTTCATGCTATGAAAAATGCTTCACATATATATCTTAAAAGAATTTCTCTCGTACTTACAAAAACATTTCATGTTCGTACCTCTTTTACAAACGGTCGAGGATTGTGTGTCTGTGTGCATAATTATATATGCACACACAATTTGAAGCATGGTGTAAGTCTTACATTGCAATGGGAACAGAGATAATATCGGCCTTTTAGGATTAACTTTCCTTTTTCATTTCCTTAGAAGCAACAAGTTGCACATTGCCTTGCCAGTCCCTGTTCTTTATCGAATATTTTCACGAAACTAAATTCCTACCTTCAATGAAAAATTCCCACCTTCACCACAAATTCCGGATGAAAAGTATTTCAGTACCATGGTCAAATTGCATCTCGAATAAACACTAGCACTAATAATCTCACTATAAAAAAGAAAAATATGTGCAAATCAAAGATAGAATGAAGAAAATATAAGTGCCCGTACTATGTACGGGTAAACCGGTTGTGGCCAGCTTTCGGTTGCCTATACGGTGTACAAGCAAACCAATTAAGGGGATAAAAACTGATAGTGTTCTTCAATACAGTTCAAAATATAATTAAATACAAGTTTGTGCAACATCTGAGCAAATTAATGCACGTAAACGAGCTTATTTTTAATTGCCAATCAAGACCCATACAGGTGTATTTAAATTAAAAGCTCTGAAGCTCTCTTGGTGTCATAAAACTCTGAAACTCCGTGTTGATTGTTTCGATTGCAGATAAATAAATTCCGGATACATTGTAATTGCAATATTTATATATTCTGATAAATCCTTCTAATTCTTATTAATCTGCGTTACATCATTCAAGTATAACCAATGTCATTTCTTCCTTCCCAGCAATAGTCTTCAAACTGTGCTCCACTTAACCCTAGAGTTTTACGAAGAATACTATGAAGCCCAAAGAGCCATGCTACGAAGAATGTTTCATAGATCTTAAAATAATTTCTCTTATACTTACAAAAATAATTTCATGATCGAACCTCTCTCTTTTTCAAATGGTTGAGGATTTTGTGTGTCTGTGCATATACATATGCACACACAACAATTTGAAGCATAGTGTAACACTAAGTCTTATCTTGCAATGGATGCTGATTAAATCGGCTTTATTTTGGATTATATTTTCATTTCCATCGAATGTATCCACTATTTACATTTTATGTAATATTTTCACGAATCCTACCATTCTACCTCTTTACGAATTCCTACCTTCAATGGAAAATTTTCGCCTTCACCACAAAGAGAATCCAGGATGATAAGTATTTCAGTACCATGGACAAACTGCATCTTTTAAAAGCACAAACACTAATAATCTCAGTATAAGAATTAAAAATAAGAGGAAATAAAAAATAGAAAGAAGAAAATATCAGTGTCCGTACAGAGTACGGGCAAACCGGTTAAGGTGTAATATACATTTGCATAAAATATAAATAACAAAGTGCTGTAAATATAAAAGTATTTAATAATAAACATAAATTGTAATAATTTATAAGTGCAATGCCATTCAATTTATATATTATAACAATGAATAATATTAATAATAACTATAAAGTAATTCTAAAACATTTTTATAATAAGAGATCAGATAATCATTGCAAAGTTGAAAGATTAATGTGACGAAAAGATAAAGTACAAAAAAAATGTTGATTTACAAAATTGAAATAAAAGTATTTAATAATAAACATAAAATGTAATAATTTATAAGTACAATGTCATACAATCTATATATTATAACAATGAATAATATTAATAATTATTATAAAGTAATTCTAAAACATTTTTATAATAAGAGATCAGATAATCATTGAAAAGTTGAAAGATTAATGTGACGAAACGATAAAGTACAAAAAAATAAAAAATGTTGATTTACAAAATTGAATAAACTCGAAATATATTTCTATACTTATAATAAACATAATTTAAAATTAAAAATATATGTAGCATTATTCGAAATCTTTTTGATAAGTAACAGTAATCTTACTGAAAAAGATTAAGGAAAAGGACTTATTAATGATGATTGAAATCATCCAATTATTATATGACAAATCAATGATACTTAAATAATTTTAAGAAACTCCAATAAAATTTCAGTGTGTTATAGTTAGTGAAAATAATAAAACAATTATTTTTAGAAAGAAAAAAAATAAAATTTTTATAAAGCAAACATTGTTTAAAGCACATAAAATATTAAAATTTTTTTCATCCCAAACAATTTTCCTAATACTTTTTTCCCATTTCACTCTCGTTTATACCTACAGAGTAAAAATAAATGGTAATATATTTTATATCTTTAATTTAATAACCAGTTGATGTAGGAATAGTAAGTGCTAGACATAAATTTATTGAAAATTTATATATGCTTTCAAAAACTTTTCATATAATAAGCTTAAGTCTAGTCTCACTATTTTCATGCACAACTGAAGTAGCATTTATTAAAATATAGTCAGCAATATATATACAAACAGTGTTTTATTTTCATATCCAACAGGCATATTTCAGTTTCAACCCTATTATTTCGCGCTTTTCCAAAAGCAAAATACCCCAAAAATTGAAATAGAAAATTCTTCTATTTTTTTCTCCTTCAACATGAGGGAAAACAGAACCCAAGGTATTAAATTCATCTTAAAATCCTTCTGACCTCCAGAAGGTGAGGCTTAGCATCCAGTGAAAGTCCAACGCCCAGATTACTCAAAAAGGCGGACAACACAGTCTCCAAATATACCTACTCTTAGGGAAAAATATAAAAAAAATCAGACACGGAATAAAAAGCAGAAGGAGAACACTCTTTTTCCCTCTATGTCCATTCATTCCCTTCGTATTTTCTAGAGTCCTTCTTCACCCTATATCTTTTTTTGCTGCTTTTCTCTCTTGCTCTTTGTCGTCGTGAACCTCGTCACCAATAGTATGACCAAAATCAAGAGAACGGCGGCACAGTGCCGGGAGATCTTTATCCCAAGGGTGAGAGGATGCTACGCAACATCTCTTTGCTCCATCCTCTCTGGAGCATCTCTTTCTCTCTCCCCTCATCCCTGTCGAAGAGGATGGGGAGAACGTAATCCTTCCACCGAATTTATTGTCCGGCGGCTCTTCGGCCTCCCAAGATTTTGGTCCACGGAATCTTCTTCGCTCATTTTGCTTTAGTCTTTGAGATTTGCCTCCTGCAGAAGAAAGCAGAAAAAGGGGCTGTTGGCAAGTTTGCTTTGAGTCTGCTGAATGCTAGATGCTTGAGCATGATCTAGAATATAGCGAGAAAGATGGCTAGTTTATATTCCGCTTTACATTCTCTATGCTTCTGATAGTGTGTATAATTTATTAACAGCTTAGATGACGAGTTAGATCATTATTAGCTTATTTAAGATATAATTATTTTAAGTGTTAACTGCTGAGCTGATTAAAGCAATTCGTCTAAATTTACGGCTAACATATCTCAATAAATACTGCGATAATATGATTTTTTTGTATTGTATAAGTTTGAATTTTGTTAACATCTGTTAACCATGTCAGTTAAATCGATATCAACATTTTTAAAAGTTTAATTATTATATGATTATTATTTTTACTATAAACTGCTGAATAGGTAAATGCAGCGCTTCTCAAATTGTGGGGTCCTCCAAGCGGGGGGGGGATATCCTCACGTGGGGGGCACACACGAGCATATAGAAAATTCAAAAATAAAATATTATTTTAAAAACTTATTAACTTATACTGAAAGGAAGCAAAACAAAATACATTGTCATAATAAAAAGTAAAGTACACATTTACACTGATATCATGCACTTATTAATATATTAGTATTGTTCAATATATTTGATATTTAATTTATGGATACTAAATTAAGAACAAGTTCAGTAATAATTAGTGACTCTCATAGGCTTGTCATATACAAAATTATAAACAAAATTTCATACTTATCCTGATAATTTATACGGCTCATTATTAAGACAGTATTGTTACTTTAGCTCCTTCGTACATTATTATTGCATTCAATGCATTTTTATAGTAAGGAAGGGAGAGCGCGATGAAAATTATGATCGAAAATCGGATCACATATGTTGGAAGTTTGAGAAGGACTGGGTAAATGTAATTCGTCTGAATTTACAGTTAACATATCTTAATGTGAATGCTGAGATAATATAATTTTTTTAGTATTATATGGATTTGAGTTTTATTGATATTTGTTAACAGGGATTGTGAACAATGAGAAAGTCACAAGAATACATAAAGAAATAACCAACATTTGATTATAAAAATAATATGAAAAAATCTATTTTGTGTCTTAGAAAATACAAAGCAAATCTTTGAAATATTATATATGTATTACCTATGTAGGAAGAATTTAGGATACTAGGAAACTTAATAAGAATTTTAAAGCTATTATATATGGATTACGTAAGAAACAAATTGGATCCAAACCTTATATACTTTTTATTTTAAATAAGTCCTTTTGTATTGTTTTTTATCCTGTTTTACTAATTCCACTTCTTCAAGTGATTCTATGTTCATTTTCCTCAACATAGGTAGGGGCTGAAGAAAACTGTGACTATTCTAGTTTAATTACCAGTATTTTTGCTATTAAATCGAAAGTAGAGTTGACTCATTAGATTACATCAGAGATTATCTGAGTTGAGGCTACATGTAGAAGATATTAAGGCTTTGATATGCAAGCAGTTATGTTGAAAGGGATAAATCGAGTTCTGATTTAGGTTTAATTAAATCATATCTTTATTTAATATCAGTATATTCTGCTTACTTCAATTAGAGATTTAGTTTTGTAATTCCTCTCAAAGTGAAAACTGTAATAAGGTTTCATGAATAAGAGAAAAACTGAGTTCTTAACCGGATAACTCTTGAATCTGTCATACATTTTGGCTACATTTTTGGAAATTTTTATCGAATAGAATCTGTAGAAATTTTAATACAGGTCCTAAATTTATAAATTACTAGCCACAGTCTGTATATTCTACAGAAAGTATTAGCCGGTTTTGTTGTTCATATATTGCGTGTTATGTGCAAGTTTTACCAGACATTTGATGTGGTTTATTTTGTCAGATATAGATATAAAGGAGGTCAACATAGGTATCAGATATACTCACATTATCGATTTATGTGTGATGATTAAAATTATATGATTAAACCAAAAACTTTTATTTATCGGCTAAATAAAAAACAAGGGAAAATAAAAGTACTTTGACAGATCAGGATCAAAATTTTCTTTTCTTTTTTTTATTTATGCCTATTTTTGTATAAATAAAAGTAATTAAATGCACAATTAAGTACCACGGAAAACAAAACTACACGGTTGAAAATTTTGATAAACAACAAATACTAACGAATAATTGTTCATTATTAAACACATGCAAAACTTGGTGGAACTTTAGACACTAACATAAAATCCATAGACAGGGAGTAAAGCTTAGAGAAATTTTATAGAGAGACAAATTTGTTCTAAAAAGTAATAAAATGAACGAATCCATAAAATGTGTTACAGAAAAATGACAGAATTTCATTTATTACACTCAAAACAAGAAAAGCTTCACAAAAAATGCATACAAAAATCATTTTGAGAAGATTCAGCTTTGGAAAAGAAACTGATTGTGATGAAAATATCACTGTGCGAAATCTGTTGAGAAATTAAAAATATTTTGAATATTCTGTGAGGACACTTATAAAGTAAAAATGTATTCTCATATTATGTTGTACATGGAATTATATTGACTTTTTAAAATTTATTAAATATCCTTGGCATAAGTTTTTTCAAATTTTCCTGCAATTTTTACGCATAAAGAACTGCTATTTTTTAAAACTACTATGTATGTAATTTTTGTTTGTTGAATTTACTTATTGTCAAGAAATATTAATAAACCAAAATAAATTGATCAATTTTAAGATGTATTACAGTTAGGTTGTTCTAAAAATAATAACCAGTTACAGAAAATAAATTTATTTTTAGAGCGTTTAACACGACGGATGTTAAATTTAGTCGAAGTATATGAACCTGAACATCTATACATCTTTCCGATGAACAAGATTAAATGCATCATTGAGAAACATTCATAGGCTTTGATAATAAGAAATTCTGGAATACAAATTTAACCAAGTTCAAATTCAGTTTTGGTCTTGAAAGTTTTGTTGCTGTCGGCTCGGTAGCTTGGAGGTAGTGTGCCCGCTTAGTAAACCCAAGCTCGGGCTTGTTGGTTCTGGTACTTTCTGCAAAATTAAATCATGACAATATTTAGCATCTAACGAGAGCTTTAATTAAACAAATTATTGAGTAAAAATTTGATGGCGAGAGCCGACACTAGATGAGGCCACCACGAAAAGGTTCTAACGTTAAAGGATTTCTCGTGTTTGTAAGGGCTTTGTTACCAGTATGCAATCCTTTAGAGAAAAAAAATTTGTTGCTTAAAAAGTATCTGAATATAAAACGAAAAGATATTTGTCAGTAGTTGAAAGGTCGGAATAAAAAAAATATCTCTGTTCTCTGTCTTGAAAAGAATTTAGTGCCATAAATTACAAAAGTTTTGCAGCAATTAAGAACCAAATAAATGATATTCTTAAGTTCACATTCAAAGGATCATATAATTAAATAATATACAAAGAATATTTTCATATTTTAACAAAAAAGTAATATTATTGAAGTAATTTTTGAAAACAATTACCTATCTGTTTTTTATTCTTTGAGTACATTTTGAAAATTAACTCATGAAAAAAGTAAGAAATGTAGCACGGAGAAGTCAAAGGCAAAATTTTATTATTTTTTCATTAATTGATTTTGAGTTACATATGGCAAAAATGTAAGTATAAAGATAGATATAGTTTCCGTACAAGCTAAATTGGTAGTAACTTAAAACTATGCACATTTGTTTGATGACTAAATACATGCTAAAATATTTTGCTACATATATATATTTAGTCCCTAACGTTCAGTATAACAATATATAATGTAAAATTAAGGATTTTTGAGAAAAGAAGTATAAATGTCTTATAAGGCAGTTTTAAAGTGAAATAGATTTTAGGATCCCCTCTCATTTTTATGCATATTTTATTAATTAAAATTTATTACATGAGATATATTACATATACTCTTCTTGTTTTTGTATTTAATAAATTTGAAAAAAATATCCTAAAGTTTCCTTGCTAAAGTAATAATTATATTTATCTTCACAGGGAAAATCTATGTAAAACAAAAATCAATTTGTATAAAAAAGAATGGCGTTTAATTTTATATATCTATAAGAATTTGTCAAGGTAATATTTCGCCAAATGTTACAATAACCAAATTAATAGTACATAATAATCTATCAGATATTATTGTCAGCTTAAACATTTGCGTTAGAATGTTAATTTTAATATAAAACAAAAATTTAAATGGAATATTATTCAAAATAACCAATTTTTAAATTAAAACTGAGGTAAATTACCTTTATGCGTTTACAATGTTTAAAACACACATTGTGTAGGAGAAATTCTTTGGAAAGGTTTTAGTTTTTTAAATAAATATTCAGAAATGTTTTATTTATTTAAATTTTAAAAGTAATTTCACTATCAACGGTTTGAATAGATTGAAATTACCTTTGGATTACACCTCTTGTTGGTCAAACATAATATTTTCAAATGTGTCCACTTTTCTCTTACCTATTATAAAAGTTTCTCATAGAAACACAGCTTTCTATATGGTTTATTATGATCGCCTTCCTTGAAATTGTTCCCACGTTGTGGATGATAGCAGTGGAATAACTGAAGTAAGATGAAGACTCCTCTAAAATATGTTAAAGGTATTGAAATTCCCTATTTAGCTCATTACTTATTATTTTTTCTAATATCGTAAACAAACCAGAAAATTTATGTAGGGATATTCTACTACAGCTGAGATTGATTGTTATATATATATATATATATATCGTTTTTTCGTACCAGAAATACATTACAATTAAATTTCCAGTTGTATAAATGATTTGTTGTTGTCGTGTGTTTTTTATCCTGGGATACATATGAAGTATAAGAAGAACAGAAACATTCATATACAAACAGAAGAATATAGACATTTATTACAAATGATGATTCCAGCATATAACAGAAGGAGTGCGCTGCTTTCCATTCGAGACAGGAATCCATTACAGACGTAAGTCCGATTTCTTTTCCCGAAGAAAATACAGTCATGCCTTTATTTGGGATTCGAACCCACTCGGTTACAAGCTGAGGATCATATCCACCATACTTTCTTGGTGGCTATAAATGATTTGAATCCAAAAAAAGAAGAAAGTGAAACCCCGTTGTTAAATTTCTTTTACTTTTTATCTGTAGAAAACTGTAACAAATATTAACCATTGAGGAACTTTAAGAACTGTTCAATCATACTTCTTCAAAAATTAAGTCTGGGGTAATCCCTAAGCGTTATCAATTTTTTTACTCAATTTGTTTTCCTATACAAAAAAATTGTAAAAACACCTGTAGATACATCATCTCAATTTCTAAACGCACCTCGTTCAAGACCTTCATAGTAGTGGGTAGCTTTGGATGGTTACCTAGGAAACCAAAAACACACACTCTCCTGAAGGATAAATCCGTATTTTGACCCCCTTCTTCCTGATCCAAAAGGGGGTACGAATGGAATTCAGGGAGAAAGAAAAAGAGCGGAAAGAAAGGTTTTCCAAGTCCTCCTCTACACCTGAGGGATTTGAGGTTTGCTTTCATTTCCCTCGGTCTTATACATTGTGATGGAACCCAGTGAGACGGTGTCCCTTTGTGGTTTGCCTGCCGCCTGCCTCTGAGGATCCTATTGCTCTTCCGCATACGGAAGAGAGGAGGGGATCAAGCTCCAAATTGTGATTTAAACCTCTTCGTTCCGGCCTCCTTTGGTGTATTTTTTCCACTCCCTTACTCCTTCTTTTCCATTTGGAAGGAGACTACTATCTCTTTGCTTTTCTGCTGGAGATTCTATTTATTTGTAGATTTCCAGTTGCATCTCTGTCTCACCTCTTCTTCCCCACTTTTTGTTGTCTTTTATCTCTGAGTTCCATGTGAATATTTATTCTTTCGTAGGCGTGTGAGTGTGCGCGCGTGTGTTTTGCGAACTTTTTTTTTGTTTCCAGAAACATGCATTTTCAATTCCCTGTTTAGAGCGGATGTTTGCTTTGTTTATTTATGTATTTTTTGCCTCTCGAACGAGTGATGAAAAAACTGTGTGGTCAAGGAGGATTTATATCAATATTTGCGTCAGAGAAGGAAGGTTTTGGGGTCCTTTACTGGAATAAAATGGACTGGGGTGGAAAATAATTCCAAGTACTTAGATACTGTTAAATATCTCATGAAATTTATGTCAGATTTCTACCTTCCAGTTTCTTGAAAATCCCTTTTTTTAATTTCTGCAATGGTTAAATATCAAAATTTTTGTTCTTAATTTCTATTGATATTAAGAACTGGTGTCCTAAGGGGTATTTGTAGTTGGCAGATAGTTGAAATATTGATATATCCTGAGTATATATAGAAAGACTACCATTTGTAAGTCAATATGAAGAAATAGATGGATTGCAAAAGTCTTCGAATTTAAGGTAACGGACTACGAGATTTTACAAAAGCATACAGATGTATATTTTTTTTAATATTTAGTGTCACTCAGATTAGGATACACTCGAATAAATTTGTTTTAAATATATTATTACAGTAAAAAATTATTTAAATACAATATTTTGGCAGAAAATTAGCATAGAATAATCTATTTTCAAAATATTCTTCTCTTATGAAAAATTCTTCTATAATAAGAATACTTTGCTTATATGCAGCTAAGACTTCCCCAGAGAGACTGAACTGGAATTTTTGAAAAGCTCACATCATTTGCAGAGTTACTACCAATTACAATAATAATCGAAGCTTTCTTGTTAACATTTTCCCACTCTTATGTATTAAAATATGGATAAATCCACTTTTAAGTTATATATTTCAAAAATTCTAATTCAGATTATGTACAGAGGTTTGAGCTATATGTAGGCAAAATATTATTATTATAGAAACATTTTTCATAAAAAAAGAATAATTTGGAAGTCGGTAATTCTATGCTCATTTTTCGCCTGAATATTGCATTTAAGATATCCGACTACGTTCGGAACCGTGATTTTGCAAAAGCGCATAAATGGATAATTTACATGATATTTAGTGTCACTTAGATTAGAATATATACATAAAAATGTTTTAAGGACAATTTAACAAAAAAAAACTATTTAAATACAATATTTTGGCAAAAAATTAACTTAGAATAATCTTTTTTCCAAATGTTCTCCTTTTGTAAAAATGGTTCTATTATAATAATATTTTGCCTGTATATAGCTACAGAGGCTCAACTAGAATTTTTGAAGTATATAACCTAGAAGTGGGTTTATTCATATTTTTCGACAACAGAGGGGAGCAATTTTAAGAAAAAAGACGTCAATAATTATTTCAATTGGTGGTAACTCTGAAAATGTAAATTTTTCAAAAATTCTAGTTGAGCCTCTGTAGAGAGGTCTGAGCTATATACAGGCAAAATATTATAATAATAGAAACATTTTTCACAAAAGGAGAACATTTGGAAAAAAGATTATTCTAAGTTAATTTTTTGCCAAAATATTATATTTAAATAAATTTTTTTGTCATGTCCTTTAAAAAATTTTATGCATGTATTCTAATCTGAGTGACACTAAATATCATGAAAATTATCCATTTATGCGCTTTTTTAAAATGGCGGTTCCGAACGTAGTCGGATTCCTTAAGTAATTTTTGATTTTAATAATATACTTTAAACAATTTTATACGTGTATTCTAATCTAAGTGACACTAAATATTAAAAACATTTTTTGTTTGTACACTTTTGAAAAATAACGTAGTTATTTATTTATGTCTGTTTTTAACTTTGAATTGTCCAGCTTCTTATTATTTAAAATAATGTAAACATAAGAAATACATGAATACTACAAAAAATGACCAGCCCTCGAGTAGCTGGATAAGGTGACATTATTATTCACTCATTCACTTACTAGAGAGGATAGACCTAATGGATAGCCCATTGTTAAAAATATTTGCGTATACATTTTTTAAAAGTGATAAAAGGACTTAGAAGTCTTAATAGAAAGATAACTATGCAAAAATTATTTGTTAAGACTATCTGTAGTTATTTTAATTTTTGCTGGATACTTTAGCATCAAACTCCAAGATTAATGTTTCTAGTTCGCTAATATTTCTAGTTACCACGCCTTTGAAAAAAAATTAAGAAGAAAATTTATTTACATTGTGAAAATAACGGGATAAAAGAATCAAAATCTTACCAATCATAACAAGTTCTAATCCTCTTCCCACTGCAGTATTTCGTTCCACAATTGGACTTTGCCTTTGAAAGATCCGTATTTATGAATCTACTAAAGAACAATAAATAAAGGACACACAGAGAAAGAAGAAGAGAGGAGGAGAGGAAAAAAGAAAAACAGCAAGAATATTTCCTTTTTAAAACTAGCGATCAATCGGTCCAGGGTCCATTTGAGGTCGACAGGAATTGCATCATTTTTCATCCCGACCAATTACAAGATTGCTTCGCGAGAGCAGTCCTCTCCTCATCTCTTATCCCTTCGAAGATCCCCTCCCTTCATCAAGTTTGGCAGAGATAACTGAAATCAAGACGATATCCAAGCTCCTGCCTTTTATTTCGTTGGGCGGATTGGAGAGCTTCTTCTGTGATGGTCACTGTTGCGAGAAATTTTCTTTTAGTCGTGCAATAAATGTTTCTTACCTGAACATTTTCCAATTCGAAAAAAAAAAGTTTAATTTTTTTCTGTCTTTTTCTTTTTTTCTCTCTCTCTCTCTTTTTTGTTGTAATTTTCATAACCTTAATTCTTTGGGAACGGTAACTGTTTCAATTGAAAATATTTCGAACCTACTTTACCAAGCTTATTTTATATTATTATAAAGTGTAGTACTTTTTACCTGCAGTCATTTGATAAAGCAGTCCATTTATGACCTTTGTATCCAATTGGTCATGGTTTCAAGCTGTGACAAGCGGTATTCAAGTTGAGTTACGAGAGTTCAAGTCCTGTTACAATGACCTTTTGTATGGAGTACTAAAGCTGACTTCTCATTAACCACTTTTCAGCTTTTTTCGAATGCCTCTCGGGCACTTGAAATGGCACTACCCTGATATGCCCGAGTGATGCTCGGGCAAGACTTTTTTCTACTCTAATTCTCTGATTGGCCTGTATATTTTGCTCGTTTAGTGCGCGATGTTTTCTAACAGATGTCTCTTGTTGTCTAGTAAAGTTAGGATTACAAAAAAAGTCTAAACCGGCTTCAAGAGGGGTTAGATTTTACTGCTTTTTTAGATTATATGAGGCGGGAATTTTATTTTCACTAGATCGGTGTACCGCAAACTACGAACATTTTTTCTTTTAAATTGGGAGCTTAAAATAGAAGAAAAATTGTTAGACATTTAAAAAGTCGGATCCAAATTTTTATGATCTCCTTGTGTTGTTTTTCCAATCCCGTTCCATGATCTCAATGAAAGTAAGCACACCGATTCGAACCCGATCTTTTTGAGTTTCGTGATTTGTGGTTGGCAACAACTGCAATGCAAATCGAGCGAGTATTTAAACTCGGCTCATGTTAGTTTTTCAAAAAGGAAGGAGAAACAGAAATATAAGAAGTGTGTGAGTGGTTTAACTCTTAGAGGGAGAGAACGGCTGATTGGCAATGCAACTGCAGGTTGCATCACCATTTTAGATTAGAAATTCATTTTACAATATTAGAAGACGGTTCGAATCGGATGTCTCTGGTAATGTTGATTTTTGAACTTATTGTTTTTTTTATCGCTCCAGTAACGAGCGCAGTGACTTTATGATTATTATTAAAGGCCAATTTTAAGAAACTGTTTTTCGTCTTCATGCCTCCTCGACACATAAATTTCACTGCTAGCTTTGCAAAATTTAAATTAGTTTACCAATAAGTGTAACAAATTTGGTTATGGGCCCAGTCCATGTACTGTGTCGAGGCAGGCTAAACAGTTGAACCAGGCCATGAACTTTGTCTATTTAAATACTGTTCCAGTCTAGAACTATTTTTTATGAACTCTGTTGCTAGTACGCTAAATCGAGTAACAGGTATGGAGTTTAACAACCAGATATCAGTGTTGACTCCAAATAACTGGAACACGTGGAAGCATGATATGCAAGTACTCTAAATGCATTATGGTTGCTGGCAGTTTATAATACAGACCAAGCCAGAGCAACCTGATGAAGAGGCAACATACAAGGAAAAATTAGATCTACAACTTCGTAAGGATAGATGTTATACGTTGATCTATACTAACATCAGTTCAGATTTGAAAAATCTGATAACGGAAACAACTGACGGAGTAGCGGCATGGAAGATATTAAAAGATCACTTCGAACCAGTCACAAAAGCAAGAGTAATTCAACTATTAGATCAATTTTTTGGAACAAAATACCAACCAGGGGAAGATGTTGGAATCTTCATATCTCGTGTAAAGACAGCGGCAACCAGACTACAAAAAGCGGGTCATAAATGGATTGGACGACCTGTACATAGGATTTCAATTAATAAGGTGGCTTCCTCAGGAATTCCAGTCTACCGTGCAACAAATCTACAGATGGAAAGAAGAGGACTTCAGAGTTGTCAAAATTGAAGCAGAGCTGATATTAGAAGCTAATCGTCTTCAGTTGATGAAACAAGATTTGGAGAAAGCGGAGAATGCTTACTTGAGCAGTTTCACTTCGAAGAAGTCGAAGACGTTATCTGGTGCTACGGCTGCAGCTCATGGACATCCAAATGGCAAGAATGATTACCAAAAGAAAGGTGGTAAGGTATTTAACTGTAAAACTATTAAAAATGTTAAACAATCTATTAAGACTATAGGTCCGTGTTATGTATGTAATAAGTACGGGCATCTTAAAGTAAACTGTAAAGAGAAAAGTCTCTACAAAAATCTCCTTCAACTGTAAATGAAACTTTTAACACAGAGTTTAATATAAATTTAAGATTTTGTGAAGCTGAATGTAGTCTTTTAGAACTAGATAAACAACCCGTAACTAGTTGTATCTTATTTGAGGAAAACTCTGATAAAGGTGTTTGGGTAATAGATACTGCTGCCACGAGTCATTTTTGTAATGACAAGAGTTTATTTTTAGATCTTAAACCGATAACTAACATGAAAATGTCGTTTTCAACGGAGGATAAAAGTTGTCCCGTAGAAGGAATCGGTACACTTAGATTTCGGGTAAAATATAAGGGGAGTTTTCATGAAATAACTTTGACTGATGTTTTATTTAATCCTTAGTTGAGGAGAAATTTGTTATCCGGTTCCAGATTAGAAAGTAAAGGTGCGCATTTTGTGGGTACTAAAGGTAAAATTAATGTTTTTAATAAAGACTGGATAAAATTGTTCTCGGCGACACGCCATGAAAATTTGTATTTTTTTAAGCCGGATCATTATATTATACCAAAGAGTAAAGAAATTAGTTTTTTTAGTGATGTAACCGCTAAAACAAAAAACGGATCAATAGAAATATGGCATCAACGCTTTTGTCATGTTAATAACGATTACTTGGTAAAAACTAGTAAAAACGATAGTGTAAAAGGTCTCCCACGCTTAACTGATAATGGTAAGACTCATTGTATACCGTGTAAATTAGCAAAGTCCAAGAGAGTTTCATTTAAAAAGACGGGGGCCGTAAGATCAAAACGTCCATTGGAATTGTTGCATATGGACCTCTGTGGTCCAATGCCAACTGAAAGCCAAGGCGGTAATAAATATTTCTTGAGTATAATTGACGATTATTCAAGAAGGTGACTGTATTTCCCATCCGAAATAAATCTGACGTATTTCATACGTTTATAAGATTTCAGAAACGAGCAGAACGTTTTCTAAGTAAAAAGGTAATAGCAGTTAGAACTGATGGCGGACTAGAATTTTGTAATAAGGATATGGATAATTTCTTGACAGAACTGGGTATAAAGCATGAGGTAACAAATTCATATACGCCAGAAATGAATAGGGTCGCGGAGAGATTCAATTTAACCTCTCTAGATGGCATCAAAACATTGCTTAATTCTAGTGAAGTTCCCCATAAGTTTTGGGGAGAAGCATTACTTTGTTTCACTTATGCGTGGAATCGAATTTGTCACAAAGACAGTAACAAAACGCCTTTCGAAAAATATTCAGGTAGAAAACCATCGGTATTACATCTAATACCTTTTGGATGTTTGGCATATGCTGGTGTGCCAAAACAAATTTAAAAAAAATTCGATATGCGTCCGAAAATGGGAATTATGATGGGATACGCCCAACGTACTAATTATTATAGAATATGGTTAATAGATGAAAATAAATTAGTCGAGACTATTAATGTAAGATATTCGATGAAAATAAGAGGGGAATTAATTTTAGACAGAAAGTTAATAGTAACCTTGGATATAATTTAAACCTTTCTGATTATTATGATGATGATGATGATTTTGATAGGGTAAAAGATTCATTAACGAGTCGTTTAGTTTCAAAGACAAGTACGGAAACGCCCTCAACATCTGAAAAGCCAGATGTATCTTCCGATAATCATAGCTTGATCCCATGTACAGAGGTTAAGTGGATTTGAAATATAGGTAGGAAAGTAATTGGATCTAACGTATATTATAGTATAGAAGGGGAAGCAACCCGATTGAAATCTTTTAACGAAATATAGAGATACTGTAAGAGGCATAATATTGAGTATAATCCTAGTTTATTTAACTTTAGAAAAGATAATACCGAATCCCAGGGATTTTCAGATTTGTCAGAGCAACAAGAAGCTCTTATGGTTGAAGTAACTATTCCTAACTGTTACAAACAGGTGATAAGATCCAGAGACGCATCTAAATGGCATAATGCAATGGATAAAGTAATTAACGTAAAGTTTGGGATTTAGTTGATCCTCCGGATAATATAAAAATTTTAGAAAACCGTTGGGTTTATACCATTAAATATGATGAAAATAATAAAATTGTTAGATACAAGGCCCGCTTAGTTGCGCGAGGTAACACACAATTACGAGGTGAGTCATTTGACGAGGTATTTCAAGAATACAAATTAGAACTTTCAAAAGTTAAATCATTAAAACTAAGATGTTATTCAGACTCGGATTTTGCTACAAATAGGGATGATCGAGTGTCAATGGGAGGGTTCATAACTTTTATATACGAAACTCCAATTTCATGGCGAACTTTCAAGCAAAAATCCGTTAGTCTGTCGACCATGGAAGCTGAGTATGTTAGTTTAACAGAAGCAGCTAAGGAATTCATTTGGCTAAAGAATGTAATTGATAATAAAAGTTTAAATTTGGAATTAAGTGAAAATGTAATGTTTTGTGATAATGAAGCTGCTATAAGTTTTTCAAAGTCATCGGTAGAAAATTATAGAACAAAACATATCGATGTTCGTTATCATTTTCTAAGGAATTTGATATACAAGGTTTTCCAAATTAAATATATAGGTACCAAAAATAATTTGGCGGACATTTTTACCAAACCCATGGTAAAGGAAAAATTGTTAGAATTTTGTAGAAAATTATTTCTTTTTAGAGAATAATATATATACTTTGTTTCTTTAAGATTAAAATATTAGTTTGTTTATTACAATAAAGATTGTGAATAAAATGTATTTTTTTGTGTTAAATTGTATAACATGTGATTATAGATTAAAATTAATTTACTGATTTGTAAGAGATAATGGTGCGAGATTGGAAAAAGGGGACCGATTGTTAGACATTTAAAAAGTCGGATCCAAATTTTTATGATCTCCTTGTGTTGTTTTTCCAATCCCGTTCCATGATCTCAATGAAAGTAAGCACACCGATTCGAACCCGATCTTTTTGAGTTTCGTGATTTGTGGTTGGCAACAACTGCAATGCAAATCGAGCGAGTATTTAAACTCGGCTCATGTTAGTTTTTCAAAAAGGAAGGAGAAACAGAAATATAAGAAGTGTGTGAGTGGTTTAACTCTTAGAGGGAGAGAACGGCTGATTGGCAATGCAACTGCAGGTTGCATCACCATTTTAGATGAGAAATTAATTTTACAATATTAGAAGACGGTTCGAATCGGATGTCTCTGGTAATGTTGCTTTTTGAACTTATTGTTTTTTTATCGCTCCAGTAACGAGCGCAGTGACTTTATGATTGATTATTAAAGGCCAATTTTAAGAAACTGTTTTTCGTCTTCATGCCTCCTCGACACATAAATTTCACTGCTAGCTTTGCAAAATTTAAATTAGTTTATCAATAAGTGTAACAAAAATGAGGGATTATAAAATGCTCATATAACAGAAAATAATTCTGAAATTGACTCCGGTAGTGAGTCTAAAATTTCTGTAAATGATTCTGGAAGTAATGAAAGTTTGTTATTTTGGACTTCTCTTGTGGTGCAGATAGGATGGATCATCATCTCGTAAATTATCCAATAACAACAACAACAACAACAAAAAAGAGACAAGAAATAATACAAAAAAAATATTCTTCCTTCTTTTAGATACATCATTGTGGAATGCTTGCGTTTTATGTCAGAAAATGGGAGAAAAATTATGTCTTTGAACTTCACGCTTGATGTTATAGATCGCTTTATTGAAAGACATGGGACGGTAAATGAGAAAAATGGACGGTCAGGAATTTTGCCCAGTTCCTTACGATTGACAGAAAAAAATGTTTTAGAAGTGATTTCTCCCACAGACACAAAAATTTGAGACCAACAAGGCAATGCTTTGTGTATTGTTCGAAAAGAAACGATTTTGGAAAACATTTGAAAAAAGAAACACGATACTTGTGTCTCGATTACTATACTGGACAATGCTTGTCTCCCCGTTTTAAAATTTACAACACAAAAACAGAATTTTAAGGTGTCTCAGGGGTGTTCAATTTTTCTAGAGGTCTGAAAATATAAACAATTTTCAAACAGGTATAATTCTTCTAAATTTAAATTAAATGATTCGAAACTTTTACACAATATTTATAAAAGAATGGGGCTTCAGAAAAGTATAAAATTATTAAAATGTAATAATTTTAAAAATCATAAGAAAATGAAAATTCTATAATAAATATATTAAGAATTTTTTGCATTGCGCATGCTATTTTCTAAAATAATAGCCTCTGATGTATAAAACTTTGTAAAATTACAAAATGCATCATACTCTTTAAATGCTACCTAATTTAAGTATTATTAATCTTTTGTATTTCAAAATATTTGTAAATATTGCAATTTTTTGAATATTTTTTAAAAATGTATTTTTTTATTTATTAAAATATATAAGTTATTATTCTATTTATATAAAAATAGCTACAGTGTAATAAGAATACATTTAACTTTATAAATCAACTTATAGCTAGTAATTACAGCTACTATTTTAGAAAATAGCATGTGCGACATAAAACTTAATAAATATTTTTTATAGAAAATTTTCTTAGTTTCAGATGCTTATAATTTTTAAAATTATGACTATATTTTAAACATTTTATACTTTTCTGAAGACCCATTCCTTTATAAATAATGTGTAAAAGATTAGAATCATTTAATTTAAATTTAAAAGAATTATACCTGTTTGAAAATTGTTTATATTTTCAGATCTCTAGAAAAATTTAACACCCCTGAGACCTCTTAAGAGAATAATTAACTATATATATATATATATATATATATATATATATATATATATATATATATATATATATATATATATATATATATAACTGTTCTCTTTTTAAATCTAATATACATTTTCGTAAAGTGTTCTTTTGAGTTCGCATATTTCTCCGGAAAAAAGCCAACTTTAAGGAAAATATGTTTTTTCAATGAACATAAAAATTAGCATAATTCTTTGAATTCCATATTTGTAACATTTCTGACTGCTGATTTGAGTTTATATAAGTGGTTTCTTCTTAAAAATGTTTATAAAAATATGCTTTGTTTTTGATATAATATGACGGAAAGAAGAAACTGTCAAGTGGTTAAACATAAGTCATCTTCAAAATTTTCCTCTGGTGAGGCACAGGAATCTTGTATGTGAAATAACAACTCAGGTGTTATCTTTGCTACTTCATCTAGAATTAAAATACCGAAACTTAGCCAACAGATAACATGTAATTTTAGACAAATTCTATGTAATTAAACAGACAAATTTAATGTCTGATCAGTTTCACACAATGGAGTAGCTAAGGGTAAACTGATTCTCCATAAAAATGAAAATGTCTCATCTACTTTTAAGTTGTGATTTTTGGTTTGATGAATACGAGGATCATTCTGATATTTTTGAGACACACCTAATTTATTAAGGTATCCGACTACATTCGGAACCGTGATTTTGCAAAAGCGTATAAATGGATAATATTCATGATATTTAGTGTCACTTAGATTAGAAAATATAAATAAAATTGTTTTAAGAATAGTATTACAATAAAAAATTATTTAAGTACAATATTTTGACAAAAAATGAACATAGAATGACCCATTTTCAAAATATTCTTCTTTCGTGAAAAATGCTTCTATTATAATAATATTTTGCCTGTATATAGCTCAGACATCTGTACAGAGGCTCAACTAGAATTTTTGAAATATATAACTTAGAAGTGGATTTATCCATGTTTTAGAACAACAGAACGAATAAATTTTAAGAAAAAAACTCCGATAGTTATTTCAAATGGTTGTAACTCTGAAAATAATGTGAATTTTTCAAAAGTCATAGTTGAGCCTCTGTAAAGAGGTCTGAGCTATATACAGGGAAAATATTATTATAACAGAAGCATTTTTCACAGAAGGAGAACATTTTGAAGAAAGGTTATTCCAAGTTAATTTTTTGCCAAATATTGTATTTAAATAATTTTTTTGTCAAAATGTCCTTAAAACAATTTTATACATGTATTCTATTCTAAGTGGCATTAAATATCATGAAAATTATCCATTTATGCACCTTCTTAAAATCACGGTTCCGAATGTAGTCTTAAAGCTACACTTACAAAATTTTAGGAGCGTTCAAAGTAGTCTCCTCCAGCATCAATGCACTCGTAGACGAATTTTTCATATATTAAATGTCTCAAACTATTCATTTCTTGGAATTGATGAAAAAATGCATTTATAGCCGCATCAATCTCTTCTGAATGAAAACCACGTCCACGCAAGTTCTTTTTTAGATTAAACAATAATCAAAAGTCACATATAGCTACATCCGGAGAATAAGGAGGATGTTCTGAACCCTAAATTTGTTTTCCATACGACTAAAATTCAACGAATAGTTCAAAGCAAATGAATGAAAACAAAAATTGTTTCTAAATATAAATTACACATAAACTTTCAACACCGACAAGAATGTCAATATGCAGGATATACAAAAAAATAGCTTCCAAACTCTGCACAGCTAGATTCCTCGTTGGGAGAACATAAAAAAAGCCCAAAGAACTGTATCTGTACGATCCACAGCTTAAGAGAAAAATTCGAAAAACAAAGAATGGCGTAGCAAGGAAAAAACACCGTATTGGACACATCAACTGCACGATTTTGAAAATATCTATAAAGGCAAATGTTTAAAGTATCTGCCTTCCATATCGAGGCAGGCATGAGCGTGCCATGGAACGGATGAGTTCACACGCCACAACAGAGTAGTGTCCACCGAAGTACAAGCAGCATGCATGCGAGAAACTCAGTCAGTTTGGGCAGCCACAGCGTCTCGACACATCAGTTCCTTCAGATTGCTCCACAAAATACAACGTTGTGAGATCTGGTGATCATGATGGCCATAGAACCGGCCCTTGTGTCCAATTCATTGGCCGGAGTATGCCATTTTCAGCAAATAACGTACAGACGAACAGAAACGCGCCGAGTCCTTACCATGAATCTAAAGCAGCGTTTCTCAAACTGTGGGGGTGCACTCCCTAGGGGGGGGCGTGATAACACTACAAGGGGGCGAGGATATTAAAAAGTCGAAAACAAAAGATTATTTAAAAAAATTATTAACTTGCTGAAAGTAAACAAACAAAATACATTCAGGTATAATAAAAAATAAAATACACATTTCTACTAATATAATACATTTATAAATGTATCAGTACTTCACAATGTATTTTATAAGTAATTGAGCAATATTAATTTAAGAGCAAGTTTAATAATTATCGGTGACTCCATCGGCTTGTCATATATACAGTTATATACAAAAATTAACACTTTTCTTGATAATTTGTACGGTTTATAACCTTAATTGCCGAGATTAAAAGTTATACGGTTCGTTCCCCAAGGTCACTGTTTTTTTTTTCATGTAGGCGCGCGTATGAGATGTATTGGAGGAAGGGGGGATAAAAGCGGAATAAAGAAGCAAATCCTCTGAAATGCGTAAATTCGACGCAAACACTGTCAAGTTAATTTTATTGCATTACAAAGCTTTTGGAATAATTCTATGGATAGAAGTTCGTTGAAAAGATCGTACTTCGGAAAGACGTCCGGACCAATTAATACATTGGCTGACCAAGACGTTGATTATGTCGGTGGGACTTAAGATATCCGACTACCCTAAAATCATGATTTTTTTCAAAAATTGACAAATTTTGTTTATGATTTTATTTTATAGGCCATCGTATAAGCTCAATAAAAATACCAAGGTTTTTATTTTCCATTCACTAGAGCAAAAATTACAAGTGTTTTAGTAAAAGCAGATGCCATAACTTTACACAAGATGACAAACTTTAAAATGCGTTTTACTCGAAATGTGTTTTTTGCGAAAAGTTCAAACGGGAACAGCGATTGCTCAAAAAGTTTTGAAAATAATTTGCTGAAACTTTTTGAGTATGTTATGTATAACAGTAGAAGTGTTTTGATCTTCAGATTTATCAATCGTTGCTTTATTTTAAAATTTACAGTCCTTTATGTGGATATAATCACTTTCTTTTTAAGCAATTTCGTATAATCACTAAGATAAAGTGCTCTAGGTTTTGTAAAAGTTGAAATATCTCTTATCCTGAAGGTCATTTCAAACACGAATAATAAAGTAACACATCAAAATCAAAAAACTTTGTACAGAGCGGGCCCCGTTTATGTAATTTTTTGTACATTTTTACCAGTTTTTTCTCATTTTAATAATAATAAAAAAATTTTCTGCTTTCAATTTTAAGATTTTTTCCTTAAAATATACTAAATAAATCTAAAAATCACAAAAAAATCCTCATATTTCCATTTTTTCAAAAAAAAGTTGTCGCAAGTAGTCGGATACCTTAAGAGATTTAAGTTGTACTGTAGTTTTAGCATCAAAGCATAGTATTACTGAATTCAATACATTGTTATTGTATGGAGAAGGGGGGGCGATGGAAATTATGACTAAAAATTGGGTCGCAAAAATCAAAAGTTTGAGAGACACTGACCTAAAGGCATCACCATTCATTCATCATCATGTACCGTATTTTTGTCGTAAACTACGGATCGTACAGGTACAGTTCTTTAGGCATTTTTTATGCTCTCCCAGCGAGGAATTCGGGTGCTATTTTTGGGGCTCCCTGTATTCCTGATCACGTGAATGTGATATATTTTTAAAAATTCGGAAATTAAAAAAAAACCCATAAAAAATTCATTGAAATTTTATTTTTTGCCGCTAAACTTTAGAATCGCGAATGTATTTATCCAAGAGAAAGCAAATAAAAATAAACTTAATTTGTTTAAAATGATGGGTTTTTTTTATAGATTGCGACACAAGCTGTAGTGTTTATAACAAATTAAAACAGTTCAATTTTAAGTAACAAAATCAGAAGTTATCAGAGTAATATAGTGCAGTTCCCCTCCTTTAAAATTAAAAAAAATGCCAAAATTATTTTGAAAACGTCATATAAATTTGAAATTGAAATTTATTTCATACATTTTTAGCTATATGTTTTATTTCCCCATTTTCATATTAGCATAGATTAAAAAAATATTAATATATATAGATTAAAAAATATTAATATATATAGATTAAAATAATACATAATTATAACATATTATCATAATAATAATAATCTGCAAATATAACACGTGCATAAATATTTTTGAAAATTATTTGGGCTGGAAGTTATAGATTTCGATATAAAGTTATTTCAATATATATAAGTAAAGAATATTAATTCCATTATTATTTTAAATATAAAAAATTGACCACATGTCTAATATATTCAAGGGACATCATCTTTTTAAGAATGAAAAATTTCAGATATTAAATGGAATTTCTGAAAAGAAACGTCGCGTTGATGGAATAATATCAACATTTTTTTAATCGTGGTCGAAGAGTAAGATAGAGTAAGACCACAATCTGGTGGTATATATATTAGGTTGGGGAAAAATAAATTCACTATTTTGGCATGAAATTCAAAACTTAATTTACCATGTTTCGTATTGTCCGATTTGGGTCTAATATGTACCGTTTTGTTGCATAAGTTGTTGCCATTTTAAAGGTAACTTCATATTGCCTGTCTCAGAAGTCTTGGCCTTTATTGGTGAAAAATTCTAGCAATCGGTTTTCACAATCTTCCCTTAATCCCAATTTCTTATCACTCAGGAAGTTTTACAATGCGAGAAAAAGGTGGTAATTACTTGGTGCCAGGTCCAGACTGTATGGTGGATGCATTAAAACTTCCCAACCAAGCTCCCAGAGTTTCTGGCGAGTCACTACAGACGTGTGTGGTCTGGCGTTGTCCTGATCACCTTCAAGGTGTTTTCTCTCTAAATTGGGGTAGTACCAAGCCAAATCGTAGGGTCAGCTGTATTTTATTCAAAGCTACGTCTAATGGCAGGCGTACAACTGGCTCTTTGCCACGATGAATTTTGTGGGCCTCAATTTGACGCCGTCAGACAGGTAAAATGGGCAGCAACAACAGCAGTATTATTGAGGTACCTCATTGGAAAAGTAATATACGTATCTCTATTTACAAATATATATGTATTCTAATAATATATTTTCAGCACAAAAAAAATTTAAAAACACAAAATCGGAAAAAATAAAAAGGAATATAGTAATCTACTTAAGCAGTATTTGAAAAATACATTTAACTTTATGAAAAAGCTGTTTTTGTAAAAAAACATTGTAATTGGATTAATTAATTTACTAGTTCTGACACTTAGAATGTTAATTTATAATATAAATGATTACTAGAATTACATGGTTTTCTGAAGTTACTATTCATTTACAAAATATTCATTTTTCTGAATACAGATTGTGATGTTTTCACTTTTTTTTTTAAAAAAAATAAAATATACATGCGCTAATAATTATATTTTTCATATAATTATTTCTTAACATTATCTCAAAGTATTTATAAATTTATTTATTTATAATTTTGGTAATATTATATTTTATCAGTAGTATTAATCTACTTTTCCAATGAAACAGATTGATTGTAAGGAAGCCTTTGTGCTTCGCAGCATTGTATATGCTTATCACTAGATCCCCTTGATCATTGATTGTAATTTTTTGATTATTCGTTGATTTACATTGTGGTTCATGCATTTTCAAATCCCTTTTTTAATATATGTCTTTATTCGAGGATTAATAATGAATTCAGAAGATATATATCCATCATAATTTTAAGGAATTATCAGCAGAACTCTTAGCTCTTAAAGAGGCTTTGAAATTTTGCTTTACTGAGAGTGTCAATACAGATATTAGAATATTGAGTGATAGCCGAAGCTCTATTCAGCATATATCTGAATGGTGGAGTATTGTCCAACTATTAAATAGCTTGAGTGCCAATGTTAAGATATTTTTTCAGTGGTACCGTCACACATGAATGTCTGCGGGAATGAGATTGCAGATGGTTTGGCCCGTGAGGACAGCCATAAAAATTCTAAACATGGTGACTGCATTTACTTTTTAAGAAATTTCTGCCCGGGTCAAACATGTCAGTTCCTCTTGGAGGAAGACCTCTGTACATGAGTGGTATGATGGAAACCGTCCTGGTGCTTCTTTGCTTGGGACGAGCAGCAGGCGAGTTGAAACTACTCTTACTAGGCTTCGCAGTGAACATACTCGAGCTCAACGGCACGTGGTAGGTCTTAAAGTTTACTTTCCTTGTCCGAATTGCATTGTGTCCCAAGCCACTCCTGCCAACATCTTGGCTTGTATTGGTTCCCATAAGAACCAGCTGCTCTCAAGTCTTGCTACAGTTCTTCATTGTTTAAAAACTCACGGGTTCATGGACTTGATCTAGATGTTTCTGTCGATCAAGTGGGATAAGAAACAACAACACAACATATAATCAGAAGAGGGAAGGTTGGTTAGGTGATAAAACAGGTTCAGCCATCTAAAAGTAGTCTCCAAGCTGTAATGCTTATGGCTGCTGTAGGATTCATATTAACTGATTAAGGCTTTTGCCAGAATTTTTTTCTACGTCGGTGTAGGGAAAAATCAAAATAATAAAAATTTACATTTCATTTATGTTATAAAAGGTAATATCATTGATTAAATAAATAATAGGATGGCATAGTTATTCTACAAAAGAGAATAAGTTTATGCAAATTAATAAAAAGAGTTAATGAAATATGTTTAGCTAAACCTTTCCTTGTTTATCTCCAAAAATAAAAGGATATTATAACTGCGTTAAATAAACAAAGAAATGGCTATGGCAATAACAGAAATGCAAATCATCCTTTATATATCTTCGTCATCTTCCTTCAAATGCACATGATTTATACGTCGAAAATAAATAAACTTTTCGAGATTTATCGCAATAGATCCTTATCTAAATCAAACAATCACACCTAACCACGCTAATAATCACACTTCCCACTCTTTGCAATTTTTAAACCGTTTCGAAATCGGCGAACCTTTTACAAATGTTCCAAGAAGAATAAACGGCCTTCCTCAAAAAGAGAAGTAATAATGCTCGGTAAAATTAGATTCCCGAAATCACATCGAATTTGTGTTCAGGGAGCGTCTCGATTCCTATCGTTCCAATACTCTGGTGGGCTTCCCTTTTCTCTCCAACACCTCTTCCTCTCCCTCCACCCCAACCCCATTTTCGAACGTTCGGTATGCACTTTCTACTTTCATTTCTCGAACGATTTCGAGATTCCGTCCCTGGGCTTTGAATGGCCGCCGGAGACCCTATATCGAGATTTAATTTAACAAAAGATTCCTAATCGTGTTCCTCCAGCGATATCTCCCGATGCACCTCTTCACTTCTCTTCGACACCCCTTTCCCCTGCACCCTTGTCGAGCCTTAATCTTCCAGAGCCTCCGTAGAACACCGCGAAATTACGCTGGGATTCCCGGTGTACGTTCGACAAATACTTTCAGAAGAGCGATCTCTTCAAGTCAACAAAAGGATTCGAGGATATTCGAATTTCCCATCCTCAAACCTTATCTTCACTCCAACCCTTTCTCTATTCCATTCCTTCCCAAACGGCGATGCACTTCGTTAAGCCTCCTTAACAGAATCTACACCCCTGCTCTCGACCTCCCCCTTGCAAAATATTTTGCATCCCTTTCCTCCCTTGATGGAGAGGATTAAAGCGGGAAACCTCACGAACCAAGAGCTATCTTTGCCTTGTAAACGACTTTTTTTCCATCGCCTTCCCCCCTTCGAATATTTAGATATTCTTTCGTCACCTGACGATTATGTCTGGGGTGCCGTCTATAAATTAACTATTATCAATAACAGACCTAGAATCTCAGAGTTTTAGTTGGAATAGAGGGAAGGTTCCCAGAAATATACATAACTTCTTACAAAAATTCAAAATTATATATTTTAAACAGGAAAGAATCGGTAAAATCTGTTGTTCAATGTTTTTTTATCGACAGAGAATTTCTTAACTGAAAATTACGCTCGATATATTATAATTGTCTTTAAATTCATTCTTATTTTTTCAAAACTGTTTGAAATTGCTAATTTTTAGATTCTCATAAACATCGCTTATCTCATTTTTTGGAATTATTCTATCACTTATTTTAATTCCTATATACTACTAGTTCACACTCTCCCTATATATATATATATATATATATATCTTGTTCAAATTTTCAATCGTTTATAAAATACCTTTTATTCTTTCACTCAAGTTCAAGAACATTTATATAAAATCCATAGTGGATGACACTTGATGTTAGTACAGTTTTTTCAAATATTTATTCATTGATATTTGAATTAATTAACGAATAGATAGTAACAAACAAAAATAATACTCCAACACCATATATAAAAACGAAATTCACTTGTTGTATCCCTGTAGCGCAATGGGCTTCTAATCCAAAGGTCATGGGTTCGAATTCCGCCTGGGATGGCCTAATTTCTGAAAATGTAATTTTTTACTATACTATCTTATTGGAGTAATTAAATTTAATTAATGAATAAATAGTAAGAAGCAATAATAATAGTACAACACCCTATATGGAAAGGAAATAGAAAATTGCAAGGAAAATGGCTTTCTATTTTGCCACTTAATAGTGTGATTCTGTCATATGTATATACATTTTTATATTAATTGTAATTATTTAATAAAATGTAACTAAAATAAAATTTTTCTTTGTCGACTTTAGTAGGAATTGACTTGAACTCTTTTTTTATGTTGCTTGTTTCTAAATATAAATAAATTTTTCCATTTGATTTCCGCATTTCCGATGGATATATTATTTTTAATGTGCCCTTTTCAACCTTTCGACTCATGCAAAACTTATACCATGTTAGAAATGTTGGTTAGAAAACCATAATTGAATATGAATTCATTTAACCCATAAAGCGTGCTGGACGAGCTCACTTCATCATTGGAATGTTACGCTATACACGAATTCGACGAGTCCCACTCGTGGTGCAATATGAAAGTCAGCATTACTATGCGTTCGCCGGAAATATCTCGTCATAATTTCAAAATTTGCCACCAAATAGGGCCATCAGATAAAAATTTGGGAAAAATTTTAGAAATGAAAAAAAAAAAGATACACCATTAAAGGGTTAAAAAAAAATTTGGTTTAATGAAGAAAAATAAATATCAATATCAGATTTGAAATTAGTTTTTCTGCTCAAGGTTCGAAGGTTAGGCGGACGGAAATAGTACTGGCGTTATAGCATTCGGTTACCTCCATTTCATATCAGTGAATGAGTGAGTAAATATTAACGTCTCTCACTGTTCAGCTACACGAGGGCTTTTGACAACGTACCACGTAATTTTGAACCATGGTCGACTGACGTGGACGACACCTGAGCTGGCACCCACACTCCTAACTACCACACCAATGGGAGGACGTTTGAGCTCTCGACAGATTTAACGTGCATCGCTCCCCAACACAGCGGGTCTTTAGTGGTACGGAGCTCGAACTCGTGACAAGGCCACGATCCGATTCCTTAACCCGTCGGCTACCACGGCCTCATTTCATATCAGAAATGTGACTTATAAGGATAAATTTAGGCCAAAACATACTTGTACAATGACGGTCTGAGTTTATCATGATAATCTAATTACTGTATTCTTGAAATCTCTTTATTTTATAATCAATCAATAATCAAGAATAGTTGTTATTGTCAAAAGTATATATTTATCCACATGAAATAAGTTGAATTGATTGTAAGCTAAGGAAATGAAAATAAAAAATCAAAACAGTGCCTCAACATATTCATCAAATCATGTTTGTGTAGTAATACTCTGAAGCAGGATGTTATTGGTTCATACGTAGAAATTTATAGGTCTTTTATCTGTGCTGTCTCTAAGTATTTGAATATAAATCAAATAATCCATTCACAAATAATATTGAAAAAGTTGTTGTAATATTGTTTTCTCCCAATACAATTGGTATATGCAATCGTTCTAATCTAATTATCTCATTTTCTAAAGACTTCTTGAAAATTATTTCATGTACGAGACTTGTTTTCTAATGATATTTTCTTAAATATAGGAATTTCAAAAAGAATTCTACACTAGTCTCTTGATTCCTACATTTTTTTTGGTTTCGAAATATTAAGGTCTAATCTATCCTTTAGTTTCTCTTGCTTGGTTATCACTCATTATTACCATTAAGTAAAAAGAATTTATTTTGCCAATACATCTAGAAATATTTGTTGCTCCTGAATTTTGATCTATGTTTTGTTTCTTAATTACATGTGGCGTCCTATTTGTAGTACAGCACGCACGCACGCACGCACGCACGCACACACACACACACGCACGCACACACACGCACACACACGCACGCACGCACGCACACGCACGCACACACACACACACAATGAATTCCTTCTTTACCTTAGCAACTTTATTTGAGCATTGAACGACTTGTCAGTTAAAGGAATTGAGATGCTCATCAAATCTATTGAGACTGAAAGGACTACACATTGGTGTGTTGAAGAAATTCAGAGGAGAAATTCAACACCTAAGCTAGAGCCCAATCTCTGAAGAAACTCAGAGATTGAGCTCTAGCTTAGCTGTTGTTTTCATCATTTGATGAGGTTCAAAATTATTAAGAGGTTTATCACCAATAGCTCTCGTGTATAACTTCGATGTTAATGACCAATCAATCAAGCTGCCACAGACTTTTCCCTTCTACAGAACCAAATTAAGAATAAATCTTATCGAACATTTATGTTTTGTTTTTTCTTATTGATTGAAAATTTCTTTTTAAATGTCAAATGACTAAAAATTTTAAGCTCATTTTATTAAAAGAACTTAGAAAAATATGATAGGATTATATTATTTTTGCAATACATTCATTTTTTTAAAAAAATAAATCAATACTCTAAACATAATCGGCGTAAACTAGAGCTTAATTATGCTGCTTCCAGAGAATTGTTAAATTTAAAATTATACATCAGAATCTCAATTCGATATGAGACAGCAACGATTACCGTAACATACATCTGATTTGATTTAATTAATAAAGCAACATATTTACACGACGAGGTACCGACGTGAATTGGTAAGCCTCGAAAACATTTTGGGGCTTAGCTGGATTTAACAAGCAGGTATAGCAATTATACATTTAATAGTTTGAGCTCATGAAGTTCTCGACTTTATGCTGCCCTCTAAAACCCTTAGCTATAGATGAAAAACAAAAATTACAATTCTTATATTGATGTTAAAAAGTTGTTCACACTGGAACATTTGTCTGTATGAAGACTGTAATTAAATTTACTGCTTATCTCTCATCTAAACTTCTTCAAGTATTTAATTGTAATGACTAGATGATTCAATACTTGTTAAATATTGTTGTATAGAATTTATAATAGCAAGATTATTTAGAGTATATTTTGGTACTTTTTCATTTCACCGGCACAAATCTCGTCAAGAAAACTATATTGGCGACAGTAGACAAATTCTTCCTCTGTTCTCGCCAAATTCCAAATATTCATCGCTTTTTCTTCCATCGTTGAATAATTAGGAAAAAGACATTACTGATCAGAAAAAGTTTCGACTTACTATGAAAATGTGGTGGTAAAAGATTACGAGCTAGAATATTCCGATTGGCATCGGTTGTATCATTTTTGACGACATTACCATCTGCACCGGCGAAATATAAAAGTTCCTTTTCTTTTCTCTACTATTTAATCAATGACTTACGGCATTATATCCCCTATTTCATTTTATCAATAAGAAATATAATTTAGCAGTAAATCTATTAATCTTATTAATCTTGACACTAACTGTAAATTAATTATCAAAAATTATATATAAGTTTTGATACTAATAAAATTATAGCTAAACAGTATCGCAAAAAAAAAAGAAATCAGGCATATCCCAATTATTTCTCAGTAAGTTATGAGTATAACTAAAGAAGTAAAGACATTTTTTTGAAAAAAGAGCATTCCTTCAAAAATGTAAATATTTGCAGAAGTACAAGCTCTATTTGTGACTCGTGGTTATTATGTAAATATATAAGAATATCATATATGCGATTATTATAGATAATTTAATGCACTATTACACACACACACACTTTTATTTTTAAGGTAACACGTACTATCGTAGCTAACTAATATATCACGCTTCAACAAGTTGAATATTGTCTTGGTAAATTGTTATAATTTTGAGCTACTATGATCTGTCACTATATCTTTTTTGCATTACTAACCCAATAAGCATTTATTTATCATAGCAGTTGCTCCAATTCCTTGATTTATTTAGTGGACAATTGTTGTTAAAACTAATTCATCAATTTTTCTAGTTCTGGTAATATGTATATTCAATACACAGAGAGTCCCCAAAATAACGTCTGAACTCTGCACAACCAAACTTCTCGTTAGGAGTACATAAAAAATGCGCAAATAACTGTATCTGTACGATCCATAGTTTACGAGAAAAATTCGGAAAATGATGAAGAAAGAATGATGATACATAATCGGGCCCCGGTACATTTTTGTGCTCCTGTACATGATTGGCTAGATATGGCATATTACGGCTGCTAGATCAGATGAAGGGTTCCGGTTCTATGTTAGATTTGTAAGATAATGTTAGATTTTTTTACAATGGGGAAGTATCAAGGAATTGGTGTATCTAGACCAATTCCTTGACAAACGGACTTTGCTGCTCGTCTCCATTCTACTTGTATTGTGGTGGACACCACACTGTGGTAACGTATGCTTTCGTCTATTCCAAGGTGCGCTCAAGCCTGCCTCGATATGCATGACAGACACTTTGAACATCTGTCTTTATAAATATTTTCTAATATTGCTGTTGAGATGTGTCCAATAGGGTTAAGACGTCATATTTTGTTTTTTCGTAAACTATGGAATGTACATGTACAGTTTTTTGGGCCTTTTTTAAATATTCCCAACAGGGAATCTAGTTGTGCAGAGTTTGGGTGTTGTTTGGGGGACACCCTCCTTGTGTGTGCGTCGGTATATGATTCTAAATATTTTTTTTTTATTTCAGTATCTCATTTCATTAGAATTATTTTAAAGAAATTTTAAGACTAAAACAGTGATAAAGATAATGTATTCTTTTAATTATTATAATTCTTTGTTTTTTTTTTTAAAAAAAGACACTGAGTTAAAGAAATTCCTACCTATTAGTTTAACATTACTATTTACGAATTTTTCTCAAAAGAAATAATTTTCTATTATGAAAACTTTGATAAATTTTTTTAATTAATTGTTTCTTTGTTATTGAAAAACTTTTTAGATTGATTTATTGTTTGTAAATCTTGAACTCAGAAGGAACACAAGAGCTATTGGCGATGAATCTCGTAATATTGGAACGTGGATAAGTGAGCTAGTACACCACTCTCCAAACCTCCCCACCATGCCAATGTGTTTTTTAGATCCCCAATTTAAAGTGCATCAGCCACCGTGCAGAAAGGGTATTACGCATTATAGAATAAAATACGAAGCCATAAATTCATTTTCAATATCAAACTTTTAGATAGCTATAATTTCAATTTACTGAAGCACAAATTTTAACACACGCACACTGATTATCTCCGTATTTTAAATTTAATTCATAGTATTATATCTGTTAGTATTACTTTTTAATTTATCAAATTTTCCTTTAAAATCACGTCTTAATTCAAGTTAAGACAATGAAAATTTACATCCGAGAATTTACTGCCTTCGCCTATAAAATTATCAAATTCAAAAAATTCATTGTTAGCTTAAATATTTTGAAAAGGCTGCAACATAATAAAATTTTAGATTGATTCTCTGAATATAATACTAAATATTCGAATTTTTAAAGCTAAATAAAATGGCAATAAAGATGGAAGATCTATAGTGTATACAGTTTCTGCTATTCTTTGGAAAATCTCGTCTATCATTCTCTGCAATAAAAGCAACAATGACAGCCCTTCCCCAACACTTAGTGGTTCAAAGGCTTTGTACTAGGTACAGCGTTGTGCGCGATAACAAAGAACAATAATCCAGCGAATCTTTTATTCCTTTTATTAATCAAACTGCACCCTTCGAACAGTGGATCGCAGAAACAATAGCTTTTGATTAGAATCCAATACCGATTTCTCAGAGCGAAAATCTTTGTTTTCACCCTACTCGAATCCTCTCAAAACGCTGTCTTGCTTCGATTTTTAATTCGTTCCAGAACCGTTTTCGAAATCTCGCGTGACATTTTTAGAACAACCCCTTTGAGAGAATCGGCAATGAAGAGAGGGAGAGAGAGAGAGGGAATATTCTTCTATAACCTGTTGTTGGTGGAAAGAGTTCCTCTCCTCTGCAAACAAGGTCACACAACATATAACATACTCTGTCATCTTTTCTAGGTTTTGAAGAGCAGAGAGAGAAGATAGCACGCGCAGGAAGAGAGAATAAAAATTGCGTATTCCTAAACCTGCTGGCTTAACTTAGAAACCAGCTGCTTTTGATTCCATGCAGCTCAAACATGGGGGAATTGGGCGGGAAAACACTGCTCGGGGCGTGGGAGGGGGGCTGGAAAGAGAAGCAGTCGGGAAGAGAGAGGTGTGTATCTGCTTGCTCAAAGAACAAAAACGAAAAAAGGAGGACTTTGTATGGATTAAACTTTATCAATCCCGGTTGCGAGTCTCAATTACGAAGCGAGGTTTGGCGCGCGTCTTCGGCGTAATCCCTTACCAATGAAAAGTAACAAGCACTAACGCTCTTCAGTAGCGAGAAATTCCGTTTTAATACCGCACGTTAAAATGAGAAACTTGGAGGAGGAGGGGTATACAGAAAGGGGTCTCCGGAAAAACCTTTTGCTCTTCTCCTTCTTCCGTTAATAAGATGCTTATGGATATCTCTACTGGTGCTTTATCTTTTCCTTCTCGTTAACATAGTGTTGGAGCCTCTTGGGGATAACCACATGTAACGGTCAGTCCATCTATTCTCTGCCTACTGTGTACCCCAGTTCTTATCTATCTATGCGTTCCTAGATGGAAAACGCTAAGAGGATCTAACTTGAGAAGCGCCTAAGTTTCTTCCGAGTCGCGGTACTGCCGATGGGGGCGCTGGTGTAGGCCTCTTTGTTGTTACTTCTGTGTAAAAGCCGATTTCGTCTTTTCCTCCCGTTGATATTAGAGTTAATTGATAATGAGTGCGAAAAACTCGCATTGTAATTCTATGGGGAAGTGAAGGCAAAGGGCTTGTTGTCGCTCTTTTGTGACGATAATTCGAGAAGTAATTGAAAATTAAATAATGGAGGATTAACTTTTCCAGTTTGTTGTCGTTGTGCGAGTTTATGTAATTAAACAAAGCATTCTCGCAGGTGTGTGTTGTGCTGGAGTTAATTCCTGTGAGCTGATGTTTTAACATTTAAATTCTTTCGGTGCGAGGTTGATTATCTGTCTTTCTCCACTTGAGTGAATTCGGGATAAAAGAAATGGTAAAGGAAATAAAAATCGAATAAAACGGATCCAGTATTAGTCTATCTCGCGATAAACAAGTTGTTACGTAGTAAATAGGGATGAATAAATTATATTTTTAATGATTAAAAGTGTCATTCTTTTTATAAAATATTTAATCATTAAAATAGATACGAATGTATTGTAAATATTTTAATTATTATCTGTGTTATGTAGAAGCAACTTAGAGTAAACTTGTTATGCGCAAAAACATTGTAATGAAGTCTTAGGTATTTAACCTCAGTACTTTAGTATTAAGAAGCTCAACAAGGGAAATATTTGTAATGTTTGATGTAGAGAGAAAAGCGTATTTATTTGTTATTTTTTTAAAGTATTATCTTACAATAAAAGTTATTCGTTTATAGTAAAATTATAATTTCTTCTCAATTTTTAAAAATGATACATCTTTTAAATACTATTTGATATTTTTTTGTTGAGGTAAGATAGTAATGAGTATATTTCAGAGAAAAATAACTCCCATTTTTACAGAAATTTTCACAAAAATGTTAAATTGAGCAAGTACATAATAAAGCGGTTGATAAAATTTTTCCTTTTAAATAAAGGTGACTTTAAAATCTCTAACAAGCATAAAGTTGCTCAAAAATTTTATTCAAGTATATTAAATTAAAGCATTAAAATGACACGAACATATGAAAAATTAAAAACAAATCACGAATGAAAGGGGGAAAAAAGGAAGTAAAAAAAAAGAAAGAATAAATGAAAAAGGAAGTGTTAAATTACTCAAAAATTCTGGCCCATACCCCCCGATGCGGGAGTTTCGGGGATGTACGTTACACCACTGTACAAAGAGATATATAATTCATTATATTTTAAAATAACAGATTAATTTAATTTTTTCATCAAAATTTTAAATATTACTACCAAAATGGAATGATTATGAACGTGAAAAACACAGACACATACTTTTTTTGCGAATTCTGTAAATAAGAAAGGGTGAAACAATTTAAATCGAATTTTGTTGTTTGATCATGTTTTGAAATAGCTAACGATGATGATGATGATGAATATGGAGTTTAATGGCGCAAGGGTCAACTTTGGCCAAGCTGCGCCAAACACTTGTTAAAAGTCATTTTTTAAAAATTTATAAGAAGAAAAGGGAAATTTGAATGGCAAGAAAGAAGGCCGAAAATAGAGAAGGATCACTAGGGTTCCCCGGGTTCGTGAAGCCCGTGTTTACCAAAGACAGTAAACCCCTAGGGAAAAGGAAAAGATCACTGGGGCCCCTCGGGAGCGTGAAACCCGTACTCATCTAAAGAAGGTGAGCCCCCTGAGGGGTTGAAATAGCTAACATTAGTACTACTGTGTAGGCTAGTGTACTTAAGAAAAACGAAGTAAGAAATCATTACAATCAATACGTTAACTGAAATTGTTAAAAACAATGAAATAAAAAGCAGGAGTTAAAAATGTTTTAATCATTGGGAATATAAATATATTATAATTGGGACACGGGTCCGGAGCCTCTTCCCCATACTCTTTGATTTTTTTTGTTTGATGGTAATCCTTTGCGTATAGTAAGTAAAATTTATAATTAAATATTTGTTCTTAACAATTTATTTTATTAACTAATGCTAATTATTAATTCAATAATTTATTTTTTACTGTTTTTTGTTCCCCAAATCTACAAAATCAAATGAATATGTTTGGCGATGTATTGCGGTATCATACGAGAATGATAGACTTTCGATCCTGGACCCCTCACCGGAATTTTTTTTTGTGTGTGCGCCACTGCATGTGTGTATTGTAAATTTACTTCATTTTTGCTGCTTCTTATCATTGAACATTAGAGAACATATTTTACTGTTTTTCAAAATTTTTCAAAATCATAAACTTAAATGTCATGCCTTTTTTCACATATCCTGGTCAAGGAAGATATATTATTCGAATACATTTTATCGTGTTTAAGATCTTTTTAAACTTGAACCCCATTCGACCGTTATTGCATACAAATTAGCAATTTCTTTTTCTAGATTTTCGTAACTCCATCTTCAATATTTCTTCTGATTCGACTGTTCCAGATTCTATGCCCTCTTTATTAAAAATATTTTGAACAGAAAAGAATGAGATAAAGAAAGTAAATAATTCTTTTTCAACTGTTAAACATTTCTCAGAGTAAACATATTTATAAAGTAACCAGAACTTTCTCACTCAATGTTAACATTTCTAATCCTGGTCAGTAAATAGTCAATTTTATATTAAAATACTAATCCCTGACAACTCAAATAAACTCGAAATCTTCATTAATCCAAATATCTCTAAGAATTTGTTGCACCTATCAAATGCCAGCATAATAAACAAAAACTCCCGAACTCGCCATCGATATGGACTGTTCCGTTGCCCAAGGAGTCGTGAGATGTCCATAACGGTATATTACATACTCCAGTTAATAACCTCAGCTTACTAAATAAAAAGAAAAGGCCAATAAATCTCCCCGAGATTGCTTCTTCGATTCGTTGATCAGCAGAATCAAAATGATCTTTCACCGAATGAGGGCATACCATATAATTGCCAGAGGAGCCGTGTAAAAAGTAAAGCTTTTTCTCTAGGGGACATGGAGAAAAATAAGAACACATTGACATTTCTTATGTATGTTGCCTTTAAAGTGTGAAATCCGTAATTTCATAGAATAACTGGGTATTTCATGAAATAACTGGACAAGTCAGCTAAAGTATATAATATTATTTAATTCTACGATTTAACTAGATATTCTTCAGAATAACGACTACTTGATCGTTAAAGGATGAAACACAGCACTTGAAAGTTTTTATAACCGATTTTAGCTACTTTTTTAATCAGTTTTGAACCGTTTTTAGCTGATTTGCAATGACGTGTGTGTGTTGCTTTTAGTGGTAGAATTTAGGCGGTGTATTTATGTTAGTTATTTTGGATTATTAAAAAATGTTTTTATAGCCAGTTTTCAAGCAATTACTTCTGCAGGAATGGGGGACTAACCCGTAAAAAAGAAAGATTGAATGCGAGAGGTTTGAAATTTAAATAAGCATGGGACACAAAGGAAAACAGCACTTCACAATACTCATGAAAAATTATTAACTTTGATAGCATAAGTAAAAAGTGTTAAAACAGCACAGAAAGAAGTACCACGTGACTACTGGTTTGTCCAACATTATGTTATGTTTGAGGTTCAAGCTATAGAAATTTAACTGCGTCAGTAACAGATGCAAAACACATCCTTTTTTCCCTTTCTGTTAAACTAATGTTAGAAATATGAGTATTAAGAAACTATATCATCAGTATTTCCTTATGTATCAATCAATCATCCGCAATAGGGATAGAATGTATTTTTTTGAGAGGTTTTAGGTAGTTATGATCAATTAGTTTATAAAATGACTTTGAAATTGTTTTTTTTCACTCTGTCTATCAGTAGTTATTTCTCAGAAAAATTAGTTATTTCATGGAATAACTAGGCAAAGTATAAAACTTGTCATCTATTATATACTTTAACTGATTTGTCCAGTCATTTCATGAAATACCTAGTTAGTCTATGAAATAACTGAATTATACTCTTTAACGGTAATATATATTGTTACGTAGATCCGGGTTCTAGGATTTTATGCAAAAACAATCACAAAGAGAATAAACAATTCTTTAAGAGCGATGCGAATTTATTATCAAAAGTTCAATCCTTTAACCCTCCAAGCGTTCCACACAGAAAATTCCGTCATTATAAAGATGCTTCGAAAATGCATTGCACGGGATTTTTTGCATTCAAGTAACATTTTCAAAAGCGGTTGAGCCGTACTTTTCTGAAATCCTTTCCCCCTTTTAAAGGCTTAACATCTTGAAAGATAATTTGGGACCGTGGAAGCGACACAGCAGGACACTGATAGGAAGTTTTATGGCTCGCAGGGAACCCCGTGTTTTGACCCTGGAGCAATCGTAAAAAATCGGGGAAGAATTTCTTTAGACCCCAGGAAGTGTTTGTTTGTTAGCTTGTATTTTAAAAGTTTTGAAAAGTCCCAACGCATAAGTAAAATATGTTACAATTCCCTTTTGGTTTCATATTAATTTGAAACTGTAACAAGTTGGGGCGTGTCAGGGCAATCTGCTATTTTATATAGTTAGACAAATTACCTTTTTAAGTATATTCCTTCGCTTAATTTTTCTTATCTTAATCAATGCTTTCAGTTTTTGAAACATGATTATTTCATTATAAGATGCCAAAATAAATAAATAAATAAATAAAACACCGAACACTTTAAAGTTTGAAACCTTTTAAACTTTTCAACCACTAAAAATGAATAAATTTAAACTTCATCAAATAATTTGAAACATTTTCTTACACTTTGATAAAAATAATAACGAGAAAAAAACTAATTAAGATCTATTAGTTTTTTTTTAGATGATTTCAAACCCCAAATGTTCAGGAAAGTTTACGTACAGTGCCTAGTTATATATTGTTAAAATACACCCAATTATATTTGAATTTTAAGTGCTTGAACTTCAGTTTACATCAAAGACAACATGAATGAAGATTTTCCCACATTTTTTTTATAACTTGAATGTTTGAATAAATGGTAATCAAAAATATACGGAAACATTTACAGTAGACATTTATGCATATAAATAAACATAAAAATCAATTTTAAATTCGAGCTATTCAAAAACATTCGAATTATTATTCAAAAATATCTATTTATGCAAAATACCTCAACATTTATCTATTTTTAAACGGTAACTGAATAAGTAATTAAAATCTGGATATTTTTTGTAATCTCGACCGTATAAAGCTAGAAATTTTGTTAGAAATTCCATTTGAAATTTCAAAAAAAAAAAATGTATCGCGCAGTTAAAAATTATTTACCATAAGTTCTAGCAATTCTTTGAGTATAATATAAATTTCAAATTTTATTATATAGCTTCTTTAGTATTTTTTAATATATTTCGAAAATTTCATACAATTCGGTTGAAAACTGCATGTTAAGAGCAAAAAATATACTAAAAAAAATTGATGAATGTGCAATAAAATTTTACATAGAAGCAAAACTGAGAAGGAATGAAACGTAGGAATGAAAAATTTTAAGTATATCTGAAGTAGTTTTCGAAATATTTATTTTAAAGTTCAGAAAATTTGTGTGCGTTATGTTATACTTAATATTAATTAAATGGTTAAAATAATATGTTAATAATAATCATGTAATCGTTTGACTACGCATTCATATACTAATAAAAATTATAATGGTCATTGATGCGAATGTCAAGAATTTTATGTAATTTTAAATTCAGACATTAAGATATTGATGTAGAAAATATAAAACGACCATCTAAAATACATGAAAAATGCAGTCGGCTATAAAATGATCTTGAGAAACAAAATACGGCATTTTTACTTACTATGGGAGAGCCGGCTTAGTCAGGGGCGATCTGCGAAAACAGAGAGGGACCCGCGGTTTTGATGGATGCCGCTCTAGCTTTTAAAGTTCTCAGGAAAATAATATATATAAATTACAAATGTAAAAATAAGTCTTGTTATTTTCCATACATTTTTATAACAACGAATTGTGGAATTGGCTTCCAATACGTTGTTGTGTTTGACAATATCTAAGGTAACCAACCCTACTTTAGATATATTTGTACAACTTTTTCGTAACCGTATTCCTTTTAAAATTAATTCGTGCAGCCAAAATACAGCTTTTGCACTCTTAAAAATTTATATAAACTATAACGGTTAATTTTAATTTATGCAACTTGTGAAATGTTCATAATTAACTATTTCCGTCTAAACAGTTTACATGAAAAAAAAAGTTTGGACTAGCTCATTCATTAGGGAATTATATAAGATTCCAACATTAAGTTTTATTTTTCACCGAATAGGGTCGAGTGGTAGTGTATCGTACTTCCACACCACAGGTCTTGGGTTCAATTAATGGGCTGGGCAAGGTCGACTCTGCTTTTCATCCCCGCTACATTGGGTCGATAAATGAGTATCAAGCTTGCTTGGGGTCTTAAACATTGAAGGTCTTTCTTCAGACAGACTACCAAATCGGGACATCTGTTCATGCACCTCAGCGCCCAATGATCACGTATATTGGGATGGGCATAGTAGTTCCTGGCCTTCATGGATTGTTGTGCCACTGAGTATGAGTTTTAAGTTTGAGGATTGGCTCACTTTGGGGATACCCCTTAGATAAACATGTATTTCCACTCATTTGCAATTAAACATTTTTCTTTCAATTACGTTTATTTCAGAAGGAACTTTGATTTTTCAAATGTATTTGCTTAATAACATGCATATTTGTGTATTATATTAAAATTTTGATCCATGCAAAATTACATGTTTTTTGCTCCTCTAAAAGCTTTTAGGATTTTAGAACTGATCTTACAATCCATATACGGAATGAAAATAGGAATGAACTAGGAATCATACTAGGAATGAAAATTTAGATTTTTTCCGAAAAAAAAATTCAGTTAACACAAAAATATCATTTATATGATTTTAATTTAAATAAATTAAAAGTATTGAAATCCTTTTTATGTTATTTTAAATTAAATATATAATTCAATAGAGAAAGATTGGTTTTATTTCATAAATATAATCATCGTATATATATCACCGTATGCACTATTTATTGTCTTATTGTTTAAAAAAAGAGATATGGCCTTTACTCTTTTTACCTCATTACTTTTTTAAAAAACAAGAAAGTGAGCGCGTTTTCTTACTCTCACATTCAAAAATGAATACAGGATGCTTTTTCTGGTTCGAATTGCAATACCAAAAAATGTATATTTCTTTAATTTTTAAAAAATGGCAGAAAAATAAATTTTGTTTGAAGAAAATATAATTATTTTTCAACTTCTAACACACTATTTATTTCATTTTTTCCTTTTTTTACCCTTCATTTCGTTTTAATTTTACTGTGAGTGAACATGTAAGGGAAACGACCCAGTTGCACTACAGCTTTCATACGAGATTGCCCAAGGCAACATAACAGCTAGCTGTAAACGATTGATCTCTTGGTTCTTACTTGACAAAGGGACCGAAATAAGTCATAAAATTGTCCCCGTTCGACTTCCCAAGTTTTAAAAGGGGGAAAGGAAAGAAATCTGTTGCATTTTTAAAGCGAAAGGCAAAATAAGAGTAAACGTTTTCGGAATAACTTTTCAGGAGGAAGCTAACCACCCAGAGGGTTAAATACATGATTCAGCAGCAATATTCACAGAGTAAATCTCCGAAGGTCTTCACACCTTCAAAAGCACTCAAACACAATTGCCAGTGTTTCAAAATACACTTATGTAACAGCTTATTCACAAGCACAGCCGAGCTAATCGCTAGTCAAAACAATGTTCACTCTTCGCTGGTTGAAATCAGACTCACGCCGTACCGGCGAGCATCTTTATATATAGGCTCGACAGAAACTTCCAGAAATATAACCACTTGTGTCATTGAACATGACCTTAGTGGAGGGATCCACTACTTTCTAGACGATTCCAGAGGGTTTCGAACTCGCCAACATGGTCGCCCAACTTGGTCGCCAAAAATGATGGCAACTTGGCTCGCCAAGTTCTCATTGAATCGATATTATAACGTAAGGGGCGACATTGCTTGTGAATAGTACAATTTTAACATGAAATAAATATAACATAGAGTAATATAAATGCTTTAAACACTCAAATACAAATTATTTACCTATTTACACAAAATTCGGAACAATATATATAAAGTTTTTGCCATTGTTGTATTTATGTATTTTTGAGTTTTTACTGTACATGATAGTTAAAATAAATTATATATTAGGGTGGATAGAATTTTTTTCCTTCAGGAAATCAAAATCTGCCTATACGCATAAAATATTCTCTGGTATAAAGATCAGAGGTGGTCAAACCATGACACGCGTGCTACAGTGTGGCAGTGAAGCTGTAGCAGTGGCACGCAAAGAGTTACTAAACAATTAAAGAAAATTTGAAAAGATAAAAAAATAACCGTTTTTTACAATTTTATTGAAATAGGGTTGTCTCAGACAAAAAAATCCTCACAATTTGGATCAAAATATGTTCGTGAATAAATGTTTTCTAATATGAACATGATAAAATATCACTCAAAACTAGCTGGTTTTCTCCTATAACAACCAAATTTTGTTAGTATCTGCAAGAGCTAATCTTAATATAAATAACTTGGTAAAAAAGTAATAACTCAAAAGCCACATTAAGGTATCCGACTACGTTCGGAACCGTGATTTTGAAAAAGCGTAAAAATGGCTAATAAATATGATATTTAGTGTCACTTAGATTAGAAAATGTATGTAAAATTGTTTTAAGGGTATTATTACAATAAAAACACTATTTAAATACAATATTTTAACAAAAAATTATCATAGAATGACCAATTTTCAAAATGCTCTCCTTTTTTTGAAAAATGCTTCTATTATAATAATATTTTGCCGGTATTTAGCTCAAACCTCTATACAGAGGCTCAACTAGAGTTTTTGAAATATATAACTTAGAAGTGGGTTTATCCCTGTTTTACGACAACAGAGGGGAGAAATTTTAAGAGAAAAACGCTGATAATTATTTTGAATGGGTTGTTACTCTGAAAATAACGTGAATTTTTCAAAAATCATATTTGAGCCTCTGTACAGAGGTCTGAGCTATATACAGGCAAAATATTATTATAATAGAAGCATTTTCTCAAAAGGAGAACATTTTGAAAAAAAGGTTATTCTAAGTTAATTTTTTGCCGAAATATTGTATTTAAATAATTTTTTTTGTCAAAATGTCCTTAAAACAATTTTATACATGTATTCTAATCCAAGTGACACTAAATATAACGGAAATTATCCAATTATGCGCTTTTTTAAAATCACGGTTCCGAACGTAGTCGGATACCTTAAGAGACAGAGCATTCAAGAGTTGTTTTGAAATAAATGATTTAAGTTTCTCATTTTTATTTTATACCCTAACTTAATTGAATTAACTCGTAAAAAAGTTTACAAACGATAAAAGCTAAATTTGCACTTTCGTCTTATTTACTATTTTTTAATTTCGATTACATAGACATGCATCAAAAATTGTGCTATTTGCGTAAAAATCAAATATTAAATAGTTTTTCACTTTTCCATATTTGTTTGTTGGAAAAGGTGGAAGTTGCACGCATAATTAGTTTTCCATCAGTGGCATTCTTCCCAAAAAGGGTGGCCAGCTCTGATATAAATGGACGAAAAAATAAAATATAAACTAATTTTTATACCAAGTACTTGCCTAAAGGGAAATGGTTTAGGTATTTAAGCAGGGGCATAGCTACCACCGTATCAGACGTATCAAAGATACAGGGCCCCCAAGCTAAAAGGGCCCCAACATGTGTAACTATAGTACCACTAACAAGGCTTCCATATCTAAGAAATGTCTCCGAAGGAATTTTGATACAGGGCCCCCTAAGAGCTAGCTACGCCAGTGTATTTAAGTTTTTTGTATGGTAAAAAGTCAAAGTAATTTTTATTATAAAGAAAAACAATTATTTTAATACTCTTTAATATTTATTGCAATGAGAGGACACTTAATAAATAGTTACAAGAAAAAAACATCTGGTACACGTAACACCATGATTTGTTCCCTGCCATTATCGAATCATGTAACAGCGGTGGATATATTCCTTATCTGCTTTAACTCCTCACACACTTTGTTGGTGACTCTGACTCACCAGTGAGTCAAAGTCACCAATGAAGGGATGCTTATCCGGAGGACAGAACCCGCAACCTACGGATCCGTGGCCAAGTAACATACCACTAGACAAAAGGGATCGCTCCTGTCCGGAGGCTGTTACTGGCTTACGTAGATACCACCACTACATACTAAGGCACAGACATTCTCGGTCTTTGTGTTTTAATGGTGGTCTGTCTCCCAAGATATTTATCGTATTCAATGCTTCCCCCAAAGTCGTGAAGTAGATAATAGCATTCGAAAGTATACGATTGAGAAACATTATATCCTCATATGCTATTTTCAGCATTTTGTAACTTTCTATCGCTAGCTTTTCCAGTTTAAAATAAAATTTTATATTCAGTTCCTTTCATCCGTAATAACAACTTGTATAGAGCAGAAATTCGCAACCTTTTTATCGCTGTGGACCGGTCAACGTTTGATAATTTTACCGCGGCCCGCTGAGGGTGGGACACGTTGATTGTTTACATTTTAGATTGTTTTGATTTAACAATTTTAATTTAGTTACATTTAAATATGCCTTCAGAATAAAATATAGTTACACCAAAATGAATAAAAGTGATTTAACGAGGAATATAAAGTGATTTCTGTGGAAAGTTGCGCAAATCCGAGAGAAATGCACCACTTTAAATAAAGCGGCAATAGTTTAATATTCTTTAGGTGGCCAGCCCCATTTGATCCACGGACCGGGGGTTGCGGATCACTGGTATACAGCACATATGTTCGCATGTCAAAACTCAAACGTTTATACAATAAGTGCAATTTTTTCATCGATGCACCGAAGGAAATGAGTTGTAAGAACTAGGTACACACTTTTTACATGTTCTCATATGTTTGTAAATATGCACATTTTTTGAATTTGATAAACACACTTTGTATAAAAATCTAATGATTACTTGGTTAATAATGCGCAGATGCATACTTCAGTTAATTAGTATTAACCTTTGAATCGAGAGAAAGGCTAAAAAACGAATTTAATTCATACAAATTACTTTCATTTTATGAACATTTGTTTTTTAAATAAGAAAATGAAAAGCAAGATTAAATAACTGTTGAGCATTTTAAGTCTAATATTAAAGGGAAGTCTAACACCTCACTTGGGAATCTTATTTTGTCCCTTCCACTAGTTTATTTAAGACAATCCATGCATCACTTATTTTAGACAATGGTTAAATGATAGAGTAATTGGTACTTCACACACTCTCCAAAGCTACACCCCTCGAGATTAAGGACTTAAAATCAAAATCAAATTAATGAATGCTAATCTTTGATGCTTTGATTTCCCCATTTGATTTAATTTGTATGAAATTCATTATCACAATCATGTGACATTCCTTATCACAATAGAAATCATACTGAATAGCCTACATGTAATATTAAATTGCAAGACAGAGTAACAAAAATCTAACATTTCAACTGTGCACCATTCTTGCATCATACTCAAATACAATTTAAGCATTTTCCAAGTGTTTTGTTTATGTCATTTTGGAGATATTGTCCCTATATTATGAGCTCAAACTCAGTGGCGCAACAGCTCATGAGGGCCAGGGCCTACTGTGCCCATCCCAGTATACGGGATCATGGGGTGCTGATGTGACTATGGGGTGCTGATGAGTAGATGTCCCGATCAAGTGGTCAGTCTGAAGTGAGACCTCCAGTGTTTAGGTCCCCAAGCTAGTTTGGCTCTCATTTATCGATCCACTTCAGTAGGGATGAAAGACATTCATCATCACACTTACAAGAAAAACAATTTTAACAGAAATTAAAAGTATATTAGTTAAGTGCAATAGTCCTTCGGAGTAAAACAAATTTTTATGCGTGAGAGAGAATGGGCTTATGTATAAGTGCCCTTATGTACACCAACTCTTTTTCTTACACAATTGATACGTTAATAGAAAATAGTACAAAAAAATCGTGTAAAAATACATACGACACATATGGTAAATTTAGGGATATGTTCCACGACTGTAAAAAATTGTGTAAAATGAAAAAGTTATATATATTTTCCCAAAAAACCGTGCGAAAAAGCAATAAGGAAGTTTATGTTACATATTTATAAAACAAAAACCATTAGTATTTATTGCAAAAAAAAAAAAAAAATTAAAATTAGTGTGTACACTTAAATTTAGTCTATAAGTACATACAATATATAAAAATTCCAATTGAAATTAGGAAAAAAATTACTAACTATAACTGCCATTTATCAGTACTTGATAATAAGTGTGCACGTTTATTACGAACTGGATCAAAACTGCTATCATCACTAGATGTATCAGATATGCCTATCATAATTGTCGGCTATGATTCAAATGAAGAATTTCGTTTATTATTAACGGTTTCTGTTGGTTTCTTCTTTTTTGTTGATACAGAGTTTGTTATTACTTTTTTAATAGTAAAAAATTATCATCGACACAAATAATACTGGAAATTTTAAAAATATATCAATTTGAAAACATTAACTCTTAGAACTAAATTGAAATTATTTATTAAATTATATATATTTATTACATGCTGCGAACTAACCACTTTAACACAAAAGACAATTATACTGAAGAACGAAATGCTGTGTTCAAGTTGAAATACAACAAAATAAAGGAAAATAATTATTATAAGATTGAACCAGGATCAAGTAAAAAAGACGAAACCTGAGATTTAAATCTCATCTTCTAATTTACACATCACACCAGCGTGGAGATTTTGATCACTGACATTTAAGATGTCACAGCACGAAAAGTTACACCTACACAACACGAAATGTCTTAAGGGGAATAAGAACTCAATCACGTGGCTTGAATGAAATATCGCAAGCCAGAAGTTAGCAACCAATATTACATGGTTTCCTTCAAGATTTAGTGTCAAAGCAAGGTACAAAATGAAGCTCAAAATAAAAAATGTTTTTAAGGAAAATATTCTATTTTTATTCAGTACTTATGTATTATAGCAACCTATTGGCGACATTATATGGAACAAAGCACATGATTGCCAATTCAGCGCATACGACACATGCGAAATTGGGGTTGCCAACTTGGTGAATTATCTTGAACGTTGGCGATTGTTGCGATAATACTAAGTACTTTTATTCTTTGAAAATCCATTTAAAATACGAATAAATCTGTTTAGTAGCTGTTTTATAAAAAAATTCCTTTTTCCCTAACTTGTAAAAAATGTTAAAGTAAGTTTTTCCATTTTTTTCAAACAAAATATTTTTATTTACGCAAAGAGGATCTTTTTTTTTTTGAAAATATATTATTGTATTTATAATTAGAGAACTTTCTGGAAATTTACTTTACTTACTTGCCCGAACTTGATAATAGAAACACAACACAATTTGATTAAATTTTTAAAAAAATCGAAGGAAATTTTAACTGTAGAGAACTGAACATGTACAATTTAGGGACATAAAGTAATGGATTACAGTAGAATTTATACAAATCTAAAACAAAGAAATGATTTAATAATTTATGCTAGAATTTAAACTAACATTAAACAATAACATCTTTAATGCCCCTAAGCGATTTTAATGACCAATGTATTAGTAGAAGTAAATGCACGTTTGATAGCAAAAAAATTTAAAAAATTCATTATCATTGATAATGTTTTGAATTCATGAAATATAATAAGCAAAAAATTCTTACAAAAAGCGGAATTCAACGCGTTTAAAAGTTGATTCACATAAGTTAAATAAAATTTTATATACTTATAAATGTTCGTCTTTAAATACTTTGAATATATTAAGTGTATATAATTTAAAGTTAAATGTTTTATTGGCACAAATAAAAATGCACAAGCGTTGTTACAAAAGTGAAAAATGCTTAGTTAGTTTAATTTAAAATCAAAACCCATTTAAGAAATACCGAAAATAAATATTTTCAAAATGATTCTCATGCAAATGTAAACAGTTTCTGTTTAAAGCTGGTGATAGATATATATAAAAATCATATATTTTTAGAAAATTGAAGGTCTTGGTAGCAGTCTCCGAACAAAATAAAAAAAGGAAGAATATCATTATAGAAAATCACATTTGTCAAGCATTTTAATGCATTTGATCTGTTTTTATAATAATCCTCTTAAAATAATGATACATATTAAATAGGTTTAAAGGAATTCTTTGTTCATAACATTTTTTTGCAGCTTAAATAATTGAATTCCAAAGTTAATCCACAGGCCTGATTAATGCTTCTTGATAATTTAGCTATAAATCTTGGTTCAGCGAAAAAAAGTATGATAATGAATATATTTGAATTCAGAATGTTTAAAATTTTTCTTCTAGATGAATTAATTGTAAGGGTGAATATGGTACTCTTACTAGAAGTTCTTAGTTTATATTTCTAAGTTTTAATTCAATTATTAAATTTTAACTTAAGCTTCTGATAATTAATTTAAGAGCCAGTTTTCACTCAAGATATGTGTGACACTTAAACCTAAATACAAAAATGGTTTCTTTTTCTGTTCATGCATTTATAAAAGAAAGGTTTTTACGTTCAGATATGCTAAACATATTAAATATATGTTGAAAGAATTGAATATTTGATGAATATTCATTTTGTATTATTGAATTGTTAATTAACTGAATAATTTAGAAATGTACATTCAGCAAAATTGTCATTACTCCCTGATGTTTTTCAACTATCATTTTAAAGTATCTTGGTTTTTGTAACATTAATAAATCATTCGAATATGTAAATGTTTAGCATAAAGTAACGAATTAAAGCAAACAAAAGGAATAAAACATCCTGTAAATTTAAAACAACAGGACTTACTCAAAATCACATAGAACAGCGGTTGAAAACTTACTATCTCCGCTGACCCCTTTATGTATCAACCTGACATTGCGGACCCCCAAGATTTTCAACATTCTTCACTCAATAGCCCTGCCTCTGCTATTTACACAGACTTATTTGACACTTTTTTTTCTTTTAAGAAAACAGCAAAACCTTATAACTAAAAAAATTTTACGTTGTAGTAGCGGCTATGTAGTTGCAAACAGTAAAAACTGAATTAATATTCCTGATCAAACACATGTTTTAGTTGTTTTTTTACTGGGATCAGCTTAGTGCAACGTTTCTCAAACTGTGAGGCGCTCCTCCTTTTGGGGGCGTGACAGTTCTACTTGGGAGGCATAAGCATATCAAAAAATCCAAAAATAAAATATTTTTTTTAAAAAAATTATTAATTTACTGAAAGTAAGCAAAACAAAATGGATTCTGATTTAATAAAGAATAAAATATACATTTACAATGGTATAATATACTTGTATCAGTACTGATCAACGTATTTGATTATTAGTTCATCAATACTAAGTAAAAAACAAGTTTAATAATTGCAAGTGAAGCCCATGGGCTTACCATACACAAAATTTAATACTTATCTTGATAATTTGAACAATTTATAATTAAAGTCGCAATATAGCTTTAGCGTAAAAAAAAGGACATTATTATTACATTCAATGCATTCTTATTATATGTAGTGGGGCGCGATATGAAAATTGGAACTAAAAATTGGGTCGCAAATGTTGAAAGTTTGAGTAGCACTGATTTAGTGATCTGTTCTAGGATGACACATCTTTCAATTTTCCACGAGACCTTTTAGACTCTGTAAAAAAGAGGGAAATTTTAGCATTAAATGACACCAACCCCCCAAGAAAGAAGCTGGGGAACACCAGGAGTTCACTGACCACAGTTTAAGAATCACTGACGTAGAAGAAGGCTACAATATGAAAATCAAAATCTATATTTAAGCTATATAGTATAAGCCTTATATGATCACTTTCTAAGCAACAGAGTGGATATTAGGACAGACCGAATTTTTTTTTTCTGAGCTTACCTATGCGTATATATAAGAAGGAAAAATTAAAATTAAAAATTAATTTTCATGTTAAGTATAGCCACAAAGAGAATGAAGTTTGGCATTTGATCTTCTTTATCGTAAAAGTCAAAATAATTTTTTAAAGAAAAACGGGTAATTTAGTATTTTATTATAACATTTATTGCGACGAACGGATGCCAACTAAGTAGAAGATCAGGTACATTTAACAGCTTCTTTAATATTAAATTAAAAAACAACATGCTGTCGTATAGTGCACGATAAAGTGGAAGACAGGAAAGTTTAGATCTGATTGAACTGTGGACGGTGCTGGTAGAAAGAGATGGGGTTATGAAGCTTTGAAATGTATATTGTAGTATTCATTACTCAGTAATCATTCATCAATATATAATCATAGTCTTTGGTTATTCATATTGTACAAAAATAATTTTATATTGAGTCTAAATTTGTCCAATTAAAATTATGTCTTTAATCTTTTTTTCGAAACTTCAGTCCCTTTGCGGCAATATTAAATTTTGAAATAATTTTTTAAACTATTTTTATGCTAATCTCCATACCGCAGAATGTCTTTTCCACACGGAAGTAAGTTCCGATTAAAAATAATTTTTTTATCTCTTTCTATAACCGTGATCCATCCCAGTAAACATATTATCTCTTTTTTCCAATGGGGCTCCGAATTGGTATTTTTACCATTGCAGACCTGGTACATTTCCTAGGAGCTGGTATAACTTTTTAGTATGGCACCATATAGGCGATACCAATTGCCGCAAGTGTTATTTTGATTATTTTGACGCCCAGTTTCTTCCCCAGAGTGGCACCTGTACTCAGACGATGCGAACTTGCTCTAGGAATTTTATTTTGCCGAGAGTACCCAAGTCAAACAGGCACTCAAGGGATCTTTTAAATGATGCATAATTAAACGACGAAGAGCTGTCGATTTTCTGAATCATGAAAATCCCTCGAGTTGGGCAGGGGTCAAACCTGCAATCTAGGAACATGCCATACAAGATTCATTATAAAATGAAATCGTTTTTTGTGATATCAGAGAATAAAATATACTGTAAGTGATTTGTTAAGAGCCGGAGATCTATGAAATCCTCACGATGAGGAAAAAAATCGTTTCATTGTTCGGAGGCATCTAACGAGATGTTCCTTTTATTCAATTCCTACTATTAGCCTCACACTCTCTATTTATTTATTTATTTATATTGGTGGAATTTTGAATCGCGTTAATAAAATACATTTTAAAGCGCTCAATTGAGCTGAAATTTTATATGCATGATTATTTGGCATGACAATACAGTAACTTTTAATTATATTTAATAAAAATTAATTGATTAAAACTAATTATTCAAATAATTACAAATACAGCCACGTTGGCATCATTTTTGGTGACTTAGCGACCCTTTTGGCGACTTGTATCGAAAAGGTTTTTTTCTTGCATTTTAAAGCGCTCGTTTGAGCAGAAATTTTCTGTACACTTTGTTTTGGGTAAAAAAAGGCGATAAATTAATTGTAATTAATTAAAATTAATTGACTGAAACTAATTATTTTAAAAATTACAGATACAGCCACGTTCGTTTCATTTTTAGCGACTTGGATCAAAACTTTAAGAGAAAGATCAGAACTTTGGATCAGAACTTTTTTGCCTCACGTTTTAAAGCATTCAGTTGGACTGAAATTTTATAGACACGTTTGTTTTGGATGACAATACGATACTTTAATGCTAATTAATAAAAATCAATTACCACTTAATGTTGTGATTCTGTCATATGTATATATATTAATATTAATATATTATTTTTTATATTAATTGTAGCTATTTAATGAAAAGTAGCTAACATAAAAATTTTCTTTGTTGATCTTCGTAGGAATTGACTTAAATTTTTTTTTATGTTACTTGTGTGTTCTACTGCTAATTAATAAAATAATTTTCCATACAATATTACATTATATCTATTTCAACTTAAAGTTTCATTTGAATTTCCCTCTTTCGTTCCTTTAAAATTCTTTTCATTTTACATGGTCACACACATTCATTTTAGTATTTTGCAAATTGATTACTTGTTTTGTGTATGTGTATCATAAAATTTATAACGATATTTTTTATCGCGTATGTAGTCGTTTTAAAAAAGCGCAGTTCTTCGGTATCCACCGCTTCCACAATTTCACTTTTGGTTGCCCATTCCTGTCTTACGCAATATATCAACCACATTGACACATTAGAATTTAATTTCAATGTTTATCTTGGTTTAATTTATCATGAACGTTTTTGTTCACCTACATCTGCTTGATTAAAAATTCCCCTTTAAAACATCTCGTAATTTTGAGCAGAAGTGCTCTGAACTTCTACCCAGACTGAACTTCAGGCCTTGGTTGAGAACTCTTAAAACAAATGATTCTTGAAAATAATTCAAAAATAATACCGGGTATTTCTAAAAGAATATCGGAGCTCCAACGCTTTATATAATACTTATTGCATAAAACATATTAGTATGACTCATACATCGGGTGAAAGAGCAACTGAAACAGTTTTGTTTGCTGGCATATGTGCGCGTGCCCTCGAAACGTATGCTAATTTCCCCCTTTCTCAATGATCAGTGCACTAGTAGAAAAAAAGTCGACTAGTGAACAGAAAACGTTTTGTGTTCTCCAGATTACAACGACAGAATCTGCAATTATTGTGCAACGAGCATTCCGTATTAAGTTTGGTTGTCAACCTTCAAACGATAACATTCGTAGATAGTATCATCAGTTTGAAACAACAGGCTGTCTTTGTAAAGTAAAAAGTACGGGACGAGAGACCAAGGCTTAGCGAAGAGTGTGTTGCTCGTGTGAGAGACTCTTTCTTGCGTAGCCTTAAGAACTGCGCAGTAGTTGGGAATTAGCAATGCCAGTGACGACTGTTTGGAAAGTTTACGCAAACGCTTAGAACTACGTCCTTATCGTCTACAGTTGCTACAAGCTCAAAAACCGACAGACTACCGTTTACACGCCAAATTCACAAACGACAGATAAAGTTTGGGATGAACTCGTCTATCGACGTGATGTGAGCCGTATGACGAATGGGGCTCACATTGAACATTGAACTGTTTCAGTTACTCTTTCATTCAATGTATGAATTATACTTGTAAGTTATGTACAATAGGCACTGTAAAGCGTTAAAACTCCAACATTTATTTAGAAACACCCGGTATATTATTCTTAAATCAGAAAATCTTGATTTATTTTAAATATAATTTCTTATCCTTTTTCTGTTTCCAGCATGAAACTAAAGAACATATTTTATTTTACAACAATAGAATTAGCGTAGTAAATGTAAAATCTTTTTCTCTAATAGTTTGATTAATATTACTGGGGGGTACCCCTCTCTCCACCCAAAGGTGGACGGACCAACCCCATTGTACAAATTATACAACTGTTCATACTCATTGCTCAAATTGTTAAACTGTGTAAAAAGTTCTATACATTTTTTCCCCCGCAAAATTCGTTCTTGGCGCTTTTCCTCAGTTAAGTTCATCATTGAAGCTGCATCGTTTAAGAATTCATAAAGTTCTTAGATTTGAATGGTATTAGTTGAGTTTTTAGTTCGTTGATTGTTGATAAGTCTTCGTATGAGACAACACCTTTCTTCTCACGCAACAATTGCAGTCCAGACAATCGTTGCGATATTTTCTGCCAGTGCTTGCAATAATGTGCTATTGCAACCATATCGGCAACATTATATGAAATAAAGCACATGGTTTCCAAATAAACGCGTACGACACAGACTAAATCGGAGTTGCTAACTTGCTGAGTTATCTTGAACGTTGGCATTGTTGCGATAGTAGGTAATAAATGTATTACAGTACCACGAAAAACTTTTTATTTATAAAGAGAAAAATTTACCACAACCTGTTATGAGGCTATCAATCAATTACTTCGTTGGATTTTTGGGCTATTTAGACCACTTTTTACCCATAACAGTTTTAATTTTCTTGCAAATTGCATATAAACTTCAGATGCTTGAATTGACTTTCATGTTTTAATACCGATCTTAAACCTTAAAAATAAAAATAAAAAAATATTCAAATTAATACACACACATTAAAGTTAACTTACTTAAAAACTGTGTTCCTTAATCAAAATTTTGAATTTCTTGCTAATTCTTTGAACAATTTTTGGAAAAAATTCCTTGTGAGTTTTGATATTGATATTGATTCACATAGATTGTCTTATAGAAGGCTGTTTGTAAATTTTAGGTGTGCATTAAAGTACGATTTCCCAAAACACGATACGAATTTCGAAGGTTGAGATTTCCCCTGTTTTGGACTGTTTTATATTTTTTGTCTTAATTGTTCATGTATAATGCTTACAATTTTAATGGTATTTCTATCCAATATAGAAATAGAAAAACTTTGCCAGCGATAAGAAAATATTTTCGTACTTCATCTTGCCCCCTATTAATTTGATTATGAAATAAGAAATAAAAATATAAAATTAGAATTATATATATAGAACTTTACATTTTTCTTGTGTATATAATTTATTTTTGAATACCCTTTATACAGGGTGTATCGATACACCAGTTAGAAAATTTCAGAACATATAGAGTATACCTAGACGACGTAAAATGACATAGCAATGCATGGTTGGAAACGATTTCCTGGAGCTATAGTGACAATGTAAAACACAAGAAAGACAAGGCACGAATAAGAGAACTTCATTTCGCCTGCTGTTAGAGTGGTCCGTAGTAAAATGGAACGTTACACGAACACTGACCTCACCGATATTCATCTGCTGGGGGTGCTGATTGCAATTGACGAGCCGCACAGCAGTTGTACGACCAACGTTACTCCAGAGGGAAAACTCCCAGCCACGCCTTCATTGCACGCTTGAAATCCAAACATGGCGACAATGACGGAGAAGAGCTTTTACGTATTAGTGTATACACGGGCGTTTTCAGTTATTTTGGTGGAGCATGCATTTAAAAATCTCTACCGAAAAAAAAGCACCATCCAACAAGAGAATTCTGCGATGGTATCATCTATTTAAGAAAACAAGTTGCTTGTGTAAAAAGAAAAGCAACAGCTGGCCAAGGGTTTCTGAAAGAGCTATCGAGAGGATGAGGCAGAGTTTTATTCAAAGTCCACGAGTGTTGCCACCAGGGAATGCCCCAGTGTGAATTTTTGTGATAAAAAAAATTAAACTTCAAGCAGTATTATTTCCAACACACACACACACACACACACACACACACACACACACACACACACACACACACACACACACACACACACACACACACACACACACACACACACACACACACACACACACACACACACACACACACACACACACACACACACACACACACCCACACACACACACACACACACACACACACACACACACACACACAAGAGGACGACAAGTAAGCATTTGCGCAGCATTGTGAAACATTGATCAAGTGGTGCTACAAAATGTATGGAACGAACTAGGTAACAGATTGGACATGCAGGGGGCAATTAAACTTCCGGACTGCGCATGCCCTAGCTATTGGGCTTGGTGTGAAGGAGTAGGAATGGGATTTTTGTATAGTTGACATTTATCCTTTCAAGGCTGGTGATACGTTATTTCATCCCTCTATCTAGTTTAGTCTGTTTTTTTCCTTCTTGGTTAAATAAGACATAGTCATGCCGAAGGGCTACGATCAGGATATTCTTAAAAATCGAGCTGAGATTACGTTTGAAATTCGCTGTGGGATAAAAAAAAAAAATAATAATAAACTCCAACTTAATGTTTTAAACTGTCAAAAGAAGTGTTTGGAAATAACTGCATTTAACTTGGTCAAATTTTCTAGCGACACAAATGAATTTCGGAAGATTGGGAGGCTTTTGAAGATGATAAACATTCTGGACGACCTATATCGTCAAGAACTGGTGAAAAACTTTAAAAAGGATGAATGAAATCGTGCTAAAAGACCAACGTTTGAGTGTACGGATGATGTTAGATATTACGAACATTGACAGAGAGACAATAAGATAGATTTTGGCCAATAATTTGCATACGGTGAAAGTTTACGCAAAACTGGTGCCGATAAATTTGTCCAAGGCAAATTTATCGGCACCAGTTTTACAGAGAGTGCAATGTGCCCCGGGGCACATTGTACTCTCTGTAAAACAGTTCTCGGCGGACAAACGCATTATTGAGTTCGAGCATCCACCATACTCACAAGATCTCACTCCTTACGATTTCTACCTGTTTCTTAAAGTGAAGAAGGCATTTTAGGGAATCAATGCAAATGACGATGACGTGAAGACAAAACCGAAGATGGTGACACCTAATGAGTCACAGCAATGCTTTGAAAGATAGAAAACTCTTTTGCAGCTATGTATTGATAGGGAAGAGGAGTATATTGAAGAGATTAAAAGGTATTTGTACATCAGTGTTTCTCAAAGTGTGGGGCGCGCCCCCCTGGGGGGGCGCGATGACCCTAAAAGGGGGGCGCGAGCATATCGAAAATTTAAAGATTTTTTTTAAAAAAAATAACCGGAATGAGAAGTAAAAGAAAATGCTTTCTTCCATAATAAAAAAATACACACAACAACACTGACATAATTTATGTTTATTATCTGGTTTTTTCCGTCATCAAATAGCTATCTTTGATCCCAAAACCAAATTAAAGAAAAAAAAAACATTTTGTTTAATTTGCTGTATTTCCTCAATGAGAGATTTTTTTTATTACGTTTTAACATAAAATATTACTCGTTAAAAGAAAAACGAAACCCAGACCCTGAGGAAAATTCTAAGAAGATAAGCAATTCATCACTGTAATTATTATTGAAATACTGTACATTAGTTGTAGAAAAAGAAAAGGAAGACATGATTCACTTTTCAGCCAGGCTGCATAGTACGTTTGCTAATCATTTGATTGACCTTCAAATTTATGGTATGGTTATTCAATATTAGTTTTATGCGTTTGCTTTTCGCTTAGGGAAATTGTAAATAATAGAGTTTTACGATATTTGGAAAAGAATTGATTGATTTAACATTTCTGTAATTTTTGTGAAAAGTTTCTCTGATTTGCGTCCTTTATTATGGTCTTGTACTTTTGAATCATTTTAGTTCAGTTTTATTGGATTTTTTTCTCAAATCATCAAAGAATTGAATAGTAATTGAAAGAAGGTATAAGTATACTTTCTATAAATTAAAATATTCACTAGAATTCCGATTTGTATCGTGTACAGTAAAAATATTTATAAACAAATGAGTGGGGTGACTGAGTCCCCCCGCACTACCATTAGCGTTAGTATGGAGTACGCGCCTGCTCCCGGGTTAAAACATTTTGAAGTCTTCTCGCTTTAAATGTTAAAAAGTAACACAATTATTCTGCATAAGAATTTTATATTCTTTTTCATTATTTAACATTAATTCTAAATGCTAATTCTGCGAGGTTTAAAATTACAGTTATTTACAATTATAGCATTTATCTAAAAAAATCATTTTACATTTTTGTATACAATGTCGTGCACGCAGTTTTACTCTCCAGTTCAGCTATTATATCAAGAATAATGTTTTACTTTTTAAAAAAATGAACTCGTGCGAAGAGTCGGTGTTTCAGCCAGTATACGTTTAATGTATCAGTACTGAAGAAGGTATTTTATAAATAATTTCTTATTATTAAATTTGGCCGCGGTAGCCGAGTGGTATAGGTATCAGATCGGGGCTTGCCTTGTCACGAGTTCGAGCCCAGTACCACTAAAGACCCGCCGTGTAGGGCAGCGATGCACGTTAAATCTGTCGAGAGCTGACGCGTCCTCCCGTTGGTGTGGTGTGGTAGTTAGGAGAGAGGGGTGCCAGCTCAGGTGTCGTCCATGTCACTTGACCATGGTTCAAAATTACGTGGTCCGTCGTCAAAAGCCCTCGTGCAGCTGAACAGTGTGACTTAAATATTCAATCAATCAAACAATCTTAATACTAAATTAAGAACAAGTTTAATAATTATAAGGGACTTCCACGGGCTTGTCTTGTAGAGGAAAGTTTTTCAAAGGAAGGTTTTAATATCAGAAATTGACACTTAGAGTTATTTTTCTATATTTAGCTGAGATCTATATTTTGTCTTCAAAGCATCCACCGCAGAAAATCTGGTTTAACAAAGGTAGGATGTTGAAAATGGTAATAGTATACGAAGTGCTTTTGTTTTCAGTACAGATAATTCCTCATCCACCTCTACCCAAAATTCAAAGAGTGATTTATTACAAAATTGCGTTTTAATTTTTCACTGGATGTGAAATCTATGACGATTTCTTCTTCGGAAGTTGTGAGCCTTTCTAGAGTATCTTGAAATAGATCCCTAATCCACTCGTAACTTGCTACCAAGCTGTTCTCATCCAGAAAATACTTTTTAAAATTCTTTGCCAACATAGCTAAATGATTTTACATGTTTTAAAATAACTTTCACATGTTGTTCTACAGATTTGTAAGTTTTAACACATATCGAGCTGGGGCTTTTTTTCCCATCATTTACTTCAGTAGTGGTAAATCCAAAATTTAAGTATTTTTGTGAATATCGCTTTGATTTAATTTTCGGAACCATGCTCGTTCGTATGTGTACTTGTTGATTCTTTATTATAATCGAATGTTTGCTTACGACTTAAAAATGTATGTATGATATTGTTTTAATCTACTGCCGTAAATACTTAATTACCGTGAATTACAATTAACGTGTAAATTTAAAAAAAATGTACATTCAAGCTAGATTCGGTAGCTATTGGAGTATCGAGTCGACCAAAACTGACTGGAATTGTACGAGGAAAAGCATTTTTACATGTTTTGCGCAGACGTCTGATAGGTTGCCCAGACTCACGCAAACGTACCCCATAATACCAGATGTGATGGATATGATAGAGAGTGACATTGACCAGACTATTTTTCTAATGACATTTGTACTTTGAGAAATGAATTCTGAAGGAAATAAATCTTTAATTAAATGTATCATTTTGCGATCTGTTCCAATTTAAAAATTAGAGAAAGAAAAATAACATAATAATAAGTAAGTAATATGTATTTTAAGTAATTTTCTTAAAATATATATTACTTAAAAGTTCCATATACACAAAATTTAATATACTTATCGTATTTATTTGTATGGTTTATAATTAAGATCGTATTGTAACTTTAGCGTCTCTCTCAAAGTGCATTTTTATTGCAGTAAATACATTATTGTTGCACAGGGGGGCGCGACAAAAATTATGATTGAAAATTGGGTCGCAAGTATTGAAAGTTTGAGAAACACTGTTGTACATTGTTTCCAATAAAGCTGAATTTTCCGTCTAATCCGGTTTTTAAACCGTCATAGTAGTATACTGTGTGACGAGAAAGCTGCACATCGAACATTTGTTATTGAAAAACCCCTTGGTATATTTCTCTTTACATTCATATGTCACTTATTGGAAAAAGTGCAGTAGTTTCAATAATAGAATTTTTCAAAATCGGGTCCATCATTTGTACTCCCCCTGTATATAGGCAATCCCATTCACACACTGTGATACCCCCTTCCCAGGGTATCATCTCTTCATGTACGTGACCTAGATTTGTAGGAGGAAATGACTGATCACCCAAATTCGCTATAATAAATCTAATTTATTACTGTCTAAATATATTGATCAACACAACACAAGTCTTACTTATAGGGATGTAATCAGGAGTGATACTACGTAATTCTTAATTCTAAGTAAATAGCGCCTGAAATCCTAATCACTATCTTTATGAGAAGTTACTCTAAGAACCTTTATCTACCTTAGATTCCTTAACACGCTAAAGTCCTTTCTATATATATATAATTACACTTCTATATTTAATATCTTACCAATAGCTCACGGCGATCAGCATCTCAACTTTCTGTATCCTTCTTCTTTCTACTATTATTCTTCCATTCGACTATATATCACGCGAATACTAAAGCTCCATTATATATCTGTTAACTAATCTGCATATCACGGTTTCTTCTTGAGAAGATTGGATTGAATTAACTCAATTCTGGCCTCAAAGATTCCCAAGAGGATTAGTGTGAAGACGCGATAAAGCCCCATCACAACATATATATCTGAAGTTAACGTAACCTGCTGGACGCTGCTTCGGAATGCATCCTTGCATTAAACAAGATCTTGCACACGAGAACGAACACATAAAGACGAAAAGGAGACCCTCCCGAATGTATCAAGAAACTTCCCAATGTAATGCAGAATGGATCCCTTCATCCTATCAGTTAAGTAGAAGTAAATCAGTACCAACGACGAACAAATTCTCTGATCTATTTCATATATTGTAACTAAGATCGGAATCTATAGATCAAATATGAATTAGTGAGGTTGGGGTCCGGGGATCTCCAAATTATGTATCGGAGACGACAAAAATGCGTTCACTAAATTCCAGAAGACTTCTGGAGATTCCATCTAACGAGAAATACCACTTCGAAAATCAGGATTCCGATGATGAGAATTCTTGATAAATGAAGGCTCCAAGTTTGCCGTTGATTGAAAGGTGTTATTTGTACACTTCAAGGCTCAGAGGGAATGGTAAAAATAATGAAAAGATCATTATTGGAGTAAAGTGGTTGATGGACTACATAATATCTTCCGTTTCTTGATTAAATCTAACTCCTATAATGGTTGAAGCATTTTATACTTCTTGAAAAAGTTTTCTCTCCTTTTAATGAATGGAATGCAGTTAAAAGTAAAAATTCTTTATATAGAAATTTAATCAGCTGGAAGGTCTATAAGACCTTCTGATGATATGAACTGTTTTTTTAAAACGATTAATTAAGAGTTTTCAAGTGTAATGTTGATTAAAAAGTTAATGTTTTTAGAAAGAAGGAATGTTTAAATATTGTATTTTGTAAACGAGGAAGCTATTTGTTTGATAATACAGTCGGGCCTCAATTTCACGAACCCCTATTTGACGAATTTCATGATTTAACACATTTTTCTCTTTTCCTTATTTAAGGTATCCGACTACGTTTGGAACCGTGATTTTAAAAAAAGCGCATAAATGGATAATTTTCATGATATTTAGTGTTACTTAGATTGGAATACATGTATAAAATTGTTTTAAGGACATTGTGTCAAAAAAATTTATTTAAATACAATATTTCGGCAAAAAATTAACTTAGAATAACCTTTTTCAAAATGTTCTCCTTTTGAGAAAAATGCTTCTATTATAATAATATTTTGCCCGGGTATACCTCAGACCTCTGTACAGAGGCTCAACTATGAGTTTTGAAAAAAAATCACATTATTTTCAGAGTTACTACCCATTGAAATAATTATCGGTACTTTTTTCTTAAAATTTCTCCCCTCTCTTATCGTAAAACATGGATAAATTCACTTCTAAGTTATATATTTCAAAAATCTAGTTGAGCCTCTTTAGAGAGGTCTGAGCTATATACAGGCGAAATATTATTATAATAGAAACTTTTTTCACAAAAGGAGAATATTTTAAAAATGGGTCATTCTGTGTTAATTTTTTGTCAAAATATTGTACTTAAATAATTTTTTATTGTAATACTATTAATAAACAATTTTATATGCATTTTCTAATCTAAGTGACACTAAATATCATATAAATATTATCTATTTATACGCTTTTCAAAATCACGGTTCCGAACGTATTCGGATACCTTAAAACATGTTTAAGAAAATTCTTTTAGACTCCGCAGCAATTGTAATGCTTACCTTTAATATTATTTCTTCCAAAGTTCTTTCAATAATTGTCAATATTTGTCAACTATTTGAAAAATTAATTTATCTACTTGATTGATTGAATATTAACGCCGCTTTGTTCAGCTGCACGAGGGCTTTTGGCGACGGACCACGTAATTTTGAACCATGGTCAAGTGACGTGGACGACACCTGAGCTGGAACCCCCTCTCCTAACTACCACACCACACCAACGGGAGGACGTTTCAGCTCTCGACAGATTTAACGTGCATCGCTGCCCAACACGGTGGGTCTTTAGTGGTACTGGGCTCGAACTCGTGACAAATCAAGTCACGATCCGATACCACGGACCCGCTAATTTATCTACTATTTTTCTATTATTTATTACGTTAAATTTTTGATTCTATTAAATTGTTGGTTGATTGTCGTGTTTATGAAAATCGAAAGTTATTTTCATGTAGGACCTCCGGTCCTACATACCACCTCGGCAACGTCCAGACAGTTGTCCGAATACAAATCATCCTGAGGACAGTCACTAATTTGCTACAAGATGGACAGCATGACAGGACAGAAGAACAGGTGGTCAGCTAATAAACTTTTCTTTAGGGTAAATATTTATATCTTTTATATTTTGAATGGAATGAAAGAGAGAGAGAGAGAGAGAGAGAGAAATAAGTGAGACTTTAGAGCGTACCATGTATTCCGGCTTATAACGCGAGCCTATAATTTAAAGTTACATTTTTTGACTTTTTAAGTATATTTGCCGTATAAAGTTCGCCTTTTTTTACGAAAAAACTTGAAATGTACATTTGCAACGCTCTGATCTTTAGAAATGTTATTTTAGTGCAGTGCTTCTCTCTAACTTTATATACTTGCGATCCAATTTTCAATCGTAATTTTCATCGTCCCCTACATATAATAACAATGTATTGAATTCAATAATAATATACTTTGACGTAAAGCTACAAAATAACTTTAAATATAAACCTTACAAGTTATCAAGATAAGTATTAAATTTTGCGTATAGTTTTATGATACGCCCATAGGATCACTGGTAATTATTAAATTTGTTCTTGACTTAGTAGTGTTAAATTAATTATGAAGTACCCCAGTGCAGTACTGATACATTTATAAGTGTATTATATCAGCGTAAATGGGAATTTTATTTTTCATTATGTCAGAATGTATTTTTTTTGCTTCTTTTCAGTAAATTAATAATTTTTTAAAATAATTTTTGTGTTCGACTTTTTCGATATACTCGTGACCCCCTTGTAGGGTTATCACCCCCCCCTCCTAGGAGGGTGCGTCCCACAATTTGGGAAACACTGTGTTAGTGGATAAAATAGAAGGAGGAAAGGAAATTTAACCCAATATAATTAAGATGCTATTTAAAAATGCACAAATAACAATCTAAATGAAAAGGAATAGGATTATTTATTGATGAATCTCTCTCTCGCAGTAACAGTAATGGGGGAAAAGATGAAACAGAATTCACCTAAAGATATTACAAAAGGCGAATGTGTGATGGACTGTTGATGTTATCAAATAATAAAAGCAGTGGCGTAACGTACACCCCTGCAACCCCCACGGAGCCCCAAAGTCTGACTGCCGCCAAGTATCTACCCTTAGTAAAATCCAACTTGGGGGGGGGCACCTGATTTTGCAGGAGAGCCAAAATGTTCTATGTTACGCCACTGAATAAAAGTTCATTAGGTATGTCACACTTTTTTTTAAATAAACAATATTGAAATAGAAGAAGAAATCTAATTTTTTTCAATTTCATTTTTTTTAATTATTTTTAAAGCTATCACTTTTATATCCGTCGTATAATGCGCAACCATACATTTTGATCTTATTTTTTGCATTAAAAGGACGTGTACGCGACGGAATATATTTTATTTATCTTGAGAATAATAAAAAAAAAAGATTGTGCAGAATGGTAAGCTCAAAGAATCTTGAAAAACTGACCTCAGTTAATAAAATAAATTCTTTTTTTTTGTTTTTGATCCACTCAAACATACCTGTTTATTTACACAGTTGAACTGTATAAAATTTTTTATTTCCAAAACTTTATATTTTTCTTATATAATCCAGTTTTTTTTCTCGAGGCTTTTTATTTTCCTGTATTATAATTCCCAGAAAAATCTTTTTTCGGGATCTCTCATTTTTCCTCCTCTTCGAGAGATGTATTAGGGCATTACCATCGTACTTCTGTCAACGCCAGATAAGGAGCGACATCCCTTATTTCGTTGTTCCTTCCCTTTTCTCCTTTACTTGGGGGTGGAGGTTATTTTTCTTGTAGCGGCGACAAGAATGACCAGCAGGTCGGTCCTTGCTCAAACCGCGATTATTTTTACACACTGGAATCTTTGCTGTCACGTTGTGTTGGAGGAGGGCGGGTTGCGATCGTGGAGTCAACCAACTGGACTCCCGGTTACAGGGGAGCATCCACTCGATTCCAAAATATTTATTTCGGGAATTCAGCTACAAAACTATAGCATTTTTCTAATGAATTTCTTCGAATGATTAGCAAGCAGAATCGATCTAGTGCAATGTTCATTAAAATAATCAATCTATTTTGGTTTGTTTGATTCGGGGAGTGGGATTGTGGACAAATAATTAGGTGATTGATTAGAATTAAAATTACGGATTATTGTAGGCGGCTTTCTTATAGTTTAGGGCCAATATTAAATGATAAAGCTTAACAGGGTGGCCACTTTAGCCTAGTGGTTATGGTTATGGTAGTCGGAGTATCATGAGTTCGAGCCTAGTGCCACTGATTGATTGATTGAATAATAACGCCGCACTGTTCAGCTACACGAGGGCTTTTGGCGACGGACCACGTAATTTTGAACCATGGTTAAGTGACGTGGACGACATCTGAGCTGACACCCCCTCTTCTAACTACCACACCACACCACTGGGAGGACGTTTCACCTCTCGACAGATTTAGCGTGCATCGCTGCCCTACACGGCGGGTCTTTAGTGGTACTGGGATCCAATTCGTGACAAAACCAGCCACGATCCGATACCTATACCACTCGGCTACCGCGGCCCTAGTGTCACGGAAGATCCACCAGGTGAAAGGGGTTAAGACGTTAGATTTATTCAGGTTCAAAGTCTACCCGTTGGCGTTGTGGGGTAGTTTGGAAGAGAGCTAAGGTGTCTTCCTCGTCTCTTGATCGAGGTTTAAAAGTATGCAGTTCGTCGCCACTAGTCCTCGGGTTGCGTTATAGTGTGACATTAATAAACACTCACTCAAAAACTAACGAGCTTTCATTTTTCTATTTTCTACACAATCTTGTGAGATCGATTTCATTCAAGGGACAGTCTTTTATTATTTTACTTTAGAGTCTGGCGGATTCGTGTCTTAAGTTTAGAAATTGTCAAACACATGGAAGCTTTTAAAACATATACAGTAAAAAACGTCGTTTATATAACGCACACTTTAAACACAAAAAATAAGCTCGAAGTTTATGGGTACGCGTTATATGCCGGGTATAAAAATGAGAGCTTCCAAAATAAAAAAAAAGAGATGAGCATGGAAAAAAATTAGACTTCTGTATGCATCGAAATGCTGTTTCTTAAAAAGAAATAACATTCCTTATGAACTTTAAATGATTGCAGTTCCAGAAGTAAAGCTTTGGATAGTACTCTCTATACTGTATAATGCTTCGAATAGCACTCTTTATACTGTATAAAGCTTCAAATAGTACTCTTTATACTGTATAAAGCTTCGAATAGTACTCTTTATACTGTATAAAGCTTCGAATAGTACTCTTTATACTGTATAAAGCTTCGAATAGTAATCTTTATACTGTATAAAGCTTCGAATAGTACTCTTTATACTGTATAAAGCTTCGAATAGTACTCTTTATACTGTATAAAGCTTCGAATAGTACTCTTTATACTGTATAAAGCTTGGAATAGTATCTCGAATAAATCACTTCAAAAGAGCATTGCTCACGTACATTTCGGGTTTCTTCGTAAAAAAGGGCGTGCGTGTTATACGGCCAATATACCTAAAAATTGAAAATTACGGTAAAGTTAGATAAAGTTAAAAATTTCAAAATTAAGTTTCGTGTGCGTTATACGCCGGTTTTTTTACGGTAATTTATTTTTAGAATGCAGCCCCATATGAAAGGTTACACAACTAAGCCGATGTCTCACTTTTCTAATTTCTACTCAATGCTTGACGAGGATTTAGAAATGCATTTCAATTTCAGCCGCAATAACCTTCATCATTCTGTTTCGATAGCTTTTAGTGGAATAAGAACTCAAACCAAAGATCCGTCAATTACGAAGCTGAAGACATTACTTCTAGACTCAATAGTCTCATTTCACCCATGAACAGAATTTTTAATTAATTTTTTCGTATTTATTGCCAGTCTAACGATAAGAGAGAGTTTTCGGTGTGTTTGAGATATAATATTGGATAAGTGCGTAAATTTCTTAATACTGAAGGGTCAAATTATGTAAAATATAATGAATATTCTGAATAAAAAAAATATAAATCCAACACACACATGCAAATAACGCATTTTCAAAATAAACGACAAAAACCGTAGAAATGTCAGAAAAAAAGTAAATTAATTAACACCAAAGATTTGAAATAGGTATTATGTAATACATGCGTGAAAAATTCCTCAAACACATAGTAGTATCGAAAAAGACAATTTTTTTTTAAAAATTACGCATATATTTTTTTAGATAGATCTGATGACTGCAGTATAAATGATAGTAGATTCTAGTAGATTTTAGTAGATTCTTTCTATTAGGCATTTTTACTAACATAATTGTTTTGTTGTAACATTAGAACTAATATTATAAAATCCCAAAATAAAATAATATTTCTTTCTTAAATAATTGTGTTTTTAATGCTTAATATTTAAAAAAAATTTATACTCATGTTTAAACGATGAAAAGATGATGAATCGAATACATTTAAAACTAGCCAAATTTAAACCAATTTTATTTGAAGAAATTGAGTTATTTTAGTATTATTGAACCCAGAAACACACAGATGTTCATAAAAAAGTTCTGAAAAATTAAGGTAAGAATGAAAGGACTTTAATCTTACATTTAAATTTATTTAAATCATTTCTTTAGATAATTTCTCAGCAGGAAAATATAAATCAAAATGGAACGGGATTTAGAAGACACATATGTTGTACATACATTTTCTTTTGTATATTAATTTTAGAAAATTGCATTTTTTATTGTAAACATATGTTATTTATACGATACTCTTTTCAGAATATTTTGGGAATTGGTACAAAAAGTATAAGGGGAAGGAAATGTAATAAACAATGATTCATCATTTATTTTTATTTTTCATACTATAATAGTTATTTCAATCGTGATAATATAATCATTGCCATAAGAAAACTGTTCCATGGAGCAGTTACGTAATTTGTACTACGCTATATCTGCACAGCCCCCTAGGACAGCTGAGCTTGTGATGATGTGTTTAGAGGAGGTGAATCATCGACTCTAGTCCGTTGGACGCCACTAGTACCTCCCATCCTTACCCCACTTCCACCAGGACAGGAGGGGGTGGGTCAGAATGTAAGCAGAAGGGGACACAGGGACAACCAGAGCGGCCAAGCGTGACAGCGGCGACACGGACTAGCCACATGTTCTTCCGACTCACTGCTGCCTCTATCATCCCTTGCGGACGCAGGATGCAAGTGTTTGCTCCACCGCATCCCCGGACCTTATCAGTGGCTTCACACGCGCTCCGACAAAGGGGAAGGGAGGAGAAGAAAAGGGGATTTTGTAAAGGGGAGGGAAGGGAAGCTTTGGATGGAGGCTCTTTCCTGTCGAGAGGAGAGAATGAAAGATCTTCTTCTCATTCTATTTTTTCCCCTTCTTTCTCTCCTTCGCATGTTTTTTCACCATCCCCGTTACTTGGGGTTATTTTTTCTCCTCTAAGAAAATGTGTACAGCAAAGCACATCGTTCTTTGGTTGTTTTCACACACCTGATGAAAGACGGATGATGTTTTGACGAGGTTTCTCTTTTTTTTTTTTTGTGTATATATATGCTCTCTGAGACGTGGCGAAAACTAAAAGCTGCCGTTGGAGAATAGTTTGATAGATGGTATGAGAAATAAGTATAAGGCTCTTAAGATAACGAAAAAATAATAATTTTTAATTCTGAGTTCATAAATTATATCACTAATCACTCAGTCATTCCAGAAAGTTTTGCACGTTTATATAGTGAAGCATGAGAGAAAAGTTTATTCCTAGTCACAAGAAATGGCGAAAAAGAAAATTATCTCTCCTTTGCAAATGAGCTCCTAAAAACATAATATTTTTTATTTATTTTTCTAAGTAAGTGAAAACATAATTAAATAAAAATACTCGAGGAACTGGTGATTTTATTTATTTCGAAGCAAGAAACTTTATCCATTATTCATTACAAAGATTTTTTAAAATATTGTTTCAACTGAAGACGCCTTTTGTTGTTGTTGTTGTAGTGTATTTTTATCCTGATATACATATACAAATATACAAGTGCAAGAACAGAAACCTACAATACAAACAGAAGAATATAAACATTTATTACAGATGAGGATGATGCCTGCATATAACAAGAGGAGGTGCGCTGCTTTCCATTCGAGACGGGAATCCATTACAGGCGAAAGTCCGACTTCTTTTCCCGAAGAAAATACAACCATGTCTTACTCGGGATTCGACCCACTCAGTTACAAGCCGAGGGTTATATCCACCATACTGGCTGGGCGGCACAAGACGCCTTTTCATTCAGTAAATTGAATGTGCATGATACATTAGAAGCTATACGTGAGCTATAAATGATGGATTTACATGATTTTGAGCTACTATTAAATGACGAGGACGATGCCTGAATTTGTATTTCTCTGTTCTAACTACTGCAGCGTGCCATGGAAGAACTTCGTAGCCTAATTCCAATGTTTGCCTTCCCAAGTCTTCCTTGGAATCAGGAAAATAGTATGTGGTTCTCTACTCGAGCATCACACTGGTTGCGAAACTAATGACTACGGAAGCAAAAAAATGTTCTAGAAATTTCTATGAAACCAATTTGTTGGTGCGATTTTCTAACGCTTCCTATCCATATTAATAGCAACAAAAATATTTATACATTTATGTATTTTTAAGAACAGTACCCATTTGCAAACAATCATAAAAATGGACTATTCAATTTAAAAAAAGTACAATCACTAGGACACAAATGGCTAAGAAGTCGTAATTTATTTTCTACTCTTAAATGTATCATTCTTGTTCGTACTATTGTTAGCTCTATAAGGAAAATTTAGAATATTTTAAACTTATTGTAGAACATATATTTGGAAAAAGTTCTGACATCCTTTATAAAAATTTCCGGTTAGTTCACATAGCTTGAGTAATCTAATACAATTAAAGGGATTTTTAAAACTTTTTCCTTTGCTATATCTTATTTTGAGAGTCGAGAACATATTTCTATTCATAGTTAAAATATATCACAAGACTCCTCAATTTCTCTGGAGTTTTGACAGAGTAATGTGGAGTTGTTATTGTATACTCAAATATGCTGTTTGGTAGTTGAGTTTCTACTAAATGGCATCATGAAGGGTAGTTAAAAAACAAGCCTTTCCTCTAGAAAGTTAGGGTGTCTTTTGGAAGTTCACTTCTTATGTAACTCTTAATTTCGCAGGATGTAATTCATCTGAATTTTTTAAATAAACTTTCTGAAAATATTTTTGTCTTATTACTTATTGAAAATTAAATCCCACTTTCTGGGATAAAAAGGAATTAATTTAAATTTGAATACAGGGTGTTCCAAAAATAGTGCCAAAACTCTGCACAGCTAGAGTCCTCTTTGGAGTGCACAAAAAATGCCGCCCAAAGAACTGTACCTGTACGATTCATAGATTGCGAGAAAATACGAAAAACAAAGTATGACGCTATTCTGCCAATATTGGACACATCCCCAGCAGTATTTGTAAATGTTTATAAAGGCAGATGTTTAAAGCAGTGCTTCTCAAACTTTCAATACTGGCGCCCCCCTTTTCAATCACAATTTTTATCGCGCCCCCCTTATACATAATAATTTACTGAATGCAATAATAATGCACTTTTACGATAAAGCAACAATCTTTGTTATAAACCGCGTGCAAATTCATGACATAAGTATTAAATTTTGTATGTGTTACTTTTAAGCAAAAAAAAGTTAAGTAATAGGAAACTTACTAAGTTATTTTTCCTTTCTCTGATTTTTAAATTGGAACATATTACAAAATGCGGTGGTTGCTTACAAGACAAAATATAGATATCAGCTAAATATAGAAAATGAACTCAGAGGGTCAATTTCTTATCTTAAAACTCCTTTCAAAAACTTTGCTCTGTAAGACAAGCCCATGGAAGTAGCTAATAATTATTAAACTTGTTCTTAATTTAGTATTAATTAATTAGTCATAAAATACTCTGTGCACCACTCATACATTAAAAGCAGTGTTTCTCAAACTTTCAATACTGGCGGCCCAATTTTCAATCATAATTTTTGTCTCACCCCCCTGTACAACAATAATATATTTACTGCAATAAAAATGCACTTCGAGAGAGAGACGCTAAAGTTACAATACGATCTTAATTATAAACCGTACAATTTAATACGATAAGTAAATTAAATTTTGTGTGTATGTAACTTTTAAGTAATATATATATATATTTTAAGAAAATTACTTAAAATATATATTACTTAGAATTATGTTATTTTTCTTTCTCTAATTTTTAAATTGGAACAGATCGCAAAATGATGTATTTAATTAAAGATTTATTTCCTTCAGCATATTCATTTCTAAAAGTACAAATGTCATTAGAAAAATAGTCTGGTCAATGTCACTCTCTATCATATCCATCACATCTGGCATTATAGGGTACGTTTGCGTGAGTCTGGGCAACCTATCGGACGTCTGCGCAAAACATGTAAAAATGCTTTTCCTCGTACAATTCCAGTCAGTTTTGGTCGACTCGATACTCCTATAGCTACCGAATCTAGCTTGAATGTACATTTTTTATAATTTCCACGTTAATTGGAATTCACGGTAATTAAGTATTTACGGCAGTAGATTAAAACAATATCATACATACATTTTTAAGTCGTAAGCAAACATTCGACCATAATAAAGAATCAACAAAAACACAGACGAACGAGTATGGTTCCGAAAATTAAATCAAGGCGATCTTCTCAAAAATACTTAAATTTTGGATTTACCACTACTGAAGTAAATGATGGAAAAAAAGCCCCAGCTCGATATGTGTTAAAACTTACAAATCTGTAGAACAACATGTGAAAGTTGTTTTTAAAACATGTAAAATCATTTAGCTATGTTGGCAAAGAATTTTAAAAAGTATTTTCTGGATGAGGACAGCTTGGTAGCAAGTTACGAGTGGATTAGGGATCTATTTCAAGATACTCTAGAAGGGCTCTCAACTTTCGAAGAAGAAATCTTCATAGATTTCACATTCAGTGAAAAATTAAAAGGCAATTTTGTAATAAATCGCTCTTTGAATTTAGGGTAGAGGTGGATGAGGAATTATCTGTACTGAAAACAAAAGCACTTCGTATACTATTACCATTTTCAACATCCTACCTTTTTCAAACCGGATTTTCTGCAGTGGATGCCTTGAAGACAAAATATAGATCTCAGCTAAATATAGAAAAGTAACTCTTTAAGTGTCAATTTCTGATATTAAACCTTCATTTGAAAGACTTTCCTCTACAAGACAAGCCCGTGGAAGTCCCTAATAATTATTAAACTTGTTCTTAATTTAGTAATAAGATTGATTGATTGAATATTAACGTCGCACTGTTCAGCTGCACGAGGGCTTTTGACGACGGACCACGTAATTTTGAACCATAGTCAAGTGACGTGGATGACACCTGAGCTGGCACCCCTCTCTCCTAACTACCACACCAACGGGAAAACGTTTGAACTCTCAACAGATTTAACGTGCATCGCTGCCCTACATGGCGGGTCTTTAGTGGTACTGGGCTCGAACTCGTGACAAGGCAAGCAACGATCCGATACCTATACCTCTCGGCTACCGCGGCCAAATTCAGTAATAAGAAAATATTTATAAAATACCTTCTTCAGTACTGATACATGAAACGTATACTGGCTGAAACACCGACTCTTCGCACGAGTTCATTTTTTTAAAAAAGTAAAACATTATTCTTGATATAATAGCTGAACTGTAAAAAGAGTAAAACTGTGTGCACGACATTGTATACAAAAATGTAAAATGATTTTTTTTTAGATAAATGCTAGAATTGTAAATAACTGTTTAAAAGAACTGTAATTTTAAACCTCACACAATTAGCATTTAGAATTAATGTTAAATTATGAAAAATAATATAAAATTCCGATGAAGAATAATTTTGTTCCTTTTTAACATTTAAAGCGAGAAGACTTCAAAATGTTTTAACCCGGGAGCAGGCGCGTACTCGATACTAACATTAATGGTAGTGCGGGGGGACTCAGTCACCCCAATCATTTGTTTAGAATTATTTTTACTGTACACGATACAAATCGGAATTCTAGTAAATATTTTAATTTATAGAAAGTATACTTACCTTCTTTCAAGGACTATTCAATCTTTGATGATTTGAGAAAAAATCCAATAAAACTGAACTAAAATGATTCAAAAGTACAAGACCATAAAAACGCAAATCAGACACTTTTCAATTATCCTACAGAAATGTTAAGCCAATCAATTCTTTTCCAAATATCGCAAAACTCAATTATTTACAATTTCCCTAAGCGAAAAGCAAACGCATAAAAGATGGGAGAGAATTAATATTGATAATAACCATACCATAAGATTGAAGGTCAATCAAATGATTAGCAAACGTACTATGCAGCCTGGCTGAAAAGTGAATCATGACTTCCTTTTCTTTTTCTACAACTAATGTACAGTATTTCAATAATAATTACAGTGGTGAATTGTTTATCTTAGAATTTTTCTCAGGGTCTGGGTTTCGTTTTTCTTTTAACGAGTAATATTTTATGTTAAAACGTAATAAAAAAATCTCTCATTGAGGAAATACAGCAAATAAAACAAAATGTTTTTTTCTTTAATTTGGTTTTGGGATCAAAGATAGCTATTTGATGACGGAAAAAAGCCAGATAATAAACATAAATTATGTCAGTGTTGTGTGTATTTTTTTTATTACGGAAGAAAGCATTTTGTTTTACTTCTCTTTTCGGTTATTTTTTTAAAAAAAAATCTTTAAATTTTCGATACGCTCGCACCCCCCTTGTAGGGTCATCGCGCCCCCCCAGGGGGGAGCGCCCCACACTTTGAAAAACACTGGTTTAAAGGGTTTACCGGGCATATCTAAGCACTATTAAGTGCGCCGTGGAATAGATGAGTATGCGCGTATCATCAGCGCGGTGTCCACCGGAGTACAAGCAGCATGCGGACGAATAATATGTTCGTTTGTGCAGCCACTGCGTCTCTCTGTACACTAATTACTTGAGATGGCCGCATAGAAAAAAATCCAATAGTGTGAGATCTAGTGATCATGGTGGCCATAAAATTGGATCCACATGGCTGATCCAGCGTTCTGACTATTCCATATCCAGGCAATCACGTACGAACAGAAATAAGCCGCAGCTCCATCATGAACCATCATGAATTATCATTTATTCATCATTTACTCATATTTTCCGCGTACAGTTTACGAGACACTTTGAACATTTTTTATGTGTTCGCAACGTGGAATTCCAGAATTTAGGCACTATTTTTAGGATACTCTGTATAATAATGAAATGAATTTGGATAATGCCTATAATATTTAAACGACTTTAATGAAAGAAATCTTTATTCACACAAATATTAAATTACTTAGTGTAATCATGCACACATATTTGCTCATTAAAACTTAAAAATATTTTGGTATTATATTAAAAGTAATGATTGTTAGTTTGTGTGAAGTACTATTTTAAGATGACGCCAAGCAAGGAAGGGAATTGATGTATATTGGGGTGGCAAATAAAAGTCCGCAAAAGGTTTCTTTGCTGCCCGTCAATCCATCCAGAAAATTCGCCTTGAATCAAGATTTCTTTCCCGTGCGCTGCTGACTTCTCAACACTAGCGGAGCTGCAGCTTGAACTTACTGACTTGCAATAAGATCACAGAGTGAAAGAAATTTTAATGCTATGACATTAGCCCTTTAACGAGCACACAGCTAAAATACAATTCTCTGTGATAAAGTACTTGATAAATGTAATGTTCTCATCTTCTATAGACGTTATTTAGTCACAAAAAATATCTGATAGATAGTTTTTTTCCCTGGGTGATGGATAGACATCATAGCCACTGCGCACTTAAGATATTTAACTTAATTTTCAGGACAGAAATAATGAATCATATCACAATAAACTTTTTATGAAAAATTAACATTTAAGCTGATAACTATTTCAATAAGAATTAAACTCAAAGCATAAGTGCAATTAAATAATAATAGAATAATTGAACAGCATAGAATATATATATATATATATATATATATATATATATATATATATATATATATATATATATATATATACTTAGAATATACACTGCTGGACAATTGCTAAGGACGGATAACACTATCATCCATAGCAACCACAAAATGAAAGGAAGCAAAATGTGGAAAATTAGAATAAGTGCGGGATATTAGTAAGAAAAAGTATGAGTATGCAAATTTTTTCCCACGTCTGTTCAACACGTGATAGCGTTCATAAGAGCTTTAAAGGTTTTGACGCGTGTGGACAGTTGTTGTTTCAAGTCAAAGTTTTACAGGAAAGATTTAATAGACGAACTTAAAATTTTTGGCATGTCTTCCCGACATCACATAGATGATTTTATGCGTGGCCGAATTATTGGAAAGATCGAAGAAGGGCGAAAAATAAAAGATGTTGCCAGGGAGTACGACATCACTCACAGCGTTGTTTCACGGCTGTGGAAGTCATTTAAAACTACTGGAATGTGTAGTAGACGGCACGGGGAAGGTCGTGTTAGAAGTACGATGCCTGCAGAAGACAGATATATCGTCTTATCAGCAAAAAGGAACAGGCGCACCACAGCTCAGCAGGTGGCAAATCAGTTTCTTGCTGCCTCAGGAAAGCAGATCTCCCGAAAAACTGTTGCCAGACGTTTGAGGGGAGGAGGACTATACGCACGCAGACCTGTTGTGTGTGTCCCATTGACCAGACAGCACCGTACTGCCCGTTTGCAATGGTGTCGTGAGCATCTCAATTGGACTGAACAGGACTGGGCATGCGTACTATTCTCAGATGAGAGTAGGTTCAGTCTGTCATCGGATTGTAGACGCCAACTGATCTGGCGCGAGAGTGGTATTGCTTATCATTCAGAAAATATCCAGGAAAAGGACCGATATTCGACATGCAGTATCATGGTGTGGGCCGGCATCATGATCAATGGCCGCACGCGCCTACATGTGATTGCGAATGGGACTATGACGGGCCAACGATACATTGATGAAGTTCTACTTCCTCATGTTCGTCTTTTCCGTGGTGCTGTCGGTGATAAATTTGTTTTTATGGACGACAACGCAACATGTCATCGAACACTCACTGTTCAGGATTGTCTAGACAGCGAGGGTAATCAACGTCTCGTATGGCCAGCGCGTTCTCCAGATCTAAACCCCATTGAAAATGTGTGGGATGCTTTGGGGAGGCAAGTTGCTGGTCGAAACTATCCTCCGACAAACAAGAACACCCTCATCTGTGCACTCACAGAGGAATGGGATAAATTGCCTCAACAGCTGCTGGATAATGTTGTGCAAAGTATGGTACGACGTGTGGAATGTTGCATCACACTCCACGGTGGACATATCCCGTACTGATACCTTTCTTTAAGGTGCCTGCTGACTTTTAGATGCATTGTTCCATTTCTCCGTACGCAGATCAAATAAACATTTTTTTTTCTTTTAGATGTTTCACAGCTTTTGTACTTTCCAGAACAATAAATATTCTTTATTCTAATGTCTGAACAGTGTGGCAACTATATTTTATCCTACTAGACCTAATGTCTCGCTTAATGTTATGCTACATAGCAATTTGTGATCCGTCCTTAGCAATTGTCCAGCAGTGTATATAGAATACTTAGAATATACATTGAAATTGGTATACATCCACATTTTACATTTTATTTCATTTTAGTATAAAAAGTTAGAAATACAGTAATGTTTTTGAGAATTTAAATTAGTTATTTCATAAATTTGATGAGCTATTTACTGTGAAACTTTATAATATGCAAACGTTTTCTCCGATCAGAAAAGCTGTAATGAAAGATTTTTGAACCCGAGAATCTTGTATCACATATTGTAAACTAAGTTTGCTTATATTTCCGATCCCCAACATTTTCACATGATTCTAAGTGTAGAGAAAAGCGAAAATTTCTAGATAATTTTTCTGTTCTATGTGGGCAGTGGATAGAACCTCTATATACGCATAAAAGCTTTCCAAAAACCTAAATAAAACCTTTTTTCTTTAATTGCAAATTTGCTTAATTCATTCAGGTGAGAGAAACGTATACTTAAAACATGTCGAAATTTTTTCAAGGATCAGAAATTTTGTTTATAGTAATCAAAATACAATTTATAGATTTACTCCGGGAAAAACTGTTTGTAACTATCCATCAAAGGACATGAAATACAAAAAAGCTATCATGCTGCCATCCGTATTAATTTTTATGCGTTTTAGCTTCAATGAACGCATATGTATAAACCAATGTTTCTCAAACTTTCAATATTTGCGACCCAATATTCAATCACAATTTTTCTCGCGCCCCCATACAATAACGATGTATTAAATTTAAAAATAGTATATTTTGACGCTAAACCTACAATTCGACTTTAACCTCTTACATGCTACCGGCGTATATATACGTCTTTCCGAAGTACGACATTTTCTGTGAACTACTATCGCATAAAATTATTCCGAAGGCTTTAGAATGCAATAAAATTACCTTGATAGTGTTTGCGAAGGATTTAATTATTTCAGAGGATTTGCTGATTTATTCCTTTACTACCCTCTCCCCCAACACACCAAATACGCTCACCTAAATGTTAAATGGTGGTATTTGAGAGCGAATCGCGTAATTTTTAATCGGCATTGAAATAATTAATTATAAACCGGGAAAATCATCAAGTGTTATTCTTTAAATAGAATTTTACATTTTAAGAGTCCATGGGATTACTGGTAATTGTTAAACGTTCTTTATTTAGTACTTTTAAATTAATTATAAAACACATTGAGCAGTACTGATATATTTATAAGTGTATAATATTAATGAACATGTTTATTTCATTTTTTATTACGTACGAATGTAGTTTGTTTGTTTACTTTCAGTAAATTAATATTTTTTTAAAATAATCATTTGTTTTCGATTTTTCAATATGCTCGTGCCCCCCTTGCAGGGTTATGACGCCCCTCTAGGGGGCGCGCCCCACAGTTTGAGAAACACTGGTACAAACTAAATATCCAACACCCACTTGGAGAAATTTTTTTAATATGTGGTTAAACATATTAGCCACTGCCCGAGAAAGGGTAAATTGACTTATCAATATTTATTTACTGAAAAATTTCCGTGTATGAAGAAATTTTCTGGGAAAATCTTCTCTATACTTTAATCGACATATATTTGTGAGTTACGTTTTTCTTGCATGAATATCAACAAAAGTAAATGTAGATGCAAGTGGGCAGTGATATATACTCGTAGGTTGTGATGAGAATTTAAGCAAGCAATCTCTCCCGGTTTTTTTAAAAAAAAGTTGTCTCATTAAACTGATTGTAAAATTAAATCTGGATATAGATTATATGAAATACTAGCCGTTACCCACCCACTTCACTGGGTATTTAACGATGTTGAATAAATGTATACTGTTTACATATACATAAATTATTGATATCTAGCACTAAGAATTCGATTGTATTGAAAAGTAAATTTATTGCTGTAACTCTCACCTCTTGATATAAAAAAAGACATAAATTAAAATATCTAATTTCTATTTATATCAAAAATAGAAGTAGAAAGATTTTTTGCTATCCCTTAACCTAATAATCAAGTGGATTTCCTCCAAAGCAACTTTCAGTGGATCTCTACTCCATAAAATAAACATGCGTGTTAAAATTCAAGTCTAAATCTAACAGAGCAAAAACGGAATTTTTATCATCAATACCTCGTTGAGAGCATTCTTAACGGATTCCGATTCAACAAAAAAAGCATGCAAACCAAATTTTATTATTATAGTCTTAGCAGTTCGAAAACGGAAATTTTTTCTATCAATACGCCCCAATAACTCTCCCCGCTCCCCCTGGAGTTGATTTCCGTAAAATCCATTGTTAGTGGAACTCTATTCAACTAAAGAAACGTGCTCAACAATTTTCGAGTAAATGGGTTAAATTCAAAAACCGGAATTTTTCTATAATACGCCTTAACCCCACTCCTTTGGGGGTCCGTTTTCGCAAAACTCTTTGTAAAAGGAACTCTATTCCATGAACGGAACATACCTTCTAATTTTCAAGCAGGTGGGTCTAGTAGTTGAAAAGCGGAAATATTTATCTATTACGCCCCTTAATTTCCCTCAGTGACACTTGAGATCAATTTTCCCCAAACCTATTTTGTAACGGATCTCTACACCATGAAAGGAATTCGCTTATCAAATTTCTAGACTGTACGTCTAATAGTTTAAGAATGGAAATAATTATCTATAACGCCCCTTAAGCTCCCGCAACGCCCCTTAGGAAGCGATTTTCACAAAACCTATCTTATTGCGGGTCTCTACCCAATGAATGGAATCTGCTTACTCAATTTTAAGATTTTACGTCTGATAGCTTAAAAAAAGGAGATAATTACCTATAACGCCCCTTAATTCTCCACAACGCTCCTTGGAGGTCGATTTTCGTAAAAATCATTTTCTAGGGAATCTCTACTTTATGAAAGGAATCTGTGTATTAAGTTTCTCAAGACTGTACTAACTAATAGTTTAATAATGGAATTAGTTATCTAGAACGCCCCTTAACCAACGTAACGCCCCTTGAGGTTCTATCTTTACAAAATCCATCCTTAGTTGATGTCTACTCCACACATGCCTACCAAATTTCAAATCTGTAGGTTTAATAGTTCCGGAGATATCGTGATCAGTCAGTCAGTGAGTCGCTTTTCTCCTTTATACATATAGATTAGTATTATATATACATTGAGTAAAACTGCTACTATTTGATTTAACTTATATTTATTGTGTAAATTTTATATAGTATAATGTATACCTTTTCTGAGATGTGAAGCTAACAAATGAATGCAATCATTTTAAAAAATTGCAGTCCACCGATATCACCCGCTTTCACAATAGGGCTCTCGAGTCACAAAAATTTTATTATTGAAATAAAAAGAAATCAATCTTTTTACTTCAAAGTTGAAATACATAAAACAAAAGTATTTCGATAGTAATTATATAAAATCTAACAAATCAGTGGTTATCATTAGTTCTGTGAAAAGCGGAGGAAAATATTGCCAGTGTTGTCTAAGAATTTTAACCTCGCTACCGCAAATCATCAGCTAAAGTAAAATAGATATGGACAATAACAGGAATCCAAAAACTTGCTGCGAGAGATTGCAATTGAAATTACTAAGGGATATTGGGTCTCAAAAGTATAAGATGATTTAAAACCTGCGATTAAAGTACAATTAAATTTTATGGTTAACTATTAGAAAATGGAAGGCAAATGCTTTTCTACTTACTATTTGCGTTATTTTCAATGTATTACGTAAAATTTTTTGTCTCTGCATGTTTAAGTATTTATTGCATATGATCAAACTGATCCAAATTATTACTAACTACTACAAACTGATCCAAATTATTACTAATTACTACAAACTGATCCAAATTATTACTAACTACTACAAACTGATCCAAATTATTACTAATTACTACAAACTGATCCAAATTATTGCTAATTACTACAAACTGATCCAAATTATTACGACACAATTTCTGACTTTTTATTTTTAAATTGCTCCATTCAGAAACTTATCAAGCCAAAGTATACGAAATGAATATTTCGTCTTTTCATGTTTTAAAAAGGGAAGAAATATCAATTAATGGGTTTGATATATTTAACAATACATTTATAATTACACAGTCAATTAGAAAATTTTTTGCTCTTTCACCTTTTTTTTCCCTTGACGGAAGATGACTGCTTTGTTGTGTGTAGTTGTGACGCATATTGCGCCACATGTGCGATCTCCAAAATTTTTGATCGCGTACCCTAAGACAAAAATAATTAAAAGAAGTACTCCACACTTTATATTATTAGCCTGTTTTTTGGCGTATCCCAGGTATCACTCTGTGTACCCTTCAGAATACATGTACTCCACTTTGGAGACCACTGTTATAAGTATACTTTTCTCCGAGTCCCTGGATCCAGTTTTGGGAAATCGTTATATTAATAATTAAAATTAAAGTTTTATGCTTTAGTTTTTTTATACTTTAAATTTGCCACGTCTTTTCTGCTCCAACGGGATTTTTTATTTACAAAAATCACACCCCGAAGTACCAATGCTTCAACTAGTTACGAATAAAGACAAATCTTACATGAAGATGAATATATCTTGTTGAGATTGCCATTCATTAAATTGGATATTTTAATTTTAATTCCAAGGGCTGTGGTAGACCAGTGGTCAAGGTATCGGATCATGGCAGGCATGTCATGAGTTCGAGCCAAGTACCACTTAAGATCCACGGCGTAGGGTTGCGATGCACGTTAAATCTGTCGAGAGCTGAAACGTCCACCCATTGGTGTGGTGTGGTAGTTAGGAGAGGGGTGACAGCTCAGGTGTCGTCCACGTTACTTGACCATGGTTCAAAATTACGCGGTTCATCTCCACAAGCTCTCGTGTAGCTGAACAGGCGACGTTAATATTCACTCACTTAATTTTAATTCCGAATGCAATAGATTGTACTGGAAGGACACCATAAAGGATGACTGAACAGGCGACGTTAATATTCACTCACTTAATTTTAATTCCGAATGCAATAGATTGTACTGGAAGGAGACACCATAAAGGATGAATTAAAAATCTATTTTCAGCTTTTAATATGTCAAAAACCTTTTGTTTACAGTAGAGAGAGGTGGCCAGGAATTTCGTGCTATCTTAATAACTTTTTTTTATTTTTACTTATTTGTCGTTAATTTTTAGTAATGCAGTAAGATATTTATGCGGATATTTTTATTCCTTGTTTTATGGAATTAATAAAACTTTTTCTTACTCATCATTATCTTTTGATTTAGCTTGTTTTTAAAAACATCTATTTCAATTAATATATTGGTTCTTAATTTATCACTTGTAAATTCCCAAGATGTGTGGTTTAAAAAACATATATATTGGTATCAAATAGCCTTAGCGAGTATTTATTAACATCGCATAACATGAGAGCTATTGGTGACGAACTTCGTAATTTTGAACCATAGTCAAGTGAGTCAAGTACCTGAGCTGGCAAGCCCTCTCTGAACTTCCACACCATACCATAATTCAAAAAGTAAAATAGTTTTATTTTTATCGAGTCTCGGGGATGTAGTAAATTTATTTCTATAAGAATAAATGCCATTTCTTTGAGAGAGTGCAGTTATATGAATATCATCTATTTTTATCTCCAATAAATAATAAAGCTCGTTTTTATAACAAAAACAATGCTTTGAATACAGGAAAGTGAACCAAAAGTTTGTGGAAAATCACGTACATAAACTGTTTTCTTCTGCCCGAAAATGAATCGCGTCGAGCATTTGAAAAGAGCTGTCATGGAAACGGTAAAATAAAACGTCAGAAAATAATGAAAAAAAATTCATGTAAGGAAAATTTTTAAATTTTTATTTGAATGATTTTGCTTACATTATTTGCTTATGTCTGACTTTAACTTTGAACTGCCTAGTTTCTTATTATTTAAAATAATGTAAATATAAGGAATACATGAATACTACAAAAATGACTGAAAATTATACATTGAATTGGAATTAGTTCACACATTTTCTACACAATATCCAGATGCTCAGTTGTGATTTTTTTTGCTATTTTAGTTGGTCCTTTATTGACTGTTCATCTTCATTGTCCATTGAAATATGTTTTAAATTAAAAAAAAACTCCACACGCACTCACGCACGCACACACATCGTAATCGTTTGCTACAGAGCTGAATGTAACGAGTGAATTGTACTTTCATTTTCAAATATCTAAAAAATTATTGTATAGTGACCCCTATAACCATATATCTTTATCAATAGGGAAACTGAATCTTCCATCCTACAAGATTTCAACTAAATCCGTTATCCCAAGACGTTACTCTCTCCTTGCAAATGACAGCACTTGTCGCAATCACTGCCTGATTAAGAAATTTGGAATTGTAAAAAGATCGGAAGAGCATTTGAATTTTTAATCCTATTTTAATCTCGTAGTAGTCTTCCCTCAATAATGGCCGGCGTGTCATAATTTAGAGCTCTAGTACCTCTGAAGACCCGCCGTGTAGTGGGTGTCTGATGAACATTAAATCTGTCGAGGCCAAGTTTCACCTATTGGCGTGGGGAGATAGTTTGGAGACTCAAGAGCTATCCTCATCATTTTGTGATGGAGCTTTGTCGCGCCTTCTTACTAATCCTCTTGGGGAATCTTTGGGGCCAGAATGGCATTATTTCAATCCAACTCTCTCAAAAAGAAACTGCGATATGCAAATTAATTAATGGCTCTGTTTTGGAGCTTTAGCATTCGCGAGTTAGTAAGATAGAGTTGAATAGAGTCGATTAGAAGCCGGATAGCGCTATAAGAGTTCAATAGAAGTCGGATATTAGTAGGAGGGAAGAATATTGAGGGAAAAATAGAATACAAGAAGAGACCAAAAGCTGAGGTGCTGATCGCCGTGATATTTTGGTAAGAGATTATTTATCGGACGGATTTTAGCTTATTAAGGAATCTAATGTAGATAAAGATTCTGAGGTTAACTTCTCATAAAGATATTTGAGTAGGATTTCATGCGCTATTTTACTTAGAATTGATAATTACGTGGTATCACTCCTGATCTGATTCCTCTTTTAAGACTTGTGTTGCGTTGATCAATATATATTTGGACAATAATAAATTAGATTGATTATGGAGAATTTGAGTGATGAATCATTTATTCCTACAAATCTAGGTAGCGTAGATAAAGAGATGATCCCCGGACCGCGGGGTATCACAATTTCACCACGGTTTAAAATTACGAGGTCCGTCGCCGATAGCGCTAGTGTTTCTTCATAGTGCTAGGTATATAAAACTCTCTCAATAATCAGATCATTTGATTTCAGTTTAGAAAGATTTACGCCAAAAAAATGGTATGTTCAATAGGTATCAAATTCTTAAGCACTACACTTCTCTGACTTTTACCCTCAAATTTTGTGTACATTACTTACCTTATATCAAACCAAGTGATTTCTTCTCTACAAATAAAAAGCCATTTTCTTCTTTTATATTAATATCCTCCGAGACTTCCAACTGAATTACTCTCTATTTTTATTCGCACTAGGAAGGATTTTGAGATGTAAACCATATTCGGCTGTCGAATAACAGTAAATAAACCACGACTCCATCTCTCGGGAAAACTTTATATGTGGTGTCAGCGGCTGGCCTTAATATGACAAACTCTATGCCATAAAAACAAATCAAATGCTGAGATACTTTGGCGAAGTTATTTTGATACAATAGGCAAAGGAAGTTAAATCCTGTGATAAAACACGCTTCCTAAAGCCTGTTACACTTGATAGGATTCTAAATTTTGCATTCCCGCACTTTTTCATGGATTTTCAACTTCACGCGATACTCAGGTCTTTCCCTTCCCCCCTTTTTTTCTTATCTACGAAACTGGTTCCTTTTCCCACCTCAGGTCATATTTTAGAATTGTAAATGCGATGCGTTGATATATCGGGCGCCTAGCGCTATAATCTGAGGAAACCAGATAGCAGCAGTTGGCATTTTGCTTTTGAGTCATTGTTTCTTATTTCCAGCAGAAGCGGTGGTAAGATGGTTTTTGTTTCGATATTAATTTTGTGCCTTCTCGTTTATCTGCACTTTTTCGCTCGTGGTTCAGGTTGAGGCGAGGGGTAGTGTTTTGCATATTTTTTCTTTGAACAGAGAATATTCTCAAAAATATTATTCTTTATACAAGTGGGGAAGGATGATTAACGTGCTGCCGTTTTCAGCGTCTGCTTCTGGATCTGGATGCTTTGCTTTTAAGCCACGAAGAGAATTTTGATGTTTTGTATGCGTGAAACACAATTTTCTGATTTTATATTATTATTTTTTTGGTTTTTTCCCCTCAATCACCTTATTTTCCTTACAGCAGTCTTTGTTTTTCATGTAGTCTTAAGAGCTTATGTGTTTGTGCCACTCATATTTTAAATATATTAACAATGACCAACTGACACAGCATTTTTTTTCTTCTTTTTCCTGTGGATGCAATATAAATACAGCGTTCTTTCACATTGGAGTGTCTCAAATTCTCACTCGCTGAAGTGTGAGGGTTCATTGAAGTATGAGACATTTTCTTAAAATATGCACTTTATTATGATTTTCTAATCCTTACTTTAACTCTACCTAAACTATGAGAGCATGTCAATTTAAATCAGTTATTCCCAAAGTGGTCTACATCGACTCCCAGGGATCTGTGACAACCTGCAAAGGGTCCACGTTAGCGAAAAAATAATTTTGGGGTGTATGAGGTGTAAATGGGGGTCTACGATAGAGTCTCTCATTAAACCAGATCTGATTTTGATTTTAAAGGAAAACTTAATCAACTGGAAACCAGATTTTATCTATTTAATAGAGATTTATTTACTAAATTTAATGAGATTAATTTGCAGTTACAAGGTCACAGCATAAATTGCATTAAAACAAGGACCACCTTCTTAGCGTTTCTTGCCAGAATTAAGCTAAAAGAGTACAATATTGAACATCGCGAATTTTTCAGTTTTTTTTTGTTGCATATATGTAACTAAACACAATACTTAACAGAATACAAAACTGGAAGAATTTTATTTTAATTTTCAATTGTAAAATTTACACACTATTTATTATTTAATAATTGTGGAACAGAAAACCCACTAAATTTTTCTTTTTATAAGTACACTTTGCGCGTGCTATGAAAAATGTCTCAAATATATCTTAAAAGAATTTCTCTCATACATACAAAGTATTTCATTATCGTACCTTTTTTTCAAATACACGATTCAGTATTATGTGTGTGTATATATATATATATATATATATATATATATATATATATATATATATATATATATATATATATATATATATATATATATATATATATATATACAGGGTGTCCCAGGATCATTGGGGCAAACTTAAAAGCGAGGTAGGAGACGTCCCAAGGGTTCAGATTTGCATAGCAATCCATGGTCGGAAACGTCTTCGTTCAGTTCTACCGGATGTTTCAAAAGTCACACACGCACATCAACCTCTGTGGTTGAGTTTTAAAGACAGATGAATTATGTTAACAAACAGAATAAAGGACAAACAAAGGTTGAACAGTTATCTTTATTGTCAGGTGTCAGACATGGTAAAATCACAATAAATGTTCAAAATGATGTCTGTTTTCCTGGACACACAGTCGAACTGTTTTTACCAGATTAATTGACACTTTATCAAGAGTGTGAGATTTAATGTCCGATATTGCATGAAGGATGTGACTCTTAAATTCATCAAGCGTAGGGGGATTATTCCTGAAGGTGACAATTTTCAGAGATCCACAGAGGAAAAAAACCGGAATTAACAAGTCCTGGGAACATGGTAGCCAAAGTCCTTTGGAAATGACACGATCATCGAAAAAATCAGTTAAAACCTCCATACTGTCCCATGATGTGTGACACGTTGAGCTGTCTTGCTGCAACCAAGATACCGTTTATCACTGTTCAGCAAGGATATGAATTCCATGATGATGTTCATTTAGATGGAAGGTCTCTTTTTCATTGAACTTCTTTGTAAAGCCGTCTCCACATCTGCCACTTTCGTTTTCACTTTGGACGCTCTTCGTGATTGCTTATTGTGTGCAACCGATCCTGTGTCACGGAAATGTTGAACTAAACGTGTTATTATTGATGCATTTGGTGTTGTTTCATCTAGATATTTCTGCTGAAATGCATTTCTCACAGGCGATGGGATTTTCTAGCGGAATAAAATTCCACGGTGGTTATTCTTTGCCCTTGGAAAAAATTTCTGCACCTACCGTTGTGCTCAACTGATTATAACTGACGAGTATTTTCTAACTGATGCCTGCTACATTAAAAAATCTTATGATAGGGCCCCTTCTGCAATCTAGTGTCAGAAATCTCAATCAACCCTTTTGGTTTTTAAGCAACAAGAATTACCATGTGGGTGTGTGTGACTTTTGAACACCCGGTAGGTTGTTCACAAGAACATTACAGAAAATAGACCTGGTGCATTACTATAGACATTTGAGCTATCATAATCTACAGAGGAGTATGGAATGCTTTACAAACACTGAGCTGACAGGCATGTACCTGATTTAGGGATTACAGAAAGAAATACACCAGGTCTGTTTTCTATAATGCTGTTGTAAACAAAGCCCCCTAGCACCGAACGAAGATGTTTCAGACCATGGGTTGCTACCTCTACAAGTTTGTAACAATGATCCTGGGACAACCTGTATATGCACACACAGTTTGAAGCATGGTGTGATACTAAGTCTTACATTCATTGCAATAAGGACAGAAATAATATCGGCTTTTTTAGATTATTTTCCAATTTTCATTTTTTCTCAAGCAACAAAATTGCACATTACCTAGCCAGTCCCTGTTCTTTATAGAATATTTTCAAGAATATAAACTTCTGCCTTCATTTAAATATTCCCACCTTTACCGCAAAAACAATTCCGGGCGAGAAGTATTTCATTAACATGGATAAACTACATCTCTTAAAAACACTATCACTAATAATCTCATTATAAGAATTAAAAATATGTGCAAATCAAAGGTAGAAAAAAAGTATACATCAGTGCTCGCACAGCTTTCGGTCAAACCGGTTGCGGCCAGCGTTCAGGAGCCTGTAAGGTGTACGGGCAAACCAGTTATGGGGTTAACAGAAATGCTTAAGATAGCTTTTTCGAATTTGTATTATTATATCATGTAAAGTAATAAAGCGATTCAGCAGAAAGGAGATAACGAAGTAATATTACTATACTTTCACACCAGAGAAAATAAATATTTTAAAAAAGAAAATTAAGAAAATTGTTATGAATTTTAATAAAATCAAATTTATCTCTCATAATTGTTTTATTTTCGAAGACTTTTTTTGGAATAGAAACGAATGAAATGAAATGAAAAACCCTGTTTTTATTTAGTTTTTCTTTTTTATTTATAGGATCAGTTTTCAAAGTTTTCATAAGCAAATAGAAAATATTTATACCTAATAAAATGAACAGTTGCAAAAAGTACATAAAGTCAGGTTAGTTGTACTTCTAAATTTTTCAGAATCTTTATAACGACGTGTATTTTTAGCCTATTTATTTATAGCAATGAGGATGAAGTATTGTGTTTTATCTTAGTAATGCTTGATACAAATTCTAGTCAAAGTAATTTTAAAACTATCTACGTCTAGAAGAAAAAAACCCATATCAATACTAAAATCCATCGAATTTCAATAAAACAAAATTTAAAGCACAATTACACTCATAAATTTTACACATTTTTTGTGAAGTTGATGTAAAACAAGATATGGTATAATGTGAATCAAAGTATCTTTCAAGTTTCGGTATTACAACGCTTCTGCATCTGGAACCGTCTATCATTAATCCATATACGATAAACTAAGATAGAAATCAGAAATTTGAAATCAAACCTTGAGTCCTTTTAGAAGCTTTTGCTTCAAGAATTTCTTTAAAAAACTACAAACAGACTTTCAGTTGCATACGAGTTTAATTTCAGTCTTTCAACACATAAAACATCAAAGAATGAAGAATCCTCATTACGAAAGCTTTCAAAATAATTATGGAAAAGGTCAATTAAAACTAGACAAAGAACATCTAGAATGTTGAGTTTATAAGAGTTCAACGACTCTGTAATGTCGGTTTAACGAACTGTATTTTGAGCTTTAAGTTAGAGTGATCAATGATCTCTAACTTCTCTCTCTCAGCTGGAAATATTCGGATAGGTGGGAATATTCATTTTCTTATTGAAGTTATTATGTATTTTAAACAAAATAAGGGCTCATATTCATATATTGTGTTTGTTTCTGATGCCCGAATTTTCTATTAAGATACGAATTGAAAATCCATACTTTGATATGGTATCTCAAAAAGTTTCCCAGAACATTTAAAAAAAGTATGAAATGCTTCGGAAATGAAAATAAATGCTAAACACAATCTTAACTAATTTCCGTGATTGTATTCTTTACTTAGGAATTAAAAGAATACACTAATTGTTTTCAAGATGGCGATTTTAAGTAGATATTTTTAAATATTTTCAAATAATATAATGATTTATGCTTACGTTATTGATTTATATCAAAAAGACTTCTTAAAAATTATTCACAAATAATAAAACTAAAAATGCTTGTTTACATTCCTTTTATTATTTAATGTTTCATCAGTTTTTTTAGAAGTCCTACATTTCTTCTATGTTGTCCATTTACGAGCATCTTATTATGGCATATTTAAATGAAAATTTTCATTATTTTTATCAAAAGGGAACTCTTGTAACAGGTCAAGCTCGTAATTATTACAAATCATGTATTTCTTACTTGATTATAAAACATTTTTTTAAGGAACTGCGATTTAAGTTAGTGAAGCTTCCTATTTAAAGTCAAATGAAGTGAGAAGTTAGGTGGAGGGTGATTGTTGTCATAAGGGAACAAAGAAGAGTTAAAGAAGTTAATATTGGAAATCGCAGTGGCTCAAGTTGAAAAGATACGACCGGCCATTTAAGAACTAGCATTATTGTTGAAGATTTTCCATTGATAAGCACATTTTGATTTTAGAGTGTTAGATTATTATTTAAACCAGAGGTGTGTGTGTTCCAAAGCTTTTTTTGTCTCATTGAACTCTTGCCATGTTTTTCGGTTTTGGATAGAACCCTCTCCTTACATAATACTGAATTTTTGCAAATTTATTAACTTAAATGTCTTTTTGACAGCTAGTATAGAGTCATTTACAGTTGAACCTGTTTTTCTGTGGTAGATAGTGACCGCATAAAAGCCGCATTTATAAAATATGCCAATTATTTACGAAATTTATGTAAGAGTACTTCCATAACAAAATAAATAATTAAATATTGCACATAGAAACATTTTAAAAACATATAGTTTCTCATTGTATACACGGATAAGTTTTCAAAATGCACGTATATAATTCATTGCTACTCATCGTAATCCAAAGCCCTGTAATGAATAAGTTCAAAATCGCTTTCGTCACTTGAAGGTACTACTTCAATTGATTTATTTTTTGGCGACATAAAGTAAGAGATAAGTTTTTGTGACGAAGGTCGGGTGGTCAGTTGTTCGTAAATGTCACGATAACCAGATATACATGATTGAAGCCCTTTTTCGAATTTTATACTCCTTTGTTATTTGGTATCTAAATATTTCAAGACAATGCTTTTCAAATTTGTTGGAAAGCTGGATTCCTGAATATTTTTATCTGCTCTCAAAGAATCCGGTTCTTCTTGTCCGTCTTCATAAAGTATCAAATTATTGATAATGTTACTGTCATTGAAAATTTCGTCTTCAGTCAATCGTGGGCTGCTGGAGCGTTGAGAGAAAGCAACTGAATGCGCATTGTCGGGTGACTGTTTATAACAAATGAACAGAGCTTCTTGAAGTGTCTACATTTCAGTGGCTTAACATACACCCGCACATCACGTGGGGGGCAGGACTCTAGGGGCCCAAGGCCTGACTTACACTAAATATGTATTTACCCAATTTATGAGATATTAAAGGCAAAACCTGACTTTCAGGGGGTCCTAACATTCTCCGATATACCACTGGTAAATAGATAGAAAACATTACAGTGTATCCAAAGCCATTGAGTCCTGCCGCAGGAGGGAGGGGCAGGACTCTAGGGAACCAAGGCTTGACTATCGCTGAATACATATTTACCCAATTTATAAAATATTAAAGGCGAAACCTGACTTCCAGGGGTGGAGGAGGGGGTCCTAACATTCTCCGTTATGCCACTGGTAAATAGATAGAAAACATTACAGTATATCCAAAGCCATTGAGTCCTGCCACAGGAGGGGGCAGGACTCTAGGGAACCAAGGCTTGACTATCGCTAAATACATATTTACCCAATTTATAAAATATTAAAGGCGAAACCTGACTTCCAGGGGTGGAGGGGGTTCTAACATTCTCCGTTATGCCACTGGTAATTAGATAGAAAACATTACAGTGTATCCAAAGCCATTGAGTCCTGTCACAGGAGGGGGGGGGCAGGACTCTAGGGAACCAAGGCTTGACTATCGCTGAATACATATTTACCCAATTTATAAAATATTAAAGGCGAAACCTGACTTCCAGGGGTGGAGGGGGGTCCTAACATTATCCGTTATGCCACTGGTAAATATATATAAAGACAGTATGTGACAAATCTATACGGAACTTTATCACTAACCTTCCGAGTCGTCTTTTTTAGGGAAATTTAATTCCCTACCTATTTCCAATCAGCTCCAAAAAGAGGACAGGATTCCTTGTTATGCAGATTAGATAAAGTATTTAAGTCAAACGGAATAGTAAAGTTGGAGCAGTAGGAGAGAGGGATTGAAGCAGAAAGGTATAATAGTGAAATTAGAAATTTATAATTGAAGATTTCTTGGTGGATAATTTAATCTCAAGAAGAGTTGAGATTGTGTGGTAAATATTGATTTATATTTGAAGTCTCATTAAACGTTTATATTAGGAGTGAGTATAAAGTTAAATGTTTTTTTTTCTCTCTCTCTCTCAATAGGAACATTATTAAATATAAATCTGGGATTTGTTATCGTGGTAATCTCTGCGTGATCGATATTCTAATTGTTAATTAATTGGATCATTAAATATTTAAGTTAATTTAAAGGACATTCCCTTTAAAAAACCTCATAATACTAGTTAGATATATTTGTTAATAAGTCTTTGATTCTATTTGGATAAGATAACCAAATAAAGAAAGTTATTTATAAAAATGGCTACTGGATCTTATCTGACTCCTACTTATTCTCGTTCTCAAAGTGAGGTCCAAGGGGACCTTCACAAGTAGAGTAAAGGATAGTACAGTCGGGGACCTCAATATAACGAAGTTGCTAAATCTCGAAAAAAAAAGTTCGTTATATGGAAAGTTCGTTACATAGAAGTTCATCTTCCTATTTTCTTGTGATGAATCACTTAAAACAAATTTTAAATTCAAAAACACTATATATTTAAAAAAAGTAATTATTCACACCTCTATTTACAACCTAATATATATTTATTTTATATATCTTACTTATCAAAAAATAAACTGAGAGAGAGAGAAAAGAGAAAAAAACTGCCAGAAAAGTTTATTGACGTCTTTATCCACTTCCTGAAAAATTCATTTTTTTCTTTGATGCTCAAGCACAAACATTTTGATATTTTCGAGCTATAAGAAACTAAGTTACCAGTGCGACTGATCATCTCTACAAACAAATGGAGTCTAGTTCAAGGACACGGGGGCACAAGAGAACTCTACTAAGAGTGAAATGGGATATCAAAGATCTCTTTTCAATGAACTGGACAATGGGAGTTAAAGGTTGCACTTCTTGATGAAACGCCCAAAATTCTATTGCTCTCGGCGTGTTAGGCATCAAATAAAACCAGTTCAAGACTTATGAGCACCATAAAGTGTGTTAAAACAGAGAATAACTTGAAATGCCCAGAAATACTTTAAAAATAGGGAGAAAAAAACTGAATCACAAGGGAAAAAGTTCGTTGTATAGAAATGCACCTCGCTATTTGGAGGTAATTTAACGAAGAAAATCATGAAATGTTCTTGGTTCCAGGAAAAAGTTCGCTTTATAGAAAAGTTCTCAATATAGAGGTTCATAACATGGAAGTTCGACTGCATTTAAAACTTAAAACATATATGTTAATTAATTAAAATTGAACTAATACATAAAATAACCGAGCAACAAGCAAATGCTTGAATCTTGTGCTTCAATAACAAACTTTTGACATTTGGCATCAATCTTGTCAGGTTTAACCCTAAATCTCCTCGGTTAGTAGTGAAGTCTTTTTTTTCTTTTGAAGATTAACAACCAAGCTGAAATTCCTTCTCACTAAGAAGAGCAATTAAAAACTTTCTCACGATATTCCATAATTCAGGATAAATGACAGGAATGTCTTTTTAAAGTCAAACTTGCTGACATCTCTTTCTAAACTTTACTTAAACATCATCGTTAGCTCATTCTGATTAGCTCCTTTTGTAATATGACATTTGTTGTTGTTTTTTCAATGAGACCATATGAGTTAATTGCCTGTTGTGGTATTACTTTATTTATTTATTTATATATATATATAGTTAAAACACTCTTACAAGTAATTTAAAATTTTAATAGAGGACATTTAAATGTTGAACGCAGTTGAAACCTTGGTAGGCCTTTTCCTGGCAGATTGACTGTGACAAATTACATTACATTATATGTGTGTCCTTTTTTTGGAACATTTTGGGCAAAAAAAACATTGACTTATAGGGTTAAGTCTTAAATTTTAATATTTAACTTATTGAAATTGTAAACATATTAAAGTAATTTTCTTTTCTATGTTACTCTTAGAACAAGGATATTTTAAATTACTTTGTTGTTAATACTTTCATCTTATTCTGAGGTTTATTTGTCATTTCATGAATTTTAATCCTCTATTCGTTGAACTGTTATTGCTCTACGGTTCCTAAAATAAGGCATACATGCACAAAAAAATTAAACAAGAATTTAAAATATTCTTTTTATTTAATAAATAAATTCACAGAATATATTATCTTGAGAGGTAAAACAAAAACAAGTCTTAACTTTAAGTTAACAGAATAATTCAGCAAAGATAAGCAAGACATGTGACTTGCAATTAAAATTTGAGAAGCTAGATTTTGTACTGTTTAAATCACTGAACACCAAATTGGGGTTAGGCTATTTTTCTTTTGGAAGCAAATTTGGATTTCCAATGTCAATTCCTTCACTCAAATACATTTAAGAACACCTTTATATTTTAAATTTGAAAAATTGTCGCTTCTCTCTGTTAGTTGCATTCTGCCAAATTGTGGGTTGGAATTTTGGTTCCCACGGTGTACAAAGCCCATGCTCGTTAAATCTGTTGAGGCTGGGAATCCTCATGTAAGGGTGGTGCGGTACTTTAGTGAATGAAAAGTGCCAGCTCACGTGCTGTCCTCGTCACTTTGCCGCGGTTAAATTTACGAGCATCAGTAGTCCTCGGATTGCTTCGTAGCATGCTATCAACCTTTTATGAGCCGCGGGCATATATATATACATCTCGGTTAAGCAGTGCGTTAAATGTCTCGGACGTATATATGTTTCGCTTAATCAACGCGTTAAATGCCCGGACGCGTATATATATGCCTTTCCGAAACATGATTTTTTTCTTCACGTTGCTATCGTTAAAATTTTTCCTAAAGCTTTGGAGTGCAATAAAATGACATTGACAGTGTTTGGCAACGATGAACTTATTTTATAAAAAAAATTGCTTATTTATGCCCTTTCTTTTCTGCCCTTTCTTTTCCAATACACTGTATAGGGTATTTTTTTTAAAGGTATAGAACTTTAAATTGCAATAAAACAACGATGTATTATTCGATTGACATGAATTTTTTTTTATTCGAAAGATAATCTTGTGACATTACATTTTAAATTATTTACATTTCATGGCTCTATACCGATCATCATTGACTGTAACGTTGTGGCCTTCATCGTTTTTGAAGAAGGATTCCACCAGCCCATAAAGCGCACCAAACAGTCAGTTTTTCTGGATGTAACGGTGTTTCGACATACACTTGTGGATTAGCTTCACTCGAAATGCGGCTGTTTTGTTTGTTGACGTAGCCATTCAACCAGAAGTGCGCTTCATCGCTAAACAAAATTCGCTTATGAAAATCGACCATTATTTTCGAAATAAAATTGCACAATTTGAAAGCGTTGTTTAGGCGTGAGTCTATTCATGATGAATTGCCAAACCAAACTGAGAATAAATCACTTGACAGCTGTTAAATCGGTGGCCATCTTGGAAAGTAATCCCAACTTAAACTTCTATACCTGGAAAAAAAACACTCTTTATATGTATGCCTATGTGAAAAACGGTGACACTGGGGAGCGAATCATGTGACTTTTGATCTGCAGTTAAGGGGTTAACAAAAAATCAATCAACTTACACTTTACATTAATTAGCATTTGGAAATAAAAGTTGACGCGCAGGCAGAAGAATCCACAAGAAAGAGAAAAACTATTAAAAAATAATGTACTCAAATTAAAAGAAAACACCATAACTTTATTGCCTATTTATAAAATACACCCTTAAAAGTTTTGCTTCTAAAAACAGATAAAGAATATCAGATGAGTGAAAAAAAACCCCTTAAAGTAAAACCTTTCAAAATAAAAAAAGAAAATACTCCCATTTAACAACATGAGCATCCTCGCAATTCAAAAAACACAGAACCCATAAGCAAAATAACTGTCGCATATTGAAAGAAAGGAAACAGTCTTTACTGCCACTGGAATCAAATAAAAGGAAAATGGAGAGGAAAATGTATTTGTTGAGGAATCAACTCTCCTTTGTTTTCTCCTTTTTTGACAGCTCTGGCAAGGAGTGCTTCATCATCTCGTATTTCCACCCTCCCATCTGTAAGAAGAAAGATGCGTTGTTCGATGTCCAGTGCCGAAGAGGAATGGACCGGTGTTTGCGGTTTTGACAGCTGACCACTGCACAGGCTCCTGGTGTGAGGGCCAGTCAAGGCGGATTTCTTCCATCGTGTTTGAAAAGCTTATTCGTCTTGAAAAAGTGCATCGAGTTGTCTTTTCTTTTATATTTGTAGGTTTGGTTTTTGATGTTCTTAGTGGATAAGAAAATGCATATGTGTGTGAATGTATGTGTGTTTATAGGTATATATTGTCATTTTAATTACATACACACAAACAGTAACATAGGAGAACTACAACAAGATTTTAACATTCTAAAATACTTTTCATTTGATTAATTAATCTTGAATAAAATTTAGTATGTAGATTTCAATTAACTATGTATTTTGCTTCTGTTCTATGTTTCTTATTTTATTTTAATTCATTAATATTTTCTTTTGTTTATGTTTTTGTTTCTCTCTTCTATTCTTCCTTTTTATTTCGACTTCTAAAAATAAATGCTTAACCATACTGTTTAATTCTAAATATGGACCCCATATTTAATTTGCTTATTTTTGACGATAGAATTTTTCATAAATGGAATAATAGAATTTCGAAATTCGTTTGATCCATTGCTCTGATGTATAAACACATCCTATACGTTCAAAAGTATGCAGATACCTGGATGTTTACTTTTCCATAGATAAATAAAAATTAATATTACGCTATTGGGCAACCCAATAACGTTTGTTGCAATAACAACCTCCATTCTATCCACTAGTTTTTGGAAGGTTTGCAGCAGGAATTCCATGTCATTCTTGCAGAACGCTGGTCATCCATACCACCGATTTGAAGCACTGTAGTTTGACCTGTGGTCTACGTTCTAATTTATCCAACAGGTGTTCAAGTCTGAAATTTCAGCAGACCAATTCCTGAACATCCATGTCAACAAATCATATCTGCACAGCCGTTTAAGTATAGTATGGTTAGGAGCATTATCCTATTGAAACAGGAAACGACCCTCTCCAAAATGTAGGCATGCAGAGTTGTGCAAAATGTCGAGATAGGCTTTCGACTAGAGAGTTCTTTGCGTAGAAACCAAACATCCTGGCTAAACACTAATACAACCATCTCTAAATATCCCTTGAGGCATAATAAAAAAGGTTTTACCAGGGAATTTCTAACCCAGATTCTACTATCGGATTATTCGGTAGTATACCTTAGCTTGTAATACTTGACGCATTTGCTGAAGGCTCCTGAATTGTCGATTTGTTGTGGTAATGTTTGGTTTATAAGCAGCAGCTTCACCAAAACGCAATATTTTGAAGTTCAGGACAAACTGTCATTATGCTGATGTTGCATCCAGAGGCAACTTGGAATTCCTGGCGACATTTTCTGCCAAATCTATGCGACTGGCTTTCACAACTCTTCACAGTACTCTACGGATCCTGTATACTAGACGGCATGGTCTATAACAGGGTTGGCGAACCAATGGAACACGTACCATTGGTGGCACACGGCACAATATCTTGGGTACGCCACCGATCAAAACGGTTTGCATTTTAGTTCAGAAACTATAGTATTGCAAGTAACCCCAAACTTGAAAAACAATTTCAAAGATAAAAATGTATATGAGAAACCAGACAAAGATTTATTGAAGAATTTATTTCTATAATTGTTTCTTCAATCAAGGAGTTTTCAGGGACATTTTTTCAGTTCAAAGAATTGTAAGAAACGCTCAACTTTATTATATACCCTGATGTGACACATTATTTGATAAACTGAACTTGCTCCAAATCGATTAATTGGAAATTGAAAAATTAGAAATGCAACTTATTGATTTCTTGTCTAGTTCAATATGGATTCAAAAATTTATTGAAACAAGGAAAAAGTTGGGATTGAAACTGAAAGATTAAAAAGTAATATAAGTAAAAATGCCATTAACGAAATTTTAGAAACATTAAATTCGATTCCAGAGACATTTAACTGTTTTAAGAAGCTAGCTTGGGCTGTTTTAATCATATTTTCATCTACCTGTGCTTGCGAGTGATTATTTTCAGAGATGAATAACATTAAAGACTCACTACAAACCGTTTGGCAGATGACTCCGATTCAACATGCATTCTGCTAAAAGTAACATTTTATAATCCTTATATAAGTTATTTGTCATCTATATATATAATCTTCAACAACAGAAGTCACACTAATGTTACTTAAATTTAATTACACGTATAACTGAAATATTTACTACTATACAGTGCAAAATGTATATTTTCGTAGTAAATAAAGAATTTTGTGATGTGGGTATTTAGTTTTATTATTTTCAAAATTACATTAAAATCAAAATTAAGTCAAAATTATTTGACGTCACGTCTATACCTCATTAAACATATCTTAAAGAAAAAATGGCACGTTGATTCAAAAAGATTCGCCATCCCTGGTCTATAAGATAGTTGCAAAGTTACACAATCTCTGTATGATTTAATTTTCAGATAACATTATGTACATTAGAATGGCGCACTTTTGACATAGCAGAAATGTCTTGAACAGACTTTTTACAGAGGGTGACAACAAAACCACCACATTCAAAATCATTCAGTCTGCGTTATCTACCCATTGTACTTTTCTAGCTGTGAAATTACGACTGCACAATTTTTCGACTGAATATTTTTGATCATATGGTATTTATAGAGTATTTGTGCGTGAACGAAAGTACAGTATTTTGATTCTCCTGGCTAAAAGTCCTTGTATAATTTTGAATTTTGATTGCTGTCTACTGAATCAGAATTAAACAAGAAAAAATAATTTCTAGCTTATGCAAAATTTTTTTTATTCATATAGTTAGAGTAGCTTAATTTTTCCAGAATTTCGTATTTTGTTTTGAATTTCAGTTACTTTGATTTTTGTTATTTCTTGTGATATGATAGTGAATTTTGACAAATGCATCTGATTTTAAATAATATTTTTTATGATGAAACACACAATACTTTAACACTTGACTTTAATTTTTAGATATTTAAGAAAAATTTTATTGTTTTTTAAAAATTAAAAATTATTTAATATTTGTGCTAGATAAATTACACTTTAGAACACACAATTTTTTTCAGAACTTAATCGGCGAGACAGTGTTACACAGTCAAGTATTTTAAGCTTTTTTTTTATTTTAGAAGAGCTCTCAGCGAATAAATTTTACATGCCGAAATTTTGTCGATATACTCTTTAAGTTTTTTTGCAGCTTAGGAAATGAGCAGCTTCACTAATTCTTTAAAAATTGCTGAAAGATTGAAAATGTTTAATATTATTTTATATAAACAATAAAAAAAGTGAAATTATTTTAATTCGTTTGATTTAGCTTTTTGAAAAATTTGAATCGTAATATGATAGAAATACAAAACTCCAATCCCAGAAATTAAATAATATATATTTATGAGACAAATTGTTTAAAAATTGCATAAATATATAAAATGTCAAAAACAATCTGTAAATCATTATAGACCGATAAACCGATTCTTTAGCTAAAGAAAAAACATTGATGAAAATAAAGTAATAAAACGTAATATGGAAAATGACTGAATGCACCAAAAATAAGAATAAATAATATTTTATTCACATGCCATGAACTTTGATTTTAAAATTTAAGATTAGATCTTTCACAAAACGCTGGCAGAAACAATTGATTGATTGATTGATTGAATATTAACGTCGCACTGTTCAGCTACACGAGGGCTTTTGGCGACGGACCACGTAATTTTGAACCATGGTCAAGTGACGTGGACGACACCTGAGCTGACACCCCCCTCTTCTAACTACCACACCACACCACTGGGAGGACGTTTCACCTCTCGACAGATTTAGCGTGCATCGCTGCCCTACACGGCGGGTCTTTAGTGGTATTGGCAGAAACAATAAGAACCACTCTCTTTTCCCATTTAAATAAATCTAACCTAAATTTTTTATTTGATGTGATGAACAAACTTGATCTTTATGATATCTTCTAAGCTAATTCATGGATCAATCCGTATCACCAGTAGGCTTAGAAAGCTCGGTTTAGTCTTAATTTATGGAGTTTGTGGATCACCACTCCGTAATTGGTGTTAAGCAATAACACACACAGACATATATAATATAATAATAATAATAATAATAATTATTATTATTATACAGTTTCAAAATGTTCTTTCTTTGAAGTATTAAAGCAAGGGCGGGCTTCCAGGGCACGTTTTTCTTCTAATGTTTTCAAAGTGTTGTGGTCCACCCAGTGGCGTAGGTGTGGTGAGCTAAGAAAAAGGTCCACAATATTTATTACAACTTAATAATATTGAATATGTGTGTACTTACTTACATAACTATAATAAAATAAACTTACACTTTCAAGACCACAAGTTTAAAGCAAAACTCTAGAAGCAAACATAATAATAATAGCCACAAATATAATAATATCAGATGGTGTATTTACTATCAAAAAAAAAAAAAGATTCAAAATACATTAAAAAATAAGAAAATATCTCATTTCATCTAAAGTTAGTGCTCATAAATGTAGAAGACATATAGTCCACCAATCTTAAATATTTCGGTATATATTTACTAACTGCTAATGCTCAGGAGGTCCCCCCAAAATTTCTTGTGGTCCACCGGTCGACCGCAATCAACTTAATGCTTACCCCTGTATTAGAGGTTATACCATTTGAGTAAAACATCTAGATTGTACTAATTTTCGTTTTTCTTGATATAGTTCAGGCATGTTTTTGTTTTTATGTTCTTTCTTATTCGAATGTGCTATTATGTATTAAATTCCTTCCAGAGGGAGAAAATGGATCCATTAAAGCTTCCTTAACCCCACAATGCTGCCCTTGCACAGTAACCATTTTAGAAAATGTAATAGAGTTTTTTCTTTGACCTACCCTAGATTCATTCCTTATATTTCTATATTTTTCTCATGCTTTTGAAGCTTTATTCTATGAAATTCTCATGTACGAATTTGGGCAATTCGATTTCAATATAGCATTATGAAATTATGTATAAATAATGATAACTGAGAGGTAAAATATAAAGAAAGCAACAACACACAGTGCACAATTTTAAAGCAAATATTTCCGATTAGTTTTGATAGGAAGAAGTTAATATAGAGTTTAAACTCATTTTATGTTAAGAGTTTACGCGTAATTGACTTTTTAAGTTTGATGTTGCTGAATACACTCACTTCAAGCACTTAGACGAATGTTTTTGGAAAAGATCGCTTTATAAATTCAGGTGAAAAACATCATTATTAAATTTTCATGTTGTGGTACACACAATCACGTCAAAGAGTTAAATGAACGCTTCTTAAGTAGTTTTTTCATTAAACGTGCTAAGTTCTTCTTCTACAGATCTAAATAACTTTGACAAGAAAGGTTTAACTGCTTTATTAAATTTTTATCCCATGTTTTACTTAATTTCAAGCACAGTTTCTTCTTACTCTAAAAGAAAAGATTGAGAATGAGACAGACTGAGAGGGAATTATTAAAACAGGCTCAACGAAAAGAACAGGAAAGAAAATGCAAGCTCTCTCGATGCCGAAAAATTCCCTACAGCGATTTACAAACGCTCAATATAGCACTTGAACTGGAAGCTGACAGGGAATTTCTCAATTTAACACAAAACTTAATCGAAATGCCGGTGTGAGACATACTTCCCTCAGAGTTTAAGCAAAGAAAAAGAAATAGAGAGGGGGAAAAAGCTGAATTTAGAGAGAAAAGAAAAGAAAGAAAGAAATCCCCATCATTGCGTGATGGCGGGTATCGTATTTTGATCCAATTCAATTTAGCAAGGGAACGGGGCTCCTCTCTACGGTTAATCAGGCAGCGCCAATCTTTGGCGCAAGTGCCAAGCATATTATACACTCCAAGCCTCCCACTTGGCGCGTCACACGATCAGGATATGAGAAACCTCTACGCCAAAGGCCCATACTTGAGAGAGAATTCCTAAATGTAGGGCCTGTTCTTATGGGGAAAAATATTTCCTGAATATTGTTTATTAAAATTGTTTCAGAATAAAGTCGACACACATTATTTTAAATAAATTTTATTCATTTAAGAATGCAAAATTATGTTTATTAAATCAAATGTAAGTTTCAATTTTTTTTAAAGAAATTGGTAAAAATATCTAGAGAGAAATGTAGGAATTTAGGATTGCAGATTTAAAATATTAATGATCCACACATTTATTGCAAAATGAAGGACCATCTTTCAAACGACGATCAAAATTGAAAATTATGTTGCCAGTGGCACACACAGGAATTTTTTAAGGGAAGGGGGATCAAAAGTCCACCATTTTCGTATCATGCTCCAAAACGCCGCCCAACATTTTATTTTGATTTTCTCGATTTTCGGGAATAAAAACAGTACAAAACTATTTATTGAATAAGTAATCAGCATTAATTACTATATTAATAACAAATGCTTAATTAAATTTTATTTACTATGTGCATAAGATTATAATCAATCGAAAAAAAATCGAAAGCTTTTGGAGGTCCAGACCCGGGGACCCCCCCTGTGTGCACCAATGTATGTCGCCAAAAGCAAAATTAATAAAAAAGGTTTAGTGATTGGCTGAACAAGTTTTAAAATTTATCAAGAGTTTATTAATGCCCCATATCGAATATCTCGCTCAACACCACCTACCACATACAAGTATATCAAAGAAATTATGCAGTTTATATTAATTTATATTATGATCATTCAGAATAATGACAAAAATTCGTTATTCCGCACAAGAGAAATCAAGTGTAGAAACTGCAAATTCCATATGGAGTCCAACATTTTATTTAGCTTGCTCAGACTTAAGGTTGAAATATAGGATTAAATATATTTCAAAGACTCCTAGAACAAACGGATATGTGTATCTGATTTTTATAAATTTAGCTAAGTTGTCTGTAATGACTTTATTCAAGATGAAGCAGTGTATGAAACTGTATCAGATAAAGAAAAAAATTGGATTCTTAACTGCAACGTTTTCTTAGAAAAACTCCAGGATTTATAAATATTAAACAATGACATTTTGCTGAAAAACAAAGTGAGAAATTTTGAGAATGTGAGCTGTAATAAAATAAATTATTGCTATTGAAAAAAATTATTCTTATAGATCTTTTACGAAAGGAATAATATATTTTATAGTCAATCAGTTGTATCAAAAATATATTTGTTCATGAAAAAACTTTTTATTATTGTAACTTCTATTGCTTATGCATTCTGATATGAAAAATAGGAATATTACTGTTATTACTGAGGATCACACTTGAAAAATACTTTTTAGAGGAAAAATTTGCAGTGCGGATTTTGAAAATGTTACAATTATTTTTCACAATACTTTTTTCGTTCATTTCTTTTTTTATAAAATATATTTTAGAATATTTATACATACAATTTGTACTATTTCCTTGCCTAATTGCTGGGTAAAAATATATGCATAGAAATTACGATTACACATAGTTTGGCGTATCGAAAAATAATTTTGCAAAAATTAAAAATTTGACAATAAAGTGGAATATTGAGAAAAGAAAAATGTTGAGTTAGAAAATGAGTTCAAAGAAGATTTTATCAATTGGAAAAATTAACATAAATGCACACATATATTTTAAATTGACTTTAAACAACTTGTATTAAAGCATAATTTTGTCATTCTTTCTTGTATTATTGAAACAATGGCCGACATTCAATTCTTTATAGGGTCAATATTCATCACCAGGTTACAGAACGTGTTAAAGTTAAGTCAAAGTAGAGACTTAGTATCTTATAAAATTTTAAGAAATTAATATAAATACAGTATTTGAGTTCAGTTAGTAAAGAAGTTAAAAGGAATGACTGAGATATAATTTTATTTTTGTTCTTAAAATTACAGCTTTGACAATTTTTATACAGATATGCTATATAATAAACAAATAAAAAGTAATAAAAACGGTGTGCTAGTTTTAAATTCAAATTAATTATTTTTTTTAAAATACTTTATTACGATCTTTCTTTGGTCCTGATATACTTAAGAAAAATCGCATTTTCGAACTATGTGTTTAAATGGGAATATTCAAAAAGTTTATCACGCACACAGTATTTTTTATGCTTATTAAATCATTTGTAATCAGCAATTATATAACAATGTGTGTGATGAGATATGTGTTTCTAATTATTTCTGAATTACAAGAAGTTTGATATATAACAGTTGAATGACGGGGAAAAAACTGAAAAATCCATAAAATGAAGGGGGGGGAAGAGTTGAATATTTTAAATAAGTTCATTATGCTGTTATAGCAGCGTTTCTCAAACTGTGGGGCGCATCCCCCTAGGGGGCGAGATAACTCTAAGAGGGGGCACGAGCCTATTGAAAAGTCCGAAACAAAAGATTACTTAAAAAAATTAATAATTTACTTAAAGTAAACAAACAAAATACATTCTGACGTAATGAAAAATAAAATACACATTTACACTGGCATAATACACTTATAAATGTATCAGTACTGCACAATGTATTTTATAATTAATTTAACAATACTAAGTGAAGAACAAGTTTAATAATCACCAGTGACCCCATGGCTTCTTATATATAAAACTATGTTCAAAATTAACAATTATCTTAATATTTTGTACTGTTTACAATTAATTCTTTAACTGCTGATTAAAAGTTACGTGATTCGCTCCCCATGCTACGTAGGTGTGCGTATGTAATGTATTGGAGGGGGGAAGAAAAGCTACAAAAATAAGCAAATTCTGTGAACTAAATAAATTCTTCGCAAACACTGTCAAAATCTTTTCATTGCATTCCAAAGCCTTCGGAATAATTTTATGAATAGAAGCACACCGAAAAGATTGTACTTTGGAACGACGTATATATATGTCCGGGATAATTAGCGTTTTAACTGTGCGAGACGTATATATACGCCAATTTCACTTAAGAGGTTAAAATCGTATTGTAGCTTTACTGTCAAAGTGTAGTATTATTGAATTCAAAACTTTGTTATTGTACGGAAGGGGGGTGCGATGGAAATTCTGATTGAATATTGGGTCGCAAATGTTGAAAGTTTGAGAAACACTGTGTTATAGAGAAAGAAATGCACTTTTCGTCTAACAACATAATCGTCGAGTTCTAAATAGTTATTACCTTTGTTCACGGATACTCGGGTGTTTTAGAAAAAGATTGAGCCGAATGACTTGCAAAGGCTTCCACAAAGCACAAAATTGCCTTTGCCATTAATATTCCTAAATACTTTTACAAGAAGACTATGAGAGAAAGAATGGGTAGTATTGGAACCAAGAATATCTCATTTCAAATAAAGGGAGATAAACAAATAATTTTTTTCCAATCCATTAATAAGAAATTGTCATGCCATAATTTTTGTACTAATTACAATATATATAAATTTCTCACTGGTCATTGTAACTTTATAAGTTATTTGAGCTATTTTAATTTGGTCCCGTCATCTTCCTGTGTTTGTAGTATTGATGGCGAGGAAAATGTAGAACACACACGTACACACACGTGTGTGTGCTCCTTCTGTGTTCCAAATTTATTAAGGAAAGAAGGACGCTAAGATTGGCTATAAAGGGCATATAATAAGATGGCTTCTAGATTTTCACCAATTTATTTCCACTAAAAGTGCTTTTGACAATTTCTGTAAATTCATTGCAAACGTTTGAATGAAGATGACACCAAGTTCAAACTCCTTAAGGTTTATTATTGATTTTCCTTCATTCGCGCGCGTGCGATATAATACTACAGTAGTTTTGCAAATAAAGAATTAATACTCCCATATATATTTGAGTTTATAATAGTTTGATTAATGATTACTGAACTAATATCGTTGATTAATAAAGATATTACGAAGAAATTATTTCTCAAAAAAGTAAAATGTACTAACTATTAGAAAAGAACATGATCTTATATGAATTGCTTGCTTATATTTCTGGTTTTAAGTACGTCAGGGAGATATTGAACCTTTATAAAAATACTTTCATTCATGTAATGATTTACTTTTTGAGATACTATTCGATCTAACCCATCAGAATTTAGATTTAAGCAATTAAAAAATCCTTTTAAAAATAATTTAATTTTTCTGAAATTGAAAAGAAAAAAAAACTAAGGTATTTTTTGAATTTTTTTTGCACTAAAATGGAGAATGTAATTATCTACATGTTAGCACTCATTAATAAATTTCGATAATTCATAATATTGTAGCAAAAAAAAAATATTTTTTTTTTAAATTATTCTTCTTATTTATTTTTTTATTTCAATTCTTTTAAAAAAAATTTTTTTTTTTATTCTTGCCTTGTACTTGTTTCACGTTAACATGAGAGATGAATAGAAATAGTATTCACATGAAATTGACTTTAATTTAGAATAGTTAATTAAAAAATAGGATTAAAACTACAAAGATTAAGCAAAATTACTTCTGAAAAATGTAACACAGACATACACACGCGTGAATGTGACAACATGTATATACATTATACATATGTATATATAATTATATACATAAATATATATAATTATGCATTATACATATGTATAATGTAATAAATATATGTATACATATATTTAGATATGTGTGCATATATGTACGGCTGAAATAAATAGCATGCGGTTCATAATAATGCTCTCAGTTACTTTTAACTCTGATTTTAAAACTACTTAAATTCAGAAAACATTTAAAAAATAATACTTGAATATAAAGAGTAAATAACCACTTATTTTATTTTATGCGTATAATATAATAGGATGCATTAATTTATTATCACAATAAAATACTGCAATTTCTTTGTAAATAATCCGAAACATTTTTAAGCTATGCCTCATAAATATGCATTTGAATATCATTGTAGAAATTAAAGTCAATTTCATGTATGACATGGTTCGAATTAAAACTTAAATAGAACCAATAACTAATTTTAAAATTAAGTTTTAGTCCAAAGCTATTTTCGACTCAAATAAGAGATTCGAAACACGTTGAGAAAAGAGACTTTTCTCCAAAACAAATCACGCGTGTGTGTTCCTTCGGGATCTCCTCGGCAGGAGGGGCGAGGAGTCTTGTTACTATATATGCGGTCCCCGTCTAGAGAGTGTGTATATAGAGAGGATTTTCTCTCGAAGTTCAAGAATGGGTTTTGTGATCTCGATGTTTCCTGACAGCCATGAATCACTGACGAAGGACTCTTGAGAGATGCTCCTCAGCTTCCTCACCATCCCGCGCGATCATTTATTTGCAAATGTAATAGCGTAGGACGATACAAGTGCCATCTGGGGATAAAAATTTGTATTATAGGGGACTTGTCAAACGCATCCATGAGCGTAATAGTCTAATAGTTAACGGCAAATATTATTAAGGTATCCGACTACGTTCTGAACCGTGATTTTGCAAAATCGTCTAAATGGATAATATTTATGATATTTAGTGTCACTTAGATTCGAAAACGTATATAAAATTGTTTTAAGAATATTATCACAATAACAAATTATTTAAGTAAAATATTTTGACAAAAAATTAACATATAATGACCAATTTTCAAAACATTCTTCTTTTATGAAAAATGCTTCTATTATAGTAATATTTTGTGCCTGTATATAGCTCAGACCTCTGTACAGAGGCTCAACAAGAATTTTTGAAACATATAACTAAGAAGTGGATTTATCCATATTTTACTACTTCAGATGGGAGAAATTTTAAGAAAAAAACCCCTGATAATTATTTCAATTGGTGATAACTCTGAAAATAATGTGAATTTTTCAAAAATCTGAGTTGAGACTCTCTGGAGAAGTCTTTACTTTATCTAAGCAAAATATTATTATTATAGAAGCATTTTTTTATAAAAAGAGAACTTTTTGAAAAAAAGGTTATTCTAAGTTAATTTTTTGCCAAAATATTGTATTTAAATAATATTTTTTGTCACAATGTCCTTTAAAAAATTTTATATATGTATTCTAATCTAAGTGACACTAAATATTATTAAAGTTAGCCATTTATACGCTTTTTTAAAATCACGGTTCCGAACGTAGTCGAATACCTTAAACATTTAAAAAAGAAAGGAAATTTTAATTTCGTTCGTTAAAGTCGCATTAAAATTACTGAACGATGTTGCTACTAATGAGTCACAATTTTAAAGAATTTTTCGGTGACAATGACGACACCTTTTATCTGCTTTATTATCTTTTTATATGGATGCTAAGGGCTCACAGTTAATATAAACAATATCTTTAATATATTACAGCAGTGCTTCTCAAAGTTGCAATATACACGACTCAACATTCAATCATAATTTTCATCGCTCCCCCCTCATGCAATGACTATGTATTGAATTCAATAATACTATACTTTGACCCTAAAACAGCGAAACAACTTTAACCTCTTAAGCGCCCCTGGCTTTTTTTAAACGTCCCGCTAAGCCAAAGCGTTTATTTCCTCGGACGTCTTTCCAAAGTACGATATCTTTTCTGTGCACTGTTATCCATAAAATTATTCCGAAGGCTTTGGAATGCAATAAAAGGACCTGGACAGTGTTTGTGAAGGATTTACTTACTTCAGATTATTTGCTCTTCTTTATTCCTCCTTCCCCAATACATCCCATACGTGTGTCTCCGTGGAAAAACGGTTAGCATTGGAAGTGAACAGCTGAACTTTTAATCGGCATTGAAGGGAAAAATTATAAACCAGACAAATTAACAAGATGAGTGTTAATTTTTGTTTTTAATTACATGCATGATAAGCCCATGAGGTCCCTGATAATTAATAAACTTTTTCTTAAATTAGGATTATTAAATTAATTATAAAATACATTGTGTAGCACTGATGCATTTATAAGTATAATATATCAGTGTAAATCTGTAGTTTTCTTTTTAATATGTCAGAATGAATTTTGTTTGTCTACTTTCAGTAATTTAATTATTTTTTTAAATAATCTTTTGTTTTTGACTTTTCTATATGCTCACGCCCCCCTCTTAGAGTTCCACGCCCCCCAAGGAGACGCGCCCCACAGTTTGAGAAGCGCTGTATTACAGTGGAATCTTAAATAGTGTGAATATTTGGTTCTATGACACATGATTGCGAAACCATTGCGCAAGAAAATTTGCACTTATAATAGAATGGGAAACATAGTCGTATCTTCTTTTTTTCGTTTCCAGAAAAAAAAATTAAAAATGTATGCAGGATAGCACAATTCATACAAATAAAATATCTAAATTTTGCAGAAAATATGATAATTTTTGAAAAAAATGAATGCATAAAATATTTAGGAACTGATAGTTGAAAGTTTATTTATTATGGAAACTGTTAATTTTAAAAAGATAAAAAGTTGTTAAAAATACCCAAACCTTCATTATCCTACTAATAAAATTTTAAAAGCTATAACAAAACCAAAATTTTTTTGACATTTTAAATTATTACCTCATTTTATAAAAAAAATCATTTTTTACTAAAAGTATATGTAGTTACATTTTTATTACTTAAACGGGTTCTAAAAAAAGTCTTAATCATCAAAAACTTTACAAAATAAGGCATTTTCCCGAATTTGTCATTATGGTTTTGCAGTAATATGCTAATGGTTAAAATTAATGATTACCAATATATTAAATTTTTTTAATATTGAAAAATTATTATCGAATTCGCAATTAATTAAATATATCTATTTTACAAAATAATCCTTTAATATTTGTATTTTTAACCAGCCTGATTTTTTTTCAGTAAATTATGAATTTTTTATGAATAACTGCCAATAAGTGTAAAAAATGGTATTTTTCATATCATAATAAAGAATTTTTACAAATAATTTTAACTTTTTTCAAAGATATTTATACAATTTTATAATTAATATTGATATAACTAACGAAAACTTTCACAAAGTTATTTGATAATTTTTTGTGAAAAAACATACTATTTTAAAAAAATGATTTTATTCAACTGTCCTTAAATTATTTTTCTAAAAAGTTAGAATTAATTAATTTAAATTCGTGGCATAAAATATAAAATTTATTACCATTAAATTATCAACAAGAGAATCGGATTGGACATTAAGACTGAAGAATTGTTAAAGCCTTTCATTTGGTGAAGGCTATATATAGATGAGAGTAGGGTATTATGGCATAAAATTTGCATTTCTAAAAATAACTTTTTATTGGTTTTTGATTAAAATCTCCGAAATCCTCACGGTTATATAATATAAACGTTTGTAAGGATTTATCACACTTCAAAAGAATAAAATACTTATATAAACGTATTTTGTTGTTATAACAAATTTATTTTAAAGAAAAATGATAAATGGAGGGTATTATGGAATAGTTGGGGTAATATGGAATATGTAGCTTAAACCATTGATAAACTAATTAAGGCCTCATAATTCGTAGTTATTTTTAACTATAAAAGCCGTATTTTTAAGAATACGGTAAAATCATTTTTGTTTTGAATTTATTAACAAAGTCACAGTCTAGTACAGTCAAGGTAAGTCCACAGAATAAAATTGATGCATTGAAAACAAATTTTCTCCCTTTGATCTTCGGAGAATTTTTCGTTGCAGGAGATACATTCAGTGTCTTTGTTTCATGATTCTTTAGTTAACGGCATGAAGTCTATTACAAATGATACATAAGAATGCAATACGTCGGGTATTATGGAATATCTAGTATTCCATAATACCCGACACGCCATCTTTGAAAATGAACCTTTGATTTGAAGGACAAAACATTGTCCGATATAAAATGACCACAGTATTACTAACTACAATCTTTTTTAGAGTACATTAAGCT